>CM021110.1:401245510-401280844 GCA_007115665.2 Sequoiadendron giganteum | reverse complement strand
TCTGCAGAAAACAGTTAGGAAAACATTGGATTGCGGGGGCGTATCTGCACTTCTGCAGTAAAAGCTATCAGAAATATCAGATTGTGAGGGCGTATCTGCCCCTCTACAGCGCCCGAGAGGGAAAATTTGACCCTCTACGACCTGAACTTGCAAAGAAGCTAAACAACAACAAATGTAAAATTAAAAAACCCTTTTGTGGGTCCCACCGAGTATGCCATAAATGTGATCCTTTTAAAATGTCAAGTCCTAATGTGAGATGCTAAAATGATGCAATAAGAGGAGATAATAGAATAAAAGGCACGCCAATGATTAGCCTAAGGCAAGATAAACATAAAAATAAGATGACAATTAATTGAAATTGGTTATACCTTTATGCTGCTCCTTTCTTGGTTGGCCCTTGATCTTGAAGAGTTGTGTGCTCCTTGGATGACAAGCTATGTTGAATATGCAAATGATATGCAAAGTGGATGAAGATGTAATGATGATTATGAGATGAGAGCTCAAATGGTAAATTGACAAGAGTTTGGTAGAAAAAGATTTGATCGCCAAAATGGGAGAAATGAGAGGGTATTTATAGGATAATTGGAATTCTCTAGAGAATTCAATGGTTAAGATTGATCCAACAAGATCAAGATGAAGGGCTATGGTGAGTTGAGGACTCACAAGCCCTCACATGTTGACATGTGGAATGTGAGATGTCTCAGGGAGGAATGATGTGGAAATGAGGTGGAAGAGAAGTACATGAGGTGGATGAAGGACAAGTATATTTGAGGTACCTTGAGGGATGAGAAGATTTCCTCAAAAAGGAACTTCTTGTCCGCAAATGAGGATGAAAAAGACATTTGAGAGATTTTAGAATTCCTCAAAAATCTTCATGGAAAAAGGGGAAGTGGTTGGAAGAATAAATGTAAATTAAAAATTTACCTTCATTAGAGAGTTTATTGGGTAAAAGGTCTCCAAAAAGATGGAGATTTGTCACATGTGGGTGATGTGAAAAGTCCAAGGTTCTAGAAGTCCTTGGCACATGTAAAGTAACAAGTCAAGGCTTCTAGAATCTTGCATGGGGATGGGGAAGACCTTGGAAAGATAAAAGTGAATTAAAAATTCACATGGGGAAGAGGGGATCCTTGGGAAAATAAATGTGAATTAAAAATTCACATGGGAAAGAGAGTCCAAGCTAAAAATGGTAAGTGGGAAGGTTGACCAGAAAAGGTAAGTTAAATGTGGCTAATGATTCTGATTAAGATTGTGCAAACATAGGATTAAGATAATTAATGAGATTAGAGGCAAGTGGGAGATTATGGAGGATGTGACACTTAATCAAGATTAAGTGATGCACATCCTAATCACAGATTAATTAATTTAATCTGGATTAAAAGAGGATTATGGAGAATATGACAAGGAGAGAGAAAAAGAGGAATTAAAAATTAGTTTTATTCCAAATAGATTAAATGACTAAATTAAATAATTTATCATGTTTGTTTAATTTAGAGAAGAAAAGGAGGGGGGGGGAGGGGGTGGCGGGAGGGCCGGGTAAGGTAAAGTATTTAATTTATTTAACTACATAATTTAGGAACCTTAGGCAAAAAATGAAATAATGATTAAATAAATTATTTAATCACTGTTAAAGAAATAGATGGATACAATAGATGATTTTGATCATATGAAGTGATCAAATTTGGATGTCTACAATATCAAAGCCAACATTCTTTCCAGCCTATGTGTAAATTTGGGTTATGAATGAGGACATCCCAGATATCAACCCAATTGACATCCATTACAGAAGATTGAGAGAGGGTTGGGACCATTTGAATTCATGGGGGATAGAGAAGAAATACTTGAGGGCAGTACCCAACATATTATGAATGAACTAGCTAGAGGTCAACATGAAATGGCACAACAAATAGCATAACTTGTACAACATCTTGCTGGTGGTAGAAACAACAACAATGGTTATAATGGTAATAATGGGAAAAATGGTCATGATAATAATGATATAGCTAAGAGATATGCTAGGGCAACTAGTAGGGTGACTCTAAGGCCTCTCATTCCTAAATTATTGGGTGGACAACATGCTAGAAATCAGGAGCAACAAGCACAAGGAGAGGGATTCATAGATTATTTTAGAGAAGATCAATCATTGGGAGATGAATTCAATGTTGCCATGTCATTGGTGGATTTTTGCACTATCAAGTGCATGAACATACCTAGAAATAACAATAGAGGACAACAAAACCAGGATCTGCAACACAAGGTTGCGAAACTCTCAATCCCTTCCTTTGATGGGTCTAGTAAATGCACAACCAGAGAGTGGTTAAAAAATTTGGATACTTATTTCAAGCTAAACCCCATGTTGGAGACAAAGGCTATTAGGTATGCTACACTACACTTGGATGGTGAAGCACATGAGTGGTGGTATCATGGGCTTGTCACTTTAGGGCATGCCAACATCACTTCTTATTTGGAGTTCACACAAAATATTATGGATAGATTTGATCATACGGATCTTGAGCTCCATTTCCATGAGCTAGCACAAATTAAGCAGAGTGGATCAGTGGATACATTTATTTTTAGAGTTTCAACAATTGGTAGTTATGGTGACAGATATTTCAGAACAAAAGTTGTTTATGCTCTTCATTGAGGGTCTATTTGAACGACTTCTTGGTTGGATCAAGGCTTTCAAACCCGATTCCCTATAGGATATAATCATTAGAGCCAGAGATATGGAGCACTCCACACCTAGCAACAATTCCCCTTCTAAACCCTTCGTTCCTCAAAAGAACAAGGGAAAGAAGTCTTTTCAAAAGAAGGGAAACAAGAAAAGTGATCCAGATGAGGAGTATCACAAGGAATGCAAAATTAAGGGCATTTGTTACCATTGCAAGGAACGTTGGGAGCCAGGTCATCGTTGCCTAGGAAAAGGCAAGGCTTATCTTATTGAGGTTGTTTCTAAGGATGAGAGTAGTGATGACAAGCCTTCTTAGGATATTGATGATAGTAGTTCAGATGAGGAGCAACCTTAGGGAGAGGGTAAGAATGGTACGCTCACTAACTTATTTGGCACTCCTAGATTCAACTCTTTTAGAGTTAGAGGAGTTTTATAGGGACATCACATAGTAGTGTTGATTGATAGTGGGGCCACCCACAAATTTATTGATACAACCCTAGTTGAGAAGCATATGCTACTCGCAAAGGACTTTGAAGGATTTAATGTGATGGTGGTAGATGGTTATAAATTGAGATGCACTCAGAGGGTCCCATAGTTGCCTATTACCTTGGACAATTACACAGTCACATATGACTTCTATGTGGTGGATTTTGGTGACACTCATGCTATTCTTGGAGTTCAGTGGTTACACTCTTTAGGGAAATATTCACAGAGCTTTCAGACCATGGAACTTAAGTTTAGGACAATAGAGGAGCAGCGAGTAGTGCTTAGAGGTATGGCTAATGGATCAACCAAGGTTGTGCCTGATAGATGCATGGAGAGAATTTTTCAACATGATGACATAGCTTGGGAAATAAAGTGTTTGATCACCACCACGGAGTCTTCAGATTTAGGGCAACCATATCATGTTGACATTTAGGAGCTATTGGGTAAACATGATAGGATTTTTAGAGAGATACCTCCAGGGAGACTAGCCGATCGTGGTTTTGAGCATACCATTGAGTTGGAGGAGTGGGCCAAGCCAGTGATCACTACCCCCTATCATCATCCTAATAAATTTAAGGATGAGATCGAGAAAGCAACCAAATAATTGCTTGAGATGGGACACATTAGATTGAGCTCTAGTCCATTCAATTCTTTCGTGGTCTTGGTGAAGAAGAAGGATGAAACCATGCAAATGTGCATTGACTACCGAGCTCTTAATAAGAAAAACATTAAGAACAAGTACCTCATACCCAGGATAGATGATTTTTTGGATGAAATTCATGGGGAAGTGTATTTTTTGAAGATTTATCTTTGTTCAGGGTACCATCAGATAAGAGTTAGAGAGCAGGACATACACAAAACATCGTTCCATTGTCAATATCGACACTATGAATTCTTGGTCATGCCATTTGGTTTGACAAATGCGCCTACCACATTTTAGCCCTGCATGAATCATATATTCAATAAGCAGTTGCATAAATTCTTGTTGGTGTTCTTTGATGACTTGCTCATTTACAACCAGACTTGGGAGGAGCATTTGAGACATCTTGACAAGATCTTGGGTATCATGGAGGAACCATCACTCTACACTAAGGGTTCAAAATGAATTTTTTTCCTTAGAGAGATATTATATTTGGGGCATGTGATCAATGTAGATGGAGTATAGGTCCATCAAGAGAAGATACATGTGATACTTGAATAGCCACCACCTAGGACACTCATAGAGTTGTGAGGCTTCTTTGGATTATGTAGTTACTATAGGTAGTTTGTGAGGGGATTTTCATAGTTGGAAGCACCTTTGACATATTTGACAAAGAAATGTGCATTCAGTTGGTCAGAGGAGGCATAACGAGATTTTGGTAAGCTCAAGGAGGTGATGAGTAGTTTTCCAGTATTGGCGCTTCGAAATTTCACACAACCATTTGTTTTGGAGTGTGATAGCTCAAGCGAGGCCATAGGAGTAGTGTTGACGCAAAACAAACACCCCATAGCTTTTGAGAGTCATAAGTTGAGGGGACTAGAGAGACTATACCCCATCTATGATAAGGAGATACTTGCCATTATGTATGCCTTGGAAAAATTCAAACTGTATCTAGTTGGAGGGAAGTTTATGGTGAGGACTGATCACAATAGTCTCATATAATTTTTGGACCAGAAGGATTTGAATGAGAGACAACAAAAGTGGGTCAGCAAGATACAGGCATACAAATTTGATATAGAGTATGTGAATGGTAAGAAGAATGTTGTGGCAAACACCCTTTCCAGGAGACCTTCAACGTGCTCAATTTCAGAGATTTACACATATTGGAGGTCTCTCTTGTTGGTAGAGTACTCCAAGAATAACTTTGCATGTGAGTTGATGGATGGTTTGGTTCATGATGATAAGTACAGAATAATGGATGATGTGATTTACTACAAGGATAGGATCTACTTGGTGCTAGAGTCTAGACTGAAAGAGAAGATATTATAGGCTTCTCATGGCCCTCCCTTAGCAGGCCATCAAGGCTATTTCAAAACTTATAAACAGGTCAGAAAGAGGTTCACATGGAAGGGCCTTAAGGATAATGTATTGAGACATTTCATGGAGTATGTGACTTGTTAGCAGAACAAGTCCGAACATACACATCCAGCCAAATTGTTGTAGCCATTGCCTATCCCAGAGCAGAAATGGGAGAGCGTTTCTATGAAATTCATCACAGGTCTACCAAAAGTGCATGGGAGAGATAGTATCTTTGTGGTGGTGGATCGGTTGATGAAGTATGCTCACTTATTTTCCATTCTGACAGAGTGCAGGGCTCCACAGGTGGCTGAGCTATTTTTCAGAGAGATTTTTAGATTGCATGGGTTACCCCGGTACATAGTTAGTGACAGGGATAGTAGATTCATGAGTGCATTTTGGCAAGAGCTGTTTAGGTTGGAAAGTACTGAGTTGACTCTGAGCACAAGTTATCATCCTCAGACAAATGGTCATACAAATATTTTGAAAAAATGGATTGAGGGGTACTTGCACAACTACATTGCAGGGCAACAACGAGCATGGATTAAGTGGTTGCACTTGGGGGGGTATTGTTATAATACCACTTATCATATGTCCATTAGGATGAGTCCTTTCAGAGCCTTGTATGATTACAATACACCTTCATTCATGGAGATGGATTTTGGTGAGATTAGGGCCCCGAAAGCCAAGGATTGGATTCAGGAGAGTCGAGATTTCTTGAGGACACTAAAAGATAACCTATAGGTGGCATAGGATCAACAAAAGACATATGTGGATAGACATAGGGTTGAGCACAACTTCGAGGATGGTGATTTGGTATACCTTCACTTGTATCCCTATAGACAATCTTCTCTTAAGAAGAGCGAAGTCGAGAAAATCAAACCTAGATTTTATGGACCATACAAGATTATGGGATGGGTTGGAGAGGTAGTATATGAGTTGGAGATACTAGAAAGCAAGAAGATTCATAACGTATTTCATGTTTCATGCCTTAAAAAGGCACTAGGTCAACAAGTTACTTCTTCTTCAAATCTCCCACCGTTGGATGAGGAGGAACACTTGCTCCTAGTCCCTAAGGATATTGTGGACACTCAAGAGAGGAGGTTGAGGAACTAGGTGGTGAAAGAGTATTTGGTGAAGTGGAAAGATTTGCTAGCTAAGGATGCCACATGGGACAGTGAGCAGATTCTTCAGTACTTGAGTTTGTAATTTCTTGGGGACAAGCAATTTTGGGAAGGGAGGACTGTAATGTCCCCTTCTCGCTAACTAAGCAGGATGTCGCTTTTCCTTTCTTATTCCCAAAGGCAAGTGTCGAAAACAAGGGGAATAATTTATTTAATTATCACATAAGTTCAAAGTTATTCTTTTAATGTGATATTAAGTAATTAATTAAATTATCTTTTTTAAGTGACCAAGTGAAATATTATAAATTCACTTATGTGTTGATTTAAAAGGTGACTTAGTGAAATATTTGGGAAAATGACTTTATAAAATGTCACTTTATGTTTGAATGGAAAGATTAAAAAGAAATGAGATTTTATTTTTTTATCAGGGTTCTTTGAGAAGATATAAAAGAAAGGAAAGGAAAAGCATTCAATACTTTTGAATGAACATATTTTTCTCTCAGCATGTGAGTCGAGCCTCCTGGTGTAAGGTTTAAAGAACCTCCCAACTCCAATTTCAGATGTGCAACCATCATCCCTAGTTGGAAACATTGAGGATTTTGGAAAGGAAGAAATCGAGCTATATCTGATTTTTGCGTCTCCATCTTGTGAGTTTTTGTTGCTCCAGTGTGACAATTTTTGAGAATATTTAGATAGTTGAAGGTGTATCTTCTTGTGGATTCCTAGGATGCCTCTCCTACAACCATATAATACAAGTTGTGGTCGAGTTTTGATGAAATATGGGTAGAACATTTAAAGATGTGTTTGTTGGGCATGAGCGTGACTTTGTAAGGGCTTATGCTGGGTCATTTTACCTCTAGGATCCAAGGTGAAACAAAAATAAGAAGAAACGTGGCCTTTAGGGAGGTCACCTAACTGTTCCAAGCCAAAACGTGATTGCTGGAAGTTGAAATGGGTAATGTGAAGCATGTTGGGTGCCATAACAGGTTAGAGGAGACATTTCCAAGTCTAAGCACATTTTGTCTTTTTATCATCCCTGTCTTTGAGTTGTAGATGCTTCTAAATGCTAAAGTACGAGTCTAGTATATGGCACTATGAACTGGGAGTTGTAGATTGTTATCACCAATTATTATAAGAGTTGAAAATTGTAATTTATGATTGGTGTTAAAGTCTGAAAATATTGTATTTAAATTTGCTATATGTTGTGAGTCATTCTGAGCATGTTTACCCATATATTATGCTAGTTAGTTGATCTATGATATTGTATTGTGCCGGGGAAGGATTCTAAAGACCTGTTATAGCATTTTGTAATTGTTGTGCATGAATTTCAATCTTAGAGTACTCAGAAAATGTCATTAAATTTTTTGTTGTAGTCTTATCATCCTTGTTGTGTAATGCCAATACTAGTATAAAGTGTTTAGACTGAAGATCCTAGCAATTTGATATTCTTTCGTTCTTCTTATGATGAGTGCAATTATTAAATGTAATGTTTTTCTTTGAATACAAGGAAACTGATCAGACCTAGTTAATGTTCATATCTTGATGTCCATTTCTATCGAATGTGTTAAGTCTTTCCATAACATTTACCACTTTGTGAAGAAATGAGCTCCCTTCAAATCAAACAAACAAAAAAATTCCACCCTTTTCGGAAAGGCACTTTACACAAATTAGGTTCCCACTTGGAATCTAACATATGGTGTTTCAAGTAAGACTTACATGAATTTTGTTATTACTAAATATAATTTTTACCTAATCTAACATTGTGTGTGTGAAAGGGAGAAGTGATGGATTGTGGTGAGTTCTTTGGTAATTGAAGGGCTTGAACTTGATCACTATTTGAAGGCCATCATGTTGGCATATCCCCCCAAATTGTAACTATGTAGGAATCTTTGGTTGCACTTCCAATAACAATTGAGCCACATCTTCTTTTTTTGAGGTTAATATAAGTAAGTGTAATATTTTTGTAAGATGAAAGAGAGAGACAAGATAGATGAGATATCGATGTGAGTGATGTGTGTAATAAAAATTGTAGAAGTAGAAATGCAAATTTGAGCAAAGTAGTGCAAAATTCAAAGTGTTGGATTCTTGAAGGCAGAGAGATGAAGGTGTCTGAAATATTTCATACAAGGCTACGAAAGTGTTGGAGAATTTGTGGTAGATTCCTTGTTGCATTGAGAAGTTGTTATCTATGGAGCATTTCTCTTCTATCTTCTTATGTTATTTCTATGGAAGTGAGCCCTGGCTATGAGCCTTTTTGGATAGTGTGTCCTATTCTGGTAGTGAGCCCTTTTACTGATTTTTCTATTACTTATATTATGAGCTAATCCTCACCGCAGTTTTTCCCTCATAAGGTTTTCCACATAAATCTAGTGTTCTCTTATGTATGGTGTTATTTTAGTTTCTATTATTTGCATTTCATGTTTAAACACTTTAACATAATAAAGGTTTAATGAATGCATGTGGATTTGATTACTATTGAGGGTTTTGATGTTTTAATTTGCTACAACTGATTCACCCCCTCTTAGTTGTCTTGTTCATTCAACATAAAGAACTCGATAATGCATTCAAGAACAAAACATATTTCTATCGGGTATCACTTTCTAAGAGAGAAAGTTGTAAAGAATGAAGTGAAGTTGGAGTATGTTCTACAAAGGATCAAGTTGCAGGTATTTTTACAAAGGCTCTTTCTAAAGATACTTTTGAGTATCTCTAGTTGAAGTTAGGGCTGTTGATGATATTGACAATGAGAAATTTTTATACTTTTTCCTTTTTGGTTTTCCTTGATAGGTGACAATGTTAAAAGTCCTTGATTAAAGAGTGTGTGTAAATATTTTTCATTCTCAAACATAGGACAATGAAATTACAACTTCTTGAGCTTATAGGGCTTGGATTTCTTACTTGTTTGGGCAAATTGTTGGGGTGGAGGTGGGGGAGGAGAATCAAAGGTGACCCTATCATCCTTGTGAGGTATTAATGGGTTTCTTGAAATGATCTTGTGAAGAACACCTTGTCCCTTAGGAGATGTACAAGGGGGGAATATCTTGATATCCTAACCCATGGGTATCCTCAGATGGTATTTTATTTAAAAGTTTGTGGATTTCATGCTCATTTGTTATGTCACATCCTTGTTTGTTTAAGATCAAGCCTTGACTATAACTCTCTTCTAAGTTAATGGGTGTATTATTAACTCGATGATCATAAGATAAAAGAGCATCATTTTATTTTATTTTTGGGTAAAAGTGGCTAACCACTATATATTTATATATTAGAGATAATAAGATAAACATATACAATTGTTGGCTCAAAGGACATACCGAGAGGAAAGAGCGAGTGAGAAAACCTCCAGTTGTAGCTCAATATAGAAAAGCATAATCCTAATTTAAACAAACTACACAAAGATGACTATTTACAGTCAAATCAGGACCAATTATCCAAGGTTACATCTTGTAGATAATTCTTGATTTACATGCTATTTAAAGGTTGATGACTACAAGTAATTACAAAATCTGCAGCACCTTTAAAAATTTATTGCCTCTCTAATTACTCCATCGGCATGAAGTCTTCCAAGTTATCCCCCTGTTCTTTAATACCCTCCTCCTTCAACTGAAAATTTATTGCCTTGTCGTGTCCGGGATATGAGCAATTGCAAGCTTCATGTTGCTATCATCAATAGGTTGATCGTGTGCCTCAAACTGAGACCCTACTAGGATAGGATATTGCACAGTCCTTGATCTTCTTTGTAATGGAGATGCTGCATGATAACAATTATGGTGAAGAAGAAAAGATATATAATGAAATTTCTCCCTGAAGCTTTCAGTCATATCCCTCCCCAATTGATGTGAGAACCTTGATAATGCTCTATTTAAGTGACTAGGATCAAAAAATTCAAGAGACAACTTTAAAGCATCATAAGCATTAACAATTGCTTTGTTATCTGGTAAAAAATGAGGAGGAAAAATACCACCCACATAGCCTTGACCCCATGAGAAAATATATTTTTGAGCATTGGATAGAATTGCCTCATTTTCCAGAAAGATGGAATTTACCATTGTATCAACTATGGAATTTACTAAAACCAAGCACTGTAAAATATTCATAACATTAGATAAAAATATTGAAAGAATGTTCGATGGAAAGATCAACCTTCTTGATCTAGGCTGAAGAACCTCATTCCCTATTATGGATTTGAAATATTTATAGTCACATGGGCATCGGAACTTGAATTTTTTTTTGCAAAAGCCGCATATCAAGCTTACCAAAAATTGGACTCTCCCAGCTCTGAATTGGAAGCCACATTCTATAATTATGCGGGTGATATTCCATATTTAGAACCTGCGACAGGTGTTAAATACCAGTAAACAATATTTTATATAAACACAGATAGCTAAGCAAACATTACTTGCTTGAGTGAGATGGAATAGTTATTTTCACCATATAAATAAGCATAGAACTACCTTATACCTTGTAAGCTTACCAACTTATCATGACAAATCTGTCGGAGGATATAGTACCGAATGTGATATCATAATTTTCCAAAATTGTTTGTACAGAAGTGAAAGACCACGATCCAATAATTTCTCTCCACCTAGTACGGAGTAAAGAAAGTGTATTGCCATGTGATTTTATGATGCAATTGCTTGACACCCACATCATGACAACTTTAAGAGTATGTTTAACTTATGATTGCTTGTACCTGATTGAATGATTTGAAGAACCACAAAATATAACTTTAACAATGGATGACAACAGATCTTTATCTTGTACTTATTCATAACATGTAATCATACACATAGCAACCCAAGATTTCCATATGATCACAAATACTTTCGGTTTGAACCATACATACTCACTGAAGAAGAATTGTAATAAAAAATAGCAGCAGATTGTGCTTCAATCTTGAAACATACAATTTGGTTGAAAACATCAACCATAAAAGTGATAGTTGCAAGAAAAATAATGATTCTTCCAACTAGCACCTCCATAATTGATACTTCCAATTAAATTTATAAATCCAAAGAATACCTTATGCTGAGGAAAAGCTTTCTTCTTTTGAAATTAACCTTTCCAACTCAAAATCAATTTTCCCAATTTGAATAATATGAGTCACTTCACTTTCAATTTGGTCACATCCCACATTAGCTAAGAAGTCAGCCACAAAATTACCTTCTCTATAGGTATGTAATATGTTGTAATGCGAAAGAAGATTCAAAAGCCTTACAATTTTCTTTTAAAAATAGGCTAACTTCCAATTATGCGATTTTTTTCCCCTGCAAGCATTAATTAGAATTAGAGAGTCACCTTCAATCTCTAAATGTGAAATTTTAAAAGCTAGGGCCATTCTCAAGCCATTTAGCAAAGCCCGCGCTTCAGCTTCATTATTTGTACCATTTGGTATTTTGATGGATTTTGCGCAGAGAACTAAACCTTTATGGTCTCTTATTACTATCCCAGCTCTTGAACTTCCTCGGTTACCTTTTGAGGCACCATCAAATTTTAGCTTAAAAAAACCCAAAGGTGGAAACAACCATGCAACCTTAGATCTATCAATTTTATTTGATATGTTGAGGAAACTTCCTTTGAAAGGGAGAACTAATAGGGGCCAATTTGAAAGAGATTTGGAATCCCAATCTGAAAAAGATGAACCAGTGTTCTTATTTTTTGATACATAGTCATTAACTGATTCAAAAATTAAAATTTGTAAAGAAGACATAATATGCTCTATACTTTGTTTTTCCTTTCTAAATATGATTTTATTCTTTGCCCACCAGATAGACCATAAGATCAAAGCAGGAATCACCTCTCATATGCAAGCAAAAAAGGAAGACTGATACAATTTAGGCTAGCTAGAGAATAAACCCCATTAAGAATTTGGCAGAGGTAACAGGATCTTCAACCTTGATAAGACAAAATGCCAACAACTTTGAGCAACTGAACAGGAAAGAAATAAATGGTTTGAATCCTCTAACATTTGACCACATAGAACACAATTGAATGGATTAGATATCTTCAAGCTCGATAGCTTATCACTTGTTAGGATTTTGCTCTGAATTGCTAACCAAGCAAAACAACCAGCTTTAGGTAGAATTTTTGAATTCCAACAAAAACTATATGCTCTCTGATTTTGAAGATTAGAATTAGATTTTGAAATGGAGAGGTAGCCTTCCCTGACTGAATAACAACCTTTATCAGATTTTTTCCATAATAATCTATCTGAGCAAGGTGAAACATAAACTATTCTATCTTTAAAAATAGATGCAATGATTGCTTTATGATTGTTATCAATTGATTCTCTTGAAAAATCCTTCCAACAAACTTTTCCTGATACTGAATCAACCTTGTCAAAATATTGATGAACATAAATCCCAAATTTTTTAGACAAGAAAGCTATTGAAGAATCCAAATTAAAACAATTGAGCTTCTTGAACCCATTCCAAGAATCATTCCAGAACTGAGTTAATTTACGATCATTTATTTCCCAAGATAAATAAGGAAGAATTAGTTTTTTGTAGGACAATATGCAAATCCACATTGCAGAACCTCTTGGAGGATTTAATACTATGAAAATCCTTGATGAATTTTGACTATCCAGATACTTATTTTTCATTATACAACACCATTTTAAAGATGGATTTGAGAACAGTCGCCAAACCATTTTAGCACCCAGAGCTACATTTCTATCAGAAATGTTGTGAAGACCCGCCCCTCCCTTCAACTTACTCAAGCACATAGTTTCCAAAGAGATTAAAGGAATCTTTTTTTTTGCATCCAAATTGCCAGACCGTAGGAATTTCCTGATTAATTTCTGAATTTGAAGCAAAATAGATTTAGGAGCTTTCAATACTGACATAAAGTAATTAGGAATAGATGACAGAACTGATTTGACTAAAAAAAAATTTCTTGCTAATGAGAGCCAACAACCTTTTCAGGAAAGTAATTTTGCTTGAATATTTTGAATAATTTTGATCCAATAAGAAACCCTACTTTGACCTAAGAAGAAAGGAATTCCAAGGTATTTACTTGGCAGTTGATCCTGGCAAAAACCAAAAAGCTTGACAATAGAATTTTCAGTAGAGGCTTTAGTGTTAAACAAATATATCTTTGATTTATCTACATTTACCTATTGGCCTAACACTCTTGTGTAATTATCCAAGAGGGTTTTTATGGTTTTTGCTTCTACCAGTTCTGCTTTACCAAAAAGGAGAGTATCATCAACAAATAAAGAGTGAGTTACAATGATATTGGCATTTCGGAAAATAACTCCTTTTATCTTCCCTTGAATATTTGCATTTTTAAACGATCTACTCAAAGCTTCAGCCAAAATGATAAATAAGAATGGTGATAGTGGATCACGTTGACGAACACCTTGAGAAGAATTAAAAAACCCTACAGAACCATTAATTAATACAGAAAACCGTGCCCCAGAGATGCAAGCCATTATCCATTTACACCATTTAGGAGAGAAGTTGAACTTTAAAAACACTTGATTCAAAAAACACCAATCGACTTTATCATATGCTTTTTGCATATCTAGTTTAATTATAAAGGCTGATAATTGATTTGAAGTTATGGTATGCAAACTTTCATGAGCCACAATTGCTCCTTCTAGAGTTTCTCTGCCAGGAACAAAACCACCTTGCTCCTTGGATATAAGAGTGGAAATGAGAGGATGAAGGCAAAGATAGATGGCTTTTGTGAAGATTTTGTATATTGTATTGCAAAGTGAAATAGGTCTAAAATCTGAAAATGACTTAGGAGACACTATTTTTGGGATGATGGCTATATTTGTTACATTGAATTTTTTTAACATTCCACCAGACTTCCTTGACTCTTTTAGAGCACATAAAATATCAAATCCAATAAAATCCCAACATTTTTGAAAAAAGATGGCTGTGAAACCATCAGGACTCGGGGCTTATTTAGTGACATTGAAAAAACAACCTCTTTAAGTTCTTTGAGAGAAAAAGGAGCAAGCAGCCTCAAATTATCCTCTGAAGAAACCAAAGGGGGAATATTCTTCAAAAGTTCCTCTTTTTCGGTAGATAAATTCCCATTTGTATTGACAGGCTTTGATAACAGTTTTGAGAAAAAATTAACTGCTTCATTTTGAATATCTTTCTCATTGACAAGTATACTCCCTAACACACTATCTTGAATAGCAAAAAATGCAAATTTTGATCTTGTGGCCTAAACTGAATGATGAAAAAATTTGGTATTCTTATCACCATCTTTCAGCCATAATTCCCTAGATTTTTGCTTCTAGTATTCTTCTTCACGAGATAGCAATTCTATCCATTCAAGTTACAAGTTTTCCAGTTCTTCATATGAATTGTTATCTAGCCCATTTATAATGATTTTCTCATTTATTTGTACTAGCTTTTTATATACCAAATCCTTTTGAGAAAAATCATTTTTGAAAACTAACTAATTCCAAGACTTTAAATTATTATTGGCATAATCCAAATTATTACTTAATTGGAACATTTTAGATCCTTGCACATAAGGAGTTGAAAGCCACCATTGTCTTATACAGTTAATTGTGTCTGGATGTCTAAGCCACATGGACTCAAATTTAAAAGAAGAATGATACTTTGACTTGAAAATATTACCAGATATAGTCAAGGAAATGGCAAAATGATTAGAGGCTATCAAGGGTAAAATTTTTGAAGAGGAAGAATACTTCGAACCAATCCAATTTGAAGAAAGTAAGAATCTATCTAACCGCTCAACAATTTGCAAGAAATTTTTTCTTTTGTTGGTCCAAGTGAATAGACCATTTAAAGGAACTACATCCCTCAATGCATTATCTTGAATGAATGATGCAAAATCAGACATTACAACTTTAAGAGGACTTATTCCACCTTTTTTCTCCCACTCGTTAGCGATTGCATTAAAATCACCAGCCAAAACAAATTTCTCTTGACCCATCAGATCAAGTTTTTCTTTGAGTAAATCCTAGAGTTGTTTTCTATCAGAAGAGTTGGTTGGACCATAAACATTCAGAAGTCAGAATGAAAGATCAAAATGAGAAACATACATTAACTGCCAGTTGTGATGAAATGAAATATTAGAAATACTAATTGTCTTAGTATTCCAAAGAGTTATTAAACCACCCAAAGCCCCTTGAGAAGGGGAATGTGATGCACCCCAAAGGAGCCATTTCTTTCTAATTAATGAAAATGACTCTTCAAAAGTTTTTGTTTCTTGTAAGAGAATAATGTCAGCCCTTGAAACATCCAATTGCTGTTTCACTTGGGACTTTTTTCCAGAGGCATTTAAGCCTATGACATTCCAAGAAATGAGTTTCATTGAATCTTAGGAGAGCAACAAGCTCTCCTAGGCCTTTTTTGTGTTAAAGTATTACCTAGACTGGAATCTAAGGTCGATTGAATTCCCTTTGAGATTTCTTCCTAGAGATTTGTAGCTAAAGATTTCCTACCTCTCTTAGCAGGAGATTTTGGATTATGTGGGGAGAATTTAGTTTGAGAAATAGAGAAACTATCCCCTGTTAGAGGTACATTGCCAAAAACTTCTAAAGCAATGTCATCAATAAATTGCTCACCTACAAAAATAAGAGACTGATCAACAAAATTGACCAAATCATCTTCTGATGGCATCACATCATACAAAAGATCTTGGTATATATCTTGACTTGCAACAGCCAAGGATGTACTATCAGCTTCTGGGTGATCAAAGATAGCAAGAATACTATCACAATTGTTTAACACACCCAAGGTTAACATCGAAGCACACTGATTTGCTTGGAGAAGACAAGTGAAACTAACCTCAGGGGAGCGAATATTTAAAGAATAGAGAAAAATCTTTATTGGGGTGTGTAACGAAAAACCCCCATTATTTGTAATAGGTAGACCAATCTGCTTGAATAGAGTACAAATAGGTTTGTTCTTGATAAAAACACAATTTGAATAATCTTTAAATGATGCAATCCTGAGGAAAAATATCCACCTCAAATTTTGAAGAAACAACATGATATTTTTCTACCCTATTCAGTAGAGATGTAGAATGACGAAAGGAGAACCATCTGGAGCAAAGATCAAATACATTCTGAAGGAAAATAAACTCTGAATTCCAATAATTTTTGAATGAAAATGAAGTAGCATAAGGAACTACCGAAGCTGACAACTGTACTGGGTTTGAATTATACCCATCGGACACACCATCATAAGAACAAAAATTCTCAGATGGGTGAAGAGGAAAATGACAAGAACAACAAACTAGCAAGGGATCCTCCACAAGAACCGCTTGCACCCAAATACCAAACACTGTTTTAATTTGAATATTTGTAGGCAATGATTTTTTCTTAACATCCAATAAAACCGAAAACCTAACTGGTAGAGAAGGATTTGAGAAAAAATCCATATCATGGTGCATAAAAATTCCCAATTTGTTACCAATAATTTCAATAATACCCTGTTCTCTATAATCCAAGGGTAGACCTTGTAATTGAACCCAGAAAGGAATAAACTATTGCTTGACCTGAATAGGATTAAAATTCAGGGTCCATAATGTGGTAAAGAGGCCATTACCTTCCATCATCCAAGTCTTTTTTCGAAACACAACATTTCATGAATCTTTATCAGAAAAAATAGCCACAAAGTAACCTTCTCCTTTATCTAAAAAAATACTTGGTTGGAACCAACCCAAGAATTAAAAACCCATGACTGCAAGTTATCAAGAGTTGGAGAAAATTTTGAAAACTTACCAAACAAAGCTACATCCTTTAGGTCTGATAGCTGTGGATCGAGCATAGAATGAGGCAATGTGACCTCAATCTGAGAGGAGCGATTCTTGAAATATTTCCCTTTTGAATTCCGGGAATGAACATAATGGGCATTAGTAGGCTTAACAAAATGAGCATTATCAGGCATAACGGAATGAGCCTTAACAGGCTTGACCTGTGAGTGAAAAGCACTACTAGATTTACTGAAGTTACCAGACATGGCCGCAGGATGGACCAACGGGTTGGAAATTGGATGCTTTGGAAAACAATTCCTCAATGGAATATTATTAGGAAACGTGAGGGGAGCGAGAGCGAAAAAGGAGAAAGGAATGGGAATGGAGTTGGGAAATGTAGAAGGAGCAAGGATAGAGGGAGAAACTGGAGATGAGGAATGACTGATCACAACATCAGCCCATGAACAATCAGAGAAAGAAGGTGAGGACGACTTACAAATATCAAAGATAGGTTGAGGAGCATTGGTGAGTGATTTCTTCTGACGAGAAACTAACAACCACTTCCCGAAGCTAGATGGAGCATCCGATAACAATTTCCCACTTTGAAACCCATTTCTGAGACTGGCAGGAGCATCCGACACCCACTTTCCATTTCTGAAAACAGAACCCGACCAGCCCTTGCCAGAAACACCATAAGTAGGATACCCAACATACTTGAACCAAGAGGATGCAGTAGGCAAAGGCGGGCGAAGCGCAGGCTTTGAAACCCTAGGACAAGACTCAACATTGCTAACCTTATTCAGGCGGAAAGAACTAAGATTTTCAACACCGTCGGAAAAAGGGACATGCAAAGCCCAAGAAGAACTAGGAGCCATGGAAAAAGGTGGGTGGGAAACCCGAGGATGGCCAGAAGGGACCTTAGGAAAAGCAGGTTTTGAAATTTGGGAAAGATCTATTTTCTCCCTCTGCAAAGTGCGGTCCCACTTTTTCTTTTCCATCTTTTGTGTGGCATATTATTCGAAGAGCATCATTATTGTCCTTGATAGCATGTTCATTAATGATTGATGGTTGAGGCTTGCTTTGTTCTTCAATTTTGAGATGCAAAATTCTAATCATATCAAGTGATGGGATTATAGGTGGTGTTTGCATGGATGGATAAAAGGATGCATTTTTCTCAAGGTTGCATAGGGGGTCTTGTATGAATTTTTGCATGATATCTTAGTCTTGACCCACTTCACGAGGAAAATCATTAAGAGGTGAAGACTCATTAATAGGCTCAATTTTATTAGGATCATCACCAAACACACAACTTGAGAAATCTACTAAAGATCTCAAGAACCTCCATATATTACCCATACACATTTCCATGATGAAATTTAAAGCAAAGTTTTAGATCTGATATATGAAGTTTTTTTTAATTTTTGAATGCAAGATACTGAAAATGATGCAAATTTTGATTTCAAAAAATGCACTTAATTTGACCAATTGAACCTAATGCAAGAAAGTACACAATTTTCTAATTTTTAAAACTGAAACACATAGTTTTGATTAATCAAGAAAAACATGTTATGAAGGGACCCAAAACCATTTATAGTAGAAAAGACAAAAAACTGCTATAGATATAAACCACAGAGTACCAATAGCAAACCAATGAAAAGGAAACTAAGGTGAAAAGAGTGCTGGCCAAGATAAACAACAGTGAACCGACATCACTTAGTAGCGATAAAACAACAAAATGATGCAAGACCACCTACCAACCAGAAGAGAAAAAAAACAAAGCTACCACTAATTCATGATGCTTAAGGTTTTGGCAACCTCAAGCTCCTGGATCCTATGTATGTCAATGATATCCAATAGATCCTTCTTCTCAGCTTCAAAAGATCTTTTCCAATCAACCGACCCTTTAGAAGCAGGGCCTTTAGTGAAGTAGTAAACCTACCATCCAACGTCACATCCCAAATTATAATCTCAGCCACCTCCACCCAAATTTTCTTAAGCGACTTGTGCTCATAACCCCAACTCTCCATTTCACCAACTTATTCCGCTCATCATCCTTAAAGAACTGAGCCATCACATCCTCATTAATTTTCTTGTCCTTAAAAAATTTGTGGCCTACCATCATCCCCATCAGAACAACAACCATCTCCTCATTCACCTCCACATCCAAATCTTTGATCTGAAGCTTCCTATTATGCCAGTAAGAAAAAAATTTCGCTGACGCATTGGAGTCATGACTATGAAGATGTTCGAGGAATGGTGTAAAGTTTTCATGGCACAAAATCTTCCATAGTTTTTCCTTCTTCCTCAAGCCTGTGCAAGTATGTGGCTCTATTCTACTTCTATCACCACCCATATTTGCAAACACTAGACATAAAAAACCCTTAAGAATATTATTGGGAAAATATCCAACAATCCAGTAGAGCCCCACAATATGTGTGAGTCAGACCAAAGTACAATGGCTTAAAAGCCTCCACCATCGAAAATCATCCCACTTCATCATTCCGCATTAAAATCCTAGCTCTCTCGGGAATGATCATTCCCTCCTCCCACATCTGAGATTCATTATTTTTGACAACCTCATTGGAAAAAAAATCTGCCAACGAATTACCTTATCAGAAAATGTGTGAAACGCGAGTCTCATCAAACACCCTTAACATCATTATGCAATCTTTCATTAGATTCTCCACATTCCAACTCGACACATGGGTGCCACATAAGTAATTAATAATGTTTAAGGAATCATCTTCGACCCATAATTTGAAGTACCCTCTGTCCATTGCAAATTGTATACTTGCATACACAGCTTCCACCTCGGCGCAGTGATTGGTAAACTGAAACACATAGTTAACAACAAAAGAAAACAAAGAAAACATAGATAAATTAATTCCTAGAAATTTAAAACAACAATTATACAAGGACCAATTCTCCCTAGGGCGAATGAGTCCTAAGTCAAAGATCTAAAAAATCAAAGTTTGAAGTTCTTGCTTAATGTTTGAATTCCCATTTTCAGATTGCAGAATATGGTTCTAGTAATATAAATTTCCATATTTAGTTATCCTAATGCAAATTAATTTAGTGACAATTTTTGAAATGTACAATGTTAGGTTCACTAAAATGAAATGATGAAAAATAGGTATTGTAATATTGAAATGGGGTAATTGAATATGTGATGCACTTATCTTCCTTATTTAATTAGGAAATGAGATCCCCAAAGGTGGGATTGAATCTCAACCCTAGGTGAGTCAACCCTATTGGAGATCTTACAAATTTCCTTATGACAAGATGGGGTAAAATCTACCTGAACAACACTTTGGGGAGAAAAACGAAAAAATGTTAAATGAACCCAATTATGCAATGTGAAACTTGAATAATCAATTTAAAGAATAAAATAATAAAAAACAATAGACTTTTGGTAGATCTGAGAGGGATAAGTTGATGTGTACCAATCACCAAAATTTCTTGTTGGGTGTCCTCTTGGGACAGATTCACCCTAGGGTGAATGGGTCTTGCTATAGGAATCCAAAATCTGATTTCATAGTCCTCTACTCCTGGATCTGCACTCCTGATTCCTCTGGATCTCACTGTTAGAATGTTGTAATTAAATTTTGCAAGTAAGATTTTGTGTCTTGACAACTTTGGCAACTTTACAAAATTGCACTTTTGATCAATCTTCAATCCTTCTTCACTTGTAAATCTACACATACAAAGAGAGGAAAAAATTGTTTGTTTTTGGTGAATGGGGATTTTCCTTGGTCAAACCCCATTTTGGTAGTTCAACCTTGAGATGAAATGAAACATGAATGGAAGGAATGATGAATGAACAATGTTAAGTTGCAACTCACAAACCCTTTGAATGGAGATCCTTAGAGGAATAAATTCTAACACATCTCTCCAAGGTCTTGATCTTGCATGAAATGGCTTGATTAGATGTTGATCTTGATGCTTGAATTTTGACTTAAATGCTTGAAACCTACATCACAATATTAGCTCCAAAAACATGCATATACAAAATAAATTTGGCATAATGCTTGAGATCTTAAATGTTGATGTAGAAGACTGATAAATCTTCTCTTGAATGCTCTTGACAATAATATTTTCTTTAGGAATGCTTGCATAAAAATTCTAGATGTTGAATTGATAAAAATACCTTGTATTTATAGGTAATTTTCTAATTTCCAAACAATTAAACATCAAAATCCGACAATTGCGATTTGAATTTGAATCATAAAAACTCCACCAAAAAATATTAAAAATTGAGATCCAAAACTTAACAACCGATATGCCCTTGGGAGAATGGGTCCTACGACCTAAATCCAAGACACTCAACTTCCAAGGAAATTTAATTAATGTTTGAAATTGTTTAATACAAGTTTCCCTTTCAAAAAATAGGATTAATTAGGATTTTAAATGCATAATTGGGTCAATTAGAGGCTTAATTAAGTCCAATTAATTAAAGGGACCCAAACATAGAGTGAAAATGTAAAGATGTACATTTTTATATATTACACAAAGCTATTGTCTTGTCAACTCCAAAATGTCTTGATAGTCCTCCACTATGCTTCTCCTTAATCAAATTCTCTCTCATTGAACTCTGTGGAATACATAATTGATTTCCCTTGAACATGTCTTCCTGAATGAAATAATGAAATAATTGACTCCTATCTGCCACTATTGGATCATTACATGATTTCCATGCTTCAGAAAAATCTGGATCATCCTCATGCATATGTTTCAATTCTTAAAATCCCAACACTTATATCTTCATTCTTGTCAACAAATTCCTTCTCCTACTTAATGCATCTACAACTTTTTTTAAGTTGTCAATCCCATGCTTCAAAAAAAATGTATAATTCTATAAGAACTCAACCCATCTCATATGTCTTTGTTTCAACTTTCCTTGAATGTTCAAATACTGCAAGGCTTGATGGTCAGTATACAACACAAATTCCTTAAGCAACAAATAATGTCTCCTCTTCTTCAAGGATTGAATTATGGTATATAACTCCTAATCATAAACTAAATATATCCTTCTGGCATCATTTAATTTCTCACTAAAGTAAGCTATTGGTCTCCCTTGTTGACTTAATACTACACCTTTTGCATTTCCACTAGCATCACAATCAACTTGAAATACTTTATCAAAATCTGGTAATGCTAACATTAGTTGCTTTGTCACATTTTTCTTCAACAGTTCCAAACTTCTTTGTGCTCTGGATGTCCACTTAAAGTATTTCCTATCTCCTCTCATGTGCAAATGCTACTAAAGATCCTTGTGAATTTCTAGTAGAAATTTATCAATCCATGGAATGATCTTACCTCTCCAATGTTCATAGGTGTAGGCTACTCGACAATTTCTCTAAACTTCTCACATTCCATCTCCAATCCTTCAATAGAAATGATGAGACCCAAGTACACCAACTCAATATTCATAAGGATACACTTCTTGATGTTTATCATCAAATCCTCCTCAACCTCTATAATACTTGTTTGATGTGCCACAAATGTTTTTTAATTTTATTGGAAATTAGAATACCATACAGATAAAAAATAACAAACATACCCAAGAATTGCTTCAATACCTCATTCACCAACCTCATGAAAGTTCTAGGTGCATTGGTTAATCCAAAAGGAATCACTAACCACTCATACAATCCTTCATTAGTCTTAAATACTATCTTCCATTCATCTCCTTCTCGGATTCTGATTTGATGATATTCACTCTTTAGGTCAATCTTTGTGAAATACCTTTCTCCACTCAAACAATCCATAATGTCATCCATCCTTGGAAATAGGAATATATACTTGACTGTGATCATATTGATTCCTCTGGAGTCTATACACATTCTTCCACTCCATATTTCTTTGGTTCCAGTACAATAGGTATCACACATGGGTTTAAGCTCTCTCTAATCAATCCCTTCTTCAACAATTCTTGTATTTTCTAGTTTAACTCCACATTTTCTATAGGTGTCATCCTATGTGTTACTTTGTTAGGTAAAATTAATACTGATGTTAGATCTATGTGATGATTGATGCTCCAGAATGGTGGTAAACCATTTGGTACATTCTCTGATATGATATCTCCATACTCTATCAACAATTTTGCTACTTTAGTCTATGGTCGTTCTTCATTATTTGTAGTAGAATTCTTTATCTCCTGACTACCACACTTCTTTGAAAACAATTCAAAACACATGTTTTCACTCCTTAATCCTTCCAGAAACTTCATTCCATCTACCATACATAGTTTGGCAGTTCCATAAGCTTCCTTTTTGTCCTCTTCTCCCAAAGGTATCAATTTAGTTATCTTACCATTTGAAGTCATAGTATAGGTATTCTTCCTTCCATCATGAACTACTTTTCTATCATATTTCCATGGTCTTCCTAACAATAAATGGAATGCATCCATGGGCATAATATCACACACCACTTCATCATTATATGACCCTATATGAAATTTTACCAAACATTTCTCACTTACCAAGATCTTATGTTCATCTTGAATCCATGATATCTTATAGGGCTTTGGATGTTTCAATATCTTCAAATTCAACTTGGTTACCATATCTTCTAGAACTAAATTATCGGTACTACCAATATCAATGATAACTTTACATACTTTTTCTCTAAATTTACATCTTGTCCTAAACAAATTATTCCTTTGTGGTGGTTCCTTAGTTATTTATTCATGCATAAAATATCTCCTCATGACTAATGACTTGCCTTTCTCTAGTTTACCAACTGAGCTAGGGGATCCAACAAGTTCTTCCTCCACATTATTTTTTCTTTCAATATTCTCAATCCTCTTACTGACACTTCCTCGATGAGATTCATATACTCTATTCCCTTCACCTCCACACTTGAAACATGTTCCTTTGAATGGTCTCTTCTTAGATCTTCCTTCATCTCTCCTATATCCATCATTGGAGTAGGAATTATGACTGCCTCTATCATTGCAGTAGAAAATTTTATCCTCTCTTCCTCTACGGTATGAATTATTGTCCTTCTCTTCACTGTGGTAGGGTTTTCCATCCTTGTTTTTCTTTGCATACAATATTTTCTCTCTATATTGTGATCCACTTCTCTAGAATCTTCCTCTTGCACTTCTTTGTCTTTGTTCAAACTTTTTATTCAACTTTTCCTCTACCTTTAGTGCAAATTGGTATGCTTCTTAAACTATTGTCATCTTCACCAGGCTCAATTCTTCTAGGATGTTTGTTCTCAGTCCATTGATGTACTATGCAACCTTCTCCTTTCTTGATTCACTATGTCCAACCCTAATGATCATCTTGTAGAATTCTTTAGTATATTCTTTTAATGATTTCTCCTTTTGCCTCAAGTTCTACAATCTCTTCAACAATTCAATCTCATTATTAGCTAGTATAAATTGATTTTTCAACTTTGTCACCATCCTATCCCACTTTGTGATTTTCTCTTTTCCCCTTTGCTTTCTATCCAATTGAACTTATTTCCACCATATAGCAACATGTCCCTTCAACATAGTTTTTGTAAATCTCACTCTTTTCGGATCTTCAATTTCTTCATACTCAAAGTGTTCTTCCATATCATTGATCCAATCAATCAATTCCCCAGGGTTTAAATTTCTTGTGTAATTTTGAATTTGAATTCTAAGTCTCTTACTAATATTGGAAACAAATTTCAACATATTTACTTGATTTGAATATTCTTCTTCTTCTAGGTTTTCTTCATTTTGATTTACAACATGCTCTAATTCATCATCACTTTTGTCTGCATGTCTAGGGTTTAGAATTCTCCTTCTATCTTCTTCTAGATCATCCAATAAAAATCTCATTTCTCTCAACATCTCCAAAATTTCATCCATTTTTCCAAAAACATTCACCATAGTATATGCTCTCCTTGGCAGAATCTCAACCCTTGGATCCGATGTAACTACCTCAATTTGGTGATTTGGCTACAAGGTCTCAACTGCCTCATAGTTGATGCTCGATTGAAAACACATGCAATCTACCTCAGGTTGGTGATCTATTCACCACAAGGAACACCTTCTCAATACTCAAAAACTTGCTTTGATATCACTTGGTGCAGTCATAGATGGAGGGTCTAGAAAGGACGGTCCAACCATGCAGCTTAGAGTCAACATAGTGGAAAATATAACAAGAAAATGCTAAAAAAACATGAATTATCATTGTTTTGATAACTTCTAGTCTTACATGCATCATATTCCTCATATGTAGAATAAATAGGGCTCGCATGCCTACCGCAAGGGCATTACATATATTATAATTGGCATAAGGCCTTAAGACAACTATCTGAACCATCTGAAAGAAAATTGAGTTAAATCTTGATTCTCTAACTCTAACTACCTTCTAATTAATTAAAAATGATATTAAAGGGTCTCTGCAAGATCACGGGGGTCCAAAAAGTGGTGATGTGAGAAAAAGGCATTTTTAACTCTACTAAAAATGTGAAATTTCCATTTTGAATTTTTGCAGGCTTGGGTGGAAAGTACTAGTGTCAAAGCTAATACCAAAGCAAAATGGACATTCGTTTAGTTTAAGTCAATTTTTAGTTTCATCGGGCCCAAGCCTAAGCATTTTATTTTATTTTATATATTATAATATATTTTTTATAATACATATAATAATGTTTTTATAATATATATAATAATGTTTTTAATATATTTATATACACCATATGGATATTAAATTAATTTAATATTATATAATAATATATTTAATATATTATAATACTATATTTTATTATAATGTTTATATAATATATATATATTTATTAGACTATAGGAATCAGGTAGCTCATTTTTAACGTGACCAGTGGCGCTGGTGCGACATGCCCTCCGGTACCACGGGAGTGGGGGAGACTAGACCTCATGACCAACCTCCTGCAATAGGAAAGATTTAGCCAACCGAGCTAGGGCCCCCACCCCAATGTTTATATAATATTAAATATAATATAATATTATATTATATTATTATATTATATAATAATATAATATAATATAATATTAATTATATTATAGTATTAAATATAACATAATATAATATAATATAATATAATATAATATAATAAAATATAATATAATATAATATAATATTATAATATATAATATATAATATATATATATATTATATTATAATATATATATTATATTATAATATAATATATATATTATATATTATAATATTACATATATATATTATAATATTATATAATAATATAATATATATTATATTAGAATATACTATATATTATACATAATATAATGTATATTAGATTTATAATATAATATATAATATTTTTTATATTATATAATTTTATATTATACATTTCAAAAAAATGCCACCAATAAATATATGGTTGGGTCTCGAATTCGACCATATATTAAAAAAAGTATAAAACAGGAAACAAATATTTGTTTCCTATTTTATAAAATAAAAACTCGAGAGCTCATTTTTAGCTCAGATATCCATTCACAATGAATCATTTTTCTCAAAATCATGCAAATTTCAAAGATATGTTTGGATTTTTATGTTATTATTCAATTATATTGTTTTTGCATTGTTTTTTTTGAATTTTAATAAAAAATAGGTATTTGATAGGTTTTTTATTGTATTAAAATCACTATTAATTTTGATTTTTTTAATCAATTAACAAGCTTAAAATGGCTCAACATGAAAACCCTCCAAATCCTCCTTCACTATAATTGTTGTTTCCAAACCAAAATGTGCCAACAATACATGAATCTATTCATATAAATTTAAATCAATTGAGAAATTTATGTCGAATCTATGAGACACTCATTGAGCTATCAGACATGAAAAACACTTTGGAAACAATCATTTCAAATGTTGAAACTTTGGCAACTTAGCACAATAGATTTGCACAGTAGCGAGAGGAACAAAGACAATTTTATGTTGATGGGTTATCATATGATGAGGTGAGGGAACTTGATATTGACAAAGCCCAATTAGCCCAATAATTCATTGATCATAGATTAGGACAACCCGTTAATGTGCAAAAGCTATTTTTTTTAATTAAATGGTGCACCCATAGAGGCATATTAGATACTTCTAGAGACATTGGTGGATGGTTTTTGATAAAACACCCAACAAAAATCTTGATGTCCCTTAGTATTTTCTCCAAAAATTATATACCGAGTTTGTCTTAGGGAAGCATATCAATTACTTTGACATGCGATATTTCCAAGCTGTTGGTAGAGGGATGCCATAGGATAGACCTAGAGCATGCCGAGTCACCCTAGTTCATCTTGCTCTACCTATTGTTGCCTTGACTCTACTACCTTACCTTGAGATTGTTTTAGATGCAGGGACTCTGAGAATTTATGCCTTACATTCATTGAGTGATCGTTTGGTCACACAAAGCCATCATGTTGTGTAACCATTTGACGATGCATCCCATCATGATGGTGTTACACCTGATACATCCTAGCATGATAGTGGTGCACCTGCTGCATCAAATCCCATTGGTACACCATCCTCTTTGGGACATATCTGTGTGCCTCATTACTGCATGACATGCAACAATTTATGTTTGGGTCCTCTTTGATAGTTCAGTGAGGCTTCCATAGACACATCTGACTATGAGGTTCATGACATGTCGGATGTAGGAGTTGATAGAGCATGGAGTGGATCATTTACAAGAGAAAAATTGACTTCCAGGGATGATATGGGAGCACCGGTAAGACTTAAAGTAATTTTATAGTGTGTTTTATTAAATTCTTTCATATTTTATGAGAGATATTTGTACTAATATATGTTTATGTGCTGGAATCTTTAATAGGTGCTAACAGAGGAGCATATGTCGCAAGTGTAGGAGGCTACAAAGACAACCATTTCATTTGTCCTAGACAATCAATATACAATATTATTTAAATTGTTATTTTAGATGTTAATTTTTGAAATCTATTATGTTTAAATACATGTACTACATAGATTGATAGTCTAATGTAATCTTGTCTTTTTATGCAGCAACTTGGTTCTTATACAACCTTGTTGATTGGGTCTGACCCATTGGATGAAGTTGCGCACCAGGTATATATATTTTTATTCTCGACATTATGCTTATATGTTCATGTGCATTTAAATTGTGTTACATTCTTGTCAATTTTTATATAGGAAACCATCTTAGTTGCTATATCCACTATTGGCCCATCTAGTGTCGTAGCATCACAACATGTATGTCTTTATTTTATATTGTAGATATTTAAGTTTATATAGGAGTAGATATATGTTTAGTAGATATGATTATTCGTCAACAATTATATGTCAATTTGTATCATTTTTATTTTTCCTGCTATAGTCCTCTATCTAACTTAACACTGTGACTAGTGTGGGACCATTTATGTATATGAGGACTCTTGTATAATATGCAGACCGTCTTACAAAAAAGAGAGAAAGAAATGAGATAAACAAAAAATGCAATATTGATATAGTATACTACACGTATAGTGATTTTAATGTTAAATTCATAATTTATAAATGATAGTATATAAGT
This sequence comes from Sequoiadendron giganteum, assembly GCA_007115665.2. Taxonomy (NCBI): domain Eukaryota; kingdom Viridiplantae; phylum Streptophyta; class Pinopsida; order Cupressales; family Cupressaceae; genus Sequoiadendron; species Sequoiadendron giganteum. The sequence continues at coordinate 401,252,364 of CM021110.1, read as the reverse complement.
TTCTATTTACTAGTCTATATTTTCAACCATTCACATAATTAATCTAATTTATGGTTTGAACTATTATTGTGCAGGAAGATTTAGGGCAATTAACTTCTTCGAGGAGGCTCAATTTTGGTGGTCCAACATAGTATTAGGATATGATATAGATTGATATGTACTTAGAGTTTGATATATCTTGAGATGGCATATATATCACATTTTGTAAAACTTGTTTTGAGTAGGCATATGCCAAATTTGTATATGCACAAACACAATTATTCTACGCTTTGATATATAAGAGTTGTTATTCAATCTAATTTTTTCCTCGTGTGCATTTCTTTCTACTTTGGATTTTCAAAATGGAATGTATAATTATCTTAGAATGGTTTAAAGTTATGATCGATAATGTATATTATAGATTAACGAAATTGCATTTTAATAGAACTTATGAATTACAATTTGTAATCCATCTATGTTAGTGTTCATTCATATTAAGGTTTGCATACATTAAAGTCCATGAGACCATCACCACATTTCTTTGAGGAGTTATTTCAAACAATTCACTTCCTTTTCTATTGTACCACATTTTTCATACATGTCTACCAATACATTTTTATCAAAAACTCAATTTGAAAATACACATGATTTCAAGCTCTATTGAATGAATTTACATTTGACATTTTTTTTTAACTCCTGTAATGAAGTGGACAATTGATTTTTATTTCAAAAGAAGTTAAAATTAATGAAAAATGGTATGAGACACTGTATAATATTTGTTGAGAAGAACTATTTGAAAATATGCCTCCAAGAATTGTGGTCTCAAAGACAAGGCAAAAAAGATGAAAATAACAACTTGTGATAGTTTTATGGAATTGATTATTTTGATTGATTAAAAACTTCAAACAAATGGATACAAATTAATGAAATATATGTCATGTTATAGTGTTCATTCAAAATAAATATAATCATCTTGATAAAAATAAATGTCACTCAATGTTCATTCAAGCTTAATAACATGTAAAAGGTATAAAATCATCTTGAATAAGAATCACTATCTTTCAACCATAGGGGTTTGATACAACCTTCAAACAAAGTCCTTACAATTGAACAAGATACATGTTCACTAGAATATTCATGTGAAATCTATACAATAATCATGGTCAACAATTAAGACATCACTCAACCATGATGCAACCATTAAAAAAACCAAATGAGTCCCATACTACCATTAAACAAGCCAAATACAACTCCATGACATGCATGTTATTTGACCTTCGACATGCAATTTGTATTATCGTAATGCACAAAAATGAATTTTTCTAACCATAATGTATCAATAAGAAAACTATCCATACTATATGTGCTTGATGCACAATAGTAATAATGCACACTTCACACAAAAGAAATAACACTAATATGATATTATCATAAATGTCAATCAACCTTGACCCATACCAAACTTTCTATATTGCAGTTGTTGTCATATATTCCATTCAACCTAACACAATTGAGGTTTTGTATTTGATAAGAATTTGTACAGGAAAAAAAGTGAGAGATGATGGTTAAGGTGGATTTGCAAAAATGAAGTTGTTATCTTAAGTGTAAAGTTGTAAAGTGGTGCAACTTTCATTCAGCAACTCGTACGACCAAACAAAATGTTCCAACACATCCAAATGGGTACATTTACACTAGGCATGGTCCTCTTTTGCACCAAAACACACTGAATCACTCTCAACTACATTGGATTGATGGTTTCCCTTAAGAGTCCAAAGTGCTAAAAGGAAACAATCTTTGACGGGCTATTTCTCAAAAAATGTGAAGCTTACAAACTCTTTGTCTGAGGGTATGGGATCATGTTGGGACCCTCTACAATAACCTCTCTTGGTTTTTGCTGTCTCAGAGGCATTTTCTCATGGTGACGAGTTTTCAGTTGAGGAAAAAATTGTCAACTACGAGCAGTGTAAAGTTGCAAAGTGGTGCAACTTTCATTCTGTAACTTGTACAACCAAATAGATTGTTCCAACACTTTTGAATGGGTATGTTTATGCTAGGCATGGTCCAATTTTGCACCCAAACATGGTCAATCACTTTGATCTACATTAGATCGGCGATTTCCCTTAAGAGTTCAAAGTGCTAAAAGGCAACAATCATCGACGAGATATTACTCAAAAATTGTGATGCTTAAAAAATCTTCATTTGAGACTACATGATTTTATTGGGACCATCTACAATAACCTCTCTTGGTTTTTTCTATCTCGGAGGCATTTTCCCATGGTGATGAGTTTTCGATTCAGGAAAAAGTTGTTAGATGCAAGTAGTGTAAAGTTGCAAATTGGTGCAACTTTCATTCTGCAACTCGTACAACCAAATAAACTGTTCCAACACATCGAGATGGCTACGCTTATGCTAGGCATGGTCCTCTTTTTCACCCAAACATGTTGAATCACCCCGAGCTACATTAGACTGGTGATTTCTCTTAAGAGTCCAAAGTGCTAAAGGCAACAATCTTTGACGAGCTATTTCTTGGAAACCGTGACACTTACAGACTCTCTTTCTGAGGCTATGGAATCATGTTGGGACCCTCTACAATAATTTCTCTTGTTTTTTTCTATCTTGGAGGTGTTTTCCCATGGTGACAAGGTTTTAGTTGACGAAAAAGTTATCAAATACAAGTAGTGTAAAGTTGCGAAGTGGTGCAACTTGCATTTAGCAACTCGTACGACCAAAAAAATAGTTCCAACATGTCTGAATGGGTACGTTTATGCTAGTAATGGTAATTTTTTGCACCCAAACATGTTGAATCACTCTGAGCTACATTGAACCAATGATTTTCCCTTAAGAGTCCAAAGTGCTAAAAGACAACAATCTTTGACAGGCTATTACTCAAAAACCTTGATGCTTACAAACTCTTTTTCTGAGGCTACAAGATCGTGTTGGGACCTCTACAGTAAAATCTCTTGGTTTTTTCTATCTTGGAGGCATTTTCCTGTGGTGACGAGTTTTTAGTTGAGGAAAAATTTGTCAAATGCAAGCATTATAAAGTTGCAAAGTGGCGCAACTTTCATTTTGCAACTCGTACAACCAAAAAAAATATTTCAACACATCTGGATGGGTACGTTTATTCTAGGAATAGTCCTCTTTTTCACCCAAATACACTTAACTGCTCAAAGCTACATAGGATTGGCAATTTCCCTTAAGAGTCCAAAGTGCTGAAACGTATCAATCTTTGACGGTCTATTACTCAGAAACCGTGACACTTACAGACTCTTTGTATGAAGATATAGGATCATGTTAGGACCATTTACAATAACCTCTTTTGTTCTTTTCTATCTCGAAGGAATTTTCTAATGGTAACGAGTTTTGAGTTGAGGAAAAAGTTGTCAAATGCAAGTAGTGTAAAGTTACAAAGTGGTGCAAATTTCATTCTGCAACTCGTAGAACCAAAAAAATTGTTCCAACACATCCATATGGGTACATTTACACTAGGCATGGTCCTATTTTGCGCCCAAACATGCTAAATCACTTTGAGCTACATTGGACTAACAATTTCTCTTAAGAGTCCAAAGTGCTAAAAGGAATCAATCTTTGATGAGCTATTACTCAGAAATCATGTCACCTAGAAACAATTTGTCTGAGTCTACAAGATCACATAGGGAACCTCTAAAATAACCTCTCTCAATTTTTGATATCTCTAAGGTGTTTGCCTGTGGTGTTGAGTTTTCAATTGATGGAAAAAGGTCAGATGGATGTGGTGTAAAGGTGCAAAGGGGTTTAGGGTTCGTTTTTCTCCTCGTGAGTAAGTGAAAAAGTGAATCATTTACTCAAATACACTTAAGTCATGAACTACACACATGAATACAAATTATACACATGAAAAACTGTAGGTCGTAAGGTATACATTGGAATACTCATAAGTGACAAAGTATACACGTAAGTTATAAAGTATACACTTGAATACACATAAAGTATACACAATACACATGATATTATCATTCAATAATTGTTATCAAATATAGGATTTACAAAATTTTGTATAGGCATACAACAAGCGACCCTAATACATAGTCATTTCCTAGTAGGAAAAGGAAATAGATCACGTGCTGCCTTCGCAGTCAACACAATCTTCCACAACAATAGTTTTTTGATGCTCTAGAGTGACAATCACCTATACAAACCATTAAGGTAGTAGTTAAATTACACACAATAGAAAAGATGCTTATAATAACAAATCTCTATTATTCTAAACAACCTAAATGATGATGAAATGGTAATACAAACTAGAAAAGATGTTGAGAATAAAAAATCCATATTATTCTAATATGTTGCATACCTCTGCCAAAGGATTAGAGTTGACTATTGTATTAGCAGCTCTATGATCAATCATGCCAAAAACATCACAATATACTTCGAATAACAAATCTATATGGTCACAATAGAAAATATGCTTAGACTAACAAATCTATATTATTCTAAACAACCTAAATGATAATGAAATGGTAATGCAAACTAGAAAAGATGCTTAAAATAACAAATCTATATTATTCTAATCTTTTGCATACCTCTGCCAAAGGATCAAAGCCAACTATTGTTATAGTAGCTCCATGATCAATCATGCTAGGAACATCGCAATATACTTCAAATGAAAAATCTATATGGTCACAATAGAAAATATGCTTAGACTAACAAATCTATATTATTTTAAACAACCTAAATGATGATGAATTGGTAATGTAAACTAGAAAAGATGCTTAGAATAACAAATCTATATTATTCTAAACAACCTAAATAATGAACCTTAGCAAATAAACAATATCAGAATGTGACGAACAATATCATACCTATCCCATACAATAAATGATTTGCTACTCAAGTGTGCTTGAAGGGTCCTCTTACCTTTACAGTTTCTAGTAATGCTTCATGATCAACACTACTAATTGTCCATAGTTTCTTTTTTTTTGGTCTATCGTGATGTCTCAATAACTTAACATTATTTCCTATAACAAGGTGAAAATACATGAGAATGGTTTTGTGTTTCTCATAGTCTTCAAATGCAGGTATGCCATTCTTTCTAATCATATATGTTCGTAACCAAGTTTCAGAAACAACAACTGAACCTGTATGATCATAAGTTTTTTGTCAACATCTAAATATACTTAGAATAACAAATATATATTATACTAAACAACCTAAATGATGATGAAATGGTAATGCAAACTAGAAAAGATTCTTAGAATAATAAATCTATATTATTCTAAACAATCTAAATGATGATGAAACGGTAATGCAACCAAGTTTGAAAAACAACAACTAAACCTGTAGGATACATGAACCCATCATCATCTATCATCGGTTGTGTTAGATTTTTCTTTCCCTATACACATCGTGCCAACCAATAGTTTGATCCCTCTTCGTTCCCCTATAGTGCTACAACTGCATAGACATGTCCTGGCTATACAAGATCTGAAAGATGGTCATAGTCAAGTGAAATTTCCATTACATCTTCTAAGGAGGATTGTGCTATAGATAAAGGGGTTAGGCATTGTGGAATCCATGTATCTACCCACTCACTTGACTCACACTGATACCAATCACAATGAATACAATTCTGACAAAAACAAGCCATTTCTTATGTCCATATGGTCCATGCACCCACATCTGAGCTTTGAAATTAATGCATCTTTGAGGAATCTCTAATTGTTTGACATTCCATTTTGTATTCCACTATGCCCTCCTAAACCAACCAAAAGAACCTAAAGAATTTTGAATCAAGTATCCCTCCTCGTGATAGTGTATAAGTACACCAATTAACAATAGAGTGTGCATCATTGAATGTTGCACCACCTCTAATCTTCATTTGTTCCTTAAGAAAATATCTCTTCACACATGTACCTACACCATAATGCTCACCTTTTCTATGTCCAACTTCAAAAAAACTCCAAATATGTAGTACACCCCTCTTTATATGCATCTTGCTCAACCAATAAAACATGTGAGCATTCTTGAATTTCCCTGTGTAGTTATTTGACCAAATCAGATGTTGACCCATTGCAATTCCTTTTTCCCTGCAAGAACTCAAAAAAAAATTCAAAACAATGTTGTACAAACTCAGATGAATGAGATCTATTATCACTCATGTAAAAATGGTACTCCTTGATTATCTTCCTGTCCTTTTCTATACTATTAGGGGCATGCCTATATGTTATGTGGACAAAAATAGCAATTTGAATAGAATTATAATATTGTGATTGAACTTCATTTTGTGGTTGCAATGTGTAATTTTCAGAAAAATCAACTACATATACAATAGTTCCAATGGGGAAAGAGTCCTTACACATCCTAAATTGTCAATCCAACCACTACGACCTGTGGTTATGCCTTGCATACTTATAGAAAATATTTTTCTTAAAATAAAAAATAAAATTAGCAATACTTACCTCTCTTGCAACCAACTTGCATCTAGAACCCTCACCTCCACTCTTCAATGTGTATTTGACTATCTAAAACCTTTTTTTCTCAACAATCTTGTTACCAAAATCATGATCGCTGCCCTCATGAAAGCATGCTACAAACTTTGATAAACCATCACATTGCAAACACGTTTCATTTAAACAATCATTTCTATAAAATAAGCAACCATCACCTCTAATGCATAAAAATGAATCTAACAACTCCCTGGATGACTTGGGAAGTTGTACTACATGACACTCTTGAAATATTTTTTCAGTATGCATAGTAGAATGAGTAAGGTATAACCATTCATGATACATTGAAAACTCAACATGGTATTTACAACATGTATTACGAATATTAATAGGTCCACAATAAAATGGATTGCAAGACTCAAAAGCCCTTTGTGAGATTTTCAAAATTGG
>CM021110.1:401088922-401245410 GCA_007115665.2 Sequoiadendron giganteum | reverse complement strand
GAAACTATCCCCTGTTAGAGGTACATTGCCAAAAACTTCTAAAGCAATGTCATCAATAAATTGCTCACCTACAAAAATAAGAGACTGATCAACAAAATTGACCAAATCATCTTCTGATGGCATCACATCATACAAAAGATCTTGGTATATATCTTGACTTGCAACAGCCAAGGATGTACTATCAGCTTCTGGGTGATCAAAGATAGCAAGAATACTATCACAATTGTTTAACACACCCAAGGTTAACATCGAAGCACACTGATTTGCTTGGAGAAGACAAGTGAAACTAACCTCAGGGGAGCGAATATTTAAAGAATAGAGAAAAATCTTTATTGGGGTGTGTAACGAAAAACCCCCATTATTTGTAATAGGTAGACCAATCTGCTTGAATAGAGTACAAATAGGTTTGTTCTTGATAAAAACACAATTTGAATAATCTTTAAATGATGCAATCCTGAGGAAAAATATCCACCTCAAATTTTGAAGAAACAACATGATATTTTTCTACCCTATTCAGTAGAGATGTAGAATGACGAAAGGAGAACCATCTGGAGCAAAGATCAAATACATTCTGAAGGAAAATAAACTCTGAATTCCAATAATTTTTGAATGAAAATGAAGTAGCATAAGGAACTACCGAAGCTGACAACTGTACTGGGTTTGAATTATACCCATCGGACACACCATCATAAGAACAAAAATTCTCAGATGGGTGAAGAGGAAAATGACAAGAACAACAAACTAGCAAGGGATCCTCCACAAGAACCGCTTGCACCCAAATACCAAACACTGTTTTAATTTGAATATTTGTAGGCAATGATTTTTTCTTAACATCCAATAAAACCGAAAACCTAACTGGTAGAGAAGGATTTGAGAAAAAATCCATATCATGGTGCATAAAAATTCCCAATTTGTTACCAATAATTTCAATAATACCCTGTTCTCTATAATCCAAGGGTAGACCTTGTAATTGAACCCAGAAAGGAATAAACTATTGCTTGACCTGAATAGGATTAAAATTCAGGGTCCATAATGTGGTAAAGAGGCCATTACCTTCCATCATCCAAGTCTTTTTTCGAAACACAACATTTCATGAATCTTTATCAGAAAAAATAGCCACAAAGTAACCTTCTCCTTTATCTAAAAAAATACTTGGTTGGAACCAACCCAAGAATTAAAAACCCATGACTGCAAGTTATCAAGAGTTGGAGAAAATTTTGAAAACTTACCAAACAAAGCTACATCCTTTAGGTCTGATAGCTGTGGATCGAGCATAGAATGAGGCAATGTGACCTCAATCTGAGAGGAGCGATTCTTGAAATATTTCCCTTTTGAATTCCGGGAATGAACATAATGGGCATTAGTAGGCTTAACAAAATGAGCATTATCAGGCATAACGGAATGAGCCTTAACAGGCTTGACCTGTGAGTGAAAAGCACTACTAGATTTACTGAAGTTACCAGACATGGCCGCAGGATGGACCAACGGGTTGGAAATTGGATGCTTTGGAAAACAATTCCTCAATGGAATATTATTAGGAAACGTGAGGGGAGCGAGAGCGAAAAAGGAGAAAGGAATGGGAATGGAGTTGGGAAATGTAGAAGGAGCAAGGATAGAGGGAGAAACTGGAGATGAGGAATGACTGATCACAACATCAGCCCATGAACAATCAGAGAAAGAAGGTGAGGACGACTTACAAATATCAAAGATAGGTTGAGGAGCATTGGTGAGTGATTTCTTCTGACGAGAAACTAACAACCACTTCCCGAAGCTAGATGGAGCATCCGATAACAATTTCCCACTTTGAAACCCATTTCTGAGACTGGCAGGAGCATCCGACACCCACTTTCCATTTCTGAAAACAGAACCCGACCAGCCCTTGCCAGAAACACCATAAGTAGGATACCCAACATACTTGAACCAAGAGGATGCAGTAGGCAAAGGCGGGCGAAGCGCAGGCTTTGAAACCCTAGGACAAGACTCAACATTGCTAACCTTATTCAGGCGGAAAGAACTAAGATTTTCAACACCGTCGGAAAAAGGGACATGCAAAGCCCAAGAAGAACTAGGAGCCATGGAAAAAGGTGGGTGGGAAACCCGAGGATGGCCAGAAGGGACCTTAGGAAAAGCAGGTTTTGAAATTTGGGAAAGATCTATTTTCTCCCTCTGCAAAGTGCGGTCCCACTTTTTCTTTTCCATCTTTTGTGTGGCATATTATTCGAAGAGCATCATTATTGTCCTTGATAGCATGTTCATTAATGATTGATGGTTGAGGCTTGCTTTGTTCTTCAATTTTGAGATGCAAAATTCTAATCATATCAAGTGATGGGATTATAGGTGGTGTTTGCATGGATGGATAAAAGGATGCATTTTTCTCAAGGTTGCATAGGGGGTCTTGTATGAATTTTTGCATGATATCTTAGTCTTGACCCACTTCACGAGGAAAATCATTAAGAGGTGAAGACTCATTAATAGGCTCAATTTTATTAGGATCATCACCAAACACACAACTTGAGAAATCTACTAAAGATCTCAAGAACCTCCATATATTACCCATACACATTTCCATGATGAAATTTAAAGCAAAGTTTTAGATCTGATATATGAAGTTTTTTTTAATTTTTGAATGCAAGATACTGAAAATGATGCAAATTTTGATTTCAAAAAATGCACTTAATTTGACCAATTGAACCTAATGCAAGAAAGTACACAATTTTCTAATTTTTAAAACTGAAACACATAGTTTTGATTAATCAAGAAAAACATGTTATGAAGGGACCCAAAACCATTTATAGTAGAAAAGACAAAAAACTGCTATAGATATAAACCACAGAGTACCAATAGCAAACCAATGAAAAGGAAACTAAGGTGAAAAGAGTGCTGGCCAAGATAAACAACAGTGAACCGACATCACTTAGTAGCGATAAAACAACAAAATGATGCAAGACCACCTACCAACCAGAAGAGAAAAAAAACAAAGCTACCACTAATTCATGATGCTTAAGGTTTTGGCAACCTCAAGCTCCTGGATCCTATGTATGTCAATGATATCCAATAGATCCTTCTTCTCAGCTTCAAAAGATCTTTTCCAATCAACCGACCCTTTAGAAGCAGGGCCTTTAGTGAAGTAGTAAACCTACCATCCAACGTCACATCCCAAATTATAATCTCAGCCACCTCCACCCAAATTTTCTTAAGCGACTTGTGCTCATAACCCCAACTCTCCATTTCACCAACTTATTCCGCTCATCATCCTTAAAGAACTGAGCCATCACATCCTCATTAATTTTCTTGTCCTTAAAAAATTTGTGGCCTACCATCATCCCCATCAGAACAACAACCATCTCCTCATTCACCTCCACATCCAAATCTTTGATCTGAAGCTTCCTATTATGCCAGTAAGAAAAAAATTTCGCTGACGCATTGGAGTCATGACTATGAAGATGTTCGAGGAATGGTGTAAAGTTTTCATGGCACAAAATCTTCCATAGTTTTTCCTTCTTCCTCAAGCCTGTGCAAGTATGTGGCTCTATTCTACTTCTATCACCACCCATATTTGCAAACACTAGACATAAAAAACCCTTAAGAATATTATTGGGAAAATATCCAACAATCCAGTAGAGCCCCACAATATGTGTGAGTCAGACCAAAGTACAATGGCTTAAAAGCCTCCACCATCGAAAATCATCCCACTTCATCATTCCGCATTAAAATCCTAGCTCTCTCGGGAATGATCATTCCCTCCTCCCACATCTGAGATTCATTATTTTTGACAACCTCATTGGAAAAAAAATCTGCCAACGAATTACCTTATCAGAAAATGTGTGAAACGCGAGTCTCATCAAACACCCTTAACATCATTATGCAATCTTTCATTAGATTCTCCACATTCCAACTCGACACATGGGTGCCACATAAGTAATTAATAATGTTTAAGGAATCATCTTCGACCCATAATTTGAAGTACCCTCTGTCCATTGCAAATTGTATACTTGCATACACAGCTTCCACCTCGGCGCAGTGATTGGTAAACTGAAACACATAGTTAACAACAAAAGAAAACAAAGAAAACATAGATAAATTAATTCCTAGAAATTTAAAACAACAATTATACAAGGACCAATTCTCCCTAGGGCGAATGAGTCCTAAGTCAAAGATCTAAAAAATCAAAGTTTGAAGTTCTTGCTTAATGTTTGAATTCCCATTTTCAGATTGCAGAATATGGTTCTAGTAATATAAATTTCCATATTTAGTTATCCTAATGCAAATTAATTTAGTGACAATTTTTGAAATGTACAATGTTAGGTTCACTAAAATGAAATGATGAAAAATAGGTATTGTAATATTGAAATGGGGTAATTGAATATGTGATGCACTTATCTTCCTTATTTAATTAGGAAATGAGATCCCCAAAGGTGGGATTGAATCTCAACCCTAGGTGAGTCAACCCTATTGGAGATCTTACAAATTTCCTTATGACAAGATGGGGTAAAATCTACCTGAACAACACTTTGGGGAGAAAAACGAAAAAATGTTAAATGAACCCAATTATGCAATGTGAAACTTGAATAATCAATTTAAAGAATAAAATAATAAAAAACAATAGACTTTTGGTAGATCTGAGAGGGATAAGTTGATGTGTACCAATCACCAAAATTTCTTGTTGGGTGTCCTCTTGGGACAGATTCACCCTAGGGTGAATGGGTCTTGCTATAGGAATCCAAAATCTGATTTCATAGTCCTCTACTCCTGGATCTGCACTCCTGATTCCTCTGGATCTCACTGTTAGAATGTTGTAATTAAATTTTGCAAGTAAGATTTTGTGTCTTGACAACTTTGGCAACTTTACAAAATTGCACTTTTGATCAATCTTCAATCCTTCTTCACTTGTAAATCTACACATACAAAGAGAGGAAAAAATTGTTTGTTTTTGGTGAATGGGGATTTTCCTTGGTCAAACCCCATTTTGGTAGTTCAACCTTGAGATGAAATGAAACATGAATGGAAGGAATGATGAATGAACAATGTTAAGTTGCAACTCACAAACCCTTTGAATGGAGATCCTTAGAGGAATAAATTCTAACACATCTCTCCAAGGTCTTGATCTTGCATGAAATGGCTTGATTAGATGTTGATCTTGATGCTTGAATTTTGACTTAAATGCTTGAAACCTACATCACAATATTAGCTCCAAAAACATGCATATACAAAATAAATTTGGCATAATGCTTGAGATCTTAAATGTTGATGTAGAAGACTGATAAATCTTCTCTTGAATGCTCTTGACAATAATATTTTCTTTAGGAATGCTTGCATAAAAATTCTAGATGTTGAATTGATAAAAATACCTTGTATTTATAGGTAATTTTCTAATTTCCAAACAATTAAACATCAAAATCCGACAATTGCGATTTGAATTTGAATCATAAAAACTCCACCAAAAAATATTAAAAATTGAGATCCAAAACTTAACAACCGATATGCCCTTGGGAGAATGGGTCCTACGACCTAAATCCAAGACACTCAACTTCCAAGGAAATTTAATTAATGTTTGAAATTGTTTAATACAAGTTTCCCTTTCAAAAAATAGGATTAATTAGGATTTTAAATGCATAATTGGGTCAATTAGAGGCTTAATTAAGTCCAATTAATTAAAGGGACCCAAACATAGAGTGAAAATGTAAAGATGTACATTTTTATATATTACACAAAGCTATTGTCTTGTCAACTCCAAAATGTCTTGATAGTCCTCCACTATGCTTCTCCTTAATCAAATTCTCTCTCATTGAACTCTGTGGAATACATAATTGATTTCCCTTGAACATGTCTTCCTGAATGAAATAATGAAATAATTGACTCCTATCTGCCACTATTGGATCATTACATGATTTCCATGCTTCAGAAAAATCTGGATCATCCTCATGCATATGTTTCAATTCTTAAAATCCCAACACTTATATCTTCATTCTTGTCAACAAATTCCTTCTCCTACTTAATGCATCTACAACTTTTTTTAAGTTGTCAATCCCATGCTTCAAAAAAAATGTATAATTCTATAAGAACTCAACCCATCTCATATGTCTTTGTTTCAACTTTCCTTGAATGTTCAAATACTGCAAGGCTTGATGGTCAGTATACAACACAAATTCCTTAAGCAACAAATAATGTCTCCTCTTCTTCAAGGATTGAATTATGGTATATAACTCCTAATCATAAACTAAATATATCCTTCTGGCATCATTTAATTTCTCACTAAAGTAAGCTATTGGTCTCCCTTGTTGACTTAATACTACACCTTTTGCATTTCCACTAGCATCACAATCAACTTGAAATACTTTATCAAAATCTGGTAATGCTAACATTAGTTGCTTTGTCACATTTTTCTTCAACAGTTCCAAACTTCTTTGTGCTCTGGATGTCCACTTAAAGTATTTCCTATCTCCTCTCATGTGCAAATGCTACTAAAGATCCTTGTGAATTTCTAGTAGAAATTTATCAATCCATGGAATGATCTTACCTCTCCAATGTTCATAGGTGTAGGCTACTCGACAATTTCTCTAAACTTCTCACATTCCATCTCCAATCCTTCAATAGAAATGATGAGACCCAAGTACACCAACTCAATATTCATAAGGATACACTTCTTGATGTTTATCATCAAATCCTCCTCAACCTCTATAATACTTGTTTGATGTGCCACAAATGTTTTTTAATTTTATTGGAAATTAGAATACCATACAGATAAAAAATAACAAACATACCCAAGAATTGCTTCAATACCTCATTCACCAACCTCATGAAAGTTCTAGGTGCATTGGTTAATCCAAAAGGAATCACTAACCACTCATACAATCCTTCATTAGTCTTAAATACTATCTTCCATTCATCTCCTTCTCGGATTCTGATTTGATGATATTCACTCTTTAGGTCAATCTTTGTGAAATACCTTTCTCCACTCAAACAATCCATAATGTCATCCATCCTTGGAAATAGGAATATATACTTGACTGTGATCATATTGATTCCTCTGGAGTCTATACACATTCTTCCACTCCATATTTCTTTGGTTCCAGTACAATAGGTATCACACATGGGTTTAAGCTCTCTCTAATCAATCCCTTCTTCAACAATTCTTGTATTTTCTAGTTTAACTCCACATTTTCTATAGGTGTCATCCTATGTGTTACTTTGTTAGGTAAAATTAATACTGATGTTAGATCTATGTGATGATTGATGCTCCAGAATGGTGGTAAACCATTTGGTACATTCTCTGATATGATATCTCCATACTCTATCAACAATTTTGCTACTTTAGTCTATGGTCGTTCTTCATTATTTGTAGTAGAATTCTTTATCTCCTGACTACCACACTTCTTTGAAAACAATTCAAAACACATGTTTTCACTCCTTAATCCTTCCAGAAACTTCATTCCATCTACCATACATAGTTTGGCAGTTCCATAAGCTTCCTTTTTGTCCTCTTCTCCCAAAGGTATCAATTTAGTTATCTTACCATTTGAAGTCATAGTATAGGTATTCTTCCTTCCATCATGAACTACTTTTCTATCATATTTCCATGGTCTTCCTAACAATAAATGGAATGCATCCATGGGCATAATATCACACACCACTTCATCATTATATGACCCTATATGAAATTTTACCAAACATTTCTCACTTACCAAGATCTTATGTTCATCTTGAATCCATGATATCTTATAGGGCTTTGGATGTTTCAATATCTTCAAATTCAACTTGGTTACCATATCTTCTAGAACTAAATTATCGGTACTACCAATATCAATGATAACTTTACATACTTTTTCTCTAAATTTACATCTTGTCCTAAACAAATTATTCCTTTGTGGTGGTTCCTTAGTTATTTATTCATGCATAAAATATCTCCTCATGACTAATGACTTGCCTTTCTCTAGTTTACCAACTGAGCTAGGGGATCCAACAAGTTCTTCCTCCACATTATTTTTTCTTTCAATATTCTCAATCCTCTTACTGACACTTCCTCGATGAGATTCATATACTCTATTCCCTTCACCTCCACACTTGAAACATGTTCCTTTGAATGGTCTCTTCTTAGATCTTCCTTCATCTCTCCTATATCCATCATTGGAGTAGGAATTATGACTGCCTCTATCATTGCAGTAGAAAATTTTATCCTCTCTTCCTCTACGGTATGAATTATTGTCCTTCTCTTCACTGTGGTAGGGTTTTCCATCCTTGTTTTTCTTTGCATACAATATTTTCTCTCTATATTGTGATCCACTTCTCTAGAATCTTCCTCTTGCACTTCTTTGTCTTTGTTCAAACTTTTTATTCAACTTTTCCTCTACCTTTAGTGCAAATTGGTATGCTTCTTAAACTATTGTCATCTTCACCAGGCTCAATTCTTCTAGGATGTTTGTTCTCAGTCCATTGATGTACTATGCAACCTTCTCCTTTCTTGATTCACTATGTCCAACCCTAATGATCATCTTGTAGAATTCTTTAGTATATTCTTTTAATGATTTCTCCTTTTGCCTCAAGTTCTACAATCTCTTCAACAATTCAATCTCATTATTAGCTAGTATAAATTGATTTTTCAACTTTGTCACCATCCTATCCCACTTTGTGATTTTCTCTTTTCCCCTTTGCTTTCTATCCAATTGAACTTATTTCCACCATATAGCAACATGTCCCTTCAACATAGTTTTTGTAAATCTCACTCTTTTCGGATCTTCAATTTCTTCATACTCAAAGTGTTCTTCCATATCATTGATCCAATCAATCAATTCCCCAGGGTTTAAATTTCTTGTGTAATTTTGAATTTGAATTCTAAGTCTCTTACTAATATTGGAAACAAATTTCAACATATTTACTTGATTTGAATATTCTTCTTCTTCTAGGTTTTCTTCATTTTGATTTACAACATGCTCTAATTCATCATCACTTTTGTCTGCATGTCTAGGGTTTAGAATTCTCCTTCTATCTTCTTCTAGATCATCCAATAAAAATCTCATTTCTCTCAACATCTCCAAAATTTCATCCATTTTTCCAAAAACATTCACCATAGTATATGCTCTCCTTGGCAGAATCTCAACCCTTGGATCCGATGTAACTACCTCAATTTGGTGATTTGGCTACAAGGTCTCAACTGCCTCATAGTTGATGCTCGATTGAAAACACATGCAATCTACCTCAGGTTGGTGATCTATTCACCACAAGGAACACCTTCTCAATACTCAAAAACTTGCTTTGATATCACTTGGTGCAGTCATAGATGGAGGGTCTAGAAAGGACGGTCCAACCATGCAGCTTAGAGTCAACATAGTGGAAAATATAACAAGAAAATGCTAAAAAAACATGAATTATCATTGTTTTGATAACTTCTAGTCTTACATGCATCATATTCCTCATATGTAGAATAAATAGGGCTCGCATGCCTACCGCAAGGGCATTACATATATTATAATTGGCATAAGGCCTTAAGACAACTATCTGAACCATCTGAAAGAAAATTGAGTTAAATCTTGATTCTCTAACTCTAACTACCTTCTAATTAATTAAAAATGATATTAAAGGGTCTCTGCAAGATCACGGGGGTCCAAAAAGTGGTGATGTGAGAAAAAGGCATTTTTAACTCTACTAAAAATGTGAAATTTCCATTTTGAATTTTTGCAGGCTTGGGTGGAAAGTACTAGTGTCAAAGCTAATACCAAAGCAAAATGGACATTCGTTTAGTTTAAGTCAATTTTTAGTTTCATCGGGCCCAAGCCTAAGCATTTTATTTTATTTTATATATTATAATATATTTTTTATAATACATATAATAATGTTTTTATAATATATATAATAATGTTTTTAATATATTTATATACACCATATGGATATTAAATTAATTTAATATTATATAATAATATATTTAATATATTATAATACTATATTTTATTATAATGTTTATATAATATATATATATTTATTAGACTATAGGAATCAGGTAGCTCATT
Source organism: Sequoiadendron giganteum (assembly GCA_007115665.2). Taxonomy (NCBI): domain Eukaryota; kingdom Viridiplantae; phylum Streptophyta; class Pinopsida; order Cupressales; family Cupressaceae; genus Sequoiadendron; species Sequoiadendron giganteum. Next base: position 401,235,409 of record CM021110.1, on the reverse strand, counting down.
TTTAACGTGACCAGTGGCGCTGGTGCGACATGCCCTCCGGTACCACGGGAGTGGGGGAGACTAGACCTCATGACCAACCTCCTGCAATAGGAAAGATTTAGCCAACCGAGCTAGGGCCCCCACCCCAATGTTTATATAATATTAAATATAATATAATATTATATTATATTATTATATTATATAATAATATAATATAATATAATATTAATTATATTATAGTATTAAATATAACATAATATAATATAATATAATATAATATAATATAATAAAATATAATATAATATAATATAATATTATAATATATAATATATAATATATATATATATTATATTATAATATATATATTATATTATAATATAATATATATATTATATATTATAATATTACATATATATATTATAATATTATATAATAATATAATATATATTATATTAGAATATACTATATATTATACATAATATAATGTATATTAGATTTATAATATAATATATAATATTTTTTATATTATATAATTTTATATTATACATTTCAAAAAAATGCCACCAATAAATATATGGTTGGGTCTCGAATTCGACCATATATTAAAAAAAGTATAAAACAGGAAACAAATATTTGTTTCCTATTTTATAAAATAAAAACTCGAGAGCTCATTTTTAGCTCAGATATCCATTCACAATGAATCATTTTTCTCAAAATCATGCAAATTTCAAAGATATGTTTGGATTTTTATGTTATTATTCAATTATATTGTTTTTGCATTGTTTTTTTTGAATTTTAATAAAAAATAGGTATTTGATAGGTTTTTTATTGTATTAAAATCACTATTAATTTTGATTTTTTTAATCAATTAACAAGCTTAAAATGGCTCAACATGAAAACCCTCCAAATCCTCCTTCACTATAATTGTTGTTTCCAAACCAAAATGTGCCAACAATACATGAATCTATTCATATAAATTTAAATCAATTGAGAAATTTATGTCGAATCTATGAGACACTCATTGAGCTATCAGACATGAAAAACACTTTGGAAACAATCATTTCAAATGTTGAAACTTTGGCAACTTAGCACAATAGATTTGCACAGTAGCGAGAGGAACAAAGACAATTTTATGTTGATGGGTTATCATATGATGAGGTGAGGGAACTTGATATTGACAAAGCCCAATTAGCCCAATAATTCATTGATCATAGATTAGGACAACCCGTTAATGTGCAAAAGCTATTTTTTTTAATTAAATGGTGCACCCATAGAGGCATATTAGATACTTCTAGAGACATTGGTGGATGGTTTTTGATAAAACACCCAACAAAAATCTTGATGTCCCTTAGTATTTTCTCCAAAAATTATATACCGAGTTTGTCTTAGGGAAGCATATCAATTACTTTGACATGCGATATTTCCAAGCTGTTGGTAGAGGGATGCCATAGGATAGACCTAGAGCATGCCGAGTCACCCTAGTTCATCTTGCTCTACCTATTGTTGCCTTGACTCTACTACCTTACCTTGAGATTGTTTTAGATGCAGGGACTCTGAGAATTTATGCCTTACATTCATTGAGTGATCGTTTGGTCACACAAAGCCATCATGTTGTGTAACCATTTGACGATGCATCCCATCATGATGGTGTTACACCTGATACATCCTAGCATGATAGTGGTGCACCTGCTGCATCAAATCCCATTGGTACACCATCCTCTTTGGGACATATCTGTGTGCCTCATTACTGCATGACATGCAACAATTTATGTTTGGGTCCTCTTTGATAGTTCAGTGAGGCTTCCATAGACACATCTGACTATGAGGTTCATGACATGTCGGATGTAGGAGTTGATAGAGCATGGAGTGGATCATTTACAAGAGAAAAATTGACTTCCAGGGATGATATGGGAGCACCGGTAAGACTTAAAGTAATTTTATAGTGTGTTTTATTAAATTCTTTCATATTTTATGAGAGATATTTGTACTAATATATGTTTATGTGCTGGAATCTTTAATAGGTGCTAACAGAGGAGCATATGTCGCAAGTGTAGGAGGCTACAAAGACAACCATTTCATTTGTCCTAGACAATCAATATACAATATTATTTAAATTGTTATTTTAGATGTTAATTTTTGAAATCTATTATGTTTAAATACATGTACTACATAGATTGATAGTCTAATGTAATCTTGTCTTTTTATGCAGCAACTTGGTTCTTATACAACCTTGTTGATTGGGTCTGACCCATTGGATGAAGTTGCGCACCAGGTATATATATTTTTATTCTCGACATTATGCTTATATGTTCATGTGCATTTAAATTGTGTTACATTCTTGTCAATTTTTATATAGGAAACCATCTTAGTTGCTATATCCACTATTGGCCCATCTAGTGTCGTAGCATCACAACATGTATGTCTTTATTTTATATTGTAGATATTTAAGTTTATATAGGAGTAGATATATGTTTAGTAGATATGATTATTCGTCAACAATTATATGTCAATTTGTATCATTTTTATTTTTCCTGCTATAGTCCTCTATCTAACTTAACACTGTGACTAGTGTGGGACCATTTATGTATATGAGGACTCTTGTATAATATGCAGACCGTCTTACAAAAAAGAGAGAAAGAAATGAGATAAACAAAAAATGCAATATTGATATAGTATACTACACGTATAGTGATTTTAATGTTAAATTCATAATTTATAAATGATAGTATATAAGTTTCTATTTACTAGTCTATATTTTCAACCATTCACATAATTAATCTAATTTATGGTTTGAACTATTATTGTGCAGGAAGATTTAGGGCAATTAACTTCTTCGAGGAGGCTCAATTTTGGTGGTCCAACATAGTATTAGGATATGATATAGATTGATATGTACTTAGAGTTTGATATATCTTGAGATGGCATATATATCACATTTTGTAAAACTTGTTTTGAGTAGGCATATGCCAAATTTGTATATGCACAAACACAATTATTCTACGCTTTGATATATAAGAGTTGTTATTCAATCTAATTTTTTCCTCGTGTGCATTTCTTTCTACTTTGGATTTTCAAAATGGAATGTATAATTATCTTAGAATGGTTTAAAGTTATGATCGATAATGTATATTATAGATTAACGAAATTGCATTTTAATAGAACTTATGAATTACAATTTGTAATCCATCTATGTTAGTGTTCATTCATATTAAGGTTTGCATACATTAAAGTCCATGAGACCATCACCACATTTCTTTGAGGAGTTATTTCAAACAATTCACTTCCTTTTCTATTGTACCACATTTTTCATACATGTCTACCAATACATTTTTATCAAAAACTCAATTTGAAAATACACATGATTTCAAGCTCTATTGAATGAATTTACATTTGACATTTTTTTTTAACTCCTGTAATGAAGTGGACAATTGATTTTTATTTCAAAAGAAGTTAAAATTAATGAAAAATGGTATGAGACACTGTATAATATTTGTTGAGAAGAACTATTTGAAAATATGCCTCCAAGAATTGTGGTCTCAAAGACAAGGCAAAAAAGATGAAAATAACAACTTGTGATAGTTTTATGGAATTGATTATTTTGATTGATTAAAAACTTCAAACAAATGGATACAAATTAATGAAATATATGTCATGTTATAGTGTTCATTCAAAATAAATATAATCATCTTGATAAAAATAAATGTCACTCAATGTTCATTCAAGCTTAATAACATGTAAAAGGTATAAAATCATCTTGAATAAGAATCACTATCTTTCAACCATAGGGGTTTGATACAACCTTCAAACAAAGTCCTTACAATTGAACAAGATACATGTTCACTAGAATATTCATGTGAAATCTATACAATAATCATGGTCAACAATTAAGACATCACTCAACCATGATGCAACCATTAAAAAAACCAAATGAGTCCCATACTACCATTAAACAAGCCAAATACAACTCCATGACATGCATGTTATTTGACCTTCGACATGCAATTTGTATTATCGTAATGCACAAAAATGAATTTTTCTAACCATAATGTATCAATAAGAAAACTATCCATACTATATGTGCTTGATGCACAATAGTAATAATGCACACTTCACACAAAAGAAATAACACTAATATGATATTATCATAAATGTCAATCAACCTTGACCCATACCAAACTTTCTATATTGCAGTTGTTGTCATATATTCCATTCAACCTAACACAATTGAGGTTTTGTATTTGATAAGAATTTGTACAGGAAAAAAAGTGAGAGATGATGGTTAAGGTGGATTTGCAAAAATGAAGTTGTTATCTTAAGTGTAAAGTTGTAAAGTGGTGCAACTTTCATTCAGCAACTCGTACGACCAAACAAAATGTTCCAACACATCCAAATGGGTACATTTACACTAGGCATGGTCCTCTTTTGCACCAAAACACACTGAATCACTCTCAACTACATTGGATTGATGGTTTCCCTTAAGAGTCCAAAGTGCTAAAAGGAAACAATCTTTGACGGGCTATTTCTCAAAAAATGTGAAGCTTACAAACTCTTTGTCTGAGGGTATGGGATCATGTTGGGACCCTCTACAATAACCTCTCTTGGTTTTTGCTGTCTCAGAGGCATTTTCTCATGGTGACGAGTTTTCAGTTGAGGAAAAAATTGTCAACTACGAGCAGTGTAAAGTTGCAAAGTGGTGCAACTTTCATTCTGTAACTTGTACAACCAAATAGATTGTTCCAACACTTTTGAATGGGTATGTTTATGCTAGGCATGGTCCAATTTTGCACCCAAACATGGTCAATCACTTTGATCTACATTAGATCGGCGATTTCCCTTAAGAGTTCAAAGTGCTAAAAGGCAACAATCATCGACGAGATATTACTCAAAAATTGTGATGCTTAAAAAATCTTCATTTGAGACTACATGATTTTATTGGGACCATCTACAATAACCTCTCTTGGTTTTTTCTATCTCGGAGGCATTTTCCCATGGTGATGAGTTTTCGATTCAGGAAAAAGTTGTTAGATGCAAGTAGTGTAAAGTTGCAAATTGGTGCAACTTTCATTCTGCAACTCGTACAACCAAATAAACTGTTCCAACACATCGAGATGGCTACGCTTATGCTAGGCATGGTCCTCTTTTTCACCCAAACATGTTGAATCACCCCGAGCTACATTAGACTGGTGATTTCTCTTAAGAGTCCAAAGTGCTAAAGGCAACAATCTTTGACGAGCTATTTCTTGGAAACCGTGACACTTACAGACTCTCTTTCTGAGGCTATGGAATCATGTTGGGACCCTCTACAATAATTTCTCTTGTTTTTTTCTATCTTGGAGGTGTTTTCCCATGGTGACAAGGTTTTAGTTGACGAAAAAGTTATCAAATACAAGTAGTGTAAAGTTGCGAAGTGGTGCAACTTGCATTTAGCAACTCGTACGACCAAAAAAATAGTTCCAACATGTCTGAATGGGTACGTTTATGCTAGTAATGGTAATTTTTTGCACCCAAACATGTTGAATCACTCTGAGCTACATTGAACCAATGATTTTCCCTTAAGAGTCCAAAGTGCTAAAAGACAACAATCTTTGACAGGCTATTACTCAAAAACCTTGATGCTTACAAACTCTTTTTCTGAGGCTACAAGATCGTGTTGGGACCTCTACAGTAAAATCTCTTGGTTTTTTCTATCTTGGAGGCATTTTCCTGTGGTGACGAGTTTTTAGTTGAGGAAAAATTTGTCAAATGCAAGCATTATAAAGTTGCAAAGTGGCGCAACTTTCATTTTGCAACTCGTACAACCAAAAAAAATATTTCAACACATCTGGATGGGTACGTTTATTCTAGGAATAGTCCTCTTTTTCACCCAAATACACTTAACTGCTCAAAGCTACATAGGATTGGCAATTTCCCTTAAGAGTCCAAAGTGCTGAAACGTATCAATCTTTGACGGTCTATTACTCAGAAACCGTGACACTTACAGACTCTTTGTATGAAGATATAGGATCATGTTAGGACCATTTACAATAACCTCTTTTGTTCTTTTCTATCTCGAAGGAATTTTCTAATGGTAACGAGTTTTGAGTTGAGGAAAAAGTTGTCAAATGCAAGTAGTGTAAAGTTACAAAGTGGTGCAAATTTCATTCTGCAACTCGTAGAACCAAAAAAATTGTTCCAACACATCCATATGGGTACATTTACACTAGGCATGGTCCTATTTTGCGCCCAAACATGCTAAATCACTTTGAGCTACATTGGACTAACAATTTCTCTTAAGAGTCCAAAGTGCTAAAAGGAATCAATCTTTGATGAGCTATTACTCAGAAATCATGTCACCTAGAAACAATTTGTCTGAGTCTACAAGATCACATAGGGAACCTCTAAAATAACCTCTCTCAATTTTTGATATCTCTAAGGTGTTTGCCTGTGGTGTTGAGTTTTCAATTGATGGAAAAAGGTCAGATGGATGTGGTGTAAAGGTGCAAAGGGGTTTAGGGTTCGTTTTTCTCCTCGTGAGTAAGTGAAAAAGTGAATCATTTACTCAAATACACTTAAGTCATGAACTACACACATGAATACAAATTATACACATGAAAAACTGTAGGTCGTAAGGTATACATTGGAATACTCATAAGTGACAAAGTATACACGTAAGTTATAAAGTATACACTTGAATACACATAAAGTATACACAATACACATGATATTATCATTCAATAATTGTTATCAAATATAGGATTTACAAAATTTTGTATAGGCATACAACAAGCGACCCTAATACATAGTCATTTCCTAGTAGGAAAAGGAAATAGATCACGTGCTGCCTTCGCAGTCAACACAATCTTCCACAACAATAGTTTTTTGATGCTCTAGAGTGACAATCACCTATACAAACCATTAAGGTAGTAGTTAAATTACACACAATAGAAAAGATGCTTATAATAACAAATCTCTATTATTCTAAACAACCTAAATGATGATGAAATGGTAATACAAACTAGAAAAGATGTTGAGAATAAAAAATCCATATTATTCTAATATGTTGCATACCTCTGCCAAAGGATTAGAGTTGACTATTGTATTAGCAGCTCTATGATCAATCATGCCAAAAACATCACAATATACTTCGAATAACAAATCTATATGGTCACAATAGAAAATATGCTTAGACTAACAAATCTATATTATTCTAAACAACCTAAATGATAATGAAATGGTAATGCAAACTAGAAAAGATGCTTAAAATAACAAATCTATATTATTCTAATCTTTTGCATACCTCTGCCAAAGGATCAAAGCCAACTATTGTTATAGTAGCTCCATGATCAATCATGCTAGGAACATCGCAATATACTTCAAATGAAAAATCTATATGGTCACAATAGAAAATATGCTTAGACTAACAAATCTATATTATTTTAAACAACCTAAATGATGATGAATTGGTAATGTAAACTAGAAAAGATGCTTAGAATAACAAATCTATATTATTCTAAACAACCTAAATAATGAACCTTAGCAAATAAACAATATCAGAATGTGACGAACAATATCATACCTATCCCATACAATAAATGATTTGCTACTCAAGTGTGCTTGAAGGGTCCTCTTACCTTTACAGTTTCTAGTAATGCTTCATGATCAACACTACTAATTGTCCATAGTTTCTTTTTTTTTGGTCTATCGTGATGTCTCAATAACTTAACATTATTTCCTATAACAAGGTGAAAATACATGAGAATGGTTTTGTGTTTCTCATAGTCTTCAAATGCAGGTATGCCATTCTTTCTAATCATATATGTTCGTAACCAAGTTTCAGAAACAACAACTGAACCTGTATGATCATAAGTTTTTTGTCAACATCTAAATATACTTAGAATAACAAATATATATTATACTAAACAACCTAAATGATGATGAAATGGTAATGCAAACTAGAAAAGATTCTTAGAATAATAAATCTATATTATTCTAAACAATCTAAATGATGATGAAACGGTAATGCAACCAAGTTTGAAAAACAACAACTAAACCTGTAGGATACATGAACCCATCATCATCTATCATCGGTTGTGTTAGATTTTTCTTTCCCTATACACATCGTGCCAACCAATAGTTTGATCCCTCTTCGTTCCCCTATAGTGCTACAACTGCATAGACATGTCCTGGCTATACAAGATCTGAAAGATGGTCATAGTCAAGTGAAATTTCCATTACATCTTCTAAGGAGGATTGTGCTATAGATAAAGGGGTTAGGCATTGTGGAATCCATGTATCTACCCACTCACTTGACTCACACTGATACCAATCACAATGAATACAATTCTGACAAAAACAAGCCATTTCTTATGTCCATATGGTCCATGCACCCACATCTGAGCTTTGAAATTAATGCATCTTTGAGGAATCTCTAATTGTTTGACATTCCATTTTGTATTCCACTATGCCCTCCTAAACCAACCAAAAGAACCTAAAGAATTTTGAATCAAGTATCCCTCCTCGTGATAGTGTATAAGTACACCAATTAACAATAGAGTGTGCATCATTGAATGTTGCACCACCTCTAATCTTCATTTGTTCCTTAAGAAAATATCTCTTCACACATGTACCTACACCATAATGCTCACCTTTTCTATGTCCAACTTCAAAAAAACTCCAAATATGTAGTACACCCCTCTTTATATGCATCTTGCTCAACCAATAAAACATGTGAGCATTCTTGAATTTCCCTGTGTAGTTATTTGACCAAATCAGATGTTGACCCATTGCAATTCCTTTTTCCCTGCAAGAACTCAAAAAAAAATTCAAAACAATGTTGTACAAACTCAGATGAATGAGATCTATTATCACTCATGTAAAAATGGTACTCCTTGATTATCTTCCTGTCCTTTTCTATACTATTAGGGGCATGCCTATATGTTATGTGGACAAAAATAGCAATTTGAATAGAATTATAATATTGTGATTGAACTTCATTTTGTGGTTGCAATGTGTAATTTTCAGAAAAATCAACTACATATACAATAGTTCCAATGGGGAAAGAGTCCTTACACATCCTAAATTGTCAATCCAACCACTACGACCTGTGGTTATGCCTTGCATACTTATAGAAAATATTTTTCTTAAAATAAAAAATAAAATTAGCAATACTTACCTCTCTTGCAACCAACTTGCATCTAGAACCCTCACCTCCACTCTTCAATGTGTATTTGACTATCTAAAACCTTTTTTTCTCAACAATCTTGTTACCAAAATCATGATCGCTGCCCTCATGAAAGCATGCTACAAACTTTGATAAACCATCACATTGCAAACACGTTTCATTTAAACAATCATTTCTATAAAATAAGCAACCATCACCTCTAATGCATAAAAATGAATCTAACAACTCCCTGGATGACTTGGGAAGTTGTACTACATGACACTCTTGAAATATTTTTTCAGTATGCATAGTAGAATGAGTAAGGTATAACCATTCATGATACATTGAAAACTCAACATGGTATTTACAACATGTATTACGAATATTAATAGGTCCACAATAAAATGGATTGCAAGACTCAAAAGCCCTTTGTGAGATTTTCAAAATTGGATGTTCTTGACAAAATTGTTTGGCCACATTCCAAGAAATGTTTAGGATGAGATGTATGATCTCAATTATCAATTTGTAACTTTAAAACATCCTTTACATTCGCTGATACTCTAGAGTGAGAGTTCCAAAATTGTTCAATTTGCATCTTTACATTATCGGTTAGCTTCTTATCAACACGTGGAAGCCTCCCACTAAAATCCCACATATAATTTTGAAGAGGACTATCGAGTCTTGCTCTTCTTGAGAGTGCTCTATTCAATGTTTTATGATTTAAGTTTAAATCAATGCAAGTTTGTCTCATTAAACGAGCCTTTCTCAAATGATGGCTTACTAGTGAGGTTGTGATCACTCTACGAGTAGCCCTTTTATCTTTTTCCTTACTAGTCCTTCCAATAGAGGTTAGAGCATTAAAAAGATTTTTGACAATAATACTATTTTTTTCCATTTTTTTGGTAAGACAAATCTTTAATTTTTTTAATAACGGTCTCATTTTGTAAATCTTAAGTAATTGCACAAAAAGTTGACATTGTTCGGTTAATGTTTTATCATAAAAGTATCCATTGAACATTTTGGTAGCCTAGAAACAAACCATTCATTGTGACCTTATTCCTTCAAGATTATCAATTATATTCTCAGCTATTTCAACCAACCATTTAGGGGTTCTCTTGTAATTAGGTGTTACATAAGGTTCATTTTCAACATTTTCAATGTTATTTTTTCAATTTTTAGTTCAATGTTATTAACATTTTCATTCTCACTATTTTCAATAACAATTTCATTTTAAAAAAAATTTCATTTTGGATCGCTGAGTGTGATCCAAAACGTCGACACAAAAACATACACGAGATTGTTCCTCTTCTTGATGATGGATCATTGAGTGTGATTAGAAACGTTGCCACAAAAACATACACAGTTGAATCCAAAAGCTTTAGTATCAACATTTTCATTGTCAATAACAATTTCATTTTCAACCACATTTTCATTTTCAATAACATTTTTCATTTTCAACAATATTTTCATTTTCAATAACAATTTCATTTTCAATAAAATTTTGAACAACATTTTCATTCTCAATATGATGTTCAATATTTTCAATTTCTATTTCATCTTCACTTGAATTAACATTTATCGATGTAGAAGAAGCTTCAATTTGAATATTTTTCATACATTGTCTTCTCTTCCTATTACTTTCTCTATCTTTTTCTCTAAATGCTTAAATTTGATTTGTTGTTAGTTTCCTTTAACCTTTTCTCTTACAACAACTATTGCTCCCCATTGCACAAACAAAAAACACACACAAATGATTGTAATTGGAAAAAAAATGTAAGAGAATATTTCAAAAGAAATTTTTTGTCTGATGCAGACAAAAAGCACGAGAATTTCATGATAGAGAGAATGTAGGGTTTGCTGAAATACTCAAAACGGTCCAATTTTTTCTTTTTATTTAACTTACAAAACATATATCCGTTATGTATTCCACTTGGCATGCCTGTGTTGTTCATGGAAGTGTACATCTACAATCTTTAAAAAAGAAACATATATCCGTTTACTTCAGTGTCATGAATTATTATCTCATGATATATATTTATTAAATATTAATATATTATATTAATTTATTATATACATTTATATATTATATATTATATATTAATATATATGGTTGCTCATGTAAGTGTATACCCTATAACAAAAAAATGGATATCCATTACAAAAAGATATTTGTTTACTTGAATTTTAAGAACTATTATTTGTTATGACATACGATATATATATTTATTATATATTAATATTATATCAATATATAATATATTAAATGTTTATTATATATTATCCCACTCTCCCTCTCTCCCTCTCTCTCTCTCCCTCTCTCACTCCCCCTCTCCCTCTCCCTCTCCCTCTCCCTCTCTCTCTCTCTCTCTCTCTCTCTCTCTCTCTCAGGTCTTTCCCTCTCTCCCACTCTCCCTCCCTCTCTCCCTCTCTCTCTCTCTCCCCCTCTCCCTCTCAAGTATTTCCTATCCCCACTCTCCATCCCTCTCCTCTCTCTCTCTCTCTCCCACTCTCCCTCCCTCTCTCCCTCTCTTTCACTCTCCCTCTCTTCCTCACTCTCCCTCCCTCTCCATCTCTCTCCCTCTCTCTATACCTCTCTCCCTATCTCTCTCTCTATCTCTCTCTCCCTCTCTCTCTCTCACTCCTTTACCCTCTCTCTCTCTCCCTCTCCCTCTCCCCCTCTCAGGTCTTTCCCTCTCTCTCTCCCACTTTCTATCTCTCTCCCTCTCTCCCTCTCTCCCTCTCTCGCTCCCTCTCTCCTTGTCTCCCTCTCTACCACTCTCCCTCCCTTTCTCTCCCACTCTCCCACTCTCCCTCCCTTTTAGTCACAACAACTAAAAATGACTAAATTATACTCATGTTTTGTAACTCATCTATAAATGAGTAAATAAATGACTAATTTGGTCATTGACTAAAACATTATTTAGTCACAAAAGTAAAAATGACTAAATAGTCAGTCATCAAATCCTAATTAGATTTTTTTTTTGAAATATAATTCAGCCAATTATTGGTGTGATTATTCACTTCCACTGTAGATTCATTCATCTCGCTTGACCTCGCTTCCTTCATTATCTTGGTATGAGGCATTTTGATCAATTATAGCAACTACTTGCATGGGTGATAAGGATTCAGAGAGGACCTAGAGACTTCTGAAAAGGTGAGCAAGGGAAAAAAATTCAAATTTTGCTGCAACAAAATTGAATTCGCCAAGGCCCTTTGTAGTGAAATCAGATTCGGGGATGCCCTCTACAGCGAATTCAGAGGTAATTCAAAACCCACATTACATTAAACACAAATTCAAAATGCTCATTACAATCTACTGCTCTTAATAATGTTCTATTGCTCTTAATAATATTCTTTTACAATCTTACCACTATTCTGCTTCATAATTTGTATGAGATAAATATAATAAAATTTGGGTGTCAGTGCCAAAATAGAATTTCCTCAAATAATTTTGATACATTTTCACTGCAAGCGCAAACTATCCTTGTGCAAAGTAAACATGTCCTAGATTTACCCACACATCACGCATTTGAATAAAGATGTTTCTTGCAGAAAATTCTTGTACTTGTGTAAATATTTCCTTTGCAATATCCAATTGACCCCTTTTAGCTAGCACAATGGTTGCCCCATTTGCAACATAAAATTTTTCACTACAAGCACAAACTGTCCTTGTGCAAAGTAAACATGTGCTAGATTTATCCACATATTAGGCATCTGAACAAAGATGTTTCCACAATAGTTTCTTGTACTTATGTAATAATTCCCTTTGCAATATCAAATTGACCCCTTTCGACTAGCAAAATGGTTGATCCATTTGTAGCATAAACATTTCCTAGTCTCTGTTCGAACACTTAAGTGTCCCCTTTTATGACATTAAGATCCTCTTGAGCTATTATTATACTCCTATTTTCCAAGAGAAAAATCCCGAAGGCCCGTGGGAAATGAATGATGAGCATTTGAGTTTCAACTTGGTTTCATTTCGAAAAGGGGACATTAAATTGTACAAGATTTGTTTAACATCATAATAATTTAATCCACCTATTTGGGACTATAAATTAAAAATAGATGAATTAATCCATTTTCAATTATAGGTTCTTTTAATCTAGAATATGATAGAAAGATAAAGCATAATACATTGAAGGACACAAAATTTTCTAAAATAAAAACTAAAATAGGTTGCCCATAAAAAAATAAGAAAGAGGAAAAATGAAAAGATAACATACAAATGATTCATTTGAGGTTTTTGATAAGATATCATTTAACTATGCCAAATTTATTTGGAAGGGACAAATCATATTTGATTGACTAAAATTTTGAGGTAGCCTATCCATCCTATCCATCATCATTGCATGCATCATCTTCTCTTGGAATATTTTTCTACAATGCACCAATACTAGAATTGATTGGGGATGCACTTAAGGTCAATTAAAACTCATCAAATTATTTATGTATGCTTGGAAACATGGAACTAAAAACAAATGTCCAACTTCAAAAAAAAGAAATAATTAAAGTAGCACGCCAACTTGTCTTGGTTGATGAAGCAAAATGAAAATTTGATGAAGAATGAAGGATTCAGATGGAAAGGAGAAAGAAAGAGGAAGAAATTTGGTAGGTGATGCAATAAGAGGAGAAATTTGAACATGTGAAGGAATTATGGAAGAGTAAGTGTAAGGATAGGGATGATGACGATGATGAGGCTAGTTAGTCTGAGAAGAAAATAAAGAAGGAAAAGAAGAAAAAGAATAAGGATAATGACCAAAAGGCTTGTAATTATTATATGGAGGAACCTGATGTTTCCATGGAAGATGAGGAAAATTATATGAGTGATAAGGCACAAGATGATGCAAAAAATTCCCAAGATATTCTTGCAGTTGTAGGTCTAGAAGACTTTGATGATGGTGAGTCAAATTCTCTAGTTTCAACAAAATCACAAAGGATACATGCATACTCTGATTTGGAAGATTATGAACCATTTTAGAAATAGATTCTGAGAGAATATGATCTATATGATGATGATGTCTAGGCTTCCTGAGCTTTAACCAAACCTAGCTCCTATTTTTCAAGAGAAAAATCCCCAACGCCCATGGGAAATGAATTATGAGCATTTGAGTTTCAACAAATTCCAAGAGAAGATGATGCATACAATGACGATGGATAGGCTACCTCAAAATTTTAGTCAATCAAATATGCTTTGTCCCTTCCAAATAAATTTGACATAGTTAAATGATATCTTATCAAAAACCTCAAATGAATCATTTGTATGTTATCTTTTCATTTTTCCTCTTTTTTTTAAATTTTTATGGGCAACCTATTTTAGTTTTTATTTAAGAAAATTTTAGGTGTCCTTCAATGTATTATGCTTTATTTTTCTATTAGATTCTAGATTAAAAGAACCTATAATTGAAAATATATTAATTCATCTAATTTTATTTACAATCCCAAGTAGGTGGATTAAATTATTTTGTTGTTAAACAAATCTTGTACAATTTAATGTCCCCTTTTCGAAATGAAACCAAGTTGAAATTCAAATGCTCACCATTCCTTTCCCATGGGCCTTGGGGATTTTTGTTTTGGAAAATAGGAGCTAGGTTTGGTTAAAGCTCAAGAAACCTAGACATCATCATCATATGGATCATGTTCTCTTCAACTCTATTTTTGCAATGGTTCATCATCTTTAGAATCAAAGTATTCATGTCTCCTTCATGATTTTGTTGAAACTGGAGAATTTTTCTTGCCATCATTAGAGTATTCTAGACCTACAACTGCAAGAAGATCTTGGGCATTTTATACATCTTGTGCCTTATCACTCATATAATTTGCCTCATCTTCCATGGCAACATCAGGTTCCTCCATACAAGAATCATAAGCCTTGTGGTCCTTATCCTTCTACTTTTCCTTCTTTTCCTGCTTTTATTTATTCTCAGACTAACTAGCCTCATCATTGTCATCATCCCTGTCCTTATGCTTACTCTTCCATAATTCCTTCACACGTTCAAATTTCTCCTCTTGTTGCATCACCCACAAAATTTCTTCCTCTTGCTTTCTCCTTTCCATTTGAATCCTTTTTTCTTCGTCAACTTTTCATTTTGCTTCATTAGCCAAGACAAGTTGGCATGCTACTTTAATTGTTTCCTTTGCTTTAAGCTAGTCATATGTTTTTAGTTCCATGTTGCCAAGCATACATACATAATTTGGTGAGTTTTTATCCACCTTAAGTGCATACCTAATCAATTCTAGGCTTAGTTGGATCTCATTTCGAGCCTAATCCATGGCTACAAGATGTAGATATGCATCCATATAATCGAGAAAATTGAAATTTTTTAACCTATATAAAAGATTTTCTTTTTCAGTATCATGTAGTTGTTCAAACAACCTCACAAGATTAAATAGTGTTGTGACTTTATCCCATGGTAACTCAAGTGAAACACCACCTTCTTCTAGTTGATGGAAGAATTCCATATCCTTAAAGCACATAGAAAAAATTGTATAATTAGCACTGGGGCTTTTATTTATAAATTCAACCTAAATGCCATTTTCTAATGCCACCATAAAAGTTTTTTGAGCCAACTCTAGTTCATCTGTCTTTCCTTGACTGATGCCATGTAGTAGCATAATCACCTTTAATATGATAAGATCATGGAAGATTATAGTGTGAATGAGATTTCATGAGAGGGTGGTCAATTGAAACAAGAGCTATCTTAGTCAACTGTTACACAAGAAAATGCTTCCCTATGAAGAAAAAATGGTTTGCTAAATGATTCAATTCCATTGCATAGTTCGAGTATAATTCAAAGGCTCTATCCATATTTTTCATTGCTTCATGAACACTACCTTTTTCACTAATTGTAATAATCCTACAATTAAAAAATGCACAAAACTGGCCATAGAGATTTTTCCCCATTTCAATTAGAAAAATTGCCAAAAAAATGTGTTTAAAACCTACAAAAAAATGCAAATAAAATCACGCTAATTTTCATGCCAAAAAAACATGAGACCATAGCTTGTTGCTTGCTATTATTCTTTGATAGATTTTTTACAAGTATCCATAGCTTGTTTGAAATCACCTGTTTTAGGATTTTAGCCATAGCAGCAAGGTAGTGATTTGTTTGATAAAATGCTTTGGTAGACATGTATGGAAAATGTGGTAGCATAGAAAAGGAAATGAACTTTGGAAAAAATTCCTCAAAGAAATGTGGTCTCATGGTGATGGAATGCCATGAAAAGCAAATTGGTATGGATTTTCATGGCATTCCATCACCTCATGAGACCACATTTCTTTGAGGAATTGTGTGATAAAATGATTTGGTAGACAACTTGTGTAAAAAATGTGGTAGCATAGACAAGGCAGTGAACTGTTTGGAAAAATGCCTCAAAGAAAAGTGGTCTCATGGAATGCCATGACAAGCAAATGCAATTGGCATCTGCTCCTAGTTATTAGTTATACAATGTGAAGTAATTTCATAACTACTTAGGTTGACTTTTAAAAAACTATATTGTTATTGAAATTTTGTCATCTATTAGCATCTAGTTATTAGTTATAAAATGTGAAGTAATGCTTTGAGTTTGAAAGATGTGCAATGCAATGTAATCGGAAATGTAGATGATTATGAACAAATAATTGATACCAATTTATAATATATCCCTATATTCCAACCTAAAATACATAAAAAATCCAATCATACACAATATTAGCAACAAATAATTAAGACTGGAATTCGAGCACCATATTAAATCTTCTTGTCCATTGCTTGCTTCAAATAGATATTACAATATAACATAAGTCTCCTCATATATGTTTCTATAAATGCCTATGATGATGATATCAAAATTCGATCTTGGTTTCTCTTTTATAAGAGAAGCAACAAGCTTTAGACTGTTACAAAATATGGCATCTATTCAAAATTCATGCCTCTTCGTATAAACTAAACCAAACATCAATTTTTCTTAAAAAATAAAACAAAGAAAGTAGATAACTAATGAAGTCCACAACACTTGTGACACCATAGTCTGTTAATCTCCATAAGGCACCCATGATCACTAAAGATCTATTCAAGGGCATTTCTCCATATTAGTGTATCTAAATGTGTGGTTATTCCATTGTGACAACCCCAAGGCCTACTATTCGGGGGGAGGACCCATATACCTCTGCTCCCACTTGTACACTGTATAATCATGTGGCCATTTTTATTCTTCAATTTTGAATATATTTGCAAGGTGAATCTTCCATCAGTTGTCTAGTAACACTCTGCCATCCATGATAAAATTAGAATATCCAACATCCAACACTATTAATCCATCCATGATTAAGTTGGACCTATCAAGAATCAACTCACCATACTTTTGTATGTGAGTGATTCACTATGGAACAATCTAGACAAATTCACTCTTCCATTCATTGAGGTCCTTCAAGTGACCATAATATTTCAATAGTTTTGGCACAAACCACTGATTCAGAGTATGAAATGAATCTATTCTTGTTACGATCTTTTGGTCCTCTCCTTGGATATATTGGAATTCATGTATAACTATTTTGGCCATCTTCTCAGTAGGTTTATGCTGCAGGAGCCTCAATACTCCTATATAAGATTCTGCACAAGGTTACCAATGTGTGGTGTATGGGCTGCCAGTTCTTAAAAAGGGAATTCATCATGGGTAGATGTGTTTTCATCTGATCAATTACCTATATTGGCGAGCCATAGCAATCATACACAGTTTCCAACTTATCCACAATTAGCTTTATCCTATGCTCAAGGGCCTTCTCTAACACATTGCAGATTTTCTTATTCACTCCTTCCTTACTCTCATTGTTGTCTTTCTTTAACTCTTCAATCTCCTATCTAAGAATTCTCACTTGTTCAGTAGAAGCACTTTCTATATTGACTAGTGGAGTAGGAAGATGCTAGTATAACATTATTTACCTATTTTGTGAGGGGCCTTCTCCTTTCAATTGATCCTTCAACTTCACATTTTCCATGAATTTTTTTAACCTTCATCATTTAAATTTTTTTGTTCCTTTTCGTACTCTCCCAATCTAGCTTCCATCTCCTTAACTGCAGCTCGGGTGAACATAGTTGAATGCATTTTCATGGTTGTAGCTTGAAAAGGAGATATATCCTTTAATGTTTTCAACATAGCTATCCCTTTCATTTCATGCACTACATCTAGTAACCTTAGTTTTTGTGTACTCTTTTATTTGGCCTAGAATGAAAAGGTTTCAATCTTAGAGTTATATCTCGTGCCACTTATCCCTTCATCTGAATCAAACTCAACAATCAACATTGGATCCTCCTGTGTTCTCATTTAATCGAGTAAAAACATTTTCTTTAATTCCATACCAGGGAGAATAAGTATATTACTTTTCAAAACCATCTCTTTACCCTCTTGTGGGCTGACATCAATATTAGCAATCCTTAATTCATTAAAATTTTGGGCTACTATATGGTCATGTTGGGATTCCTCATCTCCCATCTTATTTATTTCAACCCTCGCTTCAAAATCTCTCATTTTCATTTTAATCCAAAAGTCTTTAAATTTAGAGGTTTTGATAAATTCATCATCTTCCAAGAACTTGCGAGCTGCAACTAACCTAACATCCTCATGCATTTCTCTTTCTCCTTGTATCTCAATATTGACTCTAGCTTTAGACTTGTCGGCTTCAGTTTCAAGCATAGGTTGGTCCACTTCAATATCGTCCTTGAAATGTCTTAACACATTAACTGCTTCTTTTGTATCTCCAACCTCCTCACTTATTTCATAGGAAACAAGTGGCTCTATCTCTTGCATCTTTTGTTTTTTTAGAAGGTGGTTGTTCAGGAGGTGATCCTAGAGAAGCATGACAAACTGAAACAATATCTAGAGTTGGTTCTATAATTACAATACCACTCAGCCTTTTAAGAGACAATTTGACAAGTCTCCCTGTATCTATTGCAGTCTTAATTAATTCATGAAACTTATCAATTATCATATCAATCCTCTTGACAAGATCTGCGTCTTCTACAAAATAACCCAAGAAATCATCGTGCTTCATCTTTCTTTCTTCCTCAATCCTTTTCATAAGTTCCCATTTTCTCCTCCTATCAGATACCTATTGAGGAGTGAAACAATTTATGATTACATCTTCTTAATAGTCAATATGGTGAGTAACCATAGCCTTGGTAAGCATGGTGTGTCTTACAAAATTCATATGACCCTCAACGTCAAAAGCTCTTTCCTTTCCAGACTGTAAATAGTACCTTTATTTTAGATAATTCTACAACTCTTAAAGTGTGTCTGATACTTGTAATTGTAAACATCTTCTTGGTTTTTGACTACAAATTCCTTTTAATCTGTAAGCTGAATTTTATTTTAAGTTTCCATTTGCGATTATTAGCGGATTGGAAAGTAAACAATTATCAACTTATGAACTCAATAAAATTTTACCGATTCAAGTTGTTGATTTATACATTATTTTTTATTTGGACTTCAAGAAATGAATACAAGGACTGTAAGGCACAAATTAGATGATAGTGATCATAATGTTCAAATTCCAAAGAAAAAATATGAGCATGCATGCACTGAAAAAGTGGCCAAGAATGATGTATTTTTGAGTCTTGGTTTGAAAAGGCCGGTTGTAAATCCACTAAGTAGTATATTATTTGTTTAATAGTGTTTAATCAAATTTTATAGGCAAGAGCTTTATGTATATAAGACATAATATGATATTTGTTTTTTTATAGGAAACAAAAAGAGTGCAAACCTGCTATAGCACATGGTGATGTGTAGCCTAATATAGCACATGGTGATGTGTAGCCTGATATAGCACATGGTGATGTGCAATGTTGTGATGATCTCTTAGGAATAATTCTAAGAGAGATTATTGAAACACATCAAGACAAAGGAACAACAGGTCTACAAATTCTTTTTTCAACATTAAAGGATGTGTTTAATAACGTGGAATCCATGAAGATCGTTACTAATCTACCTATTCATTCCACACCTGATGTGACCAAGGAGCATGAAGTTCTAGTTAATGAAAGTCATGAAGAAAGACCACTTGCATTTTTTGTGGCTTAGAGTGTACTTGTTGCATCTAGAACTTTTGATGGAACTAGTGGATCAGCCATAAATACTAATAGTGGTAATTTAATAGAAGATGTGGATGCTTTTATCAAAAGACAAAGATTGAGTCAAGATTTGTACATATATAGTGAGATGAATGAAAATGAAAGAAAATTAGAAGACAAGAAGCCATTCTTGCTTGAGGTATCGAGATATGGTGAGCCCATTGGGCCAAATGTTGCAAAGTGGGCCAACGAGTTGGGTGTAAGATGTAGGGCCCATTTGGATATTTTCAAATCAAATTTTGCAGAACAAGATCCACGAGCTGTGGAAAATGTTATACAAAAAATGGAAAATTCTTTCGAGACTACTAATGGACAAATCTCTAGAAAATATTACAAGCAAAGGATGAGAGTTTTGATGAACAATTATAAATACAGTTGCAAAAAAACAATCATGTTGGGAAAAGAGAGGTTCGACTCTAGTCTATCTCCCAAAGAGTGGGAGGAATTGAGAGAAAGTATGCATTTTGAAGAATATTTGGTAAAGAGTAACAGAGGCAAGAGAGAAAGAGATAATATGAGGGCTAGATATACATTTGGCTGAGGTCGGTTGCATGCCAAAATGGAAAAATTTGTAGTAAGTGTATGGATTTTTGGTTCAATTTACATTGTGTTATTTATTTTAATTTTTTATTGAACTAACTATAGGTTGAAATTGACATTGTATTTTAGGTGGAAAACAGTAATAGAGAAGCAGGTGCAAAAGATATTGTCAATTATATGGAAGCACTAGATGCTATTAAATCTAAGAGTAGGATAAAGTTGAAATCTAGTTCATCAATATAGATTTCATAGCCATATTTTCAATGCTCAGTAGGAGCCTCTGTAGATCATGTCAAATCATATGAACTAGGGAATGAGTTGCATATTAGGTCTCAGTCAACAAGTTACGCAATTGGTTGAAACCATTATTAACCCTATGGTTTCTGCATGGAATGAGAATAAATCCATGGATTTAGATGAGGTAAGAGGCTCTATTGATCTCATTTCTTCTTGTTTGGTAGTTCTATATACAAATTTGTCTTAATATGTAGATTATTGAAATATGAGCATAGGAAAATCCAACCCAGTTTCTTTATTGTTGGAGTGATCCAGAAAATGTTCTTTTGGACAAATTTATAGCTTGCATTCTTTACTTGACTATTGAATGCTTTGTATATTTTTTTGGACGATGGTTAAACCACATGTAGAGAATTTTTTTCAAAGCAATAAGAATTTTTTTTTCCTTCATGGTGTCAATAGAGCTATTGATATTGATAGTGATGAAATGGTCAAGAACACACAACACAATCATCTTAGTTGTCTTGAAGTTGAGGTAATTAATATAATAGTTGGTAGTTATGTGTCCCAATTTTTTGTCATTCTTCATGCTTAAAATATTCTTTTGGACAAAAATTTATAGCTTTTGCATTCTTTACTTGACTTATATTAATTTTTTCATGATGATTAAACCACATGATGTAGAGCAATTATATGAAAGGACAAAAAGAAAAAGGCCCTGTCAATAGAACTCTTTGCAAAGTTGTACAAATTAATGTTTGTAATGATGTTGATAGTGGTTATGATGATGAACTTGACGAGCATGCACATGATATTCATAGTGGTAATCATGTTGAACTCTAGGTGAGTGCTATGAAACCACATGCAAGTAATTAATGGTTATTTTATTATGCAAATAAGGGTAATCATTACCTATTTGATAGAAGTTGGGTGTTATTCTAGAAGTGAGGTGCAATTAGCTAGTATACATAGATTATGGAATTAAGGGAGAACATATAACTTACATATGAAAGCTTAGAGCTTAGTTGTAATAGAGTTTTTTATAAAAGAACATACAAAAATTGATTTGTTCTAAGACATAAGACATTACATATAACTGTCAAAAACAATATAATGTGTGTTTTATATCTCAATATAATGTGTTTTTTTTGTTTTTGCAGACATTTATTGATAAAATCCAAGAAGGGGATACAGTTGAGGTGTTCGATCCACATGATGGTGATGTTGCGGGCATTGGGTGGATTCACTCACTATCTATTGTACATGGAATCAAATTGAAAGGAACATGAGATGAAAATGTATGTATTATACAAGTCTCAAGTAACATACTGCTTCCTCATCTAGACAAAAATATGGAATTGTCTGTCTAGAAGAGAAACTAGGGATCTTCGCACGATAGCCACTAAAATATTTGAAAAAAATCATAGAGTTAGTCATAAGTGCAAAAGAGAAAAAGAAGGGTTAGCATCAGTAGAGTGTGGAGAGTGAAGTTGTTGATAGAGAATGTACTGAGCTTGAATAAGTTGAACCCAAACAAAAACCAAGAAATTTGATTTGGGTGTACATTCTATGAGTAGAATAGAGAATGTTCTATCTTACTACACCTGTAATGTAAAACCCCTTGATTATGTTTTTCTCTTTTGTATTGGGTTCTACTCATTCAAACTGGTGCATTATAGAAGAGGGGATATGTTGTTGTGTAAGCAGTAGACACAGAGAACAAGGGTGCATAAAAATAAGTAAATACATAGCAAATAAAGAGGTGTAGAGAAGAGGAAAAGTTGCATAGAGTGCAACATACATGTATGTGTAGTTGCAAATAAGTTGCAACATAGAATTATCATCAAAATTGTAATATCTTGCATAACAAAAAAAAGGCATTGCAACTTAGTTTTCTTAGTCATAGCATTGAGAAACACACTTTGTAACAGTATATTTTTCAAAGCAAAGACACATTTATGTCTTGTATCTGCTGTAAGAACACGTTTTCTCAATAAAATTCTAGTATTTTGCCTTCTTAATAGTTATTTTGTTATGTGCAAATGAATGATTGATTATTTTTTTTGTGTTTTTTATATGTTTAAACCTCAATTAAAGCATTATCTCATTTCCAACACTTATAGGAAAAAATCAATGAACAAAAACAATTAAATAAACTACCAATTGACTAAATATACTACTAACTGACATAAATCAGTGTTAATAAATATAACTAAATATAATGATTATGCAATTAATAAACAATGTATCAATATATCTATTAGTTGATAGAAATTAGTGAGCAAAAACAATTAAATAAACTACCAAATTGATCAAAATGATGATTAAAATTAATGACTAAATACACTACTAATGGACGAAAATCAATGAATAAAAATAACTAAATAAGTGACTAGTTAACATCAATCAATGACTAAATTAATGACAAAATATACCAGCGAATAAATACATGAATGAATAAGTGACTAGTTTAAAACAGTCAATGACTAAATTACACACTTCCAAATCAATCAAATTAATGACTACATCAATGACCAAATTGATCAATCAGACGACTAAATTAACAAGCAATTCGATCACTTAGACAACTAAACCAACGACCAAAATGATCGATCAGGCGACTAAATTAATGACCAAATCGATCAACCGAACGAATAAAAATGGTTTAGTCATCAATTTCACCACGTTATAAATGACTGGCAATAAATTGCTACTGGTCACGTGCAACCATGTTCAGTCATTTCTAAGTAGTTTTTAGTAGTTTTTTCAATCACATATTGTTGTTTTTATAATAGTTCTCTCTCCCACTCTCTCTCTCTCTCTCTCTCCCACTCTCGCTCTCCCTCTTTCTCTCACTCTCCCTCTCTCCCTCTCTCTCCCCCTCTCTCTCCCACTTTCCCTCCAACTCTCTCTCTATCTCTCTATCTCTCTCTCTCTCTCCCTCTCTCTCCTCCCACTCTCCCTCTCCCCTCTCTCTCCTCTCTCTCTCTCTCTCCCACTCTCGCTCTTCCTCTCTCTCTCCTCTCACTCTCCTCTCTTCCTCTCCAGGTTTCCCTTTCTCCTCCCTCTCTCTCTCCCTCTCCCTCTCCCCTCTCCTCTCTCCTCTCTCCTCTCCCTCTCCCTCTCTCTCCCCTCTCCCTCTCTCCTCTCTCTCCCTCTCTCCATCTCCTCCCTCTCTCTCCCACTTTCCCTCTCCTCTCCTCTCTCCAAATCTCCTCTCTCCTCCTCTCCCTCCCTCTCCTCTCTCTCCCCCACTCTCCCTCTCCTCTCTCACTCTCCATCTCTCCTCTCATGTCTTTCCCTCTCCCCCTCTCTCTCCTCCCTCTCCCTCTCTCCTCTGTTCCCCCTCTCTCTCTCTCTCTCTCTCTCTCTCCCACCCTCCGTCCCTCCTTCCCTCTCCCCCTCCCTCTCTCCCTCTCAACTATTTCTCTCTCTTTCTCCCTCTCAACTATATCTACCCATCCCTCTCAAGTCTCTCACTCCCTCTCAGGTCTTTCTCTCTCCCCTGTCTCTCAAGTCCCTCCAACAACCTCTCTCTCTCTCTCTCTCTCTCTCTCTCTTGTGAATTGGCCGAACATCAATAAATATATAATATATACTATGCAGTACATATAATATATACTATGTATTAAATATAGTATATAATATATATATAATAATTAATATATATATTATACTATACAAAATATATGTACTATATAGTATATAATATAATAATATATAACATAATAATGTATAATATAATACATAATATATTATATATTATATATAATACATAGTATTATATATTATAAATATATGTATTATAAATACATAATACATAATACATGTTATATATATGTATAATATACTATACAAAATATATGTATTGTATAGTATAATATATAATATAGTAGTAATACAATAGTATATGATATAATAATATATAATATATTGTATATAATACATAATATGTATTATAAATACATAATACATAATACATATTATATAATATTATATATTATAAATAATACAAGTAACAAATATCTATTTTTTTGACATAATCAATAGGCTTGAGATTTGGTTTGGGATTTCCTGTAATGCCCCGCCATGCAACCCTAGAGGAAGTTTCAATTCGCTACAAAAATGTACTAATTTTTATTTTTTTTTAATAAAAGATAGAATTAAACATACATGTTCACCTATAATTGATAACCTCCCCTAAGGCTACGTAACCGAGATTACATAATTCCCATTAATATACCTCATCTAAATTATATTGCAACAAACATCTCAAGTAATGACATACATCTAACATAATTAAATACAAGATAGAATAGATTAACCATCACATAAATCCATTACATAATTCCATTACATGATTACAATCCTCATTCCCAGAATGAGTAAAAATACATAAGTTTAATAATTACAAGATCCACCTCATAACAACAAGAGGGGTAAATACAACTGATACAAGAAGAATTACAATAGAACAAGAAGAGAGTAACTATATCCGCAAGCTGTCCAACTGGATGTCTCGCTTCCATGAACTGAAGAACAATGGGGGACCCAATGGTTTTGGTGCATGTTCCACCCTACCTAGTGGTACCCGAAGGCCCACCCCCCATGCTAGGAGATAGTAAAAATACAACATGGACAAGATATCTACTACCTCTAACCAAAGTCTGACTAACAGAACTAACTGACTCAACCATACATATGCACAATATAAATCTAACACTAACATGGTTACATTGCTTCCAGTCATAATAAAATCAAGTGTGCTAAAGAAACCATACACACAACATATACTCAAGGTTATCCTAGATAGAGTGTCATCGCAAGGTGCGTCATGAGATCTCCTCTAGGCATCCTTCATAGGTTCCGGTAATCCTGGTGACCTCAACCGAATCCCGACCCTCATACTCACTCAAGCAGAATCAACTACCTCTCGTATGGACAAGCTAGTTGACCTTGCCATTCCAGGCCTTCTCACTCACCCCAAGTCTAAACAAGCCCTTGTGTCTGCGAGTGAGGTTACTTTTATCTTGGTTAATGTGAATGCATCCTAGTAGTCTAAATACTTTGCTTTAATTATCACTTCTTAAAAACACTTTCGAAGGTTACCCAGTTTACCTCTTTGGGCTCCGACCCCTAACAAAAGCCACTCCTCTAATGGATAACTCACTACTCAAATCTAGACTCTAAGGGTGACTCAAGTGCTTTAGAACTGAATAACTCTGTCTCTCCTAATCTAGGAAACGACAATAAGAATCCCACTCCAACACTAGGAGGAAAACAAACTCATACAACACTACCCAAGAGAAAGACGAATATTAATTAACATGGGAATGACCCACATACACTGGAAGACTTTACAATAATTACACCAATCACCCTTTCCCAAACAATTTAACAAAAGAGAATTTAATATTAGAGGTGAACTAGCAATCAATTCCACTATATTTGGATATATTAAATCCATATTCTTATCTAACGTATCTCGCAGAAATTGAAATTAAAAAGAGATATCAACATGACATTAAATCAATTAAATTTCTTCTTTAAATAAATAAACTTATAAACCTTATCTAAACATCCTCATAAGCACTTCAGTTTAATTTATTGTCCATTTACATGTATGCACTAATAATTTAAATTTGAACATTAAATATAAATGCAAATGTCCTAATGAATCTATTATGAAGCATCCTTTAACTATTTAAATAACTTCCTTCTAATAAAATAATCCCACTAAATTTACAACATGCTAAGATTATCTAAAAACCATAACCCTCTGTTTTATAATAAATTTATCAATCTGGAAAAAAAAAAATTAATTAATTCTAGAAAAGAAAATCTCTAAACTTAAGAGTTTATTTTCCCCTATTAAATTATAATTATATATTAAATATTATATATTACTATATAATAATTAATAAAATTAAGCATTAAAAATAAAAAAAATTCATCCATATAACTACAAATTTTAACCACTGGAATCTCATACACGAAAACCAAAACAAATTAAATACAATTAAAAAAAAACTATAAAAATAAAATAATAATTAAAAAAAATAATTAAAAAATAGCAATAAAGGGGCCGGACGGTTGTACCACCGATACCCCTGTCGCACCCAGCAAGGAACAGTACCACCGCCGCCTGTACTATGTACAGGGGCGAGTGTACATGGGGGAGGCCGCACCTCCCATGGGGAGTGCATCCCCCAAGAGGTGTGCGCACTGCCCATGGCAGGTGCGTCCTGCCCTCGGAAACCATGGCTGTGGGGGTTTGACCTCCCCACCGGCCACAAACAAAAATAACACTTTTTTTTTAAATTAAACAAAAAAACTCCTAACTTCTAATCAACGAATTTTTTATAGAAATTCGTTTCCCCAAAAAAAATACACAGTTGCCGTACGGACTGTGTTTCAACATTAAAAAAATAAATACATCATATATATTTATACAATTATATATATTATATGTGGTTATATATAATTTATATAATTATGTATATATAGAAATTTACCAGAATTTAACAGTCTGGTAGAATTGACTAAATAATTCAAAAGAATTACAGTTAGAGAGAATATATTTAAATTTTCATCATAATGATTTTCCCACTTTACATATTTAAAATTGACTTTGTTGATGACATTCTTTTAGACTCCCAAGAACAATTAAAAAAATAAATAGGAAGAATTTAAAGAGTGGATCTTGATTTTTTTTCAATAAAAATTTCTACAAAGATTTGTTTTGAAAACAGATCTGAATAATTTAAAAAAAAAATAAAAAATTATTTGTTCTACAATCCTAATGTTGAAAACTCAATCAACGTTTAATTTAAACAAGAATCAATGATTTCCCCATTTATTGTATAAAACCCTACAGTGAATTTTATCGTTTTTCCCCAAATTTTAGATGGATTAAATCTAGATTCAAACAACAATTTTGAAAACAATAAAATATGAGATAAATCAAACAAGACAAAACCTGGAATCCAAAGCTACAGATGAAGATGAAAATCTGATGCGAGCTTTCTCCCAAGAATTCCTGCAATTTCTTCAAACGTGCACGGATCCAATCCAAGAACTTGATAATTGCAAACAAATTATTCTTCAATCAACTCTACAATCCAAAATTGCTCCAAAACCTTCTTTGTGCCAGTTTTGCAAAAATTTCCAAAAATTCTTCTCAAAATAAAAACCTTTCAAAAAAACTCTCTCCAAAAAATTCAAACATGCATTCATATTAAAACTAAAATATCTAATCTAACCCTAATTTCCTTTTGCATGCAAAGTGAAAATAGATATTTATTTCCTTTTCCCATTTTTGAAAACCTCAAATTGATTTCTAAATGCAATTTCACTTTTCTTTCAATTTATTTAATTTAATTTAATTAAATTTAATGCAATAACTCAATTAATTAATTTTAATTATTTAATAATTAAATTCAACCTTTTTCAAGATTAATTTAATTAATTAAATAAATTAAAATTTAATTAATACAATTTCATAATCAACATATATACTTCATCTAAGCATAGATTTCACTTAATATTAAAATTAACTTCTACTTTCAACAATACAATAATTCTAACATAATAATTGAATAATAAAGCATCTTAATAAAATCATATAACATTAAACCAAGTAGACACGACTCACAAAACAGGATGAACGACACACTAAAGCTAGGGCGTAGACCTAACACATGTTATCTAGTTACTATCTCCCTTTTCAACTTAACCGTTGGATCGACACGCTCAGACCTGTGAAACCAGGTGGAGTCGATGTCATGTACCTGCAACCTGCAACCAAGTAAACAACATAATACAGTATAACCAGTATATAATACACACTGTGAAGAAGGAATCACGGATTCGCAGGGCGCTCGCAAGCGAGTGATGCGAACCGTCCTCTTCACCAATACACTCATCCAAGACTGACATTACATCATAATCAGAAATCACATAATGTGATATCTCAAGCTAACTCTACTAACAACTATAAACCATAAAGCATGTGAAACAATAGTTAGATAATCTAGATCACACAATAATCAATGTCGCTTAATAGTGGCGATCAAAACACAAACAACAAGGTGTGTCCAGTATAACAGTAGCTGCATCCCAAACATAGTGTAAAGCAAACACACAAAGCAAAACAGAGGGGTATTACATTTCCTAACCTGGAAAGTTAACCCAAAAAACATATTTTGAAAAATTTCTTAGTTTTCTGAAGTTCGCCCTTGGCTGATGACCTTTTTTTGATCCGAATTTCATGAAATGAAAAGGGTTTATACAAAAATTTGTCTGCTTTCCACCAATATAAGTTATGCCTTATTTTGAATTTAATAAATTATTATTATTGATTTTCTACATACATTACGACTAAAGTCCTGATTGATAGGCTGATTGAAAAAATTCTATAACATTCAAACTACTAAACATTTTTTGAACCTACAAGATGCACCACATTCTATACTTCACATACTATAGGCTTAAAAAAATTGAATTTCATAAATTTTTAACCAAGTTATGATGGCCAAACATATAAATTTTAATAATTTTGAAAACTTCTAATAAAAAAATCATAACTAATTATCTACATGGAAAAAAAATTACAAAAAAAATCCGGCACATCTGAGCATGTATCCTCTAATTATTTTGACAGATTCAAAAAAATAATTATTTTTTCTTGTACTTAGGGTGGTAGACATACACTTGCTTCTTATCTTTTTCTTGAAAAATTAGTACCACTACATTGAAATTTCAAATTTTCGCAAAACAGATTTACTTTTTTCTAAAAAAGGACTAGCAGCCTAGAAACTACATTCAATTTTCTACAACTTTTATTCTTACATATTTTTCAAATTATGTTAATATTCTATTCAAATTTTTATGTCAAGTTGCCTAACTCTAATTTTCTGAATTTTCATCACCACTTAGAGGCCTAGTTTGGACCCCCATGATCCTGCACTGACCCCCTAGTTAATGAGTTGAGGGTAGACTAGCTTTAGTTAAGTGATTTGGCTGTTTGGAGAAAAGGATGTAGTATTTATCATGAATATGGAGGTATCCACAAATAAATCCATGACATCAAGGGGAAATTCATCAAGGGTATTATCGTGTGATGTAGGTAACCAAGAGGAAGGTTCAAATTGTTTACTAGAAGTACCCTTGCCAAGAATGGTCACTTTGTGGTGGTACATCCAAGACCAAGATTCTTGGGTCGTTCCTTAGGAGCAAGGGGTTCTAGCAAACCATTTTTGTTCTGACCAAGATTCTCATTTTTGTTATAGCCCCAACCCATTTGTAGTCATTTGTTGTCATCTTTCATTGGAAGAATGGGCTTGGGTCTATCATCTTGAGATAACATCTCTAATATATTCCCCTTATCAATGGATTCCTTATTCAAGTCTCCCCACTTAGTGAAAGTGGTAGATGCCACATTCATTATCTCAGATGCCTTGTTAATAGATTGTATCTTCCAGTGAGATTTAGGAGAGAGGTAACTCTCCCAAAAAAAATGCATCCTTATTCAAGCTATACTCTCCATAACCATTATCTTTGATCACAATTTTGATATTTGAGATGTTCTGGATGATGGGTGTTCTAGATTTAGAGGCTGAAGCTAGGGAAGTGTTGAATTCTTCTGTGGCATTTTTCCTTGATGTCAAAATTGCCTTGGGTTGGTGCCTAGGCATTTCACAGTCTGGTCTTATTATGGAATTTAATTGGCACATTTGTTAGTTGGTATCAAATGCAAATATCAGTTGAGGCATTTTGGTTACAGGTTCTATGTTCCATTGTTCAAGTGACATGTTTCTGTTTTTGATAATTTGTGCTTCAATGTTTCACTTAATTTCATATGTTTGGCATGTTCAGTTCTTCTATAGGTTGATTAATTATGGCTTGATCAGTTACAAGCATCTTGAAATGGAAACATTATGTCCTAATAAAATTTGACTCCTTACATGCAATAATTCTAGGCATCTTTCTAATCAGAATTTGATGGGAAATGTGGTCGATGTTTATTCACTGTCTAAATCAGTCAATTAATATAATGCCTATCGGCAAGCATGTCATTGTTTTCTCACAGTTTTGAAAAGGAATTATGAGTTTATTTTTTGTCGCATGTTTGACTTTGGTAAGACCGTGGACTTCAAGGTCTTACCGCGCTACCGCTGGCAGTTAAGCCAGTGACCGCGGTAGTGCGGTGGAAGCCATTAGCGGCAAGCAAAAAAGCTACCGCTACATCGCGGGTTGTCAAAAAGATAACCTCGGTAATGCGGTGAAAATAGATAATGACATGCAAGACAACTACCCCTATATTGCAGGCTATCAAAAGTTTAACCAAGGTAATGTGGTGGAAACAGTTATTGGTATGAAAGGAGCTACCGCTATACCGCGGGCTGTCAGAAGTGTAACCATGGTAGCACGATGGAAACAATTAGCGGTTAGCAAGAAGCTACTGCTATAGCGCGGGTAGTCCAAAGGGAGATCGCAGTTGAGTGGTAAAGGAAGCGGTTACAGTCAGTGCTAGTCACCGCTATATTGGGGTGATCCCACAATAGTGGTTTACAATTTTTGACCAAACTTGACATTGAAATTATTATTTTTAACTAAATCTTCCAATTCATGCACCTATAGCAGCTAAACTGTGAGGAATTTGAAGATGATGCAAACTAGAGTCTCATCACATTTTGTCTGTATATTCTAAAAATATTTTTTTGAATTTTTTTCAAATAATATTGCATTTCTTTTTTCATCTCCCATGAAAACTAGTTTTTTTCAGAAAACAACATTTTTAAAAAGTGACGCTCACCATATACAACATAATTGTTTTTTGTATGAAGGATAAAATTCTTTTTTTTTTGAATTTAGATTTGTAACTATGATATCTAGCACTTTCATTTGGTCTCATATTTTTTAATTGAATATTTTTTCCTTAATAGAGTTTCGAAGTCAAACCAATTGCAATTCAGACATAGGCGGACTGTATACAACATAAATTTTTCTGTATGTATTGAAATTTAATTTTTTTTTTTAATGGATCAAGGACATCAATACCCAACATAAACATATTTAAAAAATATATATTTTGATAATTTTCTATTTTTCCACATGTGAAAAATAGGGAGCTTGATTTTCATTGAAAAACCTATGTTTAATAAAACTAAAAAAACACATACATAATAAAACCAAAACATATTAAAATTATATTCGTGGGATAACTCATTTTGAGGACTACTGTAATCATTTCAAATAAATTTTAAATGAATTCATTTGATCCCATAAAATTTAAATCAAAAGTGATTTTTAATCAACATTTTGATAGGTGTAAAGGAGACTCATTTATAGGTATGGTTTAAAACTAGCGAGGTTCTATCCAAGGGGGTTTGATCTAAGGTGATTTGATAAAACCCTCTTTAATTGGAATCCTTAAAATGGAACTTTTAAAGGTTTAAATCATTATATTTTCTAAAATTATGTGATTTCAGCAAAAATCAGCTCCTCTCAAATATTGTAAACCAGCTTTGTGGGATCACCCATCGTGGGTGAACAAAATAGTGGGTGCGGTAGCGCGGTTGAGGAAGAAAATCATGTGTTGGTTCTTTTGGGAATCTTAGGTCACTATTTCGCTTATATTGTTCAAAGGGTTTGGAACCCTACTCTTGTCACCATCATGACAGTTTTCTTTCAGCCGTTTCATTGAGAAATCTACAGGGTTACTGAACTTTGACAGCATATAAGGAAGATTGGAAGACCATGACAATGGTCGTTTCACCTGTCAGTATCCTACCATTGAGTGGAAGCTCGAATGGGGAAAGAGCTCAGACTACTCAATCACTTCATAAATCTGGTAAATTGATCATGGCGAATTCATCTCTAGTCTTCTCAGGTATTTATCTTTTAGTCTGCTTTGTAGAACTGTTACTTCTCAGGAAGGATATTTTGAGAGAAGTTTTCTATGCTATAGAAAAAGGTGAAAAATGAGTCTATTCATTTTATGGCTAAATCTGAAACGTTTGCTCCAAATCTTGACTACATTTTCTGAAGGTTATCATATCAATTTTATGAAATGTGTTTTTGAGTTTATGGGTCATCTTGAAAGCTTTGAAATTCTTTAGTACCTTTCCTGGATTCGTTGGTAACTGTTGTTAAATGCATGATTAGTTGTTTCCGATTACATTGTTGTTACAACCAAGGTAAAATGGATATTATTCATGAATTTAATAGATGTTTTTTACTATTTTGGATAAGCACTGCCCGTGCAGGCTGCTTGTGGAGAAAAGAAGTTCAGCCACACCTCTATTTTTGAATACTGATTTTCCATTCTTGTCAAAAAGAAAAATTCTATCTCTCAGGGACACTGCAACACTTGGTATTTTTGGTCTATTGAAGCTTGGTAACCTGATAATCATCTTTGTTTTATTCTCTGAAATAGGAAAATGAGCAACTATTATAACCTTCCTTGAATGTAATGGTAAAATCTGTAATCAGAAGAAAACAAAGAGATTAGGGCTTTTATCCTTACTGAAAAACCTGAAAACACAATGAGACAACAAAAGTGCAATATATAATAGTTTTGTATGAGATATAGAAAGAGAATCCTTTTGCTGAAAAAATCGCGAAAACACAATGTGTTAACTATTTTCAACAGTATCATGAGAAAAGGATAAAAAAAAAGAGAGAGTTAATTGTTTGATGAAGAACAATGAGAAAAGTATGAAACAGAAAAGGAAACAAAGAGATCCTTTGTATCATTGTATGATTTACTAAAACATTAAAGGGGTTGGTGCTCCTTGAGATTGGTGTCTCTAAATGAGGGGTTGGTGCTCCTTGATATTGGTGTCTCTAAATGAGGGGATGGTTCTCCTTGAGTTGGTGCTCACAAATTAGCCTATAAGGCATTGTAAGCAGTGGTTTTGAAATTAAGCTAGTAAGGCAGTTTAGGAGTGGTTTTTCTACCCTAGGAGGGTTTTCCACTCGACAATTTTTGTGTCTCTCATTTGAGTGTTTTATGTTTATCTTGCATACTCTTTCTTTTAGTCATTTATGTTATTGTGCTCATTTTGTTGGTCAATGCTCTGATACTTCAAGGCTATTTAAAAGTTTAAAGTCAATTTGCTCAAGTCTATCATGCAAATTTAGATTGTGCAAATCTGATGCAAAATGTCTTTCATAAAGTGAATTAATTTATGCATTATGTTCTCATTATATTAATGCTCAAAATTTTGTCAAAAGCAAGTCAAAGCTACATATTATGAAATTTTATAGTTTTGTTCATAAAGCATAGCAAGATTGTTCATAAAGCTTATTGAACAATATCATATGATGCTTTTAATATGGGTTGTAAATGTTAGTCAAGTCTCATGTCAATCTGATCTAAAGTGTTAATGATCACCTACTTAAACAAATCTGTCACTTTGGGTTAAATGAGTAAAAGTTTCATTATGCTTTCAAAGTTAAAAGTTAAAATTACTCCACTTTGATTCACAACGTCGCCGCCCCCCCCCCCACCCCCCTCTCAGAGTGAATCCACTTCCAACATAAAGATGGGTAAATAAAGGAGGAGGATGTCAACCCTTCATTATTTTTAGGCACTTGCGGGATCTTGTAAAAATTTTCTTCAAGGTTCTTGCAGTAAAATAATAGTTCAGGATTGCCATGGATGGTGAATTCCTTATCTTCATAAGTAAATTTGATGCATTGATAGTATGTAGAAGCTACAACTTGCATGGCATGGAGCTCCATGGACTGTGACCTAGAAGAATATTATACAGAAGGTTAGGATCAAGAACCTGGCATGTAGTTTCAACAATTGCAGGTCCTACTTTAATGGGGAGCTTGATTGTGGCTTGAGAAACCCATTCTTGATCATTAGATTCCCTTATATTAGTAATACCTTTTATCTTTTCAATGAAATCTTCAGAGTAACCCAAGTACTTGATTAGCTAAAGGGTACAAATGTTTAGACCAACACCTCCATCCACCAAGACTCTTTTTATTTTGTTTTTATGAACAACAACCTCAAGGTGTAATGCACTATTGTGTGATGCCTGTATTGGGAGGTCTTCCTCAAAAAAGGTGAGAATATGGGGAGTGGTGATGTGTCCTATCATAGCTTGGAATTGCTCAGTATCAAGATTCTCGGGTATAGAAGAAGCTGACAAATATTTTTCTAATACATCCCTATGTGTAGGCGATATTTTCAGTAACTCCAAGATGGAGATTTGGGAAAGAGTCTTCTTCAATCGGTCTAGGAGACTATAATCACTAGGATTCGACTTCAAAAGTGTGGGTTGCGCCCTAGGTTGCAATGACTCTCCTTAGATTGTGACCTTTCCCTGACATGTGGTGACTCCACACTCTGCATTAGGACCTTTGATAGTGATTATAGATACAAATTCATCCAAATATGCAACCACATTGTTATACACATGACCTACTTTGGAGTAATCCTTCCCTTTGCCATTGTTGTTTCCCTTGTTATGACTCCACATTTTGGGTTCATGTGTATTTTGAGGTCTTGGTTTCTTGATTGATGATCAATGACCACATCTCCATTATCGATTAGATCTTGAATGATGTTTTTAAGTTTCATGCAACTCAGTTTCTTATGTCTTTTAATCTTATGGAAATCACAAAGATACTCATTGTTTTACCATGGTGGTTTAACTTGAGGTTCTTGGTAATTTTGATAGTTGAGGAGCGTTATGAGATTTGATTGCACCAAATTTTGCATGATTTCTTCAATAGATTCCCACAATGGTGTTTAGTTACATCATTGAGGGTAGTTGTTTCTAGGGGGTTGTCCTCTTTCTATGTTGGCATTATTGACTTTGTTGTTTGGTGGGTGCGTGTTTGTTTTTTGTGTGTTCTATCATGTGTTTGTTGGTTGATTTTTTTTGTTTAGGAGCACTCAAGACCACTTTTGCATCAATGACACCATCATTAGTTACATTATTGTTCTTGGCCCATGTGTGGGGCTTGTCATTAGAACTAGTATATGGGTGGTTGTCTTTGTATGCTTGTGTCTTTCCTTGCGCAATAAGGACTATTTCGATGTTAAGGGCCCTAGGGATAAGCTCTTCGTATGATGTGACACAATGCATTTTAAATTGAAAGGATAGATCCATGCCCATGTTAGAAATGATGACCCCTACTTGTTCCTCTTTAGGAATTGGCCACTTGCTCTTGCTATCACTTTGCCTGCATCATTGTAAGAATTTTATGAAGGATTCACCCTTGTTTTGTTTTAGGGTGTATAACTCTTCCAAGCTTACGTCCATGTCTAGGTTATAGGAGAAATGATCCATAAACCAATTGATTATGTCTTGTAAGTTTTGAATCCCCGAAGGTAAATGTGAGAACCATTTGATCATTGGCCTCCCAAACTAGGTGAGAAAACATGCATGAAATAGGAACCATTGTACGCAACATCCATACATTCCACATAAAACTCTTTAATATGATCCACCTGATTTCCCTACCCTCTATATTTGTCAAACTTTGAGACTTCAAATCCAAGTGGGAAAGGTATCATTGCAATTTTTCTATCAAAGGGGTATGGAAACAAGTCTCATTGTACATCTGATTTCTTTGTTTTCCCCATTTGGATGTATTGGATTTGTTGTGTGAGTTCCATAATTTGCGAGGATAAATCATCCTGAGGGTTTGGCGGGGGAGAATATGTGGTATATTGTGGAATTATAGATGAGTTAAATGTGAGATTTTGATATGGAGGTGGGTTTGTGTTGAACATATTGAATGGTGTGTATGGTGGATTTTGGTATGATTGATTAAATAGTGATGATGGTGGTGGAGGTGGTGGTGGATTGTATGCTCCTTGTGTATTCAAGATATTTTGTTGCATACTAGCGTATGTTTGTTGGGGGTTGTAGTACAAGATTTGTTGTTGTTGTTGTTGCACAAGCACTTTTTTGTTGAGCGTATTGTTGTGCTTGTAGTTGGACTTGTTGTTGCACTTGTTGTTATAATGCTTGTTATTGGGCTTGTTTTTTCTGTTGAGCAATCAACACTTTTTTTTCTTGCAATGCTTGTTGATAGGCTTGTTGTGCTTGCATCGTTATACTGTATGTAGCTTTTTGTTGAGCTATAGAATTTTATTTTTGGGGTGATTGGTTGGTGATCATGTTTGGATTGTTGGAAATTAGATTTGGATTTGGTATATTTTGTCCTTTATTTTGGGCTACCATTCCTTGTTTTGAGATTGGGGTGGATGAATGTAAGTTTGAGGTCCCATTTGGTTTTGCATTAATTTAGGGACCAATGGTTGAGATAGTGTCACTTGGTGTTGTGATGTTAGTGAAATGCTTTGGCTTTGGATCAATTGATTGGAAGGGTTCCCTTGATTGTTTTGGTGTTGAGGAACCAATGGATTGGATGCATTTCCTTGCTGCATTTGATTTAGGACTGATGAGTTTCCTTGATTGATTGGATTTGTGACCAATGGGTTGGATGTATTTCCTTGGTTGGTTTGAGTGGCTTGTGGAATCAATTGATTTGATGTGTCAATTGGATGGTTTGATGTTTGACCTTGTTTTGTCAAGGGTGGAATTTCTATGATTGTGCTCACTTTCCCTTGTGTAACATTAGGAATGCTCTAGGTATTTTGGGTATTTGTGATGATTTGAGAAGATGGTTATGTTATTGTAGTGCCTCCATCATGCACCTCGTCGGTCGGGTACGTTCTAGGGTTAGTCATTTCATTATGTTGTTATCGTTATTTGAATGTCTCATTATGTTACGTTGTCGTTTGTCATTCATTGTTTAATTTTAATGTGCTGAATAATGTTGTTTTAATTATTTGATATAGATGCTAATTTATAGTGTAAGCTTATGAACGTTGTTCAATTAATGGTTTAAGTTAAACGACATTCATAAGTGGTGTGTTGATTTAATTATATTATTAAATTGATGTCGTTAATTAATCATTAAATTGTTAAAGTAATTTTTATAATTAAATATAAAGATAATCACTGTTAATGTTGAGTTTTAAATTAATTTGGAAGTGAGAAAATAACAAAAGAAAATAACTATGAAAATTAGTATTAATATCAAATGAAGGTAAGTGGCAAGAAAATAGAAACAATTAAATGATGAGAAATGTTTTCATGCAAAGGCATACATGTCTTTGAACGAATGTCAAGAAAAGGAAATTGCTGGAGAGATGGGTTCGGGTATGATATTTGATTTTTATCGAGATTATTTCAGACCGGCCTTAGCATTCGAGAAAAGGGAGAATAAGTATTCGATGAGGGAGGAGGAGGATGGATTTTTTATTTTATAGTGGTGTCCCCAAGATAGCTAGCATGACATGAAGGTCAACCATGTGCACCTAATGATCAACTATAGATGTCTGCAAAAAGGGCTACTAGGTGGGAGGTATGTGCAACCCTCATCCTCTTAACCTGAATGACTACGTGTGCCTAGAATCCAAGCAAAGCTCACAATGTTAGGATGTGATCCAAAGTGCTTCTTTAATTCAAAGCTTTTGAGCACTTCCTTGCAAAATCTAATTTTTGCATATTCTGCAATGTCATATAGGTATATTAACTGTATGGTCCCATGGGGGGCTTGGGCTTCTATTTTCATGGATCAAGCAGTCCCATGAAGAAAAAAAATGTGCTACGGTATTAATTATAATATTTTCCAAAAAAATAGGAGCCCCTACCTTTTAGAAATGAATCTTTCAACGGTGAAATTAAGGTGGGGCTAGAAATTGCCCCTACAGTTTAGGAATTTTTTAGAAATTTTTTCTGCCACTTATTTATCACTTAAAATTCTAAATTCCTAAAAAAAAAATGAGAGAAATTTTATTTATTTATTAATTTTTACCAAAAATACTCCAGTTCGATCCTTAAATTTTGGAGCTCAAACTTTTAAGCTGAATTGAAAAATTGAATTCATGGGACCACTATCCTTAAAATATTCCTAAAAAATCTAAGCAGCAACCACTGATTTTTTTTAGGAAGCCCCCCTCCATGGGACCATACCCTAAGAAAAATGAGAATCATATCACATGCCAAAAACAGTCTGCTGGTAACTATTTCTGACTTCATTGACCTTGAAGAACGCCAATAAAACATGCCTTGTTGTTAAGAGGATTACATTCTTGACTCTTGTATATTCTCAATCTTTTTGGAATATATATGTATGCGTATGATACTACCTTCTTAGGTGGTTGTTTACTTCTTGTATTTTCACTATGGCTGAAATGGGAAGCCATTGGGATTATTTTATAAAAATTATCTTACAAGATCCCTAGCTTTGTTATTTAATTGCCTTTTGAATTTTGGTCCTTGATATTATCAATCTCGTGAACTTGTGGTAGAGCTACCTTTATTCTTTCCAAAATACCTTGTGATTTTAATAGTTCTTATATTGAGTACTTATGCAAGTTTAGTTATGCTCTCATCTATCTTAAAATAGATATCTCATTGGTGTTTGGTTGATATTGCATGGGTATCTATCAATATTTGATAGTTGTTTGTGATATTGATGGTTAACTAGTTTTATTGTTTAGTGTAGAGTTTATATGTTTCTAGTTGATATTTATCTGCAAGGTTTAAATAAGTATTGAATCAATAGTTGTTCTTTAGTTAGATTTAAAAATTATTTTCTTTGTCAGCAAGTAAATATAAACTCGTTAAAAAATATATTAAAACAATTAACAAAATACAACCATGTCAATCAATAGTATAATACTCACTTACTAAGTATAATATTGATTTGTAAATAGTAGTTGGAATTACTTGCATGGTAAATAGCCTAATTAGAGGTTGATGTTAATTTGCATGATGGGAATAATCTTTAGTAGTTATTATTTGGGAGCTTCAATATTTTATAGAGAATGTTAATCATATGTTAGTTTAAAAGGATTGAATTTAGGAGGAAATGTGGTTGTAAGAATATGAAATTTATTGTAGTCTTCAATTTATAGTTTAAAATGAGTTCACTTTCTTACATGTGAATTTATTTGTTATCGATTAATTTAAGAATGAAGATTAATTATGGTATATTAGTTACAGGGTACATGATTGATAGATGATATAGTTGTCTTTATATCCATTTTTGAAGCATATCTACCACCATTATAATTATCTCATTAAATTCCTATTATTCATTACATGTTTTATATTTTAATATTATGAAGTATAGTTATGGGAATTATTGTTAAAATATTTGATAAACAAGTAAAAAGTTGAATAGCGAAATGGGTTACTTATAATTCATTAAAAGAAGGATGTGGGATTAGTTATGGTAAATTAAGTGAGTGAGATTACCTTTTTAATATTGTTTGCTTTCATTGTTAAATAACTTTATATATATGTATTTGAGAATTAGGGTTCATTATAATAAATAGGTTAATTTGTTTAATTGATTAAGGCTAAGGTAAATGATTGTTTAACTCTCCTTTGATTTATTAGTGAATAAGGGATTTCTTTTATGGTGCCATATTTAGATATTTGATAAGTGAGTTGGAAACTAAATAGAAAGAAAAGACTTTGTTTTAATTACATGCATGAATTACGTGATACTCATGACTTTGGATTTCTCTTTGTGATTAATTAGTAAATAGGTATTAAATTCTTTTATATTTATGAGATATGTCTTTGAATTTGTTATGTGAAATGACCAATTGTGATACGGTCATTATAGCATTATTTTATAGTTGAAATTAATATGTTAGAGTTTTGAAGTGATTGTTTCATTCATGATAGAGTCACCCTGGAATATCATTACATAATTGTTAAAGTGAGTAATCTATTTTATGTCAGTTTCATTTGCGACCTTTAGGTTGAGTTCTTGGTTGAAGTGTTATTGCTTGTTGATTTACAATCATGGTGTACTGTTGGTTGACTTTTCGGTTGGTTATTATGGTTGATTTTGGTATTGTGATGATTTTGGTTATTGTTTTATGGAAGGAACCTTTTTGTGCCAAAGGGTTAATGAGAAGATTTTGACTTTTGTGGTTGTTTTGGTATTGAATTGACTGTGTTAGTTTTGTTTGAGTTGAATATTTCATTGGTGGTGTTACCACTTGTTATCCTTCACTTGTTGCTTCATAAATGGTGGTTTGAAAATAGTTATTGGGGTCTTGTTACTTTTGTCACTTTAATGGGGGAACCATTGTGTAGTAATTTGTTAGTCTTCCAGAGGTTAGAGGGGAGTATGGTTTTTTGGTTGCATGAGTTGATATGGGGGTCGAGGATCTAGTGAGGCTGCCTGGGTAACCTGGGATGGGGGCCGACAACCTAGGAAATCTGCATTGGGTAACCCATATCAAGACATGATTTTTTGCATGAATTCTCTATGAACTGTTGATCTTATACCTAATTTTTCTATGTGGCTTTCAGCCTTGCATTGTGGGAATTTTTTCTGTGGAGACTTTATGCAAGTGGATGCATGTTTCACTTTATGAGTTATTTCTTGTGACCTTTTATAATGTGCAAGTTGGCTTACCCAACTAGTGGAATGTTGAGTCTTTTTTTGCTAGTAGGGGGTGGCTCCTAGTGGGGGCTGATGCATGAAGTGACGTACGGGTAACTCATTAAGTGTTTATTTATTCAGTGATAACCTAAAATTAAATTAGAAGGGGTTGGGGTAGTATCTCACTATTAATACAAATAAGTTAGCCTCACTGATGGCTCAAGTGCTCACTTAGGCTTGAGATGAGTGGGAAGGCTTGGAATGACAAAGATCAACTGCCTTGTCCTCTTGAAAGGTATGTTGATCCCGCATGAGTGAGAATGGGGGTCAAGGATCAGTTGAGGTTGCCAGGGTTTAACCAGGTAGGGGGTCAGTAACCTATGAAGATCTGCATTGGGTAACCCATGTTGAACTCATGTGATGAAACTCTACCCTTTAGCAACCCTGTATGCTTGGTGTTCCCCTCTTGTAGTTCTTGTACCTCTAGAAGCAGATGTTCCTTGTGTTTGTTGTTGTTATGTTGTGGAGTCTTGTAGCCTTTTCTGTTTGACTATTTTTACATTCTGGGTCCTTCTTTTCATCTCCTTGCATGGGGGGTGGACCTTAGGGTCCACATGGTCAGGTGGAATGTTTTATGCACCCCATTGGGTTCCCAGATGGAGTTCGTGAAGCATGGAGTTGTACCATTGTAGTGATTCCAGAGCTTCACCAGTTTGGAGATAGTATTGATGTATATGTATACTCTGATTGATCAATGTAAAGTATGT
Source organism: Sequoiadendron giganteum (assembly GCA_007115665.2). NCBI lineage: Eukaryota > Viridiplantae > Streptophyta > Pinopsida > Cupressales > Cupressaceae > Sequoiadendron > Sequoiadendron giganteum. The sequence goes on along the minus strand of CM021110.1, from coordinate 401,193,194 downwards.
ATGTTCTTGATTACAACATGTGTTCATATAAGGATGCTATCATTAATGTAATATAATGGATTTATGCACATTGTTTACTTATCCTATGTAATGGTTTATAATAAAATATTGTAATGTGGTAATTATCTTTATGGAATGGGTTTATATTTAGCAATACAGTCACGTGTACCCCAGAGCACATAGTTGATATTGGATATGCATAATTTCTTTTCAAGTGTTGTATATTAATGTATATCTTATGTTAGTTTTACTTCTTTTTTCAGAATGTGCTATAAATTATTGGTTCCATGTTGTCCTTTGGGGTTTGCATGACGGGGCATTACAACATGGTATCAAAGCATAGGTTCACACACTAGGCACTCTGGATTCATATCAGCCCATTATGTGACCTAGTTGTTCGTACTCTTGAAGTTACACTTTTCTCTTTTGTGTCATTCTTGTTAGCAACTCGAGTTTGTCCATAGGTAGTGTTGGTCTGACGATGTAGGAAATCGGTGGAAAGGATAGGACCCTCGTTGTAGTGTGCAATGTACTGATATCCTACCTACCAAGGATGCATTATGGACCCTTGTATAGTTTTGTGATGCATTTCTTAGTGATGTGAGTTTGTGTGTTTGTGTGGAGAATGTGTGTGTTAAATTTGGAATTTGGTTTGTATCATGTTCTTCTTGATTATGAAAAAGTGTAAAATTTTGGGTCTTGTGTTGTGTATGATGTACACTTGACACCTTATTGATACTTGCTTACCATTTTAGATTGGGTTAGGATGATGTTTTGTCTGAATTTGGTGTTTATGCCACTATTGAATTATGCTATGTTATGCATTCTGACACTTATTGTACCATTTTGGTCGGTTTTGGACCAAACTTTTGGATTATCATGATACTATTGTTTTATGTTTATGAAATGATGGATTCATGGGTTTGTTTGTGTGTTGAGTTAATTCATTTATAAGTATCATGTAGATGTGGATTATGCTAATTGTGTAGTAACTATGATTGAGTATGTCGTTTCTATGTGGTCATTGATATGGCTATTGTTAAGGTCTAGTGGGAGGAACAGTGTGGCATTACTCATTTGTGAGCACCCTTCCACGCTGTGAATTCCTCTCATGGTGTGCTTGATGATATTATATATATATGTTGCATGATAGTTTGCTTTATGCAGGTTGCAGGTACTAGGCATCGACTCCACCTAAATTGTCAGGTCTGAGTGTGCCTCATAACCCAATGGGTTTGATGTTGAAATTTAGAGATGACACTAAGAACCCCTACCCTAGCCATCATCCTTCGATAGGTCGCGTATACCATCTGGTCATCCCATTAGTTGGTTTATACTCATTGGTTGTTATTTTGTTTTTCCATTTGGGTAATTTGTATTACATTTCTTATATTTTGAAATTAACATGTGTTTGTGTTGACCTTGCGACTTCCAAGAGTAATCAAATTTAGATGTTCCATATTAGTCAGGACAATTTTAAGTGTCTATAGCAAGCCCCATAGAAGACATGTTGGATTTGATTAGCTGAACGAAAAATCCCATCGATTGCCATAAATCCCATCTGTGCAAAAAATAGATGAAATAACCTTGACATAGGAAAAATATTAGCACCTGAAAAAATTGATGATGACAATCAACAAAGAATATTCTCTATCAAAACAAAATATTCTGTCGAAATCTATTTTCAGGGAAAAATAATTTTTGATAGGGAGCATATTCTAAGTATATTCTACTTGATGGCCATCGAGTCATCAAATTTAACCTCATGTGTTTTTGACGTCATCTTTACAAACAGTTGTATGGTCCCTCTAAGCCCTAATTTGTCTTAAAGGAGTGGTTTTTTTCTTTTTGGCATTACTTGGGAATATGGTGTCAAAATCGAGAAACAAGGATAGCTTCAGGAGGCTGGTTCTAAGAATTTTTAGTGGTCTAGGTCTCATTATCATATTTTTCTACTAGTTCCTTTCATTCTTAGTCAAACTTAGATCTTTAATTTTTGCTTCTGAGATCACAATTTTTTTCCTATATCTCCAATTTTTGCAATTCTAGTGGCATCAGAAAGGTATTCCAGAGCTCTTCACATCTATACATGTAATTTTTTTAGGATCTAAACTAGGTATATTTTATTCAATATTTTGTGTTTTCACGTTCTGATTAATTACTTGGATGTCTTGGCACCTGTAAAGGATTTGTTTGCATTGAGTGACATCATTTTATCTAATTTATATGTACTGAGGTTACTAGTCTTTGATTTTATCATTTGAGTGAGTATCATCAATTTCTCATTCATCCTTATGTGATCAACTCAAATAAGGATAACTGTGACTCTTGGTGAAATAGCATCCTGACACATCTCAGGTGGCTTGTTATTTTTCCTTATTTATATGGACTCATACCTACACGAGACACACTAGGGATTTTATTAGCATGGGGCATCATCCAAGATCACATTGTAGGGGTTATATATTCTAGTGTTGATCTTAACACTATGTGTGTTAAATCAGACATTGAATGTCCCCACACACTTTAGACTATTGAAATGCACAAGACAACTGAGAGGGGGGGTGAATCAGTTGTACTAAATTCTTTACTTATAAACTTAATCTTTTCGCCTTAACTTCAATCTCTTATTAAGTGTAAACATGAAATACAAATAATAGAAAGCAAACACCAAATATGCCAAATTTACGTGGAAAACCCAATGAAGGAAAAACCACAGTGAGCATAAACTCACAATATAGAAGCAATGCAATACCAAATACAAAGGCTCACTGGAAGAGGGCTCACTACCTACAAAAAAATAGCAAAAGAGATAAATGAAGATCCACCACTAGGGTTCCACACATTTGCAACATGATTAGAAGATTGCAGATGCCATCAGCTCACTACTTTCTGGAATCTAACACCTTAAAGTATCATTGCCTCAATTCTCTCTTCCACACTCTAATTTTTGCACTTCTTCACACACTTCTCTTGCTCGAATTGAATGATGGATGGATATAAAAATTTCCACAATTTGATTTGCTTTTATACAATCTTCCACCTTAGAAACATTCACCAAGGTCTGCTGTACAATTTCATATTCAAATTCAAACTAGGTCGGCCACTCAACATTCCCACAGTGGATAAGAATGTGAGAGGACCAAATACATATTTAATTTAGGACCCAAACAACATCTTGGATCACACACATGCTTTCTCAAATCGATGAAAAAACTTAATGTAACGTGGAAACACCAGGTCAGCCAAGCCTAATGAAAACACCAATAATCTTTGAAGTACACACATCTCTAGCAAGATAATCACACTTGGATTAATCAACACGCTTCATCAAAAAATTTACCATCTCTGAGAACACCTCAGGTACATCTATAACATTTACAACAAACTTGATTCATTGAGAACTCTTCACCAGTCCAACCGGACCAACCAACAAAGACACTCTGAAGCAAGTCTTCCAGAGTGCCAAACCGCAAGCAATTTTGTTAGAACTCATAAACCATCAGAAAGGGTCATCTCTCATATCTGCAAGATCTAAAACCAAATATAATAATACTATGAAGCCAAAAAAATTCTCCCAATCCAAAAACAAATAGTTCTGAAAAACCAGTTCACACACCGGTGAACATATCTTCTACTCTCCATCAACCTAGAAGCTAAAATTCAGGATATATGATCCATTGAAGCTTATGAACACACTTACAGATCCACATAGGCATAAGATCAATATAGGAGAAATGCAGAGCACAATACCGGAGCACACTCAAAACACACTTCAACACTGCTTTCTATGCTTCTCAAATTTTCTCAAAAGAACTTGGGAAAAACACAACTACCACTTCATAAATATAGCTCCATGTAATCTAAGCACTTATATACCATATCCAACAACCTAAAATATGTTGACATCAATGAAAACATTAATGACAACACCACCAAACACATACACACTTGCAACAATATCCCCCTTTGTCATTGATGGCAACACATGATGTGAAAAACCATCAAAGACAACATACATGCTTTTCAGAAGCGACAACTTGCCAAGTATAAAATTTTCACATGATTGTCTCTCCTCCTTTGACATTAATGATAAAGGAAATTCTTGCCATAGAAAGCTCTGTTCACTCCCCTTTAGGAGTACATCCACATCACATATTGCAACAATGCACTTCTCTACTCCCCCTGAGGAGTAGACCTCAATCATGAATCTAGAACAAAAAATCTGTGAATCCACTAGACTGATGCACCTCCATGTGCACTTAGTTCAAAGAAGGAGGGGTAAAAACCCATAAATTTCATCTGAGATACTCAAAATTATCCTTCGGAAGGGCCTTAGTAAATATGTCTGCAACTTGTTCCTTGGTAGGTATATATTCAAGTCTAACTTCATTCTTCAATACCGTCTCCCTCAACAAGTGATACTTGATGGATATGTGCTTTGTTCTAGAATGCATCACTGGATTCTTTGAGATGTTTATAGCATTTTTATTTTCATATACTATAGAGATAGGTTCATCACTTACCACACCTATGTCCATTAAGTTTTGATTCATCCATAATACCTATGTATAGCAAGATGTTTCTGTAATATACTCTGCTTCTGCAATGGATAAAGAAATCGAATCATGTTTCTTGCTCAACCATGAAACTAATATTCCTCTAAGAAAGAATGCACCACCACTTGTACTCTTCCGGTCATCTACACAACCAACCCAATTTGCATCAGTGTAGGCATTCAAAGTGAAATCATTATCCTTTGGATACCATAGCCCATAATTTGGAGTTCCTTTAAGATATATGAATATCCTTTTCACAGCTATAAAATGTGCTTCCTTCACAGTCTTAGGTTCTATCTTAAAAAGTAAACATAATTTTACCTCAACTAATTTGCTTCTTTTCTTCACTCCTTCACTTTTATCTCCAATTATTTATTCCTCTATATGATTTCTCTAAACATATTTAGAATTTTTGGGTGTAGGTTCTAAAATCTCTTCCTCTTCATTATTCTGTTATTTCTCTTCCTTTTATTCTTTTTGTATTTGCACATAGATAGGATAATCAGGTTCAACTTAATTTATTTCCATTGGTATATACATAGCTTCATCAACCTTCACAATAGCACTTTCAATAATTTTCCTCTGTCTCTTATTAAAACATTTGTACTTGCCTTGCTGTTATTTTAATATCAAAGGAAAATTCCTTCATCACAGATCTAGCATCAAACTTTCCAATATTTTCTTCATCTCTTCTAATGTAACACCTGATTCCAAATACCTTAAAAGTATTTAACAGTAGGATTCTTACCAGTCCATAACTTATAAGTGGTCGTAGTGTTACCTCTAATCTAAACTCTGTTAAGAATGTAAACAATAGTATGAATTTATTCTCTCCAATACACATCAAGAACATTTGATTCTTTCATCATATTTATGACAGCCTCTTGAATAGTCTGGTTCTTTTTTTCCACAACTCCATTCTATTGAGGGGTTCTAGGAGCAGAATAATGTCTTTTTATGCCATGTTCTTCACATAATGCATTGAACTCACCAGAGGTAAATTCTCCACCTCTATCAGACCTTAAGAATTTAATTCTTAGGTTTGCCTCATTTTCTACTTTTTCCTTAAATAATTTGAATCTATCAAGAGCCTGAGTCTTTTCTCTAAGAAATGTAACCCATGTCATCCTAGAGTAATCATCAATCAAGAGCATAAAGTACCTATCACCACTTAGGCTTCCTATTCTTGTAGGACCATAAAGGTCTATATGGATTAATTCTAGCATTTTGGTAGATGATTGATCCTTTCCTTTAAAACTATTCCTTGTTTGTTTTCCCATCTGGAAACTTTCGCAGATTGAATTTGAAGGATTTGTGATTCTAGGTAGATCTCTAACAAATTCCCTAGAATTGATCCTAACCATATTATCAAAATTCACATGTCCCATCCTCCGGTGCTAGAGCCAACTCTCATTGATCTAAGAAACAAAACATTGACCATCACCACCTTTAAGTTGATAGATGTTTCTATGAATTCTTCTTCCAGTTGCTACGATAGTTTTGAATCCTTTTATGATCTCACAAGTGTTAGCCTAAAACACAAGTTTAAAACCTTTGTTGCACATTTTTCCAACACTTAAGAGATTATTCCTTAAACCCTTTACATAATTAACATCATCAATATTGTGTTTTTTTATCAAAGGTATTGTTCCTTTACCAATAATATTAGCACTAGAGTCATCTCCAAACATGACTATTCCTCCATCAAGTTTAGTAAAATTACTCTTATCTCCAGTCATATGATTTGAACATCTGCTGTCAATTACCCAAAAGTATTTATCTTATTTGGCATGAAAAGAAGTTACCAGGGTACCTTCTATTTCTTCCTTCTTGCTCTTTGTACCGAGTTCCTTTGCATATTTCTTTTCCAGGGCTAGAAACAAAAAATCATCTTTGTCTTCCTCAAAGTCAGATTCGTCATCATAAATTACTACATCTTCCTTGATATAGTACAATTTCTTGAAATTCTTATCCTTTTTATCTTTGTAATTACTGTTATTGTCTTTATTCTTCTTTTGTGTAGCTCTATTAGGACATATTGATGCATAATGACCAATATTTCCACAACTGAAACACTCAAAGGGAAACTTATCTTTTTATTTACCAATACCTTTCTTCAATCTCCTTGTGAAATTTGTTTCCAAATCTTATGTATCATCATCATCCAGATAATCTTCTATCTTCATTTCTTTAAAGGTTGTTTCAATTTGCTCCTTGTCTCTTGCAAATTTTCTAATTTCAAATGCAGTCAAGACACCAAATAGATGCTCCTTAGTAAATGTCTTTGGATCATATTGTTCTCCAAGAGCAAAAACTTTATCACTATTATTGTCTGGTAAGGTCATCAGGATCTTATCAATTATATCTTCATTTGTCATGGTTCCACCTTGATTCTTGATTTTTGTTGCTATAAGTTCAACTCTCTGATAATAGCTTGCAATGTCTTCTCCATCTTCCATTCTCAAGTTCTCAAATTTTCTCTTAGTGGTTAGTTTCCTTGAAAAATTTACTCTATCATTCCCTTCATAAATGTCTTTCAATTTTGTCCATACTTCACGAGTAGTAGCCAGAGAAATAACTTTTGTTGTTTCAGTTTTAGATAAAGCACTAAAGATAGCATACCTTGCTCTTTCATTCTCTTCAAAAGTTGCAACCTCATTAGCAGAGGAAGGACCAGCTGTTGGTATCACATACTTTGTCTCCACAACTTTCCAGGTATATAAACTAAGTGAAATCAAATAACTTCTCATCTGTTTATTCCAGTCACTGTAATCAACTCCATCAAAAATAGGAATATGTAACTTGTGCTCCATCTAATCTACCTCAAGTAGTTAATCCTTTCACCGAGGAACCCGAGCTCTGATACCAATTGTTGAAATGCACAAGACAACTGAGAGGGGGGTGAATCAGTTGTACCAAATTCTTTACTTATAAACTTAATCTTTTCACCTTAACTCCAATCTGTTATTAAGTGTAAACATGAAATGAAAATAATAGAAAGAAAATACTAGAGACACTAGATTTACATGGAAAAAAAAATGAAGTAAAAACCACTGCGAGGATTAACTCACAATATATAATTAATGCAATACCGAATACAAAGGCTCAATGCCATAAGGTTCACTGCTCATATACAAAGCCTCACTACCCATATTAAGGGCTCACTGTCCAAAAAGGAGGCTCATTGCCTACAAAAAAATAAAAAAAGAGATAAATGAAGATCCACCACTAGGGTTCCACACATTCACAACCTGATCAAAAGATTGTAGATGCCATCATCTCACTACTTTATGGAATCTAATAGCTTAAATTACTATTGCCCCAATTTTCTCTTCCACACTCTTCTTCTTACACTTCTTCACAAACTTCTCTTGCTCGAATCAAATGATGGATGGATATGAAATTTTCAACAACTTGATTTGATTTTATACCATCTTCAACCTTAGAAACATTCACCAAGGTCGGCTATAGAATTTCAAATTCAAATTCAAACAAGGTCAGCTATGCAACATTCCCGCAATGGATAAGAATGTGAGAGGACCAATTACATATTTAATTTTGGACCCAAACAACATCTTGGGTCACACACACGCTTTTTCAAATCAATACAAAAGCTTAATGTAACATGTAAACACTAGGTCGTCCAAACCTAATGAAAACACCAGTAATCTTTAAAGTACATGCATATCCAACAAGATAATCACATGCGGATTACTCAACACAATTCATCAAAAAATTTACTATCATTGAGAACACCTCAGGTACATTTGCAACATTTACAACAAACTTGATTCACAAATAACTCTTCACTAGTCCAACCGGACCAACCACCAAAGACACCAGAGCTTTGGAGTAAGTCTTCTAGAATGCCAAACCACAAACAATTTTGTCAAAACCGATAAACCATCAGAAAGAGTCATCTCTTAGATCCACAAGATCTGAAACCAAATATCAGAAGATTGTGAAGCCAAAAAATTTCTCCCAGTCCACAAACAAACGGTTCTGGAAAACCAGTTCACACACCAGTGAACATATCTTCTACTCTCCATCAACCCAAAAGCTAAAACTTAGGATATATGATCCATTGAAGCTTATGAAAACACTTACAGATCTGCATAAGCATAAGATCAACACAGGAGAAATGCAGAGAACAATATTGGAGCACACTCAAAACACACTTCAACACCGCTTTCTTTGTTCCTCAAATTTTTTTCAAAAGAACTTGGCAAATATACAACTACCACTTCATAAATAAAGCTCCATGTACTCTAAGCACTTATGTACCATCTGCAACAACCTGAACTATGTTGACATCAATGAAAACATTAATGACAACACCACTAAACACACCCATACTTGCAACATAGATATTAATTATGTAGATCCATGGAGAGCCTCATATCTCTCCATACCTAGAGGATCCTATTGCAAATTTTCTCATCCCTCTTACAAGTATAGATTCCATACCCTTTGATGACAATACTTTAGAGGAGCTTGAGTATATCATAGCTCTTGCATGTTCTAAAGGTTTATAGACTTGTTTTCATGTTTTTTCTCTTCAAATTGAGACTACATCACCATCTCCTATTGTTCTATATTGGTTTGATATCGCCACTTCTTTGGCCCCTATTGGTTTAGTGTAGTATGAAATCCATCTTCTCGACATAGCTACTTGAGATTCATATCTTGTAGACATATCATCCTTATTTTTAGATCCATATATTTTAGATCTAGAGGATTACTTTGAGGAAATTCATCTCTTTGTTAATAGCCACATCATTGTTTTTGGCCTACCATCTTCATCGCCTTTGCAACTTGTTCTACATCAATCTTCACAAGATCTTGGATCGACATTATCTCTTTCTATCATGTGGACAAGTGAGAAATTTTTAGAGGCACACATCATGTGGATTTAGATTCTAGATTCACCCATTTCTTTGCATTGGATTCTCTAATCATAGTGGATCTGTTTCTTCCTAAGGGGAGAAATGTTGTTTGCAGGAAGTGGATCATATTTTCTCTTCAGGTGTACATAATTGGCACAAGAACTACTTCTTTATGGGGGTATTCATATCCTATTTATCTCTCTCCTATTAATGGGACATCTATTGCACTTGTGTGAATTTTTTTTTCCTTGGTGGATCACATTGAGTCCTCCTTCTATCCTTTTTCACTAGTGCAATCATTTCATTTTCTCTCTTTTGGAGAGGATTTTTTCCCATTTGGTTTTCTCCTTCTCTCTAGTTATGAGAGTTTCATTTATTTGTACATGGGTACCTCATCAGAACTTGTATCGAAGACCCATCCATGCATCCATAATTTCATTCTACATAAAGGTTTCATAACTTCTCCCTAAGTTGATCTCAAGGGTGGGTGTTGGAGTAATTAGGATAATCACTTGATAATTAGTTATTCATTAATTCGGGTGATGGGCCTAGCTCAATTGGCTAAAGCATCCTCTTGTAGTTAAGAGGTCATGAGGTCTAGTCTCCTCACTGTCCCTATGGTACCAAAGGGCGTGTTGCACCAACATCATCGGTCACGTGAAAAAAGTTTAATAAGCACATTGCAATTTTTAGGGGGACGGATACCCGACTGATTCTTATAGTCTAAAAAAATAATAATTAATTAATTAATTATTAAGTCCCTTATTACATTAGTTCACTTAAGCTAAACTTAGGAGTGCTTTTTTATTATTAGATTGGGCTAATTATAGGTCTATTACATGAGATTAAGAAACTTGTCACAATTTAATGCAATCCTCATCTAGGGTTTGCTTTATTTTTCTTTTACAAGCATGTTTATTCATTGTAATCATTCAGAATCATTCAAGCTAATTCATAGAAAATTAGTTGCTTTTATGGATCAATTTCTTCTCAAGGTTGCACAAGCATATCAATGGATTTGATCTTTATTTTGTGATAGGATAATTGATTGCAAGTGATTTTTGGGTGCTGTGGAGTTCAATCATCAACTTAAACAGTGGGTATATGAGAAAATATGCCTCCACAAAGAAATTGCAGTGGGAGAAATGTTGGGGTAACATAAGAGGGTTTTAGAGCCCTCTAGAGACAAGTTCAAGCACTACAAGATGAGTTTCATAGAGGAGTTGATGTCCGAAGAAGAGATGAATGTGAAGATGAGGTTGAGAATGAAGGGTCATTTGAAGAGGAAGAACATGATGTAATGGATCATGAAGAAGTTAGACTACTTAGAGCCATTTACAAGATTGGAAAGAGGTCAAAGATAGAAGTTTATAATTTTTCTAGAAACCTAAATCTAGAGGGGTTGATTGATTGGGTCAATGACATGGAAGAGTATTTTGAGTATGAGAAAATAGAAAATTCAGAGAGGGTCAAATTTACAAAGGCCAAGTTGAAAGGCCATGTTAGCATATGGTGGAAATAAGTCCGATTGGAGAATAAATAAAGAGGTAAAGAGAAGATAACTAGATGGGATCAAATGGTGGTGAAACTAAAGAGGAAACTCATTCCTTTAGATTATGAATTGGATTTTCTGAAGAAGAGGCAAGGATTGAAGCAAGTGGAGAGATCTATTAAAGAGAACAAAAAATAATTCTATAAGGTCTTGATCAAAACAGGCCATTCTAAGGCCAAAAAGGAGAAGGTTACTCATTGCATTAATGGGTTGAGACCAAGCATCCAAGAGGAGTTGAGTTTGGTGAGGATGACCACATTTGAAGATGCATATTAGTTTTCCTTGAAGGTGGAAGAGAAGTTGAATAAATTTTTTAAGAGCAATCAAAGAGGTTGAAGTGGAAAGAATTATGGTGGCTGAAGTGAAGATCAAAAGAAGAACGAAGGATCTAGTAGAAACTAGCACTAGAAAGGAGATAACACCTACCATTCACAAGATCCAAACAATGGAGATCAATGAGGAAGAGGAAGAGGATCAGGAAGAGGAGGCTTCCATGGAACCTGTTTCTAGTGCAGTGAAGAAGGACTTAGACCTTTGAGTGTCACCAACATCAATGGAGGACAAATAGAAGACCTAATGGATATGGATGAGTTGTGTTTATCAAGTCATGCTAAAAGAGGAGAGGCCCTTGTTGTTAGAAGAGTCTTGTTGAATGAAAAGTAACTAGATCAAAGAAAGAACACATTCCACACTCGATGTAAGTTTGAAGGTAAATTTTGTAATTTTATCATTGATGGAGGTAGCACTAATAATCTTGTTCCAGACGAATGGTTACTAAGTTTCTATTGGAGAGGAGAAGGCATCCAAATCCATATCGGATCACATGGTTGTAGAAGGACCATAGAGCTTTGGTCAATGAAAAATGTTTGGTAAAGTTTAAGATTGTTAATGTATGCGCATAAAAATGGTATGAGCACAAATTAATTAAATACTTGCTATTTAATTAATAAAAATCTTAAAATCCTCTGTACTTATAAATAAATTGCAAAATTTATTTATATACTTCATTTCTAAATATTCTTCCTATCCAAAATCATTTCCCTCTAAAATTAACTAAATGCACAAATTAACTAATTTCTCATTTAGTTAGTTTTCCCTCTTTCATTTAAATTTGAATTTTTAATTCAAATTGGCCTCCAAAATAATTTTCTTCTTAAATTAGTTAAATGCACAAATTAACTAATTTGTCATTTAGCTAATTTCCCCTTTTAATTTAAATTTGAATTTTTAATTCAAATTGGCACATTTCTACATATTCTTCTAACTTCATTCCACCTCACCATGTGTCACATGAAATTGAATTTTTCTAATATGTAAAATGAGGATTTTCCATCAACAACCTGTAACAAATTTGAAACCACCTTGGACACATGGCTTCTTCTTTCCTTTGATTCCCTTCAACACTTGGCAATGTGTTATTTTGTAGGGAACCATCTCCATGATTCTCTCCAACCTCTTCATGATCAACCGTTGATTCCTTAGGATCACAATCTCGATCGTTCATCACTGCCACATCATTCCTAGCTTTGAAAAATCTATAAATTGAGAGCATTTCTACAACTTTTAGAGAGAAGAATTTGACAAGTTTATGCTACAGAAATCTCATTGCAATTAGAGAGCATTTTGAGAACATTGTAATTTTCATTTTAGTGTTTTAGTTCATTTAGCATTATCATGGAATTTCCATGTTAACATTTTAGTTTCTTGCATCTTTTATACAACATCAATATTAGGTTATCATTTCTTAGGTTTCCATTTCATAGATTCATGCACAATGAATAATTCTGAGAGCATGAACTAAGAAATCACCAAGAATAGAGGACAATGAGATGATTTCGAATGTAGAGTTATAATAGTTTGTTTTATTATTTCTCTTTCATTAGATGTAATACATTTCATTGATGTGTGTATTTAGTGATGTTTAATTACTTTCACCGACGCATTTTAATTGCACACATAAATTGGCACCCACCATGGGGCAAAGCCCCTCTTTAATCCATTTTTCTGTTGAGTTTTTCTTTGTAGGTTCCGTCAAAAATTCTGAAATGGCACATACAAATTTTTTTCTAGCACATTTGATCTTTTTATCGGTGCATTGAGTTCCTTTTTCGATGCATCTGGCGGTTCTTCTAGCGTATTCGCTGTTTTTTTTTGCGCATCGGGTTTTTGTTTCAGCGCATTCAATAGTTTAACGCACTCGATCTGAGTTTTAGCGCATTTAGTCACTGTAATGGTACATCTGGTTTTTGTTGCAAATTTTCCAGATTCTCGAAACTAATTTGTGCTTTTTTGTTTTGCAGGAACCTTACATGCAGTCAGAGACCTTGCTGAAAAAAAGAAAGAATGTTGTCAAAGAATAATGGACCAAAACTACTAACAAATTGGTTGCAGGGTTAAATCCAATTGTCATTTCATTTGGTTAAGTTAGGAATCTAGCATAACTAGGAAGGATAAATTTACACCATGTCTATTGTGTTTGGAATGGTAAGAATGTACCCCTTAACTGGGTGATCAGAAAGCTATACCCGTTCATTTTATTTTCATTTTTGAACCTTAGAGGGCCTTCCTCCCCACTTCGAAAGGAGGGAACGACCCAATTGGGAACACGCTAAAGCCAAGCGACTTCCACCCAGGATATAAATGTGGGTACTCGAGGAAAGTTTGAGTATCATGAGGATTGTTTTGAAAAGAAGGGAAACAATGGTCTCTTGCCACATGGATGATCCCACATGAATGAAATGCCCCTACTATAAACCCCTTTGTTGTAGTAAGCCAAAAATTATCCTCATCTATTCTATGGTGTGGCAATGATCGCTACCAAGGCATCCACATTCTTGCAATTTTTAGTAGAGGTGAAAAACTTGCCATGGGAGATTCATGGGAGTTTGAAGCTTGGTTGGCCTGAGAAGTGAGTGCACTGTAAGGGGGAGCCTATGCGGCCAAGCTTCTAAATCACCCACTAAGAATAAGTGGAGTAAAATCCGTGTGGAATCTAAAAGAATATTGTCTTACACATCCTAGGAATCATGCTTGTTTGATGTGTCTTTAACATTGTGTTTTTAAACCAATATACAAGCAAACATCTCACAAACATGTCCAACTGTTGATTTAGAAGAAAATCCGAACCAAACAGTCCCAAAATACACTGTTGAAACCAAAAAAATCTGTCAAATTGCCTAAAACGAAGTCATTTTTCCAAATTAGCACATCCATTGATTGCTTTAGTGCATAGACTGCATCTTTTAGCACATCCCCCTGCTGTTATGGAGCATCACTATCATAAAATAGTGCATCTAGTTGATGTTTTAGTGCATCTATGTCATCTTACAATGCATCCATTTGCTAATATAGTGCATCCATTGCCTATTCCGGTGCATTCAACCCTTCTCATAGCCCATTTGTACCATTCCATAGCGCATTGGGTCACTATTTTATCGCATCCAAAAAATCTACAAACATAAAGCTAAATTTGACTTCCCATCTACAAACTGACGCCCTATTCAGAGATTCCTTCTCACACAACATCTTTTCCTTGTCCTAAATTTTCTTTCAAATTGTTGAAATCAGCATCACTTTATGTTAAGGGATTGGAAATCAACAACATTTGTCAAGAAATCCCTTACTAAAAGAATCAAGAAACCAAAGAAACAGCTTAGCTACAAGAAATTTTTGAAAAGGAGATGTTTCTTGTACCAAAGTAGGAAGGTCTTTCTTGACTATTGAACTTTCATCCATCGATATCATGACTTTGATAGAGGATATACTGATGATTTTTCTTTAGAGCCCTTAAATTCACAAGCTTATTATCATCGAAGAGCTCTTTCACAAAGGCATAATCATAGTCAACCCATTCGTCATTCTTACATTTTGCAACCTATAATACTATGCTCCAATCGTCCAAATCAATTGATACAATAGAGAAATCAGAATCGCAAACTAACCAACATTTTCAAGTGAAAATCTCTCATCTAATCGTTGATCAAACATTCAAAGTGCCTTCTCATCACACCCATTTATGATTTAGTAGTTGCATTTCACCATCAGGATTCATCATCCTTCATCCTGAAATAAAGCTTGCTTAATAAGATTCTAACCAATCCTTTTGGCACTCCCAAACTTTGGTCAAACATTCAGAAAATTTTCATCATTTTTATGCCCATCTTAATGAGATTGCAAAAGTGAAAACTTGAGCAAAAGGAAGTCAAAAATCAAAATACCATGGTGGAAAGATCTAAGAAAATCCCTTCTTTGGAATTCGTCCAATTGAAAACATAGAACAAGCTCAACAAGACCCCAATTTTCATAAATTCATGGAGAGGAATTTTGAGAAAGAGGGTGAGAAATTGTAGGGGATAAGGATTTGGTCTGTCATCAAGATAAGCATCTAAGACAATAGTGCCTTAGTGATTTCAATTCAAAATCACTCCAAAGACACTCACAACTATACCATAAAGCGGAAGCAGGTACATAGTATCCCCCATTGATCCTCTAAGAGAAGCAAATGCAAAACAATTAACAGATTCAACATAAAAAGCTAACCACGAAAGACAAAGCAATATTGAAACACATATATACGTGGGGAAAACCTTTTCAGGTAAAAATCCCCACCTCCAAAACATTCATCTCACTTGTATTATTTAGTAACAAAAATAGTTACAATACAAACACAGAGCTATGCTCTTCAGGAGTGTTACATCTTGTCCAACAAGAGAATACAAGCAGGCAACAAAACTAGAACCTTCATGTAGTTCCAATGACATCCATATGTCATTACTACATAGATTCCCTTCAGCTCCTCATAATAGACTGTCATAGCCAGTCTCTCGACTAGCACAGCCCCAAGGTCTCACAATAGGTTCACATCGTTCAGATCTAAGAGACCGAGTTTTCACAATTTCCATGCCTTAGCATACTACTTGAACACACTCCACGTCTCTCTCTCTCAACAACTCTCTCACTCCCAATGAATCTCTCACCCTCAACTGCAACCTTTTGGTTTTCATATATTAATGTATATCTTTGATTGAGCCATACATCACATTCAATGATCCAACCAATCGCTGACCCTCAGGTTCATGCATCAATTAGCCAGGCACGCATCCAATCTGCGCAGATCTCCTTTACCTCAAGCCACCCAGGCAATAACTTCTTGCCTTGATTTAGTTCCTGTTCGCCACCCTCAGTCAGCAGTAATAAATGCTTTTGGCTTTTAGCCAAACAACCTGCTGAGCTCAGCCACGTGTCCACCATCCATTTGTTGGTCGCTCTAACAAAATCAATCCAGCTCGATCAAGCTTGGTCCAGCTTGATCAATCGACTTCCAAGCTCATCCGAGCTCTTATCACGTTAACGTCGAGCCCAATGTTACCAGTCGCGATATGGCGGTGAGCTCGCCCAAGCTCACCCCGCCATCTATCGCACTATCGCAACCCTAACCATTTCACCTCATGGTATGGTAGTAAGCCATCTGAGCTCCTTCGAGCTCTGGCCTAAGTCACCTTTGAGATCAGCCCTTTCATTTTCTTGAGCCAACCCGATGTTGCCAACCTACCACGTGTCGCCCTATCATTTGCCTGCCGCACTGCCACCGAGTCCAACTAGATCAAACTCTGCCTCGAGCCCATCTGAGCTCCTAATATGCTATCATAGCCCATACCAGCATGCCTAGTGGTATCGCGATAAGCCATCTTGGTTGACCGTTGGTGGTCTTACCGCGATCACCGTGATCAGTCACTTGACTAGCCGTAGTATGGTGGTAACCGCCAACCAGGCCACTGGCGGTCTTACCATGGCCATCGCGGTTAGTCCCTTGAGTGGCTGCAGTATGGTGGTAACCGCCAGCCAGGTCGCTACCAGTCTTACCGTGGCCATCGCGGTCAGTCACTTGATTGGTCATGGTATGGTAGTAACCGCCAGACCCAACCGCAGGCGGTCTCACCACGCTACCTTGGTGAGTTGACCCACCGCCTGCAGTATGGCGGTAACCACCAAGACCACCGCTAGCGGTCTCACCACGATATCGTGGTGAGTTGACCCACCACCTGTAGTATGGTAGTAACCTGCCAAAACCAATCAAATCCATCATGGTAAAGGCAGGAAACATGAAGGAAAATGCCAAGTCTGAAGGGTAAACAAGCTAGAACGTTGAGGCATAAATTCCCAACAATCTCCCACTTGTTGAAGACTTTCAGGCTTCCTTCAAAACTCAAACAGGGACCACAACAATGCTCTCATACTCCAACCAAAACCCCTACAATGACATTCGAAAAAAATGTCCACCATCTCAAGCTACAGCTCCAAACATCCAACATAGGAAAAGGAACAAGCCAAGGTGTATATGTACCAGTCTCAGGAATAGAAACATCTGATCCTCTAGGCGGCAAAGGCAACAAAGCAATAGACAACAAAGGCACCATGAGAACAAAAAAACCATTCTTTAGAACAAGAGACCGTTAGCTAGAACAACAACCACAAACTGGCTGCCCTCATCCAACTGATCAAACCCATGTGGCTGAACATAGCACCTACAGCTCATGCTAAACCATCCAATCGCCCATACGTCAAAGGTATAAAAACTAGTAGCAGACTCATGGCATCACAAAAAACCACCCATCTCAGTAGCAAACAAGCACCCTATGTCAACCAGTCATAGACCAAAAACATCCAGGTACTCCCACTGCAAGGGTACTATCTAGATGAATGCAAACAAAGCACCATCACACATGATCTAGGCAAACCAAGTCCACCAAACCTTGCACAAAAAAAATGTAACCATGTAGTTCCAAGGAACATCCACACTGATCTACAACACCTACAACCACCTACTTGAAGATATGTTTCTCTCAACACCTTCCACTGTCCTTCCAAGGTCCTCCAAATCTGACTGAAGAAAGAAGCACAGGCACCTGATTTTCATCACCCAAGTGACAACACATGACCACAAACTGTGACCAACCCAACACCACAGAGGCAACCCACATCTAAAGTCAAAAGAACAATCATGAAGAACAAGAATATATTAGAGAGAAACAACAAATCAGAACATGCCCCTGTACAAACACTTCAATATGCCAGTTGTGTTAAGTATGATCTTCTTCACATCCCAAAATGAAAGCCTAAACAACACGCAAAAAAACCATGGATGTAAACATCAAGAAGATCAAACTAACCCATACACCATCTCCTGTCAGTCCTCAAAAGCACAAGGAGATAAACTATGCTATCCACATTTCATTATGAATCCTCTAGAATATAAAACAACTCAAGATTCATATCCATGAAAAATAAAGCATAACACACCTGAAAAGTATAATGCGCAAATAAATTTCATAGGAACACTATTGAGTAGACCAAGGAGAAAAGAAAACATGATCATCAAGATATACAAGTCACTGTGACTTACCTAAGAGCATTCTCCTTCATGATCTTTGTTGAACTCACATTCAACCAAGGTGTAGGCTTCTCGAACTTTCAGCTGTAACAACAACATTCTCATATGAATTCAAGCCTCGCCTTATTCTCCAAGGATACATGAGTACCAGCACTTGTCATCTCATGCTAACTCCAAACTACATCACTGCAATAAACATGAAGTCCTCCAGCATATGACCAATGCACTCAAAACATAGAGAAACCCCAAACCACTATCAAAGCTTCAAAAACTTATTATGACACCATGATCTACACATCCTTGTTCGAAGATACCATGCTTCAAGTGAACAAGCTATGGTATCAAGAGAAGAGAAAAATTCCAAAACTCTAAGAAAGAGTAACCATGACATCAAGCAAACAACTCTAAACCAAAACCAACATCACCTATCAAGCACCACTAACAACTCAACCAAAACTAACAATGTCTTCCATGGATCCAAGATGCTACACACCTTCAAATAGTGAACATGCAGATGCAAAAGAACATAACAACTGCAACACCAAAGAAGGAAACCAGTCACTACTAAATCTCCCACAGAACCGTGACATCGAACTTTCCAAGCACCATGACTGACCACACCATCACTGTCAAAATCTTACACTAACCAGTGTAACAAGTGCTTCATGACAAAGTGAATCTCATGCTATAGGTTCCCATCACTGACTTATTTAGGTACTCCAATGCCATCCATCATCTAATCTCAAAATAGCTAGGTCAATGCACAAGTGACCACAAACAAGGTCAGCTAATAGATCTGCAACAACATAGAAGCAATCACGTGGATATAGATAGTCCACTCCTGAGTTGTCCCACAATAGTCAATAGGTAGCTAATCTATCAGCCACACAACTCAGAGATCCACTTCAAATGACAACCCTGCAAATCTATTATCACATTAGAAAATTGCAAAATTGAGATCTCAAAGAGAACAACCATGTAGACAACCATGACTCAAACACCAGATCAAAGACCAGATCTGATTTGCCAAAATACGTCCACAACACAAGCACCATTGTCCAAGCAACCAATAAGCACACATCACTGGAATGATGAAAGAGAAAAACACATACCAACACTGCCATGTAGAGAAGACATTACACCTCCTCAAAGACATGTTGAACTACAACTATATCATCCAGTCACACCCCAGAAGCTAGGATCTAGAAAATAGTAGACAACAACTCCACACAAAACACAAGTTTTCCTTGACCGTGCAAAACCTGCAAAACCACAATGTTTCCAAAACACCCACACACCTCCATATTCACTGCTCATCTGGACGACTTAGGAGTCTGCACACAACCATCATAGTAAACCAAAACAATGAAAAAACAACATGAACATGCGTCATGGACCTTTTAGGAAAATCTACACAAAACCTCCAAAGCCAACGACATGAATCTGAACCATGCAAGTGCAAGAAACAGGCACATAAGAATAGCAGGTCCATTTCAGACCAGTTCCAACACCATAGTCATGCGAGAGCCAGGCTATCCAAAAGTTACAGACCACCAAGGTCACTTCATAGCCTCCATTCAATCAGAGTAGCAGAGAAAATTTCTTCAGTGCTAAGTCAGAACACCCAACACAAGCACACCATTTCCATGGCTGATCAGCAACACAAGCAAGTCCACACCTCCAGTATGAACACCACGCTTTGCTGCAACACAACCACAGACACATCTCACGCCCTTTGCATTAGGAATTTTGTTACCAGCCAGGAGCTACAGACCATGCTGCCACAAAATGACCAACTCCAGTCATCTCCAGTGTCTTTCAAATTGTGTGTTGAATCAATGAAGCACACACTTCCACTCATCGAAGAATGAATCACCAACCAATATCTCCAAACTTCCTCAAGCTTTCTAGGCTAACAAATATTCACAGGAGAAATACCTAGAACTTCAACAATGAGGATAAGAATTTAATACCACTAGTTGTATCATCAAGCCTTGACCTCCCTTAAACATGCTTTGATACCACTTGTTGGTATCATGAGCAACAAGCTACTAGCTCTGATACCACTTGTTGGGGATAAGGATTCAGTCTGTCATCAAGATAAGCATCTAAGACAACAATGCCTTAGTAATTTCAATTCAAAATCACTCCAAAGACACACACAACTGTACCATAAAGGGGAAGCAGGCATAGAGTATCCCCCATTGATCCTCTGAGAGAAGTAAATGTAAAACAATTAACATAATCAACATAAACAGCTAACCATGAAAGACAAAGCAATATTGACACATAGATATACGTGGGGAAAACCTTTTTAGGTAAAAAAAATCCACCTCCAAAACATTCAGCTCACTTGTATTATTCAGTAACCAAAAAACTTACAATACAAACACAAAGTTGTGCTCTTCAGGAGTGTTACATCTTGTCCATAAGGAGAATACAGGCAGGCAACAAAACCAAAACCTTCATATAGTTCCAATGACATCCATATGTCATTACTACATAGATTCCCTTTAGCTCCTCATAACAGACTGTCACATTTAGCCTCTTGACCAACATAGCCCCAAGATCTCACAGTAGGTTCACATTGTTCAGATCCAAGAGACCGAGTGTTCACAGTTTCCATGCCTTAGCATACTGCTCGAACACACTCCACATCTCTCTCTCAATGACTCTCTCAATCCCAACGACTCTCTCACCCTCAACTGCAACCTTTTGGTTTTCATATATTAATGTATATCTCTGACTGAGCCATACATCACATTCAATGATCCAACCAATTGTTGACCCTTAGGTTCATGCATCAAACAACCAGGCACGCATTCGATCTGCATAGATCTCCTTTGCCTCAAGCCACCCAGGCAATAACTTCTTGCCTTAATAGGGTTCCTGTTCGCCACCCTGAGTCAAGAGTAATACCTACTTTTGGCTTTTAGCCAAACAACCTGCTGAGTCGAGCCACATGTCCACCATCCATTTGTTGGTCGCTCTGACAAAATCAGTCTAGTTCGGTCAAGCTCAATCCAACTCGATCAACCGAGCTCCGAGCTCATCCAAGCTCTTACCGTGTTACCGCTGAGCCCTATGTTACCAGTTGTGGTATGGCGGTGAGCTTGCTCGAGCTCACCCCACCATCTACCGCACCACCGCAACCCTGACCATTTCGCCTCACGATATGGCAGTGATCCATTCGAGCTTTAGCCCAAGTCACCATCGAGCTCAGCCCTTTCATTCTCTTCGGCCAACCAGATGTTGCCAACCTGCCACGTGTCACCCTATCATTTTTTTGTCACACTACCACCGAGTCCAAATTGGTCAAACTTTGCCCCGAGCCCATCGAAGCTCCTACCACGCTATCACAGCCTAGACTAGCTTGCCTCGCGGTATGGTAGTAATCCATCTTGGCTAACCGCTGGTGGTCTTACCACGACCACCATGGTTAGTCACTTGATTGGCTGTGGTATGGCGGTATCCACTAGCTAGGCTGTTGGCGGTCTTGCCGTGGCCACCGTGGTCAATCACTTGACTGGTTGCGGTATGGTAGTAACCACCAGCTAGGTTGTTGGTGGTCTTACTGCGGCCACCGCGGTCAGTCACTTCACTAGTCACAGTATGGCGGTAACAGCCATACCCAACTGCAGGCAGTCTCACCGTGCTACCACAGTGAGTTGACCCACCACCTATAGTATTGCGATAAACACCAAGACCACCGCTGGCGATCTCACCACGCTACCACGGTGAGTTGACCCATCGCTTGTAGTATGGTAGTAACCGCCAAAACCCGTCAAAGCTACCATGGTAAAGGCAAGAAACATGAAGGAAAATGCCAAGTCCGAAGGGTAAACAAGCTAAAACGTTGAGACATAAATTCCCAAAAGAAATATCTTTTGATGTTAGCAAACAAAGGAGTCAAACTAGCCAATGATTTTGATGTTACAAAATTGTAAAAAACTCCTAAGAAGATAGAAACCGAAATACCAACTGAAACGTGAAAGGAAAAAAATACTAATGATCCCATGGATACCTTAACACAAAAAATACAAATCCTCCAACAACAAATGTAAAATATGCAAATGGGAACCACTAAGAGATACTCAATACATGCTATATTCCCATACCCTTTTAATCCAAGTGTTAACATGATACCATTCCCCAAACATTGTGAATTCCCCAAATTTGAAAAATACAACAAAAAGACAAATCCCATCGATCATGTAAGGGAATTTAGAACTATGAGTCTTGAATTTTTCCATGAAGACACTTAATTAATGAGATTATTCCCTCGCAATTTGGGAGGGCAATGTATGCAATCGTTCTTGCAACTACCCTCAGGGATCAAATCTTTTGAGGAATTAGTCAACAAGTTTATCATCCAATACTCATATAATATTCAACATGAAATCACAATGAAGGACCTTTGAAATGTCAAACAAAAGAAAGGGAATCATTCCGGGTATTCTTACAAAGGTGGAGAAGGTAATTCGTAGGGTATACCCGTCCCATATCGGAAAAAGAAAAGATGGAGGTGTTTATTGATAACTTAAATGATGACATGACTTATAGGTTTGAACTACAATGTACTCCAACATTTGAAAATTTGATCAAAAATAGGATCAAGATTGAGGAAGCCTTGGTCAAACAAGGAATTTTAAAAATTTACATCGAAAGCAATTCATCCAATACCTCCAACAATGACAAACCAAAATTTTGGAAAAACTACAAAAATAGTGGCAATGATGCTTCAGCTGAAATGCATAATGCTAACCCGGTCTTCAATTTGTTAGGAAGCACCTTGAACACCAATCAGAAGACCACCAAAAATACCAACCAAAGCAACATCGAAAATGCCAACCAAGGAAATACTCAAATCAATCAAAGAAACACAACATCCAGGACTTTACCATATCAAACAACAAACAATCATCGAAATTTTACACCTTTGGGTCAATCATATGAATCCGCATTAAAAGAACTTATTGCAGAAAATCCCATTACTCTACTCGAAACTCGAGGGTTTCAACCCAAATTTAAATCATCATGGTGGAACAAAGGCCATTTTTGTGAATTTCATCGATGTAAAGGTCACCTAAACAATATTTGCATGCAATCAAAACACAAGATACAAGATTTTATTGACAATAAGGTCATACAAATTGAAGAATCCCAAGCAAACACCGATCATGGGGTATTCAAAAACCCTTTTCCAAATTATGATAAAGGAGAATATTCTAACACGAATGGAAAAGGAAAAGGTATAAACTATGTTTATGATGACACCATCTATCATATCTCAACCATTGAAGATCACACAAATGACATTGAAATCAATTACACACTAGATCCTATTGCAACCAACCATCCAGTCAACGACACCAACATCCTCTCTAATCAAGTCCATAATACTCAACAAGACATGGTTGCAACATATAATAAAATTAATGTCATCAAGATCAAAGGAAAACAAGATAGTGTACCCATAGACATAACCACAAGGGAACAAACCAAATATGTTTTGAAGGGCAACACTTCTAGAACACCTAATGCACCATCTCATAAATATAACATTGTTGATTAGCTCCAGAAAATTCCCGCAAAAATATCAATATTGGAGCTCCTTAAAATTTCACCCGCCCACAAGGAGATCTTGGAAAAGGCC
Organism: Sequoiadendron giganteum; assembly: GCA_007115665.2. Lineage (NCBI taxonomy): Eukaryota > Viridiplantae > Streptophyta > Pinopsida > Cupressales > Cupressaceae > Sequoiadendron > Sequoiadendron giganteum. The sequence continues at coordinate 401,169,151 of CM021110.1, read as the reverse complement.
CTAGTTGACACAACAGTACCAAATGACTTGGAATTTTCCACTTTCCAAGCCATGGTGGGACATCTAGTTATGCCTCATTGCTTATCCTTTTCAGAAAATGATGACGTATCTCTCACCCATATCCATAACATAGTGCTCCATATTGATGTCCTAATCCATAAAAGTCATGTCAAGCACCTCCTAATAGATGGAAGATCCGGTCTTAATATATGTACTTTAAAGCTTGTTTGTACACTAGGGTTCTCTTAAAATGCAATAGATGCAAGGAAAAAGATCACCATCAAAGCATATGATGATGAGAAAGAGCTTCAAAGGGATTGGTAGTGCTACCAATTCAGGGTGGTCTGATTCAGAAAGATGTTTGCCAAGTTTTGGATAAAGATTTGACATATAATATACTCTTGGGTCATCCTTGGATCCATGAAATGCAGACTGTCCCTTCAACATACCATTAGTGTCTGGAATTTCCTTGCAATGGACAAGAAATTACCATTGTTGTTGATTCCAATAGTCCCCAACATTGTAATACCCTTAAGGCTGTCGAGGGTGTGTTTGTGCCTCATAACCAAGAAGCTCCTAATTCCACCTCTAACACCTCCAATAATCCAAGTCAAGCCAATCCATTATCAAAACTGCTAGCCACATCCTCCAATGAAGTAAGTCATCCAACTTCCTCATCCAAACAACTCAAGAAAAAGGAAGAACCTAAACCCTTTGTATCTACCAATATTGAAGCCCAACTTAATACTTTGGTCAAACAGTTTGAGAAGAAAGTCCAAGTCAAAGATAAAGGAGTAGGTGAATACTCTATTGAACAATCCCTTTGTCTCTCACAGTTAATTTCATCAAAATCCCATGGTCAACCATCAACCTCATCACAATCAGCCTCAAAACCTGTCACACTTTTTGATGGTTGATTCATAAAAGAAAGCACCCAAGCAGAGGGATTTGATGACAAAGACATCTTGAATTGACTCTACAAGGATGAAATTGATTCCCAAGCAGCAATGTCTAATGTCCAAACCACTCAATATGGCAAAGGATTCTCAATTCTAGAAAAAATAGGATATGATGGACACAAGGACCTATTGGCAAAAGGAAAGAAGGTATCATAGAATCCATCCAACCCATTATAACAAATCTAAAATACAAGACAAGGTTGGGTTATAAAGAGTACCAAAAGGATGAAGAAACAAAGGAGGACCTAAAACAAAAGTTTGTTGAATGGATCTTGCAACTGCAAGCCAATGATCATTATGAAACTGATTCTAATGAATATGAGTGGGATTCACTATCAGAAGAGACCTACCATGATAAGGAAATTGATGTGATACACAAGTACAATCCCACACTCGAGGAGGGACAAAGCTCAAGATTACGACCATTTGAATTAGGATCGCAAGATATCAATGGCTCAAGTGAAGATGATCAAAATCCTAGCGAGACGAATCACTCAGAAAGTAACATCATAGACCTTGACCTTACCATGGTACTTTTTGACATAAATGTTGCCATTAGGACACTTACGACCTCTGACTTGAACCCATCCGATGATCCCTTACCATTGGTACATCCTAAACTCATAGATTGGGACCAAACTAGCCCTATTGATATCCCCACCTTTTCAATGATGTGGTCATCATCAATTTCCTCTATGTTGTCACTCCTGAAATAGGTTCCACCATTGAACATCATAATGAAGCTTCCAGACAGGGGAGTGCCAAATTTCCCAGCTGCAAAATGAATGAAACAAAAGAAGGATCTGATGGTGAAAACCATTCCATGGTAGTATCAGATCAAGAAAGAGAAAATAAAGAGCGTATCTGATGGTGAAAACCTCCCAAAGATGCCAAAAGATGGGAAATTTGACACTCTTCTTGAGCACTTCCAAGAAATATCCAAAGTCCTGATTGAACCAACACAATCTATCAATGTCAACAATGTAGAAACAGTGAAAACTCTCCATTTAGTAGAATCATTGACATAATTGGAAAAGCCTAACTTTATCAAGGTCTTTGAAGAGGGACAAGTCAACTTTGCCTAGTCATATACAGATATGCTAGGGATAGATCTAGATCTCATCATGCATCATTTATCTCTTCCTTCAAGAATTAAACCAGTCAAGCAAAAGTTGAGAAAAATGCATCCTCACATTGCCTTATTGGTGAAGGAAAAATTAAAGAAATTAGTACATGTCAGATTCATCAGACCCATTGACTATGCAGAGTGAATATCCAATATTGTACATATTTTGAAGCCTAATGGCAGCATACAGATTTGTACAGACTTCAGAGAGCTCAACAAGGCTTGCCCAAAAGATGATTTCCCCTTTGCCAAACATTGATATCATTGTAGACTTAACAACAGGTTACATCATGTTGTCACTAATGGATGTTTTTTCCGGTTATAATCAAATCAAGATAGCACATGAGGACCAGGATTAGACAAATTTCACTTGCCCATGGGGAACCTTCTGTTGGAATGTCATGCCCTTCGGATTGAAGAATGCAGGGGCCACATACCAAAGAGCCCTGACAACCATCTTTCATGACATGATGCATACCTTCATGGAAGATTACGTGGATGACTTGTTGGAAAAATATTACACTAGAGAAGGACATTTGGAGATACTAGACAAAATCTTCACTCGATTAGAGAAATTCAACGTCCACCTGAATCCAAAGAAATGTGTGTTTGGGGTATCAGAAAAACTACTGGGATATATAGTGTTAGAAAAAGGCATTGAAGTAGACCCTAAAAAAGTGAAAGCTATAATGGAGATGCCACCTCCGAAAAACACCAGTCTGTTAAGGTCCCTTCAAGGAAGATTCCATTCAATCAAAAGATTCATATCAAAACTGGCCAATAAGACTCATCCGTTACCCACTTGTTGCACAAGAATGTTTCCTTTCAATGGGACGGGAAATGTGAGGAAGCTTTTAACCAACTGAAATAATACTGGATGAGTCCACCTATCCTAGCACCACCAGCAGAAGGAAATCCTCTCTTATTGTACATAGCCATGACTGATCGATCATTGGGAGCCTTGTTAGCACAAGAAGTTTCAACAGGAAAGGAGGGAGAAATCTATTACATCAGTAGAACTCTAAATGGCTATGAAATCAACTATACACCCATTAAGAAAGCTTGTCTAGCAGTAGTTTTCGCTATGCAACAATTGCAACACTATATGTTGACTCACACCATCAGACTCATAACCAAGATAGATCCGCTGAAATATCTCCTTAGCAAAGAAAATTTGATAGGAAGGTTGGCCAAGTGGGTGATGATACTTAGTGAATTTGACATCCAATATGTTGATAGAAAAACAATCAAAGGGCAAGCCATCATCGATCAACTAGCGGAAGCACCAATTCATGATGACCACTCTCTTCACATCAAATTTCTAGATGCAGATGTCCTAACAGTCACAACACAACAATGGGTACTATATTTTGATGGCTCATATACTCAATACAGATCAGGAGAAGGAATTATATTCATCACTCCCCTAGGGCACACCATTTTGAAGTCATATCGCCTGATGTTCCTTGCACCAACAACACAACAAAATATGAAGCACTTATCATTGGAATCAAGATAGTTGTAGGATGAAAAATAATAGACCTATAGGTCTACAGGGATTCTCAACTAGTCATTAATCGGATCAACAATGATTATCAAACCAAGGATGAAAAAATAATGCCCTACAAAAGGATTATTGATGACATCAAGAAATAATTTGTTGATATCAAATTTTCTCAAATCCCAAGGGTTGACAACAAACTTGTCGATGTTATGGCTACCATTTCTTCTTTACTCCAAATTCTAGAAAAATGAAGCCATTATGAGTTCATGGTGGAACACTTGTTTACCCCCACTTATGATGATCCTGAATCTTGACTCATATGCCACCTAATTGATGCCAATACCTCCATATACAGGAAGATCTATAACTACCTAAAATATAATACCCTACCTCTCAATCTCTCCTGAAATAAAAAATGAAACTTCATCTGCCAAGTTGCCCTTCATATCCTTATAGTGGATGTACTATATCAACGAGGTCTTAATGGAACTCTCTTAAGATGTCTAGAACATGACGAGTTCGAAAGGACTTTACGAGAGTTACATGAGGGTATTTGTGGCACTCATTCAAGTGGTATAACCCTCACTAAGAAACCCCCCTGTTTGGGATACTATTGGTCGTCTAAGGAGAGATAGGTCTTCTAGTTTGCCAAGATATGTAGGAAATGTCAAATCCATGGTAATCTTATCCATGCACCAACACAAGAGTTGCAGCCCTTTGCATCAATATGGCCATTTTGTCAATGGGGGTTAGATCTTGTAGGAAAAATTCATCCATCTTCATTCAATGGACACAAGTTCATCATCATAGCTACAAAATACTTTATGAAGTGGTTCAAATTTGTGCCTCTATCCACCATCACAAGGAAGCAAATCTCATTGTTTATCCTAAACTACCTCATCTGTAGGTATGGTATCCCTCAATTCATTGTCACTAACAATGGTAGGCCATTTAAGAACCAAGACATGCAAGAAATTTGTGAGAAATTTTATATCTAGCATCGGTTTTCTACACCCTATTACCTTCAAGAGAATGGCCAAGCAAAGACCTCAAACAAAAAAATCCTAAAAATCTTAAAGAAAATCGTCAACGATGTTGGACGTGATTGGCATATCCATCTAAACCCTGCTTTGTGGGCCTATTGTTCAAGCATCCACACTCCCACAAGTGCCACACCATATGATTTGGTCTATGGATCTGAAGTTGTATTTCCCATTGAAGTGGAGATACCATCACTCTTCGTGTCCTTGAAAGGCCTCATTTCAGATGAAGATTATCATGTGTCTAGTTTGCAAGAGCTGGAATTGTTAGATGAGAATCATCAGTTGGCAGTGGATCACCTAAAAACATACCAATAGAGGATGTCTAGAAACTACAATAAAAAATTCAAACCTAGGAAATTTTAGATAGGTGGTCTGGTACTGAAGGAAAATTCCTGAAATCAGCAGGACTATGAAAAGAAAGGAAAATTTGAGCCTAATTGGTTAGGTCCTTTTGTTATTGTTTCAGTATTTGGGTCGGGGGCATATTAGTTGTCTACACCAGAAGGGGATATATTTGAAGAACCGATGAACAATCTTCATCTGAAAAATTTCTATACATAATGCATCCAGTGCATATTTAAAGTCCTGAAAATCCTAAAAATCATAAAAAGTCCTCAAAAAATCTTAAAAATCAAAAAAGTCCTCAAAAATCCTAAAAAGCAAAAAACGTCTTGAAAAAATCCTAAAAATCAGAAAAAGTCTTGAAAAAAATCCTTCAAAGCAGAAAAAGTCTTGAAAAAGAAAAAGAAATAAAAATAAAAAAAATCGTTACCTCGGTGAAAACTTGGCAACAGACGTTGGTAAAAACAAAAAAATCTGAAAATCTGAAAAAGTGCAATAAAAGCAAGTAGTGAGAACCTGGTAAACATGCACTATTTGCAATAAGTCGACATCTTCGTCTATTTGAGCATATGTTGATCGTATTCTTTTCACTGTGCATTAATGCCTATTATACAACAAGCCTTGTGTCCATATATGGTTGTTGCGGTCGTGTCCCACCTTGACTTAGTCATCATTGTACATATCCATAATAAATTTTGGTTTGTTTCTGACTGGGGGAAAAATCCTGATCTCATTGGGGGAAAATCATCGTTGAGCTTAAATCAATAGGCAAGCAAAACAACAAGGCAACCTTGGAAAAAACAACAATCATTGTAACCATCACATCATTAAAGTTGAACATCAATAAACCAATCAACCATCCAAATCAAACCAAGCAACAAGACCAAATCAACTCAATCATCACTGGAGGATTATCTTCTGAATCATGGTTAGATTACTTTAGCACAAATGTTCAATTGATGTTATTTGGATTGTTGTTATCAATTCTCGGGAGTGCCTTGATGATGTCACAAACTAGAGGGGCTATGATCGAGAATGATATTTTTATTTGTCTGTTGTCTACGACTCAACCATTACTACTGTGCAAACTATCACAAGACATTCTCTACAAAGTATCATTGATGACATTCTGAATTTGCATAGGAACATGATTAACTCTTGTCTGTTTATACAAGTGATACTCAGGTCATCTTGGTCTAATTATACCTAGATGCTTGTGTTATCTTGTATTATCAAATCTCAATGGAAGTTGTATGGAAGTTGTACTTAGGTCATCATGCTCTAATTATACCATCGATTTTTGTACTAACTTTCAACATAATAAAATTCTCAATGATATTAATAAGCACAATGAATTAGATGGAAAAATTTCATAGATAGGCTTGCATTCATTTTAGTTATGCATTTGCATTATAGATTTTTCCAAAGATGGTAACTCTCAACATAATGTTATCTCTCACTATAAGATTGAGTACACTTGACATAACATAACAAAAAAATCATTCATTTGTATTGAAATTTTCATTCCATATCATTATGAAGAACTTCCATACATCCACTATCACAAATGATTCATGCATTCATTCATTATAATATTTGCATCTTGAAAAATTTCCAAAAATAAAGCAATTTTCAAAATACCATCATCATTCATAACTCATTTCATACATTGAGGTCATAATAAATTTATTCTTTCATTCATCCATAATCCATCCATATATGCATTCATCATATCATTCATTCACAATAAAATTGCATCATAATCATAATTCATTTCATATTTATGCATTTAGGTCACATATTTGCATAGAAAATACCAAAATACAAAAAAGTGAATTAAATTTCATTTACATAATAGCATTTGTTACACATAAGACCATAATCGACATCACATAGGGGCATAATGTAAAATCATACATGAATTTTCATTAGTCATCCATCCATACATAGGCATCATTCATAATCATCCATACATCTAGGTTATTTATTCGCCTCATGAAAAATCCAAAAAAAGAGCATTATCATAAATCCATACATTTGCACGTATCATGTTTCAAAGCCATTCATTCATTTATCATACATCTGGAATCCATAAACCATACATCCATACATTAAATCATTCATATCAATACATTTAATCATACATTTGCATTACATAATAAAACCATTTTCGCATATTCATATTTGCATCCATACATCAATATATATATATATATATCTGTGTGTGTGTGTGTGTGTGTGAAAAATACAAAAATACAAATGCATCTCATATCATTTGCATAACATCATCATCTCATTAATGCATCCATGATATAATCATATAAAATATCATCATCACATAGAACATATAAATTAAATGCATCCATCACAAACATCCATAATAAAAGCATCAACACATAGATTACTAAAACTCCACTGCATATCATATAACCTCAAAATAATAACATGTCAAGTGTACAATGATATCAAATGAACTAAGACATGATACATCAAAAATGTGGCAAAGCCAAGTCTCTAAATCAAAGTACAATAAATCATGTGTGACCATGTGATCCTATGGTAATACCCCTAGAGGTCGTAGGCCTCTCCCCATCACTGCCTGCCCCTGATAGCCCTAATCCTGGTGGACCTCCACTCGGTGGGACCCCTAGAAGTGGTTGTGTGACAACTCTGTTGGTGGTATGAGACTAGGAGTGACCAAATCTAGAGTGAGCATAGCTGACTCTCTGCTCTGCTGGGACTACCTCATAGTACCTTCCCCTGTAATACTCCACCTCCTTGGTGGACTCTCTAAGCTCTCGGACTAGGTCCCCTGTCCCGACACCCTCGACAACTGTCTGGATCTTGTCTTCCAATGCCACTGCTTGTTCTCTTTGTCTTTAGGCGACATCTCTCTCCGTAGTGAGGGTGGCTACTTGGGCATGTAGTTATACCATATGACCATGCACTTGTAGTTGTGCTGGTAACTGTACCTGCAACTGGGCATGTGCCTAAGCTAACTGCACCTACAGTTCCTATATCTTCCCCTATAGGGTTTTCACCTGAGCGTGAAACCAAGCTATGTATGTCTGCTTCCTTTGGGAGGGCATCCTGAGAACCACTAGCCACTGACTGACAGGTGTTGACCTCCTCCTCTTGGGGATGACCCCGAAATCTAGCATATCTCTCTGTCCCCCTCCGCCATTCCCCCCTCTATCTCCTCCATCGTCTCCTCCATCATCTCCCACCTCCTCCTCCTCACCTCCACCCCCTCTCCTTTGGACCACCTGTTCTACCGTCCTCCCAACCTCCAAAATAGGCACATTCTCTTCCAAGCTAGATATCCATGGAAATGGATATGTGTGAAAATACTCGATATAATTTGTCATCATCTACGCATCCACGATCTCAGGATGGTACTGCCACAAAATCGGTTGTAGGCCATAGTACTCTACACAAGTCACGTTGTAATCTAGGGTAGGCCCCCACTCTAGAATGTTCTATCTATGTTTGGCATAATGTTCCACCCCTTGTGGCATACCTTGAATCCTACCATACTGCCTGTACACTTTGCCAAAAAGGAATCTCTCAAGAATGTATGGTGTCTTGTCAATAAGATATATACTGCAAAATACATATGGCATCTCAATATCATCCTCTAGCCATACCTCGCAATCAAGATATGGCCACCATATAACAGTGCCCAATTCATCAAGGACTCTCCTCCAATACTCTAACTTGCCCAACTTATGCTGGACAAGTGGCCCCATGTAACCAAAAACATATGGCCACCCTGCTAGTCAAGCCCTACCTCCCACTGGTTGTGTAATAGCTATATGGTCCCAGGCCTAGAGCTGCAATAATGTATAACCCACCACGAGACTGCTAGCCCAAAGATATACAACCTGGTGCAAGTCATGATATAGATGTACAAGCATGCACAAACCCAAAGCATATCTGGTACCATGGGAAATCATGCCCTCCAAAACTCATCCCCAGCCAATTGGAAAGCCCTTTATCCTATGGTCGGGGCTGAGAAATCTTCCAATGAATCCTGCTAGCACACATGGCAAGGGCCGATGAGTGGCAATCAACTCTTGCAAAGATATCTCATAGCCAATGAACTGGTCATCATGGAAAATTTGTCAAATGGCATTAGTCTCTCCTTGCTACTCAGGATCATATACCACCAGGTCTCCCAAAACTGGTATCCTCAAAATATGATATACATCCTCAGGGGTAATGGTAATCTCTCTAGTCGCCAAATGGAAGGTGTTGTGGTCACTATGACACTGCTCTGCAAGTGTCATCGACAACCCCCTATTAATCTAGTACTAGGGCATATCAATCAAGGAAGTTAGTCTGCACTGATAAATAATAGCTAGGTATGGTGGAGTTAGCTATGGGATCATGTCCCATGTTCACGAAAAACACTCTTGAACCTATAAATTACTTAAGCCACCCTCCTAGAATCAAATTAAAGCATCAAGCCAGCACACCAATCAAGTCAACCTATCAATCAACATATCAATTAATCAAATTAGCTCATGTGAGATTCTGATCAAATCTCAAGGAGCCCCTATCCTATCAATTGACTCTCATTTGTCATGAGATTGATCAACATCAATCAACCTATCTCTGACTCTTATTTGTCATGAGGTCAAATCAATCAATCAATCAATTTTATCTATCCTATCATCGTTCCTCGTCTATCATGAGGATGATCATAAACCTATATCATCTTGTCATCGACTGGCATTATCATCAATCATCAAAATCTAGGAGGCATCATTCAAAATTGTCATTTTTGGCTCAATGCGTTAAAACAGAGTTTTTATGCGCTAATCTACTAGATTCATTGGAAAATTTACCGGATACGCTAGAATAGGCCTTTTATGTGCCAATTCTCGGATACACTGGAAAATGGACCATATGCACCAGAATAGGGTCCTGATGCGCCATTTCTTGAATGTGCTAGTTGACCTACCTAATGCGCTAGAATCCCTATGCGCTACTTCAGTAACCTAATGCGCTAAAGCAAAGACCTGATGCGCTAAACCATTTTTGGACCTATAACTACCCTATGCATTGTATTAGGTTCCAAATGCTCTAAAAACCCTTATGTGCTAAAATGCATTTAAATCCGAGTTTTTACAAGGGAAAAGGCGAGAAAATTTTGAATTTAAATTTGAAAAATGGCGGTTCTAGGGGTACATACCGGAGGTCCGTATGTGGTTGGATGCTGGTGGCAGTGAACTCGCTCGAACCTGTGAGTGTGGTGCAGAATCCTATCCATCTTGGTTCTTCAAGAACTCAATTTTCACAAATGCACAAGTTACAAATGAGCTTTCTTTTACCCTTTTTGACCTTTTAAGGGCTAATTAAGGGGTAATTATTGTGGCATTTATTTATTTATTTTCAAATGAGCTTTAATTACTTAATCTACAATATGGTTGAACTATTATCATTTTTCAAGAGATAAATCACGTCACCATCCTCAACTTTGAAGATCACCAACATATCATTGGAAAATCATTTAATCGGCAAAATTTTCAAAAAATCATTAAAAATTCAAAATCCCTGATTTATCTCCCAAGGGGGCATCCATTCATCATCACTGCAAAATCAGCGTATAGGGTATGCCATAATTTTCACGGCAGTTTGACAAATTTATTCTTTGAAGCAATGCGTCTGCACACATCACTTCAAAGAGGGGCAAAATGTATGCACATAAAAACGGTTTGAGCACAAATGAATTAAATACTTGTTATTTAATTAATAAAAATCTTAAATCCTTTACTTATAAATAAATTGCAAAATTTATTTATATAGTTCATTTCTAAATATCCTTCTTATCCAAAATCATTTCCCTCTCAAATTAACTAATTTGTCATTTAGTCAGTTTTCCCTCTTTCATTCAAATTTGAATTTTTAATTCCAATTGGCCTCCAAAATCATTTTCTTCTTAAATTAGTTAAATGCACAAATTAACTAATTTGTCATTTAGCTAATTTCCCCTTTTCATTTAAATTTGAATTTTTAATTCAAATTGGCATATTTCTACATATTCTTCTAACTTCCTTCCACCTCACCTGCCACCTCACCATGTTCACATGAAATTGAATTTTTATAATTTATAAAATGAGGGTTTTCCATCAACAACTTGTAAAAAAATTGAAACCACCTTGGACACATGGCTTCTTCTTTACTTTGATTCCCTTGAACACTTGGCAAAGTGTTCTCTTGCAGGGAACCACCTCCATGATTCTCTCCAACCTCTTTATGCTCAACCGTTGATGCCTCAGGGTCACAATCTCGACCATTCATCACCGCCACATCATTCCCAGCTTTGAAAAATCTATAAATTGAGAGCATTTCTATAGCTTTTAAAGAGGAGAATTTGACAAGTTTATGCTACAGAAATCTCATTGCAATTAGAGAGCATTTTGAAAACATTGTAGTTTGCATTTTAGTATTTTAGTTCATTTAGCATTATCATGGCATTTCCATTTTAAAATTTTAGTTTCTTGCATCTTTTATACAACAAAATTATTAGATTTGCAATAATAGTTTTAGTCTCATTTCAATCACAGTCACATTCCATCATAGATCATTTAACATTTATCTTCAAAAACACAAAAATATAGATGTAGGCATGTAGTTTGCATTGCATAATTAGCTTCTCATTTCTTAGGTTGTCATTTCATAGATTCATGCACAACGAATAATTCTAAGAGCATGAATTAAAAAATCACCAAGAATAGAGGACAATGGGATGATTTTGAATGTAGAGTTATAATATTTGTTTTATTATTTCTCTTTCATTAGATGTAATACATTTCATTGATGTGTGTATTTAGTTACATGTTTAATTACTTTCACTAACACATTTTAATCACACACAATTAAATATTAGGATGAGGTTTTATGTGATATTAGGGTATGTGCAAGATCATCATGGATAAAAAAGGCCCTTAAGTGGCAATGAAAATTCAAAAAAATCATAGTTAGACAACTTGACGTAAAAATTTGAATAAGTTATCTATATTATTTAAAAAATATGTAAGAATAGAATCTATAGCAAATTGAATGTAGTTTCTAAACTACTAGATATATATTTTTATTTTATAAATCTATTTGGTGAAAATTTGAAATTTCAATGCAATCGTACTTCAATTTCAGGGAAAAAATAAGAAATAGGTGTTTGTTTGACCACCCTAACCACAATAAAATGATAATATTTTTTTATAAGATTTTAGATATAAGTAGAGGACTCATATCCCGATGTGATGCATATTTTTTTGTATTTTGTTTCCAAGTAAATAATTAATTATGAATTTTTTATTACAACTTTTAAAAAATATAAAAACTCATATGTCTGACCACCTTAACTTGGTCAAAACTTCATGAAATTCTTTTTTTTTTAAATCCTATAGTATGCAAAGCATAGAATGTGATGCATGTTTTGGATTCAAAAAATGTTATACAATTTGAAAGATATAGATGTTTTTCAATCAGCCTATCAATCGGGACTTTAGTCGTAATTCAAAAAGAAAATGAATAATAATTATTTATTAAATTCAAATTAAAGTATAATTTATATTGGTGGAAAGTTGAGAATCTCCTTTAAAAACCCTTTTCATTTCGTCAATTTAGGGTAAAAAAAAAGTTGTCAGCCACATGGCCGAAGTCTAGAAAAGCAAGGTAAGTTGTTAAACATGTTTTTTGGGTTGACTTCTTAGGATTGGAATATCATGGAAGTTTGATTGGTGAGCGGTGTATGATAGACATGCCAACACCTATTCCTTGACAAAGGATGGTGTTCGTCATAAGTTGAAACCCCTAAAGGATGTAAAAGAAAAGGCATGCAGTAATGCGGCGATTTATTTGGTTGATGGAAGAAAGTTCCTAGAAGGTATGAGACAGAAGAATATGTGTTTCACATTGATCTCTAGAGTTGGTAAAGAAGATACTAATGAGGTACTTGTAGAGGTTTCAGATTTATTGAATGAGTTTCAAGATATTGTTTTTGATAATGTACCTGAAGGTTTTCCTCTAGTAAGGAAGATTAGACACTAGATGGACCTGATTCTTGGAGCAAGTTTTCCAAATAAGGCGGCTCATCGTATGAATCCAATAGAGAGTGAAGATTTAAATAGACAAGTGCAAGAGTTGTTGTGAAATGAATTAATCTAAGAGATTTTGAGTCCATGTGTAGTACATGCAGTACTAGCACCAAAGAAGAATGGGGAATGACAGATATGTATAGATTCCAAATCCATCAAGTATATATTTCCCTTGTCGAGAATGGATGACATCATGGATTGTTTGAGTGGAGCTGAGTACTTCATGAAGATAGATCTAAAGAGTGGTAATCACTAGATCTGGATTAGAAAAGGAGATGAATAGAAGATAGCCTTCAAGACCAAAGAGGGCTTGTACGAGTGGTTAGTCATGCCTTTTGGGCTAACCAACACATTGAGCACATTCATGCAGCTCATGCATGAGGCATTGAAAGATTTTTTGGGTAAATTTGTCATTGTTTATTTGGATGAAAATTTAATTTTTAGCGACATTGGAGGAGCATTTGATACATATCAGAATTTTTTTGAGAAGCTAAGAGAGGAGAATTTGTTCATCAATTTGAAGAAGTGAAGTTTTTATGAAGAGAGAGTTGGTGTACCCAAGATTTGTTTCCTCTATAGAGGTTCTTAAGATGGATCCAGACAAGGTGAAAGATATTGTTGAATGGCCTACACCAATGAGTGCTATGTAGGTGAGATATTTTTCTGGTTTGGAAAGTTTTTATAGAAATTTTATCAGAGGTTTTCAAAGTATTTGTGCACCTCTAACTAAAACAATGAGAGGCGATAGAAAAGAGTTTAAGTTGACTATAGAAGCAACAAAAAGTTTTGATTTGTTTAAGAAAAAATTTATAGAGCAACCTATTTTGGCACTTCTAGATTTCAACAAGGTATTTTAGGTCAATTGTGATGCTAGTGGCAATGCCATTAGAGTTGTTTTGAGTCAAGATGGTAAACCCATTACTTATTTTAGTGACATGTTGAATGATGTAAATAAGTATTATTTCAAGAGGTTTATGGTATAGTTTAGGCTCTGAAGAAATGGAGACACTTTTTTTTCCCAAAATATTTTGTTTTATTTATTGATCATCAAGCTTTACAATATTTAAATATTCAAGGAAAGATTAATCAAAGAAATTTGAAATGGGTTGAAATTTTGCAAAGTTATACATTTGTTTTGGAGCATAGTAGTGGAAGATCTAATAGAGTTGCAGATGCCTTAAGTAGGAGGAAAAATATTTTAACAAAAATACAAATTGAAGTTGTTGGGTTCAATGAACCAAGAGCTTGTATCCCAGGGATCCTGATTTTGTAGAGGCTTAGAGAGCTTGCATGGAGCCTATCACTTTGGATAGGACAATATGGTTGGATTTATATAATCCAATATGGTATGTTGTTTTGATGGAATTAGTTGTGTATTCCAAGGAGTTCCATGAGAGAGAACCTAATCAAGGAGAAACATAATGAAGGATTAGCTAGTACCTTTGGTTGAGATAAGACCATTGCTATTGTTGATTAGCATTACTATTGGCCATAGTTGTAGTAGGATGTGAAGAAGTTTTTGCATAATTTTAGAGTATGTCAAATGATGGAAGGAACATGTTAGAATATTGGATTACATCATCCATTACCTATACCTGAGAGGCTATGGGAGGACATTAATATGGATTTTTTTCTTGGTTTTCCAAGGACACAAAGAGGGCATGAAGAAATCATTGTAATATCATTTTTCATTTGTGAGATATTAAAACTTCAATTTCAAAAAAACTTGTTAAAAATATTCAAAGTCAAGTTTGGGGCCTTTAGAGGCTCTAGATGGGCTCAAAAATTTGTGGAAAACTAAAATAGTTTACCTTTAGGTACTACTTTATGGCCAAGCGCCTTCTTGAGAGATTTTTGAAAAGGTAATATAAATGAAAATCCAACAATCAGATTGAAAGTTATGACCCCACAAAGTTGCACTACCAAATTTGATAAAATTTTGAAATATCTTCTCTAGGGGGATTACACTTTACAAAAGTTTCTAGGGTGGTACGCATTCCAAATGAAGGATTTGAATGGGGTTACAGAGGGGAGGGCAGAGCAGAGTAGATTGTGGCTCCAATTTTCAGATTTCCAAATTTATGTAATCAAAAAGCTCATGTGATGTCAGTTGTAATGGTGTAATTTCATTTTCATTTAAGTGATAATAGAAAATCTTTGCTTCCTTCTCGCACTTTGTTTTTACAATTCTCTGTTGTTGTGAATTTTAGATTGTAAGGGGAGTACCCTTCATTAGTAGAAGTCCAACTTTATTTGAAATCAAGATTCAAAGTTATTCTATGTCACTTGTCATTGCTAGAATCAAAGAAAGATCTAATAAAGTGAACACCAACGATCACTCTTATATTCATTGCTTAAAAATATGTGCATACAAAAGTGATGATTATTTTTGTATTGAGATTCATGACGAATATATGTATAAGTTATTTGCAATTATATTCATCACTCCTATATGTACATGGTGTAACGTCTACAAATATTGAGAATATCACAATATCAAAGGGCACACCACCAAAAAATTCCTAAAGCTTAAAAAAAATACCCAAGAATTAATAGACCAAGGTGAGATTGAGATAAAAGGTACAAATTCATCTTTACCTAATATAGATATAGGAATTTACTAGAATCCATTTTCAAAGCATGATCAAGATTATTCTTTAGCCATGAAAAAATCAAGACAATAAAATTGAAATCATTATATCCATTACCGAAAAACCTCATATGAATACAATTTCATTGTAAGAAACATATATCAATCCAATTTTTACATAAATATCATTAAAATTAAGAGACCTAGTTGTGCTATAACCACATGCAAAGGGTAGGCTATAGTCTTGTAAAACCTCACCCTTTTTTTCAATAGTTGCAAATGCTTTATCTATATCAAGGGTATATTTCTTAAGTGATAATAAGTTTTATAAGGGAATAGATTATGAAAATGCACTAAATTACAATGTGTGAAAACTAAGTATATATATGAACTAAAATGCGGTTGCATCTAAAAAAGTGATTTATTAGAGTTGGATATATTTGCACGAATCGAAGTTTTACCAATGACATTTATCTTGGACATAATCATGTGCTCTAAACTTAAAAAGGGAAAATTGCAATGTCATGATTAGAAAACAAGGAATACATTATTCGGTCAAGGTTTTCAAGTAATAACGAATGATATCATAATAACTTCCAAAAGACAAAACATATCAATGTTCGAGAACAATAGTTATATACCTTCAAGGTTTTGAAGTAATAACGATTGGGGTCATAATAACTTTCAAAAAGACGAAACAACCTTGAAGGTATATAACGATTGGGGTCATAATAACTTTCAAAAAGACGAAACATATCAATATTCAAGAACAATAATTATATACCTTCAAGACTTTCAAGTAATAAGGAATGGGATCATAATAACTTCCAAAAGATGAAACATATCAATATTCGAGAACAATAGTTCTATACCTTGGGATACTCTATTGAAATATAACCCCATTACACAAATAAGTGAATATTCTTATAGGTTGAACAAATAATATTGTTTCAATTGATTTTATAGCTAAATTTCATTCCACCTTGATTTAGAGGTTCTATGATATAACATTTTTACTTTTCATTAATCCTTTATACTAAGTAAGCATCTTATGAATTTAAAGTTGAATCTACATGGATCTCTAAACTATGAACAATAATGAACATATTGAATGAGTTGAATTTATTTGGATTTATTTATTAAGGATCGATGATGATTTAGTTAATTTATATGTCTATTTCTAATATAGTGACATTGTGGAATATTATTGTTTTTTATTATAGTTAATCTAATATAATGCATGTTTTAAAATTGTTATTGAGTGCTGCTCAAGAAATGTAACAGCTTAAAGAGGAGAATAACTTCGGTTGACATGATTATCGGAGGGAGTAAGGGAAAACAAAATGAGAATCTGTAAATTGATTTCCTAATGCATGGCATACGTCACACACAGATTTTATGGGTTGTCAAACCAGAGATATCTATCCACGACTCATAGTGGGAGAATGGATGTAGGCGTTCACGAAGGGGAGTTTGGCAGGAAGCTCGCAAGGAAAGAAAGAAGGGAGCTGCTGTTTGATATGCATGCAGGCCTTGGAATACTAAACGGAGGATTTGAAAAAAATTGAAGGGTTTTCTGGTTAAAATTGGGTGCATGGTGCAGGGAGGAAGAAAAAACGGCGGTTGGGAGATTCTTGCTCCTTCTCCATTCTTGTCGACTCCTCCTCTGTCTTGGACAGGCAATCCCATTAATGCGTTTCATTTCTTCCCTACAAACAGAGCCAAAGGTTTCTGAGACAAAGGTTACTTTATGAAATCAATGCAAGAGACATTAACGTGAAGATTAACAGGCTGGATGGATGCATTCACTTTTGTGATGAGAAAAATTGCTGGCGGCCAAAGGATGGAATCTTGGTCATGGTGTGGCAAATCAAGGGGGATCTTTTTGGAGTTGCTTTACTCGCTGCCCATTTTGATTGTGGCTCTGCAGAAAATATTGGAAGATGCACTCTGCAAATCAGATAAGAACTTGCAGCCATTTCAAATACGTATTATGGTAGTAGTAACAATTAAAACTATCTTACTTATAAAAATTAGTTTTACCTAAATTTTATGTTAAAAGATGTCAAGTTTTTACAATTCATTTTGTTGTTCCAGAAATTTTTCTGGTTTTGATTGTGTTGACATTTATTTCATCAACGTTTTGAATCACACTACGTTATTCATCATCAGTTTACTACATTGATGATGAATCACATAATATGATTCAAAACGATGATAAAATAAATTTATGTTACTTATGATATATGTATAAATTTACTACATTGATAAATTTTTAGTGCTTTTTTGTCAACAATCTCGTAGGTAACAATATTACCAGGAGAATGACTAGTAAACAGTCCCTTCAAAATAACAGAAGCTCGTACAAATGATTGAATACTAGGAAAAAAATAAAGATGGATAACTAATCTGATATAAATTATGAGCGTAGTATAAGGTTATTAGTCTAAATCTCTTTATAGATATCTTGTACTCTTATTTTATAAGATTTGTTTTTAGAAAAAGCGATGAGATTATTATTTGATTATTAATTAATCTTTATGTATTATTTAACTTTGTTAATAAAGACCATCATGTAAATGAAACTTACGTATTTAGTTATATTCTACACTTGCATGACAATTTTGCAACTTTTTGAGCAGCATTGCAATATTGCAACATCATGCTCACAACTCCATGCACTTCATCAATTTTCCAGAATTTGATTCATAGAATCTTCACACATCAAAACACTATAATGCCAACAATATCCCTTCTAGGATATCACTCAAATATCCCCTTTTGACATCAATGCCAACAATATTCCAACAAATATAGTTAGTCAATTTCATTAATATTCATTCTTTCCTCCTTTATGATTTTATAGGTACATTTCCCATTCATTCTCCATACTTTGTTCACTCATATGTGGATCCACATTATTTCTCTCCTATTGTCTCTTCTTGTAACCATATTGTCACACACACATTCACTTAAAGGGCTAATGGAAAACCTAGTCGAATTTCTAGGACAATATACCATGATAAAACCATAATCTTTCAAACTAGTTTTTAGATTTTCTATTTATATTGAAATATAATAAAATGATAATTTATTTACATAAAATCAGAGGCTATAGTGGTTGGGGAGTTTGAGATCCAAACACAATCTCAAAGAGATCGAGCTCTTTCTTCCCATGCTCTAAATAGTCCATCTTATGTACATTTATGGATTCATTCAAGAACATGCTTTCATTATCTGTAGTCGGAACACCATCCAACATAAAGGACATGTTAAGGTTAGATTTCCATGTTAAGATGGGAGGGATGTTTGCAAGGTTGCTATAGTTGTTACCCCATGAATTAGCAAACATTGGCTAAAATATTTTACTATCACCTCCAAAAATGAGCCTTTTCCTTGATCTAGTTACCCATGAATTATCAAACATTGGCTAAAATATTTTACTCTCACCTCTATGATTTTCTCCTCCTAATATTTAAGTGGGATGCTAGGGATCTAGACCCAAATTAGATCCATTTTAATGATTTCCTTAAAAAGATCAAAGTCTAGCTTCCACTTACTTTGGACTAAGCTATATTTTCTAAGAAAATAAGGGTTATCAACAAGTGTGTGAACAAAATATTACTTGCATGTGAAAGAAGTGTGGAAAAATAGCCATAACATATATTTATAGATGAACATAAGGATTCCATCTTCTCATAACCAAATTTTAACAACATAATGTTAGGTCAAGAACTAGAAAAAATCCTAATTAGAGCATTCTAAAATTGAGAAGATCTTTCCACAATGATATTTGGCACTTGTAACATGACACTATCCTTATTTTCGATCAATCTAATATAACAAAGAAAATATTAATGGATGGATACTTATCCTTAAGAGTCTTGGCCCAAGAAGAGAAGCAACATGTCATCATTGATATTGAGCTGAAGAGATGCCTTTTTCTTAGTAGAACTATCTTTATATAAAGGGGAAGAACCATGTGGATCCCCCCTTTGTTCCTATGCTCTTTCACCAAAGTTGAAGTTCCTTGACCATCATTTTGAACCAAAGACACCACAACATTGCTACATTTCTCGAATAAACATAAACCACAAATTTAATAAAAACTAATTTTTAAGAACTTTTTGTGTGTATTTAAACTAAAAAATATACAATTATAAAATTATGTACATAGTATAAGCAGAATCAAGGGAAATGACAAGAGAATAGAAAATAATATAGTAGTCAAATAAATCAATATGAGGAATTAAGCTCATAAAAATTTATCCAATTCAAGCCAAACTTAATATTAAAAATGATAATGTTTACCAAAAAAATCATTAAAATGTTCGAATATTCAAAATTTACATTTTTTTTTGTTCTAAGCAATGTCAAATAAAGATATGATAATATCTAACATGTCCTTTATGTTATATGGTGTTCCGACTAGAGATGATGAAATCATGTTCTTTAATGAAACCATAGATGTACAAAAGATGGACTATTTAGAACATGGGAAGAAAGAGCTCGATCAAAAACCAATTGTGATTGTTAGTTGAGATGATGAAACCATAATATTTGAAACTAGTTTTTAGCTTTTCTATTTACATTTAAAATGTAATAAAATGGTAATTTATTTACATAAAATCAGAAGCTATAATGATTGGGGAGTTTGAGATCCAAAGACCATCTCAAAGAGATCGAGCTCTTTCTTCCCATGCTCTAAATAGTCCATCTTATGTACATCTATGGATTCATTCAAGAACATGCTTTCATCATCTCTAGTCATTACACCATCTAACATAAACATGATTTCATCATCTCTAGTCATTACACCATCTAACATAAAGGACATGCTAAGGTTGGGTTTCCATGTTAAGATGGGAGAGATGTTAGCAGTGTTGCCATTAATGGGAGAAGAGTAGTGGGAAGAGATGGAACCACATATCATGGACACATCAGTCTTGCAGGAGGATGTGTCATCGTGTGACTCATTCAAACTCCTAATATAGTCCTGTAAAATGGAGCTTCTTCTCTCCAGGGCATCACTCAGACCTTTTCTACAGCGGCGGCTGCCAGACTGTCTACGCTTTGTGGCATTCCAGTGGTTCTTTATTGCATTCTCTGTTCTTCCCGGAAGCCCTTTCGCTATCTCTGCCCATTTATTCCCCAAGGCTACGTGTGCCCTTACCATCATTCTTTCCTCCTCTTCCGTCCAAACATCTCTCTGTGCAAAACCATTAAACAAAAGTAAAATTTAATGTCAGAACAGGAAATATACGAGTCAAAGATTTTTGAATCCTTGTCAGACCCTAAAATAGAATGTTTTACCAAATAAAAAGTGGCCAATTTTGAAATAGTTGAGATCACAAGTCAAAGATTTAGAAACAAGTGAATAATTAGTTGGTCAAAGAAAGGGAAAAGTGGAAATTTAACCTTAATGTCAGGACGTAAATGGTTGTGCCATCTTTCTCGGCACTGCTTTCCCACACGGCCTTTCAGCATTTCTGCTATCAGTGACCATTTTCGCACCCCATGTTTTTCAACCAGCTTTACAAGCAACCTGCACCAACATCGCTCACTCACTTTATTCTTCCTTCCATTCAAAAAAAATGTTCACAAATTCTGCATTCGATCCAAATTAGTTATTCTATAATTAAAATCAGTAAAATTCAATTTTGTTACCCCTATTATCCTATAAATGGCTTCGCCTGTGGAATGCGCTGTGGCCTGTTATTCTCATTTTAAGTTATTGTATTTTCTGGACTTTCTGAAAAACCTTATATGCATTTTTAAGATATTATTATTTTCTAACATGCAGCTGAGGTTCAACCAAAATCGAATTTGTTAATCATATCTTTTCTTGCATCATATTAACATATATATCTATAAAAAATCTTCTATCGCACTTATATTTTGCACCATAGTAAAAGAAAACCAGAGGGAGCTGCAGGAAAAGGCAAAAATGGCCTTAAAAGAAGAAGAAAAGAAATACCTATCTTCCTCTGCAGTCCACTGGCCCTTGATACTTATCTGTCGCCCTCTGCCGGATCGCTTCACCAATCTTGTATTACAGTTTTGAGGAACAGATAGAAAAGTATGGATTGGCTTCTGGTTTTGTTGAAGCTGGTAATCCAGAATCTGAGACCTCATATCAGGTGAGCTCTCGTGGTGGTGACCATGTTCACCTACCAAACCCATTGCCAAACGCCCAGATTGTTTAGAAGCAGATTTTAGCTTATGATCAAGTTGGCTCATTTCTGTCCCATGTCCATGACCATGCATGTGCAGAACACCAGCTGCAAATGCATCAGCCAAAGACATTTTTCCCGGCTTTAACAGTTCTCTTGTGGAACCTTTCAACGATACCCTTGTGAGATTTGAAAGTGGAGCTGACCTTCTGGTATTTATTCGGAAGAGAAGAACCAAACCCTGGATCATGAACAAGATCCGACGGTGGAGGGCTTCTCATGATTGTAAGAATAATCCGCGTAGTAAATTAGCCAAGATTAGCAATCATAAGTATGAATTCACCATTCTCATTCATTCCTCTTCATTATTATTTTTAAATAATTATGAAATTATATAGCTTGGTCAGGTGTGGACTAACTACTTTCTTTTCTTCCGGAATGAACTAAAGACACTTGAAATAAGTTTTTCAAGGCACCTTAGGAGCTACCTTAAGAGATAACTTATTCTTAAATGGTCTAAGAGAACTCTCTTTACGACTCACAGAATACTATACATAATGGAGTTTTTCAAAAATAAATGTATTCATTGAAATGAGAGTACAACTTTTTTTCAAAGTACTGTCATGGATACTTGAAAGTTAATATTTTATCTACTATATAGAATGATATGATCAAAAAATACATCATAGAATTGTTTCCTGAATAGATTTCTTGTTATACTAAAATTGTTCCAGTAAGACATGCACAAAAACAAATAAACAATTCATAGAGTTAGATTTATAAGAGTAAAACACTTGTTAATTATCTAAAGCATACATATATTGGATATAATATCAGATATACTATTGTATTAGGGCTTTACCTAGTTTGATATAAATATAAACATTATATATTTATTTAATGGTACCATTATTATATCATCACATGCTAATTCAAATGATGCACAATTATATTTCATGGTGTATATACATTGAATAAAAGACACGATCCAAGGGGACTACTTGTATTCAGTCTTTTAGAAGTACAATTAGATTCATTGAAGATTTTTCAATAGAATTTTTTTACTTTCTAAAGACCTGACAGTATGATGTTTGAATATACAAAAAATAAAATTGATGTATGTGTGACATCTAAATTTTTGTTGAAAGTGATGAAATTATGAAAAATGGTATTCACCATGAAGGTCTATGTGATTGTGATTTCAAAAGCTTTAAGCTGGACTTGGTGGGGAGATTACCCCAAACCTTACAAGGGCGACTACCCCCAAAACCTTACAAGGGGGTGTTGCCCCTCAACCTTATAAGCTATTGTCCCTAAACCTCCACTCTAGTTTTTTTTTTTTTTTTTTAAATATATTTTGGGTCATGTTAGATGGAAAATCAATGCTTTTTGTATTTTTTCAAACAAAATCCAAGTAATTGAATTACATTTATACTTTTGGTTTGTCAAGTCAATACAATCCTAAGTATTGCTCATATGGTTGTAAAAGCATTGCAAACTTGATGTGGGTATGAAACCCCACATAGAGCTAGTGATGTTGGGTCAAGTGATATAAGCTCCTCTTCACCATGGTTCATGTTTTACATTTATTTTATTTCTATAATTAATTATATCAATTATGCTTTTTAAAATTTAAATTTTTAATTTTTAAAATTTATGTCCACTATATTTTAATGCATACATATATATGATCATTACATGAAACTATTACCTTATTACTATTATTAAATACCTCTCCACACGATGAATAATCTCAACAAAATGAAATTTCCCCTTCACAAAGAAGTCGAAGAATAACATACAACTTTAGATTTGCCACTATTATGATGAACATAGTGATTTGCAAGGAAATGCAAGAATATTACCATCATTTCCCATTTTGCCAACCTGCTTCTGCCTGCGGCTCCTCTTTTTGTTAACTTCATCACCCATATCTAAATTCACAGAGCAATTTTCCTCTGATTCACTATCAGACTATACAAGGCAGGAGTTCATCTTCTCTAATGCAGTAGTATCCTCTTCAAGATTTTCATAAGGATTACTGCAGCCCTGTGATTCACTATCAGAGATTTCAAAGATAGAGTTCATCTTCTTTAATGCAACAGTATGTCCTCTAAGATTTCCAGAAGATTTACTGCAGAAATACAAATTGAAGGCCCTTTCTCATGCTTAATGGATTGAGCCCCGGGAGAGACAACGCCTGCTTTGGTATCATCCAGCTAAGTTAGTTCATCACTTACCCTGCCCTTTAGGTTCAATTCCATATCCTCACGGAACATTTCCTTTTTATCCATGACTTTAGATCTTAGAGATTTCTCTTCAACATTACCTGCAGATACAAAATAGCTATACTTTGCAACAGTTATCGATTTGCAAGATTCCTCAACCTCCATACCACTAGAACAAATGTTTCTCTAGGCAGAGGACTCATAAACCATTTCTTCAACATGTCGGAAACAAGATTCCTCTCTTTCAAAGCGTGCTTTAGTTCTATTTATAGTTGCCGGGATTCTCTATTTTGGGAACATAGAGAATGTATCAGTCTCCGTATCCAAAATTTCCGGTGAATCATTTACATATAAAATAGCTGTCTCTTTATTCATTTAACTCTCGTACCCTAATTTGATTGACATTCCCGTCCGCATACCAGTACTAGTACCCTGCGTCTCCCATCAACTATGGACTCCTATTATTATCAAGAGATGGAAATGAAATTGGACTTGCACCTGCTGTGCATAAGCGGTTGCACTCCAGATGTCTGGTCACACTGTTAAGCATGCCCCCCTACCTACCATGCCAGTTGTTCTGCTAGTATCTAATCCACGGTTACCTCTTTTAATCAGGCTTCTCTCTGTATGACTCTTAGTTGTTTTGTTCCTCCCTATCTGAAGTATAATGATATCAACATTGAATGACTTTTTGCATCTTGTAGCCTCTACTGAAACGTGCATGTCACACCCGTTTTGGATATCAACAAAGGTTAACATATTTTCATGTCTTCCCCTTTCTTGTCTTTTGTTGATTAACGTTTCCAAGCCTTCAGCGTCAGCTTCTTTCTCAAATGCATACGAGCCCTTCTATTTAATAATAACATCAAAATCCATCTAACAAGTACCAGAAGTAGCAGCGTGTTCTAATTTCTGGTGTCTTCTTTCAATTTTCTTACAAAACTTGCTTTCAGCCTAAGTTGTCAATGTGACGAATGGACCTGCTTTTACTCTTTCTTCAAGGTTGTGTTTTCCTCTTTGTTTAACTTCATGAGTCTTTGAGCGGCTTTTACCCTTCCTTCAGGGTCACCTTTTCTTCTTTGTTCAACTTCAAGTGTCACTGTTGAGCTCAGGCATGCTTTTACCCTTTCTTGAGGGTTGCATTTACTTCTTTCTTCAGCTTTAGCATCAGTGTTGAGCTTGGACCTGCCTTTACATTCCCTTCAAGATTTTGTTTTCTTCTCTTGAAGAGAAGTCTATCATCACTATACTCTTCACTAATCTTTTGATCAAGTACAGCGTTTTCATGTGACCTCAAGTTTGCCTCCTCCTCCAATTTGGAGTAGAAAAATGTAAGTGAGAGAGTTCCTTGCGATGGGCCTGTGACACTTTCCTCCTTTATATGATCTGTGACTAAATTTCTCTTATTTAGTTTCTTCAAAATATTACCATCTTTCATTTGTCCATCATGGTCTTGTTTGCCTGTTAGTGTCAAATTCCAAAGCTTCTAAGCAGGAAGAAAAAACAAAAAAGAATGAAAAAACGAATCTACCACATTAATTCTCTGAAAGTGTAGGCAATTTGACATCAAATGAAATAATGTGACATTAGATTGCTTGTTAGAGTTTTGAACTGTTGAGGCCGCTCGTATTGTCTGCCATTTATTTGAATAGGCTAATACTAGAAATAAATGAGTCAGGATCCATTCTCAACTTGGCATTATACATAAGGTTTAAATTACCCCATCCATGGTTAAATTAACTTAGGGACATGCTTCGAACAGATTATTGATTAATGTAACAAATCTAACAATAGATACTCACTATTCAATATGTTTTCTAATTTGAGTTTCTTTTCTATGATAAATAATGTAAAAGATTTTTATGAATTTAGGGGAGAAGGTCTGGTAGGTGAGCACCCTAATTTCGCGCTTCTTAAAATCTTATTTGAAAAATTCAAATCACTCCCAATTTTTTTACAGCAGCTTATTTGGCAAGTCCCTTACTTATAACTAAGGTTTCAACACCACATTATCAAATATGATGCCACAACAGCATGCTTTTTGTAAAGGTGTCCAAAAAATCCCCCAAAAAAAGTGGGACAGATACTTGTGCAGTAAATCATGTTTTATTTGTGGCATCACATGATTTTTTGCTTTTTAGATCTAAGGAATACATTTCATTCAATTATGGGTAGTTATCATCAACACTAACAACTTCAAAGTCACAACTATTGATCCAATATTGTCAAAAATATTGGGCATTAAACCAACAAATGTTATAACAATTATTGAAACATGTTGTCGTATCCCCTAATTTACACAATAACATTTCCCACCCTACAACCCAATGTCCCCATTCCAATGCCCAAGACATGAGGATGACACATGGCATTCATTTGCCATGAACAAAATACCTCTGACATGATTCAATGCCATGAGGGCATCTGACCATCCCATGACGAATGGGGATATCTGTGATAGGTTCCAGGGATAACTAGATAGGTCTACCTTTTCTAATTTAAAAGAAATTTCATTTTACTAGGTAGGTCTACCTTTTCTAATTTAAAAAAAAAATCATTTTATAAAAACAAAAAAAGGTATGGGGACCACACCTCCTAGACCCTTTATAAAACCTAAACCCTTCCTATATGTAACCCACTCACCCTTCTGCAATTCACAATTACCACAATCAATTTTGCAGCTCACTGTGAACAGCAAGGAAAGGTAAGGTCAGACATTGTCAACATTGTCATAGGTTGCAGCTTGTAGTGCCTTAATACTTCAAGATCAACAAACTCCTGAGTAGTAACAGACTCCAACCACATGTGATATGTTTATCTTGATGATGATAGATATATTGTTAAGGAGGTGGTTTCATTGCATGAGTCAAATTTTATATAGTGAGTGACTTAGAGATTCAAAGGCCACTTTTATATTGATAGCTCAATTGAGATGTAGCTATATGAGGTCTACTTGTTTACATCTGTAAACTTTCTAATCTAAAATCTTGTTGCTATCCCCATTGTTGGACATTTTTGTCATTTTGTGGTCATGGGACTTTTGTGATAATGAAAACATTCAATTTCTTTTCTTGCTACTATGCTTGAACCAATGAACATTGAACATTGAATTTTGAAAGTCTAAACTTGAATCTTGATGTAATGTAAAAATAAATTTTAAAAAACTAAATTTTCCTCTATGTAGATAAAAATATATATACAACTGTCCCCCAAATATGGCCTATAGGTTGCTATTCCTTAGAGACATCCCATCATTCCTGTCCTGCAAAAATCGTGGAACATAGTTCTGGTTCATTCTTGCCAGCCAACTGGTTCCAGCAAATTCCTTTTAGTTCTTGTGCTATTAGCTTCCATTATCCTGAAATTTATCCCCATCAAGATACCATGTCGTTCTATAACGAGTACTCTGTGCAAAATAATTATGGTTTTTTCGATCGCCTACAGTTATCCTTTAAAAGTGATAACATGTAATTGCAAAGCCCTGAAAGGGATAATATGTCTAATGAAAGAGTCTGCAAAAGAAAGGTTTTATGTACATTTTCACAGCTGATATTACAGCTATGACCTTTTCAACCTTCTCGATTAATGGCTTAAATGATAATATGTCGATTGTCTTTTTTTGGTCCAAATGCCTACCATCATCTCCAATCGAATCTAAAGAAAGGTTGAGGTGAAGAAGAATGTCTTTTCAATATTAGAACATTTTAATCTTATGTTTTTATGTGATGGTTTAAGTGTTTGTTTTCTTAAATTCGAACAGTTGGAATGTTCCCAACTACAATTTAATAATGAAAAAAAGAATAATTTGATTTTTTTTTTTAATTTAGTGAATCTGTTACAGTTTACAAGATTGAAAGTAGGCTATGGTAAAAAAGGAGGGGCAAGAAACAAATAGTTTGCATATTGAAAAAAATGTCAAGTGGTTCCTCAAAAAAATTCTTCTATTTTTTAACATTTGCCTTCAATTTTTCCCTCCAAATTTTAATTGCATAAATTATTAGTAATAAAATTTAAAATGATTGCTTAAAAATAAATAGAAAAATAAATATTCATGCAGTCGTTAACTCGACAAGTAACTCTTTAAAAAGTTGAGTCTAGCTAATAGTCAAAATAAGATAAGTAGCCATATGGGGCTTTGCTCTAAGTATATTAGAATGTCCTAGTAAATTGTTATGACTCTTTTGACTCCACCCACTCATCAATTAGTAATTAACACTTTATTAAAATGTTTCTAAACTATAAATGTTGAAATATGTCTTTTTAAATTTTAGCAAACAATGAACTCATTAAATGATGTTTAAATGAAGTTCATATATAAAATTATTAAAATAGGGATAATTTTTTATTTATTAAGGAAAGTTAAAATATACACATTCAAGATATAATAAGAATATAGATTTTATACATGTACGCTTATATGTGTACATATACACATATGTGTGAATGGATTTAAAATAAATTCAATTTGTAATTTTTTGGGTTGAATCTATGAATGAAACCATCAAGTTTAACCCAAAATGGTAACATTGAGGGGAATTTGTTCAATCATAATCTTTTACTATAATTTGATGTTATTACATCAAATGGGTCTTAATAAATAGTTAAGTTTAAGCTTGTGCATTTTTAGAATAGTCATCCTACAACACTGAGCTTAATCCTAGGCACTAGGAATAGGTCACTTTTTACCCAAAAAGTAAGCTTTCACTTGAAATTCTACTAGTTTGAGATATTAAAGATTGGTGAAAGAGTTTGTAGTTGCAATATATTTCACACTTAAGTAACATTGTTCACTATAAATAGTGTCTAGAAGTTGGCCTTCTCTTGGAAAAATATAATAATTAGTTACACCAAAAGGATTGTTATTCATGTGGATTTGAACACAAAGACCTTTTAATGCAAAATTTATTGTGAAGACAATGTTTTCCTTTGGTTTCAATATAATTATGAATGAGTAATATAGGTTTTCATTTATAGAAGTGGGGTAAAAACACAAACCTGTATCACACTTTCAACCAACAAAATATTTTCTATTGAATCATTTTCAAGGGAAAGGTATTCGAATGAATGGGTTTTTCCTCAAACCAAGTGGCTTTGATGTAGAGTATGCGTGGCATGGAACATTCGATTGTGCATGTTTTGAGTGAAACATATTTGATTGAATATATTTTTAACACAATATATTCGATCAAATATGTTTTTCCTAAAATTTACACATACCAATTTTTAAAAAATAGGTTGAGGCATTTCACTCAAAACCTGCTCACTTGAGCATTGATATCTCAAGTCAAAGTTTAGCTTTGGTTAATTTTTATAAAGGGCACTTTTGACCCCCTTTTGGTCCTTCATTTTCATACACTTGTCCTAATCTTGTTTTGGTTCTCATTTTATGTTCACTAAAGCTAATATTTTTTGGGATAGGAGACACTTGCCTTCCCTCCCTTGCTCCCTCCACATTGATGGTGGAGCACATGTCTCACCCTCCTTTTTCTCCAAAAAATTATTGGAACCTTATCCTTAAATGAATCGATATAGTTAAATTTATTCTAACTTCAAATAATATATATTTGACACCAAAATAACATAAAAGGATCCTTCCTACCATAAATTTAGGATTCCATTCAAAAGGGAGACAAAAATATGACTTTATTTCCCTCTTTCATGTTGGATATGTTTATCAAATCTTTGAATATTTGGAGCCCCGGAGTATTGGTCTATCTTTGGATCATCTTCATCAATCTTTGGAGGTCATTCAAACATCATCTTAAAGGTATGGAGTAGCCTATATAGACCTATTCCTCTCTTAATGTCATTATTCTTCCTCTCATCCAATTTTCCCTCCAATAATTCTAAATCTCCCTTTCCCACATCATTCCACTTTAGCTTCATGTCCTCCATGTTGAGCCACGTTTCTATTTCACCTCCCATTTCCTTCTCCAACCAAGCCCTATTTTCCTTGCATCTCATAATTGGTAAACATGTTAGGGCTTTAATTATTATTTTAGTTAATAACTATATTTTCAAATAATATTTTAATGTATTATGCCATTTTCATTAGCATGTGGATTCATGTTTGAATTACCCAAAAGGGAGAATATTGTTGTGAATTCACGTCCCATTAACCTAATATTCCTACTCAATTTTTTACCTAGAATATCCTACCTAAAATATTTGATAAATCACTTAATTTTTTATAAAAAAAAAATTAAAAATATTTGATAAATCACTTTTCTAATGCAAATATTGTAAGGTGATTAATGAAACATGAATTCACAACAATATTCTTCCTAAAATATTAATTACAACTTAGATCAATATATCAAGGAGAATTATCCATAAAAAATTAGATCATTCTAAGATAGTTCACTGGCATCCTCATTGGTCACCTAACATTACTAGTTATCTTAAGGAAATTTGTTCCCCATGGGTCACCCCCAATAAAACTAACCATAAAGAAATATTATCAATATAACCACCAAATTTAGTAGCACCCAGACTCATAGGATTTTATATGCCTAGCCTTCTACTTGAAGATCTAAAAATATAAGATGACTATAGGATAATTAATTTGTGCCCCTATTGGTCACTCCAACATATTTTTCCTAAGGAGGGCTACACCCCCTATACTTGTAAGGTTGAATTTTTCCTACATTTGTTTACCTCATTTTTTCAAAAGGTTTGCTACAACATTCCTAATATTTCTCTTAATGAGACAACACATCCCCAAGTTAATATGTAACCCTAAATGTATAGTTCTCTTTATTCTTCCAGTCTAAAATTACTTATTATTGTTTCTAATTATGTGAACTTCCAAATCTATGTTTTGGTCATTTTTCCAACACCAAATCCTATGTGAGTAGATTAGGTCAAATTTAAGCTAATTTACACCTTTTTATGGCATTCACTTGATCTAATTTAACACATATCAAACAAATAAATTTATCTTTTATTTTATTTTGGTGAATCTATTTGACTTTTACTTCAACTTCTAATCATTTTATATTAAAATTTAATTTATTTTTTCTTATTTATCTTTCATTCACTTGTTTAATTATGATCTATGATCATATCAGTCAATCCTCCATTGCATCTTTGATTGTTATCCTTATTCTTTAATATCTTTCCTACTCAATTCTCTATAATCTTCCATCTTTATACCTTCTTCACTCACACTTTGCCCTCTACTTCTCATTATCATATTGTACCTAATAATAACAAACATAACCTTTCTCTGCCTAACTTAGTCAATCTACATCAAGATTAATCCATTAGTTGTACCTCATCCATTCACACATGCATTTCTTCAGCCCCAAACTAAGATGATAAATATCTTCATATTATTTATGTTAACCTACTCACCACTTATGACTATTCGACATTTGAGTACTCCTATACACTTGTTCTAAACTACCTCATATTTTTTTCTGATGTGACTACATTTGATTCTATCTTTTCAAATTCTTTCCATACTACACCCTCTTCTAAAATCATAAAAAAATAGTTACATTCTCATACTAGTCCTCCCAATTCATTTTTCCCATTAAATATTCTTCTCTCCTTGACTTACAATACACTCCTCTCCTTGAAATTTCCTTACTTTTTATTCCTTTAGTATGTCACATTTTTTGTCTTTTTTCCCCACTATAAACACTTTACCACTTGAAAAATCATCTATCTCTTATGAGTCTTTTTTAGCACTTGTAACTTCCCTCATTTATGCTTCCTCCTTATGAGTCATCAATTTTTTACAGACCTTATGATTTATTGCACTTTATTCCTTATCATATTTTAATCCATTCTTTCATCATGTCATTTACCTCTTATGATTCATCAAATCACCTCTTCATATGAGCCTATTGAGGTCATACGCTTAGTTCATGCCCTAAACCACTTGAAACCTTAATTTTATCTTCCTACAACTTCTCACCTCCTTATTCTCCTCATAACTTGGATCCTACACCTCTTTCAACCCCTTCTCAACCACACATTGAAAATTAGGTTCACAATGAATACAAGAAAAAATGAGATTGTTGAAAATTTTATGAAAATTTTATAGATAATACATTAAATGCATGTAATGATGAAGATTCAAATGTTTCTCCTTATAAAAATAATTGGTCTATATGCATGATGTGTTTTCTTCTTCTCTCAATGTAATTATTATATTGTCTACATGGCCTAATGAAGGGGATTATAAAATAAAATAATAATCTTCTACTGGTTTCTATGAATGAATGAAGCGATACATATTTTACATCTTTTATTAATACTCTACATGATAGTATAGTTAGTCAATTTCATTAATATTCATTCTTTCCTCCTAAGTTATAATTGTATAGGTACATTTCCAATTCATTATTTGTTCACTCATATGTCGATCCACATAATTTCTCTCCTATTGTCTCTTGTTGTAACAATATTTTCACACACACATTACTTAAAGGGTTTATGGAAAACCTAGTGGAATTCAATTGATCAAATAACACTGAAATGAAGCAATTAAACAAAGCAATTGATTAACTAAAATTAATACTCCAATGAAATTTGATTAACAACACTAAAATATTCAATTCAAATGTATGAAACATAATCCAAAGAAATTGAACCTAAACTAATGTGTAAACCTCCCCATTCCATTGTGAACTTAAAGAAAATTTGGTTTAGATTGCTCAAACTTGCCTAATCCATTGTGCAAAAGTTCAATTCCAAGTGATTTTAAGATGCTTGATTATTCAAACTTCAAAACTAATCTAACCACTCCATTTGTTTTTTGATAATATGATTCATGAATTTGTGAAAAAAATCACATTATGTATCATGAAATGCATGATTCCATGTGATAGTTGTCTTTCCTAGGAAACTTCATCATTGTTTAAAATTCATGTACAAAAATAAATTTATACCATCTATTCCAATGAAGCTCCCTTTTAGTTCTACTAAATAATTTGTCCCAAACTAGATCTTTAACCTAATTATACCTATAATAATCTTTTCTAAATGTTTCATTAAAGAAGGCTCACCTAAATCATCTCCCTATACTTCTTTAAATTATTCTAATTCATCTCATCCACCTCCAAAATAATTTGAACCTCTAATTACTTCACCTCTAAATAATAGAACTTCTACTGTCTTATATTTTGATTATGGAGGACTCCCCTTCACCTTCTAAACCTTCAACTCTTTACTTAGGAATGATTGGGGCTCCTTGGAGATCCCACCCTTATGTTGATATAGGTAGAAGATAACTTTGCATGGACCTCCATACTTATTGTTTACTTCTAGACTCATTGTCATTAGCTACCAAGACATTCATTCAACTAATCATATTACCTTAAGGTTCATGGAAAAAACTTAGCTAAGATTTATCATCATATGAAAAATATAAACTTGTAATATTCAAGGCTCATAAATCAACATGAAGGTCTATGTTTCCATGATATAAATTAAATCTAGGTGCGACAAAAAGCATATGCAATGGATATGTAACTAAGTCAAATGAAAGAATGTTCAAGAGACTTGTATGTAAGAGAATATTAATTAGTAGGCATTGTTAGAAACCAAGATCAGACATGCAAACCAAAAGGCCTTCCACAGAAGAGAAAAACAATAAAAAATCAAAGCTTGCTTTGCATGAAGATGTGCAAATTGATATTATTCATAATTAAGAAATTACAATGAGATGAATTGCTTTATAAAAGAAAAGTACACAAAACCATAAAGGTAAAACCTAATTTTTACCTAAAAGACTCAACTAAATAAAGCTTACTTATTAATTAAGTAAACTAATTATTACCTAAGTAAAACCTAAGTAAACTTAATAAAGTGTAATTAAATAATTAATTATACCAACACCCTCCCTTAAGTGAAACTTAGGGAGATTAAAAAAATATGCACCTAAAACTAAGATGAATGCAAGAAAGCATGAATGGGTCCCAGCAACAAGGCCATGATCAGGTACCTATGGACAAATGTAATGAATGAGAAAGCGGAGAAAACACAGTGGGACAAACCCCCCCTCAATGAGAAGACCTATTGCAAAGAAGCACTGGAAGAACATTGTGGAGTAACACTGGAACTTGAATCCGACAAGCAAGGAAATATAATTTTGTTTACTACTTAAACCAAATGAGAGTCACTGATTGACTCAAGGAATCATGAAAAAGCAACAACACACCCGATGCCACAGAACACTGGAAAACTCACAAACTGGAACAACCCTAGAATATGTGAAGCAATAGTATATGAAAAAATGCCCCCATAAGAGGGAATGATACGATGAAAGAATCTGGAAGCCGTGTATCTCGATGTCGATGCCAAATTGTGACTAAAACTAATCCATAGGAGCAAGTACCATGAAGATTCTAGAAATGTATTAACCACAAATTTAGTGGCCCTCAAACTAAGATGTGACCCAATGCAAATTAATAACCATAGGCTCTCAATTTGAAGTGTGAATCGATGTGAATCTGATATGTGTCAAACAAGAGAAAAATGTGGTCAAAAGAAACTAAGAAACTAGATACAAACCATGTGAGTTGTCATCAATAATCAAGATGGAGATCAAAGTATAACTACACTCTAATTAGATTATTATGCAAGAAGCCCCCCTAATGGAACTTTATATCAAATCATTTATTACAATAATCCATGATTGTAAAAGGAGAGAATGATAAACATGCATAAACTAAAGACAAAATGCAAACCTACTACATGAAAACAAAAAAGAGTGCATGCAAAACCCAATGTTCACATTTGCCTCCATGATTAAAAAATGACCTCAGATATGTGTAGATGACCAAATCAGCTTTCAGATTTCGCGAGAATGGCGAAAAATAGATAACTGAGTCAAAAGATATGCCCTTTGAAGCGAAAATAGCTTCATCTGACTTCAAAGGAATGTAAAATAAATCTAGAGAAAAATCTGCAAAAAAAACCTACACCACTGGATCAGGTTCGCAACCAGCTTTCCAACAGTATCTTGTTTTCGAAAAACGGACTCTGTATGCTCAAGATATGACTATTTTACTAAAAATGCTCATTTTTCCTTTAAACGAAATATTTTATTAATTTAAATATTAATAAATTAATAAAATATTCAGCTGTACTTTTATGGCACGAAAACTTAGGTAACACAGAATTTGAGAGGGCACAAAAATTGAGGTAAATGGCACAAAAAATGAGGGAATTTAAAACTGCTCTAGACACCAAAAGAATATGACATGAAAATTGATGCAAAATGGCAGAGAAATCGATGCATTCGTACGGATCCTACAGTCATATGGATTTTTCAACGTTTTTGAAAATCCCCAAAAACACAAAAAAATATCAATTTTTAGCAAACCCTATCATATTTTATATGAAAATAGGGGTTTTTGGGCCTTCTAAGCGCACTTGTAAGGTCCGTTTTGCACCAACATGCACTATTTGAAAGATTACGGTCAAAATTTCTTTAAAAAATAGAAAAACCCCACTAATTTGGCAAAAAACTGCTGAAATAAGCTCAAGGTATGAAACCCTCGAGGAACTCTAAATGTGCTTTGCAATGAATTTCTCCAAAAACTGAGAAGGGGCTACAAATCAAGACTCTGATACAATGTTAGAAACCAAGATTAGACATGCAAACCAAAAGGCCTTCCACATCAGAGAAAAATAATAAAAAAGAAGAGCTTCAATGCATGAAGATGTGCAAATTGATATTATTTAGAATTGAGAAATTACAATGAGATGAATTGTTTTATAAAAGAAAAGCATGCAAAACCCTAAAGGTAAAACCTAATTTTGACCTAAAAGGCTAAACTAAATAAAGCTTACTTATTAATTAAGTAAACTAATTATTACCTAAGTAAACTTAATAAAGTGTAATTAAATAATTAATTACACCAATAGGCATACCATCTACTTTATTCTTAAGGTAAAATAAGTATTTGAGCAATCTATGGTAGAGGCAAGAATAAAGTAGTATGAGGACTATGGGAAAAAATTGATGAAGTGTAACTAGGATGTGTAATAAGAGGTAATGCCATGGGACCATGGAAGGAGGAAGCACATTATAAAGTGGAGTGAACATAGGTTGAGAAGGAGGAATGGTATGAGATAAATTATTATGAGGTTTAGCACTAATAGTTATATAAGTTGAAGGGTGGGATGTAAGTAGAACACTAATGGAGATAAGAGTGGAGGGGACACTAGAGGTAGGAATGGAAGATGAAGGGGTCACACTAGGGGTGTCAACATGAGAGGTAGTGCACATGGAAGTGTTAATTATGGGAGAATAAGGCTCATTAGAGAAAGAAGAATGAGAGGATATGCCATAATTAAAAGAATACAATAAAAGGATCAATTCCAAATGGACCATCCGGTAATGACTTATAGAAAAGTGTAGTTAATTGTTGAGGAGATTGAGCATGAGTAAGTGCATTAAAACAAGAAAGATTTCCTAGTAAATGAGAGATTTCAAGCTTAGCTACATATTCAACATGATCAAAATCACATTATTCTTCATGATCCCATAAATGATTCTCAAAATAAGCATAAAAAAAATATCATTATCATTTTGGATTGGGTGGTCTTGTCAAGGTTTGAATAATGAATCTTTTGTAAGGGAAGATTAGGGTCCCAACTAGCTCATGACATAAAAAAAAGAAATATGACAAAGAGAAATAGAAAGGTATGAATCAATCTAAAATTTGTAAAATCAAAACAATTAACAAATAACAATATCTTAAAATAAAACCCTAGAGGAGAAAACAAGGGTGGCTAGGGTTGATGAAAATAAGATCACATGATGAATCAAAAATCTTAAGGAAAAATAAATCTATGAATAAGGAATTTACAAAAGTGAAATCAAATCCTAGACTACTTGATTTTAAAATAGGATAAAGTAATGAAATAGAATATTTTACCAAAGAAAACTTGACAATTTAGAATTAGTGGAGATCACAAGTCAAAAATTTAGAAACAAGTGAATAATTAGTTGGTCAAAGGAAGGGAAAAGGGGCAATAACCTTAATGTCAGGGGTTTCCCACATGACCTTTCACCATTTATGCTATCTGTGACCATTTTTGCACCTCATGCTTTTCAACCAGCTTTACGAGTTGTGATCAAGGCCAGTGGGTTGCAGAGGAAGATAGTTATAGACCATTTTTTCCTTTTCCTTTAGCTACCTCTAGTTTTCTTTGGTGTATGAAAAATATGGTTAACGAATTGGATTTTGGTTTTTTGTTTTCAGTTAGTTGCAAAAAAATGTTTCAAATACCAAAAAAAATCTACCAGACTTCTGTGATCTTTTGGTAAAATGTTTAAAAATAATACTCACAAGAAAATATTTAAATAATATATTAAGTTTTAATAATTTGAGTTTTTTTTCTCAAGTTGAACCTTAGTTGCATTTAAAAAAAATAATATCTAAAAAATGAATATAATGTTTTTCAAAATGACCAGAAATACAATAACTTTAAATGAGGAAAACGGGCCATAGTACATCAAATACCACCCTATTATTCTAAATGGCTTCACGTGTGGATTTTGATGGACTTTGGCCTTTTTTTCTCATTTAAAGTTGTATTTTTGGTCTTTCTAAAAAACATTCTATTCATTTTTAAGATATTACTATTTTTAAAAATGCAGTCGAGGTTTAACCTTAAAAAAAAAAAAAAACAAATTATTAAAATTTGATATACTACTTAAATATTTTCCTGTTAGTATTCTTTTTAAACTTTTTACCAAAAGATCACATAAATCTAGTGGATTTTTGGTGTTTGAAACATTTTTCTGCAACTAACTGAAAACAAAAAACCAAAATCCAATTCGTTAACCATATTTTTCATATGCCAAAGAAAACCAGAGGCAGCTAAAGGAAAAGGAAAGGGAAAAAATGGTCTATACCTATCTTCCTCTGCAATCCACTAGCCTTGAATCAACAACTGTTGTTGACTGCTGTTCAACTTGGGATGACTCTGCACAGTTACTTGCTTTAATATAAGATAACTAATGGAAACTCTCTATTGTTTCCTTTTTTCCCCTGATTTTCCTCTTGGGATTCTTCGCGTACAGTGGTTATATATTTGTAAATCTATGCATTTGACATTTGATTATACATAATGAATAAGTCAAATTATGCATTTGTTTTTTTGTGCCTGAACAATTTGTCTTTGTAGATCTGCAGAATTTTACAAAAAACATCAAAGAAAAAGAGTCTTTAGATTTGTTATTTGCTTTCATTTGAGCATTCAAATATGGAAGAAAAAAAATTATTGTATTCCTTTATTCACATTTCCTCATACCATTGTTGGTTTCAAACCCTACATCATGAACAAGATCTGACGGTGAAGGGTTTTTCACCTTCACCAAACAAACCCAGGTTTGTAAGAATAATCAAGGTAGTAAATTAGCTAAGGTTAGCAATCATAAGTATGAATTCACCATATTTTGTCTTGATGTTAGTTATCAATAAATGATATTAAGCATCCTATTCCTCTTCATTATTATTTTTAAATAATAAAGAAATTATATAGCTTAGTCAGGTTTAGATTTTTTTTTCCTTAATTGAAATGGACTAACTACTTTCTTCTAAAATATACTGCTCTCTAGGCCCACAAATCAACAAATGGCTATTGACAGCTGCCCCAATTGAACTCAGTGGAAAATATATATTGGTGTAATGGAGAGTATATGAGATTGACCATGGTGTCTGGTACTCTCCAATTCAAGTTTTATGTTTGTTTTTTTTTTCTACAATACTATTATGCAGGATTTCGAAGAAGACTACACCATTATTTGTTTTCTACATGTGGATTTTTCCTCAATGCTCCTTCATGCCCATGTGGTACCAAATGAGATGTCCTTTAACACTCTCTAGGCTAAAATAAATTGGTGAACTTGTCAGATATGTTTGTTTCTTTAGAAAATTATTTATAATAATTTTAATAAAAAATTGACAATAGTTAAAAAATTGCAAAGAAGTATGCAAAAATTCAAATTCTAAACATCTATATGTTAGAAATTATTTTCATTTCCTTTGTGCTCTTCCCTCCATTATCTATATTATAGTTCTCATGACAATCAATTTCCCACTCTAAGAAACTAACTTCATTAAATAATTATATCTACATTTTAGCCACCTCTATTAATGTGATTGCACAACCAACTACCAGAATACAAATTCTTTCAATCAGACAGTCTTCAAGTATCTTGAAATCAACCTTTTAATAGAATAGGGGAAAGGGGCCCATAGTGGAGCAACCTAACTTCGCATTTCTAAAAATGCTACATGGAAATTTCAAATCAGTCTCAATTTTGTACAACAATTTATTTGGCCTTTCACCTGCTTAAAAAATTTAATTTTAGACTCACATCATCAAATATGATGCCACATCAGCATGCTTTTCATTGAAGTATCCGAAAAAATGATAAAAAGAAAAGTGAGAACGATAGTGGTGCATTAAGTCATGTTTTATTGGTGCGCTGATGTGGCATCACATCATTTGTCAGTTTGTGTACTTTATGGATAAAAAGTGTTTTGCAATTGGATATTAAGGTGCTCCACTATGGATCCCATTAAAGACTACTTCTATCCCCACTATTGGAGCCTGCTCCACTATGGGCTCCTCTCCCATATATGACATTTAATATTACATATAAGAATCTACACCATATTATAATATTTACTTACAAGCAAAAAATATTTTATAATTTATCAACTATTTCAATTGATAGACCATCCCTATCACAAGGGAGCTAGTGATTCTCCTGTAATGTATGACTGAAAACACAAATTATGGCATATGGCCTACAGATTGTCATATTCCAAGCTCACTTGGCAGGATGGTTCCTTTCAATCTAATTTACAACCAAGCCAAAAAAATTAAATTGGAGACATCTTTCATCCTATCCAACCAACCTTTCCAAGGGAAAGTTGAATAGATGTTAGTTCAATTGGAACAATAAATGCAACTTTTAATCAGAAGTAACACATAATGCAATCGTTAATGAAACAAATGGACTACCAACCAAAATTTTTTGCAGGTAAATATAATTATGTGTATATATATTCTTTTATAAAAGTTAAAAACAAAAACAAATGAATGAATACTCCTAAGAAAATAGAAAATATTAGTCTTGAAACATTAAATGAGAAGCACAAGTTCATAGAATCGCAATGTGTCTACCAATTACATGACATAAAGCTAAAATTAAATCTAGATATAAGGTTTTTTAAAATGAGACTAATCCAACAAGTTGTTCTTAAGACTGGTCAACAAAACAAATATTCTAGCACAGTTCTTAAAAAAAGAGAGAAAAAAGGTCTTGTCAGATATTCATAGCAAGGATGAACTATTAAAAAATATTTTAATAGATTGAATGCAATCTCAGTAGATCCATTGTTGAGATTAATGTGTACCCTTCTCTATCAACTGCCCAAGTAGTTATTAGATCCTCAGGGAACACCATGTATGTACTGGATACGAGAATTTTTTTAGATAGATTGTCTAAAAACCTATGATTTCTTTGGTTTCTTGTTAAACCCAAGTGGAACTTTCTCTTTTTACAAATAGGCCACCGTTTCAAGAATAATCCATTTGTATGATGGGCTCATAAGCATTTTTTTAGGTTGAAGGCAAGTCCACTAGGTCCTTGCCTTGTATCGGTTGGGTACGTAGGAGGGAGCTTCCATATGACCTATCCATGGTGGTGTTTTCCCTGGTCATGATGGACCAAGTAGATATTTTAGTTTTGAATTTGGGTTATCCCAACAAAAAGTTGATGCCCTTCAACAAGAGTTCATATGAATAAAAGGAGGAGCATGCATGGAGAAGTTAGTGATGAACGTAAGAGATTGTAAGAAGCATCTACATTTGTGTATAAGTAATAGAGAGAACAAAGAAGAATGCATGGAAAATCGGTAAAAATGAGTATTCTGATGGAAACGGGAAAAGAATTGCCTCTGATATTAAAATTTGAATTTGCAGCAAACCATGTTTGTATGTGGTTGTTGGAAGAGATGACGGAAGATGGAATTGTTAGCCGATTGGCTTATTAGTGTGGGCTTTGAGCCCAAAGATTCATAAGTCGGTGGTATTCTAAGATTTAAGATACCAACAAAATCTGTTGATTTTATTTTTAATTCATTTATTTCATTCTTCGCATGCCACCTGACAAGCTTTGCCACATATCAAAGCAACAGTTTCATGGCACCAAGTGTAGATGATCGGATGAGTTGTATGCTACAATGTCTTCAGAGTTGCCCCTGCATCTATCTCTCAAACCAACATCTGAA
Source organism: Sequoiadendron giganteum (assembly GCA_007115665.2). Taxonomy (NCBI): domain Eukaryota; kingdom Viridiplantae; phylum Streptophyta; class Pinopsida; order Cupressales; family Cupressaceae; genus Sequoiadendron; species Sequoiadendron giganteum. Next base: position 401,127,808 of record CM021110.1, on the reverse strand, counting down.
ATAGCAATTTCCCTTGTCGTCTTTCAGTGCTTACAAACTCCACTGATACCCACCAAAGTTAATTTTGGATAGTATTCATTGGATAAGGAAAAAAATGGCATAATGAATCATAAAACTATCTCAATACCAAATCCTTGGAGATTTTGCTTAAATACATGTTTCATCATTGGAAATAAATATATGGAAAAATTATGGTTGCTTTTATGAAATTCCTCAAGACTTAACGGGACTAGGTATATATTTCAGTGGTTTATGTGTCTTTTATCTCTCTCTGTTAGTGTATGCTTGTCAAAGAACTATCCACTGTATGTTGCTATATAACCATTTTAACAAATTTCCAATTACCTATCCTCAGAATTTGTCTATTGACATGTGTGCATCGTTGACAGATGAATATTACTAAATTAAAATTATTATTAACAATTTTCTAAAGAAACAAACATATCTTGACAGGTTGAGCAATTGATTTTAGCCTAGAAAGTGATTTTAGCCTAGAGAGTGTTTAAAGGGCATCTCATCTGGTGCCATATGGGCATGAAGAAGCATTGAGGAAAGAGCAACATGCAGAAAACAAATATTAGTGTAGTCATCTTCACAGTATTGAAGAAAACAAAAATCAGAGGAGATATAAACTTGGAATTAGAGAGTACCTCGCACCATGATCGATATCATATACTCCATTATACCAATATATGTTTTCCACTGAATTCAATTGGGGACAACTACCATTTGTTTATTTGTGGGCTTGCTTAGAGAGCAATATATTCTGGAATAAAGGAGTTAGTCCATTTTAATTAAGAAAAACAAAAATTCTACACTGGCCAAGCAATATAATTTCATAATTATAATAGAGAGGAATGAGATGCTTATGATAGCTAATCTTAGCTAATTTACTAGGCTGATTATTCTTACAAACCAGAGTTTGTTCGATGAAGACAAAAAATCACAATCATGAGAAGCCCTCCACCGTTCGATCTTGTTCATGATCTAGGGTTTGAAATCAATAATGCTATGAGAAAATGTGAATAAATGAATACAGTAATTGTTTTTCTTCCATATTTGAATGCACAAATGAGAGAAGATAACAAATTTAAACACTCTTCTTCTTTGAGGTTTTGATGTTTAGCATGATGGAAAGTAGTGGAATAGACAAGATTCCTCTGACCAACATGCAGCTAAAGAAATAGCATAAACAAGTGTAACAAGATGTTCTTCTCTTCCATATCAATACCAGGAGGTCAACTCCACTTTCAATCTCACAAGGGCATCATTGAAAGGTCCCACGAGAAGATGCTAAAACCGGGAAAAATGTCTTTGGCTGATACATCTGCAATCGGTGCTCTCCACATGCATGGTCATGGACATGGACATGTAATGGAAATGAGCCAACTTGATCATATGTTAACATCTACATCTAAAAAATCTGGGTGTTTGACAATCGGTTTGGTAGGTCAACATTGTCACCACCATGAGAGCTCTCTCATACTGTCACCTGATATGAGGTCTCAGAGTCTAGATTACCAGCTTCAACAAATTCAGAAGCCAATCCATACTTTTCTATCTGTTCCTCGAATCTGTAATAAAAGATTGGTGAAGCGCTTCAGCAGAGGGCAATAGATACACAATGTGATCAAGAGCCAGTGGACTGCTGAGAAAAATAGGTATTTTTCTTTTCTTTTAAGGCCATTTTCCCCTTTTCCTGTGGTTTTCTATTACATCTTATATCCAATTTTAATAATTTGAAAAAAATTCTCAAGTTGAACATTTGGTTGCATGTTAAAAAAATAATACTATCTAAAAAATGCATATAATGGTTTTCCGAAAGACTAGAAAATACAATTACTTAAAATGAGGAAAACAAGCCACAGTCGTGAAAATTATTGGATTTTAATTACTTTTAATTATATAATAATTAATTTGGATTGGATGTAGAATTTGTGCACAACTTTTTGAATAAATTTTTTGAATTTGTGCAGGTTGCTTGTAAAGCTAGTTGAAAAGCATGGGGTGCGAAAATGGTCGCAAATAGCAGAAATGGTGAAAGATCGTTTGAGAAAGCAATGCCGAGAAAGATGGCATGACCATTTACGTCCTAAAATTAACGTTAAATTGCCGCCTCCCTTTTCCCTTCCTTTAACCAACTAATCATTCACTTGTTTCTAAATCTTTGACCTGTGATCTCCACTATTTCTAAATTGCTGATTATGGTTTCATCACCTCAACCAACAATTACTATTGGTCTTTTCATATTATATTTTCTCTCCACATATGATTGAATGAATCATGAATAATGAATGGGAAATGCACCTATAAAATCATAAAGGAGGAAAGAATGAATATTACTGAAATTGACTATTTATACTTGTTGGCATATTGTTGTCATTGATGTCAAAAGGGGATATTTGAGTGATATCCTAGAAGGGAGATTGTTGGCATCATGGTGTTTTGATGTGTGAAGAATCTATGGATCAAATTTTGGAAGAGCTAATGAAGTGCATGGAGTTGTGAGCATGATGTTGCAATATTGCAATATTGCTCAAAAAGTTGCAAAGTTGTCATGCAAGTCTAGAATATAACTAAATACATAAGTTTCATTTGCATGATGGTCTTTATTAACAAAGTTAATACATAAATATTAATTAATAATAATATCATCGCTTTTTCTAAAAACAAATCTTAGAAAATAAGAGTACTAATAACCTTATACTATACGCATAATTCATATCACGTTAGTTATCCATCTTTATTTATTTCCTAGTATTCAATCATTTGTACGAGCTTCTGTTATTTTGAAGGTACTGTTTACTAGTCATTCTCCTGGTAATATTGTTACCAAAGGGATTGTTGACAAAAAGGCACTAAAGATTTATCAATGTAGTAAATTTATACATATCATAAGTAACATAAAATTTATTTTATCAACGTTTCGTGATTCATCATCAATGTAGTAAACTGATGATGAAAAACATAGTTTGATTTGAAACGTTGATGAAATAAATATCAACACAATCAAAACCAAAATAAAAAATCAAACTGAAAACTTGATATCTTTAACATAAAATTTAGAAAAAATCATTTTTATAAAGGCGATTGTTTTAATTGTTAATTTTTACTAAGTTACCATAATACTTATTTGAAATGGCTGCAAGTTCTTATCTGATTTGCAAAGTGCATCTTCCAATATTTTATGCAGAGCCACAATCAAAATGGGCAGCGAGTAAAGAAACTCCAAAAAGACCCCCCTAGATTTGCCACACCATGACCAAGATTCCATCCTTTGGCTGCCAACAATTTTTCTTGAATGATATCTGATTCCATATCTTCTTCCCACTACTCTTCTCCCATTAATGGCAACATAGCTAACATCTCTCCCATCTTAACATGGAAACCCAACCTTAACATGTCCTTTATGTTAGATCCAATGTTCTGACTAGACATGATGAAGCATGTTCTTGAATGAATCCATAGATGTACATAAGATGGACTATTTAGAGCATGGAAAGCGAGAGATCGATCTCTTTGAGATGGTGTTTGGATCTCAAACTGCCCAACCATTATAACCTATGATTCTATATAAACAAATAATCATTTTATAGGAAAGTTAAAATCTAGTTTCAAAGACTATATATATTAGATATCTATCTTGTAGATGATTTTAGATTCCATAAAGTGAGGAGGAAGTGAAATCAAAACATGAAACTTTAAAATATGGAGCTTTTAGAGAATCTCAAACTCGTTATATTTGTTTGAGAATTTATGATTATTAAAAATGTTACAAGAGAAATCAATCACACAATTAATACTCATAATTGATATATATCAAGTGTTACTGAACAAATATAATGCATAAAATTGTATATAAAAGGTAAGCTAAGATCAAAATATGTCTTCATCATTTGATCATCATACCAACACATCAATTGTAAAATAAGAATAAAATAATGGATATGTAACATCATATCATCTTGTTTTTTAGACTTAACTTGATATGAAAGACAATGACTTGCTTGAAAAGTGTCCTAGTCCCTAAATAATTTATCTTTTCATATATTTTATCACAATGTTAGTAAAAAATTCTTACATAATGTCCTAAGCCCTTACATGCTTTGTCCTTCCAATACAGAACTATTAGCATAATTTATCTGAATCATTAATATTGTTAGTTTAGTGATATATTTTTTTGTGTACTATCCCTTATGAAATAGTGGTTCATCAGTTGTGTTTCTCCTTAAATTTTAACTAACTCCAAGGTCAACAACTATTCAACGCTAGTGATGAGGCATCCCTTAACACAAATATTGTTATTTGCATATTTTTTTCCAAACAACACATGTTTTGACTTTCTCAACCTTTTCTTGTTCCTTTCTACTTAATTCAAACATTTCCCTTTTGTCAGCACATTGTATTCTCTATGCCATTTCCTTGCATTCATTTGCTATGTTTCTCTTATTTTTGCACAAGTAATAAAAATAAATGGAGAAAATAAATATAGATAAATGACATAAGTGAATATATTATGCAAACAAAATGAAATTTTTGGATGGAGGGTTTGAATTAGAGGGAAAAAATTGAAAGGAACAAGCTAAGAATGCAAAAGAATGTGCAATTTAGGAGGATAAGTGTGTAGAGATATAAGTTAACTATGTAGGGTGAAATTTGAGGGAGTCACTAGTGTCACCTTAGTGTTGAATGGCTATATATTGATAATTGAGGAGAGTTGTTAGTTATTGGGTGGTTAGATAATTTACACCCATTTTTAATTATATAAAATATTTATTTTTCTCCAACATATAGAAATAGAGCAACATGGGCAAGTAGTGAAAGAAGGTTAAATCCATTAAAAAATCTAAGAGAATCTATGTAATGCTCCTATTTAGCTATTGAAGATTTTAATTATAAAAAAACACACAACCAACAATCATTATTGGTTTTTTGCATCTCTATTGCTTCCCTTAAACATCTTCCCTACAAAATACCGTATGGACATATTCTTTCCATTTCTAAAGTTCCCACATACAAAACCAAATGTAGTATCACATCTAATTTATTTAATTTTAATAATTATTTTAAATAATTTTAATTATTACTCTTGATTCTTTTATCTATGTTAATTTTTATTAATTGGATACAATTATTTAATTAGTTTAGATTTATATTTTTAGTGAACATAATATTCTTTCATGATCTAGCTTCTAATGATAAAAGATTTCTTCTAAATTAGGGGTTTTAGATCTAAGTTTTCTAATTACTTTATCCTATTTTCAAATCTTAGTCTAGGGTTTGATTTCACTTTTCTATTCCTTATTCATAGATTTATTTTCCTTTAAGATTTTTGATTCATCATGCTACCTTATTTTCATCAACCCTACCCACTCTTGTTTTCTCCTCAAGGGTTTCATTTTAAGATATGATTGCTTGTTAATTGTTTTGGTTTTAGTGATTTGAATATTAGTTTTCTTTTCTATTTCTTTTGCTCATATTTATTTGTTTATGTCATGAGTTATTTGGGACCCTCATCTTCCCTTACAAAAAAATCATTGTCTAAACATTAACAAGACTACCCAATCTAGAATGATAATGAGATATTTTTTATGCTCATTATGAGAACCATTTATGGAATCATGAATAATAAAGTGATTTTGATCATGATGAATATGTAGCTAAGCTTGAAATCTCTCACTTAATAGGAAAATTTTCTTATTAATGCACAAGTACTCATACTCAATCTCCTCAATAATTAACTACACTTTTCTATAAGACATTACTAGATAGTCTATTTGGCAATGATCCTTTTATTATCGCATATCCTCTCAATCTTCATCTTCTAATGAGACTTCATCTCCCATAATTACCACATCCATGGGCACTACCTCTCATGTTGTTACCCCTAGTGTGACCCCTACATCCATTCCTACCTCTAGTGTCCCCTCCACTCTTACCTCCATTAGTGTTCTATTGACATCCCACCCTTCCACTTATATAACTACTAGCGCTATACCTCACAATCATTTTTCTCATACCATTCCTCCTTCTCAACCTATGCTCACTTCACTTTATAATTTGCTTCCTCCTTCCATGGTCCCATGACATTACCTCTTATTACACATCCCAATTACACTTCATTAGTTTTTTCCCATCATCCTCATACCACTTTTATTCTTGCCTCTACCCTAGATACATTGCTCAAATACTTTGATCAACTTAAGAAGAAAGTAGATGGTATGCCTACTAAACAAGGTTCTATTACATACAAGCCTCCATATCAAACACACTTGTATTTGAATTAGTTACATATGCATTTCATACTATTTTTTTCGCACCTAGATTATATCATAGAAACATAGATCCTCATGTTGATTTATGGGCCTTAAATATTACATGTTTAGAGTTTGCATATAAGAATAAAATATTAGCTATATTTTTTCCATTCACCTTAAGGGAATATGATTAGTTGAATGAATTTCTTGGTAGCTAATGGAAATGATTCCAAGTAAACAATAAGTATGAAGTTCAATGCAAAGTTATTTTTTAGGTATATCAACACAATGGTGGCAAATCCAAAGAGTCCCACTCATCCTTGAGTAAAGAGTTGGAAGGTTTAGAAGGTGAAGGGAAGTCCTCCATAATATAAATATAAGACAATAGAAGTTTTATTATTTAAAGGTGAAGTAATTAAAGGTTCAAAATATTTTGGAGGTGGATGAGATGAAGTAGAAAGATTTAAATAAGTATAGGGAGATGATTGATGTTGGTGTGAATAAATGTCTTGTACCTAGTTAATTCACTTACTAGGGACTTAGGGGACATATTCACAAGGGTATGTGAAGGGTCATGATGGGCCAAAAAGTGGCGATATCTAAGTGATATGATGGCCTATGTGCCTGACGACTATTTTTTAACCCAAAATTGATGAAACGAAAAGGGTTTTTAAAGGAGATTCTTAGCTTTCCACCAATATAAATTATGTTTTACTTTTAATTTAATAAATAATTATTATATTCATTTTCTATTTGAATTACGACTAAATTCCTTATTGATATGTTGATTGAAAAACATATATATCTTTCAAACGATATCACATTTTTTGAATTTGAAACATGTGTCACATTCTATGCTTCGCATACAATAGGATTAAAAAAAAAATGAATTTCATGAATTTTTGACCAAGTTAAGGTGCTTAGACATACAAGTTTTTATATTTTTAAAAAATTTTAATAAAAAATTTAAAATTAAGGGTGAAGCCACAATAGTGGTTTACAATTTAGGTGAGGAAGGAAAACTGACAAAAAATGACCCCAGGGCAAAAAAAGTGATTTTAGGGGTTCGTACGAACCTACTGGTTCAACCAAACCAAAAAGGGGTTCGAGCAAACCTCTTTGAAGGGGTTCGCTCGAACCCCTATGGGTTCGTATGAACCCCCCTTATCCCTCATCCCCCATCTGAGACATAAAAAAAACCTAAATTTTGGCACTTCGGAGCTCGGGTTGAGGATGAAAATGACCCAACTAGAATCAGGTAGTCCTTAGAACTAGCTATCCAACGAATATAATTTTAAAATGTTCTGGTTTTATTATGTATGTGTTTTTTTAGTTTTATTAAACATAGGGTTTTCATCGAAAATCAAGCTCTTTGTTTTGCACATGTGGAAAAATAATAGATTATCAAAATAAAATTTTAAAAAAATATGTTTGTGTTGGGTATTGATGTCCTGGATCCATTAAAAAAAAAATTGAAATTTGATACATACATAAAAATGTAGTTTGTATACAGTCCGCCTATGTCTGAATTGCAACTGGTTTGAACTCAAAACTTGATTAAGGAAAAAATGTTCAATAAAAAACTATGAGACCAAATGAAAGTGCTAGATATCATAGTTACAAATCTAAATTTGAAAAAATTAGAAACTTATCCTTCATAAAAAAAAAGTTATGTTGTATACGGTGAGCGTCACTTTTTAAAAATGTTGTTTTCTGAAAAAAAACTAGTTTTTGTGGGAGATGGAAAAAGAAGTGCAATCTGATTCCAAAATTTTTGAAAAGAATATTTTTAGAATCTATAGACAAAATTTGATGAGACTCTAGTTTTCATCATATTCAAATTCCTCACAGTTTAGCCGCTATAGGTGTATGAATGTGAAGATTTATTTAAAAATAATAATTCTAGTGTCCAGTTTGGCCAAAAATTGTAAACCACTATTGTGGGATCACCCTTAATTATTTACTTGAAAAAAAAGTACAGAAAATATGCATCACATCAAGACACAAGTCCCCTACTTATATCTAAAATATTATAAAAAAATATTATCATTTTATTGTGGTTAGGGTGGTCAAACAGACACCTACTTCTTAGTTTTTCCCTGAAATTTAAGTACTACTGCATTGAAACTTTAAATTTTCACCAAATAGATTTTATTTTTTTAAACAAACCTAGTAGTTTAGAAACTACTTTAAATTTTCTACAGATTCTATTCTTACATATTTTTGAAATAATATAGATAACTTATTCAATTCTTTACGTCAAGTTGCCTAACTTTGATTTTTTGAATTTTATTGCCACCTAAGGGCCTATTTTTTGCATGATGATCATGCACATACCCACATGTTAAGTTTACTTAAGTCCTAAGGTTCTTTCTAGAATACTTAGTTTTCATGTCTAGATCTTATCTTTTTGACTTTTATGTCAAGTTAGTTGTCTTGTGTCATAGGATTAAGACACTTGTCATGATCTTGTCTAATGGCTATATCACTAAGGGAGAACTCATTTGTCAATTATTTGTTGGATAATCAATTCCATTCCAATATTGAGCATTACATATTGATCTCTTGGTGCTTTTCATTTGGCCTCTAGATCTTGGGTATCTCCATAGCCAACTCTAAGATGGTATCAAAGCGATTTGGGTGACATTGAATAGTCTTTTTGGAGAGATCTTGGTAAATCTTGAAAATTTGAATATGCTCTTCACTTGCATCATAAGATGATCTGGAGAATCGAAAAAACTTGATAGAAATACTAGATTTTGGGGGGTTCCATTTTTGACTTTATATTGTGGGTGTATTTTGGGAGCTTGTTGCATTATATTTAAGCTCTGTTGGGAATATGATGTCATTTAATTGCAATCCTAAACATATTCCATGTATCTCCTAATTCCTTGGAAAGTGTTCCCCAACACTAGGATTAGAAAGTTATTAAATTCAAATGAAATGAACATGTAAATTGACATTTGTAATTATTCTTAAACAATAGGAACATGTGGGAGTGTACAAGATGAGTTCCTAAATAATAGGAGCACATGGGGCCCCCACATGTAGGGTGGAACCCACCTTGTTTCAGTAAATTGTTTGGAGGATTGATAACACTTCATTAATGCATGTCTAGGTTCCTACAAAAAAGGGATTGATATTTACAAGAGTTAAGTGGCACTATCAGTCCAATTTTAGTTATGTTCAATTCAATTTTGTATCAGTTCAGTTCAGTTCAGTTCAGTTTAGTTATGGTTCAGTTATCTTTAATTGCATGTAGTTATTTTGAGTTGTATACTAGTTGACATGTCTAATGACTTCAATTGCATGATAGATAATAGGTGGATACTTTTAGTTAAGTGGGGATGATCAATCATTCCTATTGTTTGCATACATTGATGGAGATATATGTTTCAGTTAACTAAGATTGACTTGGGTCCACCTTGGGCGCCCAAGTTGTCATCTTTCAATTAGCACCTTTTGCATGAGAAGATATTTACAAGGCTCAGTTAAATGTGCCCATTCTTGGGCACCAACTTTGAGGTGGAGTTTACAAGATATCTTCTTGACCAAAGTTCAGTTAAGTGTTCAATTTGGGGCACCAACTTTGAGGAAGTCTTTGGTTTGACTTTTGTTTACATGGTGGAACTCTACTTGCCAAATCTAGGTGTAGGTTTTTGAGAGGAACATTATGCTCTTGTAATTGAGCGTAGGTTTTTGAGAGGAACTTTATGCTCTTGTAATTGACAACTCTTGGGAGTTTACAAGGCTCATAATTATCTATTTATTGCAGCAAGTGCATAATATTTTCAAGAGAATTTTTTGTAGGTTGTGAAGAAGCATTGTTGAAGAAAAAGGAAGCATATCAATTAAGCATTGATACACTGTTATTGAAATCTTATTCTAAGGTTAAGTAATACAATCAATATTGATTCTGGTAGAGATTTTCTCGAAATGGTTTCTCCATGTATATGCTATGTCACTTCTATCTTCTCTCTCATTCTTCTACAATCTTCTATCTATTTCTACAAATGATAAAATTGATTTAAATAGATTAATCATACACAAATAATTGTGAAAAATAATACTTAATTAGATCTACAATCAAATAGTCTTACAAGTTTTAAGCTACAAATTTACCTTCATTTTCAACATTTGGTATCAGAGCTAATGGTTGGGTAGAGTTTGGGATGCCTTTCTCTTAAAATTTTGAAGGTTTTTTGGCTGTATTGGGAGATTTTACTATTGTGTTATTGCATATTTGTAAAATAAGTGTGTTACAATGACTTATAATTCTCGTTTAGATATTGAAAGATTCAATGGATCTAGTTATGAGATGTGGAAAGTAAAAATGGAGGATCTCCTTAAAGAGAGAGATCAGTGGTTAGTTGTTTGTAATGAGACAAAGTCACCTACATCAATGTCAGATGAGGATTGGGCTAAGCTTGATAAAAAGGCAAGAGGGACCATAAGATTATGTCTTGTTGATGTTGTTCTCTTGAATTTTTCACATGAAGCAACCATTTACAAATTGTGAAACATGATAGGTGACCGTGATATCAATCAAACTAAAAAGTCTTACTAATAAATTGTATCTGAAAAGAAAGTTGTACTCTTTAAAGATGAAAGATGGTGATTTTTTTGCACATCATTTAAATGATTTCAATTTGATTCTAAATCAGTTAGCATCTGTAGATGTAAAGCTAGAAGGTGAAGATAAATGCATTTCATTACTTTGTTCGTTACCTGAGTCTTGGGAAAATCTAATTGTTGTTATCAATGGTAGTGGTGTAGATCCTAAGATGGACAATATAATTCCTACTCTCCTATAAGAGGAGATGAGGAGGAAGTCTACAATAGGATCCCAAGATTCCTTGTTTGTAAGAGGTAGGCCTAAGGAAAAGGAACCTAAGACAGACATGAAAGGAAAGGGTAAGTCCAAAGGATGGTCTAAAAACCCTGGTAAGAGTAAGGTAAAGTGTTGGAATTGTGGGAAACCGGGACATACAAAGAAGGATTGTAAGAGCAAGAAAAAGAGTTTTGATTCTTCTACAAAGAAATCCTCAGATGACGGTAATGATGCATTAATGATTTCATGTAAAATTGTTAGTGATGACTCTTGGCTTATTGATTCAGGTTGCTCCTATCATATGACTCCTAACAAGGAGTGGTTCACTAAGTATACTAAATATGATGGAGGGAATGTCTTTCTTGGAGATAATCGCACAACAAAGATTGTGGGAAAAGGAAAGGTAAAGTTGTGTTTCAGTGATGGTAGGGTTAAGACCCTTCATGATGTTTTACATATTCCAGGACTTGCTAGAAATCTAAATTTTGTATCTAAGTTCAATTATTATGGAATGCATGTGACATTTTACAAGGGTGGTTGTAGATTGGTGAAAGGGAATAAGGTGGTTGCTAAAGGATCTCAGATTGGGACTTTGTTTAAGCTTAATACCTCCAATTTGAATAAATCAGCCAATGTAACTAAAGCTGAAAATACATGTATGATGTGGCACCATAGATTGGGCCACATTGGTGAAAAAGGTCTTAGGACCATTCTTAATAAGAAATTGGTTGATGGTATTCTTGATTATAAAACTATAAAAAATGATTTTTGTGAGCATTGTGTGTTTGGAAATCAATCTAGATCTTCATTTCCTATTGGAACAAATAAAGCTAAAATATTATTCTGAGATTATTCATTCAGATGTTATGGGTCTTGTGGATATTGACTCTATTGGAAAATCTAGATATTATGTTACATTTATTGATGATGTCTGAAGATACACTTGGATCTATTTTATGCATAACAAATCTGATGTGTTCAATAAGTTTAAATAATTTAACGCTTTAGTTGAGAAATAATCAGATCATAAGATAAAAGTGTTGAGATCAGATAATGGTGGTGAATATTTTTCTAAGGAATTTGATGATTATTGTAAGCATGCAAGAATTGTGAGACAAAAAACTACTCCATATACACCTCAACAAAATGGAGTAGCAGAAAGGATGAACTGAACCTTAATGGAAAGAGCTAGGATTATGTTAAGTAGTGCTAAGCTAGATCAATATCTTTGGGCTAAGGCTGTAAGTACTTCTTGTTATTTAATCAATAGATCTCCTAGTTCATCTATTGAAGATAAAACTCCTTATGAAATGTGGTTAGGTAGGAAACCTAGCATTGCACATTTCAGGATCTTTGGTTGTGAGGATTTTGTTAATGTACCTAAAGAAAAGTGGTCTAAGTTGGATCCAAAAGCACAAAAATGCATATTCATAGGTTATGGTGAAAATGTAAAAGGTTACAAGCTTTGGAATCCTCTAACCTGAAAAATTACTTTATCTAGAGATATGATTTTCAGGGAATTTAGAGCTTATTCAAGAGAAGAACAACCAAAGGAGAAGGATACTTCTCGAACAATGCATTTTGAGATTTAAACTAAGAAGCGTGAAGATGCACATGTTGAAGAAAAATTGGATGGATTGGATGAGGAGATTTCACAGATTTTTGAGATAGATTCTCATGATGAGCATATTGAGGAACAAAAAGAATCTTCTTTGAGAAGATCCACAAGACAACGAAATCCTATTGATAGGTATAGCTCACCTGAATTATTTTGTATATTTTCTTTAATGAGTACTAATGATGAACCTAGATCTTATAGGGAAGATTTTTCTTTAGATGAGAACAAGCTTTTTTCACAAGCTATGCATGAGGAAATGGTTTCCTTGGATACTTGTGACACATGGGATCTTGGGTGTTTTCCCAAAGGAAGAAAGGCCATTGGTTGTAAATGGATCTTTAAAAAGAAAATTGGAGCAGATGGTAATATCAAAAGGTACAAGGCTAGATTAGTAGCCAAGGGCTACTCCCAGAGAGAGGGAGTTGAATTTAATGAAATCTTCTCTCCTGTTGCTAAATTAACTTCTATTAGATTATTTTTATCTATTGTTGTTGTTTATGATTTTGAGATAGAGCAAATGGATGTGAAAACTAATTTATTGCATGGGGATCTTGATGAGGAGATTTATATGAGGCAACCTGGTGGTTTTGTTGTAAAAGGAAAAAAATCTTTGGTTTGCAGGTTAAAGAGATCTTTATATGGATTGAAACAGTCACCTAGAATGTGGTACCAGAAGTTTGATGCTTTTGCATTAAAAATTGGTTATGTTAGGAGTGAGGAAGATCATTATGTTTACATAAAATGTATTGATGATAAGATTTGAATTATTATCTTGTATGTTGATGACATGTTTATTGGTAACAATAAGGTAATGTTCAAAGAATTGAAAACGCAACTCTCTAGTAGAGATAGAGGTAACAAAAATCTTTGCTTAAGTCAAAGCAACTATGTTGATACTATTTTGAAATGGTTTAACATGAAAAATGGTAAATCAATTAATATTCCTTTACCAGTTGGCATGAAGTTAAGTTTAGACATGTGTCCTAAATTTGATTTTTATCATGAGGAAATGTCTGAAACTCCATATGCTAGTGTAGTTGGTAGTTTGATGTATGCAATGGTTTGTACAAGACCATATATAGCCCAAGAAATGGGAGTTCTAATTAGGTTTATTTTTAACCCTAGTAAAGAAAATTGGACTTATATTAAGAGGGTGTTTAGATATTTATGAGGTACTTTTGATTACTATTTGGTTTATCATGGTGCTAATGATATTGATATTATACATAGATCATTGGACATACAAGGCTTTGTTGATTCAGATTGGGCAAGAGACCTGGACAATCAAAGGTTGACAAGTGACTATGTGTGTTTACTTTCTCTGGAGATATGGTTAGCTAGATGAGTAAGAGGCAGCCCACATTTTCTTTGTCCACCACAAAATTAGAGTACATGGCTACTACACATACCTCTAAAGAGGCAATTTGGTTACAGAGACTTGGGAAAGTTATTGGTTTTAATTGCAAGAAAATTAGACTTGAATGTGATAGTCAGAGTGTTACTTTTTTAGCTAAAAATTCTATGTATCATGCTCATACTAAGCATGTTGATGTTCAATATCACTTTGTGCGAGAAGTGGTTGAGAGTGTTAAGGTATTGATTAAGAAAGTTGACACTTTGATCAATGTTGCATATTATCTTATGAAACTTGTTCCTATAGATAAGTTCTCTTGGTATAGGAAGGCCATTGGCCTTGAGTCCTGTACTTGATTTATAATAATGATTCCTTGTTTAGAATAATTACAATGTATAATTGCAATCCTAAACATATTTCATGTATCTCCTAAGTCCTCGGAAAGTGTTCCCCAACACTAGGATTAGAAATAGATTAAATATGAATTAAATGAACATGTAAATTGACATTTGTAATTATTTCTAAATAATAGGAACATGTGGGGGTGTCCAAGATGAGTTCATAAATAATAGGAGAACATTGGGCACCTACATGGAAGGTGGAACCCACCTTGTTTTAGTTAACTGTTTGGAGGATTGATAACACTTCAGTAATGCATGTCTAGGTTCCTACAAAATCGGGATTGATATTTACAAGAGTGAAGTGGCACTATCAGTATAGTATCAGTTTTGTATCAGTTTTGTTCAGTTATGGTTCAGTTATCTTCAATTGCATGTAGTTATTTTGAGTTGTATACTAGTTGAATTGACTAATGACTTCAATTGCATGAAAGATATCAGGTGGATACTTTTAGTTAAGTGGGGATGATCAATCATGCATATTGTTTGCATAAATTGATGGAGAGATATGTTTCAGTTAACTAAGATTAACTTGGGTCCACCTTGGGCACCCAAGTTGGAATCTTTTAGTTAACACCTTGTGCATGAGAAGATATTTACAAGGCTCAGTTAAGTGGGCTCATTCTTGGGTGCCAAATTTGAGGTGGAGTTTACAAGATATCTTCTTGACCAAAGTTCAGTTAAGTGTTCAGTTCGGGGCGCCAACTTTGAGGAAGTCTTTGGTTTGACTTTTGTTTACATGGTGGAACTCTACCTGCCAAATCTAGGTGTAGGTTTTTGAGAGGAGCTTTATGCTCTTGTAATTGAAAACTCATAGGAGTTTACAAAGCTCATAATTGTCTATTTATTGCAACAAGTACATAAGATTTTCAAGATATTTTTTTGCAGGTTGTCAAGAAGCATTGTTGAAGAAAAAGGAAGCATATCAATCAAGGATTGATACAATTTTATTGTAATATTATTCTAAGGTTAAACAATACAAGCACTATTGATTCTAGTCAATTTTTTACCCGAAAGGGTTTCTCCACGTATATGTTTTGTCAATTCTATCTTTTGTCTCATTCTTCTATAATCTTCTTTCTATATCTACAAATGATAAAATTGATCTAAACAGATTAATCATACACAAATAATTGTGGCGAAGAATACTTAATTAGATCTCTAGTCACATATTTTTACAAGTTTAAAGCTACAAATTTACCTTCATTTTCACCAAGCTCGCGATTATGTCTAGAGTGCTCGAGAAAGTCAGATTTGCCTTTTTTTCGTCTCAATTAGACATTGGAGGTCAAATCTGCAAGGGTTTGAAGATTGAAGGTGGTTGCCAAATCAAGGAGGTATCTACCACTTCAAATTATTTTGAGTCAAAAAGGATACCGCCATTGTGCTCAAAAGACCCAAAGCATATTATAGATTGAATGTCAAATCATTGATTTTGGAGAAAGTTGTCCTTTGAGGCAAAAAAAATTGTTGGTCAAGTCGTACGACCCAACCTACATAGTGTAGTACAATTTCAAAAAATAAGAATATTTTATTTATTTTCCAAATCTTTTTGAAAAAAATTATATTATTTTCAGGAAATTTTAAGATGACAACCTTGTGTAAACTTGACCAACTTTGTCTTGAAAGGATCTTCAAGCCTCAAAACCACCTACATTTGCAATCACACATGTAGAGAGATAAAAACTTGTTGATTGTTAGAAAATAGGGAGGTAAAAGCGCAAAGTTGTTTCACACAAGTTATAAAGGAAACGACCAACGTTGATCCAACTTTTAAAATTGAATTACTAAAAAGTGGCATATATGTTTTGAATTTTGAAATGATGTAAATTAGTTAAATATGTATTTTTTAGTATATTTTATGTTTGTATTTTAAAATAAAAATAAAAATTATTTTAAACTAGTTTTTAATAAATTAACACTATAATTTAGTTGTTGATAAAATGCTAAAAAATAAAGTTGCATGGGATGTCAAACCTTTTATAGTAAATTTTATTTTATTTTTTTCATTTTTTTTGTTTGTATTTATAACTTGAAACTTTATTGCATGGATATATTTTTTTACCAATTTTGATAAATATATATTTTGAAATAAATATTAAAATGTGCGTGAATCAAAAAACAATTTTTTCCATTGGACGTCAACTTTCATATTAAATATTTATCTAAAATGAAAAAAAAAATAATACCATCTTGAAATAGATTCTTTTATCTAGTGCATCATATTTTTTCCTATTTTTTAATAAGTTTTAGTATTTTTCCTTGGCATGGTAATCAACCTAATATTTTGTGTTGATAATCAAATTTTAGTAAAAATATAAATAATAATTAAACTATTAAAATAAATATATTTTTGAAAACTACACTTATGGATCTACAAAAGGGTATTTTATATTTAAAAAAAAAAAATTATTTACATTAGCAAGAGTTATTGAAACTTCAAGTTTTTCAAATAGTTTTTTTTTGGTAAATTGGAATCAAAGTGGTGCTCTATATATATTTAGCCAACATTTTTAGTTAGAAATACTTAAATTCAGTTGTGCTGATAAGTTAGTTGAAAGCGTGACACAACTTTGTGTTTACCTCAAGGTCAAACCCTGTTTAGGTAATTAAACCTTGTGATGAAACAATGAAACATGAAATAGGAACAATGATACCTTGAATGATGTCTTGAGATGTAAATCAACAATCTAACATGAAATGGCCATGTAGAATGTAGATCTTGATATTGAAATTTGATATGAAATAATGCTTGTAAGTGGATCTTTAATGCTACATCACAACACTAGCTCAACAACATGCTTGATGCTTGATGACTTTGCCATGATGATGGATCTTGAATTTCTCCAACAAATGATGAAGAATTATGCCCTTGAATGCCTTAGAAATGCTCTTGAATGCTCTCTTGATACTCTTGTAAAGTCTTTGAATGCTTAACTCTTGAATTCTAGGCTTGATATCATGAATTCTTAGTGAAATAATGATTTGAGAACTTGATTATATAGGCAATCCACCCAACTTACCGTTTATTAGATCCCAAAAACCGACATTCAAAAAATTTGAACTTAAAACCTTGATTTCTCACTCAAAACCCTAAAAAGGGGCCACGTGGGACTCATACGCCACTTGTGGTGTATAGGTCCCATCTGGATGGGACTCATATGCCCAAGGTCACCAATGGGTGCCACCAAGCTTTTTCAGGAGGAAATGTTGGGGAGTTGAGAAATTAAGTATATTTGTTGATTATGTCGAGATCTCGATTGAAATAAACCTCGAGATGCATAATATAGGGTCTTTCTAGTTCTAATTACAGTACAACAATATTAGAAGTATTACTACTCTATATTGTCCTAGAAATGCCACTAGGTTTTCCATAAACCCTTGAATTGCATGTGTGTATGATAATATGGTTACAAGAAGATAAAATAGGAAAGAAACTATGTGGATCCTCATATGAGTGAATGAAGCATGGATAATGAATTGGAAATGTACCTACAAACTCATAAAGGAGGAAACAATAAATATTAATAAAATTGACTAAGTACATACTATCATTTAGAGTAATAATAAAAGAATTAAATTATTTATCACTAAATTCATTCATAGAAACCTTAGAAGATTATTATTTTACTTTAGAACCATGTAGATAATATTAAATAATTAATTTGAGGGAAGAAGAAGATACATCATGCATATAAAAATTATCATTAGAAGGAGAAACATTTGAATCTTCATCATTACATTCATCTAGTGTATTATCTATGAAATTTTCAACAATCTTATTTTCCTTGTATTCATTGTGAACCTCATATTAAATGTGTGGTAGGGAAGGGGTGGAAGAGGTATAGGATCCAAGTTGTGAGGATAATATCATCAAATATGTCAATCAAACCTTATATCAACGGCCTTTCAAACAACCTATCAAGCTGCCAACATCTAATAAACTATCCCAGGATGCATCCTTCCTACAATGGGCATTATCATTGGCAATCGTTTTAGATGTTTATCCTCAAAAAACATCACACCTTTTGGAAAGAGATATAGATAACATTGATTGTTTATTTTGATCTTTTCTTTTGATTTATCTACTTGACCCATTCTGAGGACCTCTCGATGATGTCTATCAAAATTCTTTAAATAGAAAGGAATGGGGCATCAATCATTATCTTTTGTTTGTTGTGATTTTGGGGTATTCTTGTAAAATAATCTTGGTGCATACTTTCTTAGTTGTGTGTAGGGAGGTCATTTAGAGTAAATTGTTGACTATTGCATATTCTTTGGTTCAAGATATTCTGAACTTATAAACTACATTCCAACGAGGTTTTTGTATGTCAAGGTGTGAACAAGAACTATCTTATATGTTTGCAGAGTCAAATTCCATCATTCTAGATACAACACCATCTTGGTTAGCGTTAACTTGATGCATAATTTCTATGTTCTATATCAAACATAGGAATGATGAAAAATCCTAATCCCAAGATATAAGAAACTCATCCATCTCATTACCATATCTAATAAAGTCTCAAAGAATCATGGACTTGTTAGACTTCTGAATCAATCTCGACATCAATGTTCAATCCATCCATCTCATTCTTATATCCATCTTATTCTTCCCATTCTATCTTTACTAACATTGCTATCCAAGTATCGAATCTATGTGATATATCAAAATATATATGAGGCTACCCATAGCTAATGACTATCTATACATAATCAAATCTATCTACATCAAAATTTTGTGCTTTCTAGTCCTCTTTGAGTCGAACTGATCTTGCATCTTTATTGAGAGATCAACCGAAAATTTAAAATTTATGCTCGATCTCTCAAGGGGGCAGGGAACTAGCTTATTCCTTCCACTTGAGCAACATTGAGCATCCAAAAAATTAGAATATTTTTTTTAATTTTTTATTTGAGCAGCAATTTAATCCAAAAAGTATCAGTCTTTGAACCAACGTAATAGGTACCTCACTTCAAATAGGGGAAAATGTAGACACTTAAAAGGGTATGTGCAGGATCATGATAGAAAAAATAGGACCTTAAGTGGTGATGAAAATTCAAAAAATCAGAGTTAGGCAACTTGACATAAAAATTTGAATAAGTTATCTATATTATTTTAAA
The DNA here is from genome assembly GCA_007115665.2 of Sequoiadendron giganteum. Taxonomy (NCBI): domain Eukaryota; kingdom Viridiplantae; phylum Streptophyta; class Pinopsida; order Cupressales; family Cupressaceae; genus Sequoiadendron; species Sequoiadendron giganteum. Next base: position 401,108,232 of record CM021110.1, on the reverse strand, counting down.
TATATGTAAGAATAAAACCTATAGAAAATTTAATGTAGTTTCTAAACTACTAGGTTTATTTACAAAAATAAAAAATCTATTTAGTGGAAATTTGAAATTTCAATGGAGTAGTGCTTAAATTTCAGGGAAAAAATAAGAAGTAGGTGTTTGTCTAACCACCCTAACCACAATAAAACGATAATATTTTAGATATAAGTAGAGGACTCATGTCCCGATGTGATGCATATTTTTTTGTAATTTTTTTCCAAGTAAATAATTAATTATGATTTTTTTATTACAACTTTTAAAAAATATAAAAAAGTCGTATGTCTGACCACCTTAACTTGGTCAAAACTTCATGAAATTCATTTTTTTTTCTTTTTTTAATCCTATAGTATGTGAAGCATAGAATATGACACATATTTTGGTCAAAAAATGTGATACCGTTTGAAAGCTATAGATGTTTTTCAATCAACCTACCAATTAGGACTTTAGTCATAATTCAAATAGAAAATGAATAATAATAATTTATTAAACTCAAAGTAAAGCATAATTTATAGTGGTGGAAAGTTGAGAATCTCCTTTAAAAACCCTTTTCATTTCATCAATTTTGGGTAAAAAAAAGGTCATCAGGCACATGGGCCATCATATCACTTACATATCGCCACTTTTTGGCCTATCATGATCTTGCACATACCCAAAAATGTCTCGAATGATATACACACTTGAATCTATTATATTAAAATCGTTTCATCCTAAATTTCATTCTCTTTCTACCTATTTGATTAAATTAGTCTAGCTATTTAATTAAATGCACCATTTTCATCTATTAGTCTGATGGATCTAATTAGGTTAATTCACCCCCTCTCACACTAACATTTCACCCTGTTAAATTGAATGAATCAAATTATTTAATTTAAACCCTAAGTCCTCTTATTTAATTAAATAAACCTAAACTATTTAATTAAATATCATATTTGCATCCCCTTTTCATTAAATAAATCAATAATTTAATGAATGTCATATAATTCCTCCTCTTGCACATTTAAATTTAGTTTTAATTACTAAATTTATTAAGTATCCTCACCCTCCCACTTGTAATGGAATATTCTTGGAATATTCCTCCAAAAGAGAATATTCCTATGGAATATGCCCTTTTGTGCACTCATTCCTCCAAAATATCTCTTAACATCTTCCTAATTCTTAGGAACTGTGTTTGTTGAAAGCTAATTTGGACCATTGATTAAATTAGTCAAGATTCTTCTCAATTTTCAACCTTGACCATGGATTGGAATCCTCAATCCATGTTTCATCAGGTCCTTTCATTATTGAACATTGATTGATCTTTTGAATCTAAGCCTGTGTTTTCTCATTTGCTCTCCTATAAATAGATCACTATTTGGAGACAAATGGATCCCTCTTTTAGTAGTAAACTTATGCTATTAAAATCACTCATCTTGCACCCATATTTAGCATACATTTATATTTTTAGTTTAAAATCTTGATCATAGTAGTTTAAAGTATCCATTAATGGCTTCCATTTTATCTTAGTTTACATCATTTTAGTTTAAATTATATCAATGGATTTCATCTTTTAAATTCAACTCCATTTAGCATAGATTGCATCTATTTCACAAATCATTTTAGCATTTTTAACACATCACCATCATATTAGATTAGTTTTTATATCATGTTTTCACCATCTCTCATCAGTTTAATCAGTTTTGTTAAATAAAACTGATTGAAACAAGCTCATTATCCAAGGGATTGGGAAAGGGTCACCATTCTACATGAATGCAACACCACTCCCCCAATAGAATAAGATTTAGGGTCATAGAATAGTTGTTTATTAAGCTTTCATATTTTAGCACGTTAGTTTTAATGGCTACTTCATTTTGTTGATTATTGAATATCTTATTGGGATTAATACTTAGGGAATTAAACAAGGTTTTAATCTACATGGATCTACTCTATTTGGTTCACACTATGACATTGGTCACAATTTCATTCCACAATTTTCAATTTCTATATATTAACATATATACTTCTTATTCTATCAGTTGCATCTCCAGATGAGTGAAGAGAGGAGGACTAGCGGACACATTTGAAAGATAAAAGAATCAACATAAACTCCATCCAGTTGACCACAAAGGAAATGTGTGATCTATTTCCTTCCCCTAATGGGAAATGAATATGTATTAGGTCCAGTTTCTTGTATTCCTATGTGAAATTTTTTAAATCCTTTATTTGATAGCAATTTTTGAATGATGATATCATGTGTATTGTGTAAATTATATCTTGAATGTTGTAGGAATGGGTGTTGATCATGACTTGTGGCATTTGAATTACGTGTATTCATGTCTATACTTTACAAATTATGTGTATAATTTTTGACTTATGAGTATTCCAATGTATACTTTGTGACTTACATGTTTTCATGTGTATACTTTGTATTCATGGGTGTACTTCATGACTTACATGTATTTGATTAAATTATTCACTTATTCAATGATTCTAATGTAAGCCCACCAATTTGGGCATGTTGGAACTATTGGTTTGGTCACATGAGGAGCAAAAGAAAAGTTACACCCCTTTGCAACTTTACACTGCATCCATCTAACACTTTTTCCATAAACTAAAAACTCGACACCACAAGCAAATGCCTTAGAGATATCCAAAACTAAGAGAGGTTATTATAGAGGGGCCGTACATGATCTCATAGCCTGAGATGGATTATTTCTAAGTGACACGAATTTTGAGTAACAACTCATCCAATATTTCTACCTCTTTGCACTTTGGACTCTTAAGGGATATCACTAGTCCAATGTAGCTCAAACTATTTCAACATGTTTGGGTTTGAAACAAGATCATGCCTAAGCTAAACATACCCACCTAGACACGTTGGAACTATTAGTTTCATTACATGAGGAGAAAAACAAAATTTACACCCCTTTGCAACTTTACACTGCATGCATTTGACACTTTTTCAATCAACTGAAAACTCGAAACCATAGACAAATTCCTTAGAGATATCAAAAACTAAGAAGGGTTATTATATAGGGGCCCTATGTGATCCCACATACTCAAATGGATTTTTTCTAGGTGACATGGTTTCTGAGTAACAACTCATCAAAGATTGTTGTCTTCTTACACTTTGGACTCTTAAGGGATATCGTCGGTCCAATGTAGCTTGGACTGTTTTGGTGTGTTTGGTTGTGAAATAGGACCAATCCTAGCATAAAACCACCAATCCATATATGTTGGAACTATTCATTTGGTCGCATGAGGAGCAAAACAAAATTTGCACCCCTTTGCAACTTTACACTACATGCATTTCACCCTTTTTCCATCAACTAAAAACTCAACACCATGAGAAAACACCTTAGAGATATCAAGAACTGAGGGAGGTTATTGTAGAGGGGCCTACGTGATCTCATAGCCTCAAACAATTTCTTTTTAAGTGACACAACTTCTGAGTAACAACTTGTGAAATATTGATTCCTTTTTGCAGTTTGGACACTTAAGGGATATCACTATTACAATGCAACTCAAACTATTTCGATGTGTTTGAGTGTGAAATAGGACTATACCTAGAATAAAACCACCAATTTGAGCATGTTAGAATTGTCGATTTGGTCACATGAGGAGCAGAACAAAAGTTACACCCCTTTGAAACTTTGCACTACATGCATTTGATCCTTTTTCATTAACTAAAAACTCGACAACACAAGAAAATGCCTTAGAGATATGAAAAACTGAGATATGTTATTGTATAGGGAGCCTACGTGATCCTATAGCCTCATACAGATTATTTCTATGTGACATAGTTTTCGAGTAAATACTCATCAAAGATTGTTGTCTTTTTGCACTTTGGACTCTTAAGAGATATCATCGGTCCAATGTAGCTCAGACTGTTTTGACATGCTTAGGTTTGAAACAGGACCATTCCTAGCCTAAACCCACTAATCCAAATGTGTTGGAACTATTGGTTTGGTTGCATGAGGAGCAAAATAAAAGTTACAACCCTTTGCAACTTTAGACTACATGTATCTAGCACTTTTTCAATCAACTAAAACTTAGAGATATCAAAAACTGAGAGAGTTTATTGTAGAAGCGACCTACATGATCCTATAGCCTTAGACATATTTTTTGTAAGTGACATGGTTTCTGAGTAATAGCTCATTAAAGATTGTTTCCTTTTTGCACTTTGGACTCTTAAGGGATATCGTCAATCCAATGTAGCTCAAACTGTTTCAGTTTGTTTGGGTGTGAAACAAGACCATTCTTAGCATAAACCCACCAATCTAGATGTGTTGGATCTATTGGTTTGGTCACATACGGAGTAGAATGAAAGTTAGACCCCTTCGAAACTTTACACTACATGCATCTGACCCTTTTTCCATCAATTGAAAACTCAACACCACGGGCAAATGCCTTAGATCTATATCAAAAACTGAGAGAGGCTATTGTAGAGGGGCCCTACATGATCCTGTAAACTTGGAAAAATTATTTCCAAATGACATGGTTTTTGAGTAATAGCTTGCATCAAATATTGTTTTCTTTTTGCACGTTGGACACTTAAGGTTTATCATCGGTCCAATGTAGCTCAAACTATTTTGACGCATGTTTAGGTTTGAAACATGGTCATGCCTAGCCTAAACATACCCATCTAGACACATTGGAACTATTTTTAGAGAAGACTAACCTCCTTTCCATTGACGATAAAATATTATTCTTATCTTTTCATTCCTTTTCTAAGTGGTTAATTTTAGTCTTCAATGGATATCCGATTTGCCTAAATAAAAAACGCGCAGAGAAAGGAAATGTAGTATGGAAATAAACTCTCAGGTTTTTCTTTATATGATTTTATGCAATAGGAAACAGATATATGTTTTGAATTTATGTTGTTGTTTAATAATTGGTCGGGTCCAAGACCCGACCCCCATATATTATATGTGTTGTTTATTATGAGTGTGGTTTGTTATGAGCATTTTTTATGATATAATATAATTTAACATATTTATTATTATCATATATTGTATTATATTACAATATAATATATTTTATTTTTAATATTATTATATAATATGATATTATATAACATTATATTGTTATATTACAATATATATTATAATATAATATAATATTTAAATTATATAATATATTATAATATAATATTATATAATAATTTAATATTATAATTTTATTTTTTTGGTAAGTAAATCTTTTATTGATATCTTCAAAAAGAAACAGTATAGTGCATCGCCTTAACAGTGGAGATATTAGCATGCAACCCCCGACCAAATAGTATTACATTCATGCAGACCCCCAAAGCCACTAATCAACTAGACCACCTAACCCCATTCCCATAGACACCCCAACTACCGAACAAAACCCACTCCCACAATGATCAAATCTATCTGTAGATCCATTGTTAGCAAGGAACCATCTACAGACCGGTACAACGACCATTCTTATATGTCGCTTGTCTAAATTCTTTCAGCTTTCAAAGCCAAAATAGCACCACTCGTAGCACCATCTGTCGATGCTAAAAATGGGACACCACCCCACAATGTCACACCTTCAACAAAATTGTCCACCTTCAATGTAGTTACATCACCACCACCACTAGTCCTCCAATTCCACCCCCTCCACGAGCAGATACTTGCAAAAATTCCACCTCCAATCGATGCCACTGGTTAGCTCCAGATAGAGGTGGTGCTTAAGGAAAATGAGGCCACATGTTGCTCGTTGTCTATGTTCCTATAATGCCTCCTCTTTGAGGTCGAGGAGAAATAGGTATCGCTTGATCACCACCCTGGGGAGAAGAGCACAATGCATATCCTCAACTGGGGGAGCCCCACACCCAACTCAACAATAATTATGACATCCTCCATACCCTCCAATAGATTCCCCATGACCAACTTATCGGTCATTAGAAGCCTCATGGCTTTGGGGACCTCCAAGTCCAACAAAGCCACAACAAATAGTGTAGCTATATCAGCATTGGTGCGATAATGTTTAGACTAGGAAATGTACTCCTCACCTAGTAATAGCTACATCGCCTCAAGAATTAGTGGTTCCCAGTCTTTAAAGGCAAACTTCAATTGCCCATAACATATCTTCCCAAAAATACCCAGAGCTTCTGAGAGGCTCTGAGACACACTGGAGTTTCCATATTGTGAATGGAAAAATTAAGCTAATAGGAGATGATTTAAAGATGATCAAAAATCACAATACATGTGGTGATGTCATCACCACATGCACCTGACTCCATACGCCATAAAGGCCCTACAACCTTCGTCCTTCCCAACAGTACTGAGCACACCATTCTCCAATGCCAATAACTTTTCAAATGATCTCCGCATCCTTTCCATCATCCTTCGCAATTGCCACCTCACGATCCCCACCCTGGCCAACCCACAAATTTAATGCATCCTATCACCAAAATTCTCCTCCACCACGCTAGCTAGGACAGATGTTATCCCACCCCTTCCAACCTGACAACACTGTCACCTAAACCACCTGCCTAGCAACCGCAGGAAAGAATCGATTCCCACCCCTCGACCCTTCCCATCTTCTTGATCCTTGTTATCAACACCCATTCCACACCCTCATTTTCTTTCCTATTTGCTAGCTCGTTAGCCTCCCTATACACATGCCTCACTATGTATTCCACCATGCCTTTCACCACCTCACTTTCAACCTCAAAGAGTCCCTACTATTTCCAATTCACCTTTCTACATGTTTGGAAGGCCTGCACCACCACCATCAAATATCCCTCAATCTCCACCTTGTTAAGCTTTAATCTTTTGCACAATTTCAAGATGCTTATTAGTACTCTAAGTTCAACCTCCAAGTTGGTTCCAACTAGTAATGAAGAATATGTCTTTGCTACCACCCTACCCCTATCATCCCATATATAGTAACCCAAGCCCAAGGACCCTGGATTTCCTCAAGAGGTCCCATCGAAGTTAATTTTGTGCCATCCTTGCATAGGAGGAATCCATTTCGCCTTATGCCTTTCTTCCAAATGCTTCTCAGCCTATTGAGCCCCAAAATTTGGGATGTTGGAACCAAACCAATTTTTTCTCATCTTAGCATCCCAATCTGAAAACCTCCAGTCTGCCAGGTTCTTAGATACTATCTTCCCATTTACTACCTCCATAATGGCCGCTTCCATCCTATTAATGAAGGCCAGAAACTCTCGCGAGCAGTCCAAAAAAATCCTTATGTTGTTCTCCTTCCACAAGTCCCAAACAACCATGAAAGGACTAACAATCCATAGTTCATGGAAGAGTGTTCAATCCTTTCTCAACACCGGCCAACCCAAGAATAGAGCCCTTGTGTCATTAGGTAAAGCACCACTCTAACTGAGTCTTGCACACAACCATTTCCAGCATGCTTGTGCAAATCAATATCCAACCAAGAGATGACCAATATCTTCCTCCTTTCTACACATTACACACCTAGAGGGGCCTGCATACCCCATATTTTTTAGGTTGTATGTTGTCAAAATCTTCCTCTTGATAGCAGCCCATGGAAAGGTTCCGACTTTTAGAAAACAAGCGCTGTCCTAGCAAAGATGAAGAGGAAGTGTGGATAATTCCTCCCCCAACACCTGTACCTTATATCCATCTTTCACATTATACTGCCCTGATGTGGAAATAGCCCAGACCAACCTGTCCTTGACCTCTTGAATCCACACCGATCTTTTATTTAACTCCTCCCCTAGCGGCCTTGCTTCCTCATGTGGAATCAATGTATGAGCCACCCTCTTCCATACAAAATCTTTTGCACCACTCAACACGGATTCCTCCAAGTAGTCCCGCACACTCACACCCCAAGCCAAAGATAATACCTCCTTCGCTTGTGCCAATCCCAAGCAATTGTTTAGGCTTGGGAAACCATCCCACAAGTCTTCCCAAAATGGAGTAGATCTTCCATTTCGGATGTCCTAGGAAAGATGATCCAAGATAATCAGATGAAAAGCTCTCATTAAATTCTAGACCCTTGATCCGCTAGGCAATTTTTCCATCGTCAGAATGCTCCCAACATTGTCATTGCCCAGATACTTTCTCTACAGTACATTATGGCCTACTTTTTTGACTTACGAATATACATCCTCCACACCAGCTTTACCCCTAGAGGCCTTGTTTTGTTTTAGTATGTCTTTGATGCCCATGCCCCCATGCTGCTTAGATTGACAAATCATCTCCTAGGAAGTCAAAGGAAACTTCCACTAATCTAAAACCCCTTGCCAAAATAATATCCTCATACTCTGATTTAATTATGACGCCTTTCTACCCAGAAGTGCCATGCAAGAGAGGAGATAAATTGGGAGAGAAGATATTACCACTTTGAGCATAATGATTCTACCCACCTAGGAAATCCACTTGCCACCCCACAAAGAGAGTCGGTTGTTTACTTTGCTCACCATTGAATCCCACAATTTTTCAGTTCTCACCCCCTTCTCCAATAGAAATCCCAAGTAAGTCATTGGAAACTGACCAATTCTGAAGTTCAAAATTGTTGCCACCTACATGACCATCCTATGCTTTGTGTTTAAGAAAAAAAATCATATTTTACCTCATTCACTTGTTGGCTAGAAGCCAATGCATATCTCTTTAGAAGTCCCTTCAGAGCCAGAGCCTCCCATCTACAAGGAGATCCAAATCACATTGCGTCATCCATGAATTGCTAATGTGTCTTCACTGGCAGACTACTATTCATCTATAAACCACTGAGTATATTATCTGAAGCAGCTAAATTTAGAGCCCTTCCCAGCACTTCCACCATCAAGATAAAAAGAAAGGGTCACAACGGATCACCCTTATGCAAACCCTTGGAGGCCTCGAAGAAACTTGAGGGTTCACCATTCACCAGAATCAAGAGGCACGGAGTGGAGTGTAAGTGAAAACCCACGATATCCACCACTTGTAAAAAATAAATGCTTCTAGGAACTTCCACAGAAACCTCCAGTCAACCTAATTGTAGGCTTTCCAGATTTCCAATTTTACTAACATTCCCGAGCACTTGCTAGATTGGAGAGAGTGAATCACCTCCTATGTTATGATAATCTTGCCATAGATTGACTTGCCAGGGACAAATCTATATTTCTCCTCTAAGATTAAACTTGCATGATCAGCTTTAGTCTATTCACCATCGCCTTTTCTTGGATTTTGTAAAGCGTATTGCATAAAGAAATCGGGCGGAACTCATCAAGTACTGAAGATTTCTCTTCTTTGGAACCAAGGCCACAAAAGTATTGTTGAATTCCTAGAGAAATATTTCAGAGGTCCATGATTCATCCAGAGTGTCCACCACCTAGGTATGTGCAGGATCATGATGGGCCAAAAAGTGGCAATGAGAAAAAAATCACGTTTTGGATTGACTCAAAAATGCGAAAATGTTCAGTTGACTTTTCTAGGTTCGGGTGTTAGTACATTTAGCTGAACCAAAAACCAAACCTAGTTTCCACAAATCAGATATCCGATTTTTGGAAACATTATATAAAAAATAGTTGACTCTTACAACTTCATTTCTCACAGTATGCACACGAGCGAACAAGGAAAAACCAAAATCCGATATCCGCTTCTATCAGATATCCGATTTCAAAGGTAAGTATTTGGTTTTTTCAATGTTGTAATCAATTTTTTGAGTAGATTCTCTTAAGTTTAAGTAGGTTTTATTAAAACAATTCAAAAAAAGGGTTTTCTATTGATTTTTATTAAAAACTAGAGTTTACATTGAATTTTTATTAAAAATTAATGTTTTTAAATGGATCTTGATTAAAAATTAGTGTTGTTGATGTATTTTTATCAAAAATTAGAGTTTGTTATGGATTTTTGTGAAAAAGTAGGGGTTTTTTGGATTTTTATTAAAAACTAGGGTTTTTTTACAATAATTTCATTTATATTGTGTAATTTCAATTAGTTTAATTAGTTTTTAGCTTTTATCAGGTATTATGGGTGCGAATGAAAATCCACAAATGCCAAGTGCTCCACCACCTCCATAGCCACCAATTGAAGACTTAATTGGTAAAAAATTGGGGCAATTGAGGGGCATTTGTGAAGTTTATAAGACAATCCCCTGATTGAGAGATATGACAAACACATTGAAGTATAGAAACCCTCTCCACCCAACATAATTCCTTTTATCCATGGCGAGAAGACATGAGGGAATATTATGGATGTGGATTGTCTTACGATGATGTGAAAGATCTCCAAATAAACAAAGCCCAAATAGCCTCTATATTCATTGACCCCCGCACCGGTTTTCCAGTGAATGTTAATAAAACAAAACTTTCTATAAAATGGTGCATGCATAGGGACATTGTAGCTAACTTTTGGGATCGTTGGTGTATGGTTTTTGATAAACCACCAAACAATAATTTCGATATACCATTTTACTTTATTAAAAAATTATATGCTAAGTTTGTGTTAGGGCATCATGTCAATTACTTTGACATTAAACCCTTCCAAGGCGTCAGTGGAGGTATGCCCCAGGATAGACCAGGGGCAATTAGAGTAGTCCTGCACCCAAATGTTCCCCTTCCTCCACCACCTCCAATATATCATCTAGAGATTATCCAAGATGAATCCACATAGACTATTTAGGCTATTCACTCTTTGAGTGGTCATTTGGTTTCGCATACTTCTATAGTAGCTCAGCCACATTCTGGTGATGTTGGTGAAGGCTCAAGTGTTGTTGCATCATCCTCCTCAGGTCCACATATTTGTGTGCCACATACTTGCACTATGTGCCACCAGATCTATGCTTAGGCACTCTTGTACAGCCCGTTGAGCATCCCTTGGACACTTTTGATTATGAAATCCATGATGTGGACATTACAGATCAGTCACAGGGGAGTGGAGTGCACCCTACAAAGTCCTCTCCTACTGGAGAGGGGGATGCTGGAATAGTGAGACATGTAAGATTTAAGTTATAATTTCATAACTTGCATTTTTTTTTAAATGAATATTAATAAGAGATAGTATCAAGTACTAATATTTATTTACATGGTCTATTTAACAGTTGATGTCTGAGGAGGAGCTCACACGGGTGACTGATAGCACCCTTAGGGCCATTTCATTTGGCTTGCACACACACACAGTATATATTTTTGCACTCACTCATTTAAATTTTATATATTATATACTTGCTTGTCATTTGAATTGTCATTAATGAAGTTATATAATAACTTATATATTTATCTTGTTTTCCTCTTGTAGGAAATACCTAGTGCGAGTGAGGTGCAGCCTCATCTAGACTATGGAGGCTCAAATTTAGATAAGGGGAAGGTAACTAAACTCAAATTGGATTGAATTAAGATTTTTAAGATCTTATATTGATTATACATACATCGACATAGATTGGTAGTTTCATATGTACTTGTCAATTTTATGTACAGGCAATTATGAGCTATACAGATATGTTGACAAGTGACACACCGCCTAAAGGAGTAGGTATTGGAACACCTCAAGGAGTATGTGTTGAAACACCTCAAGGAGGAGGTGTCGAAACACCCGAAGGAGATAAAGAAAAATATCAACCTAAAGAGGTATGTGTTTATTTTATTTTGTGTTTAGTAAATAAGTTCCTATTACCAATAATCGTATGCTAACTTGGATCAATTTTATATTTTTGTTCACATATATAGATTGGCATTTCAAAAGTTGATTTGGTATATTCTAGGACTCCTGACCCTTTGAAGAGACATATATTTCAGGTAATCAAGATTTCAATTTTAGAGTTCAATTAAAATTCAATGTATATTGATTTTGATGTTAATTATTCGATTTTTTAATTATATAGTATAACTAATCTCAATTGTGGTTCGAATTTTTCTTGTGCAGCTACCTTCAGAGCCAACAAGTGCTTCAAAGAGGCTCCATTTTAATGATCCACCAGTAGTTTAGGATGAGATAGACATTTTGGCATGTAAATTTTGAATACATATTGAGATGGCATATGCCACATTTTGTAAAAATTTGTTTGAGTTGGCGTTGATGCCATTTTTGTATATGGACTTACACTTGATTATTGGATAATTTGATATATAGAAGTTGACAATCAAAATTTAATTTGTTCCTCATGTGCATGATTAAACTCTTTGAAAAATTTATCTTGAGCAATGGTTAAATATCAATGTGCAATAGCTAAAAAATGAATGGTTATATTATGTAGTTTATATTTATATCGCTGATTATATTGCATTACACATCTTTCAAACTCAAATCATTACTTCACATTGCATAAATAAGAACTAGATGTTCATAGATGAAAATTTTTCAATTACAATATAGTTTTTACAAAGTCAACCTAAGCAATTATGCAATTACTTCACATTGCATAACTAAAAACTATGAGCAGTTGTCAATTGCATTTGTTTGTCATTGAATTCTATGAGACCACATTTCTTTGAAGATTTGTTTCAAATAGTCCACTGCCTTGTCTATGCTACCAAAATTTTCATACATGATAGCGATCGCATTAAGTTGTAATAAATTAAATGATAGCCTATGGCTATTTAATCTATACTCATTTTATTTAAATGGATAAGGTCGACCTTCCTTGATATTATTTTGTAATTTATTATTTTCAAGAGAGGTCGACCTCCTTGAAGATTCACCTTATTTTGTATAAATACAAGGTGATGTTTTTCATTTCCTCAATCAAGTTCATTCAGCATAATTTGTATTCCAAGCAGAAGTTCACACTTGAGCAACAACGCTTCATCTTACAACAGCAGGCCGATTTTAAGGAGAAGCATATTAGATTGTATCTTTGCATCTAGGACAAGTGCTATTATTCATTGTATCAAATTCAGCCATGAGTTGGGCCTGAGTTGTAAGCAAATTTCTTGTTGTGTTTATTGTCTTATGTGTTTCATTTTTTGAGTTCTTTCAGTTATATTATCTAATCATTAAAACACTAGCATGGTATCAAAGTAGGTTTGAAAAAGATCGTGATCAGATCTTTTATTGCAGCGATACCTCCATTCCCTTTTTTTTCTTGTCTATCTCTATCTTAGTGAAGATGGTGAATGGTCTTAAAATTGAGGATAGACTCGAAGGAGCATCAAAATGCACTTCATGGAGATTTAGAATTATGCTCACTTTGGAGGAAAATGAATTGGTTGAGTGTGGAGAGAAAAGTTTTCGAACCTACGGATGAGGAAGAGAAATTTCAATAGAGGAAGAAATATATCAAGGCAAAGAAGATGTTAGTTGATTTCATGAAGGACCATATTGTTCCTATCATCTCTAAGTTGAAGACAATGAGAGAAATGGTCATATTGTTGATGACAAATATTTGACCATGTTGGCTCTTAATGGTCTTCCTTCATCTTGGGAGTCTTACATTCAAGGAATCAGCGTGAGATCGAAACTTCCCAAGTTTGATCGGTTGAGGGATGACTGTATTCAAGAGGAGTCAAGGTTGGTTGCGAGAGGTATTGGCCGAAGCCCTACAAATGAACACATTCATTTTCTTTCCGCTCAATCCTCGAAGAAGGAAGGAAAAGGAGGAAAGAAAAGATGCTTCAAGAGGAATGGAGATAAAGGGTCAGATGGTGCTCCTACATTCAAGAAGAAGTGGGACCTCTCTCGTGTTCACTGGGATATGATTTTCTCGAAGTTAGTCAACTTGGATTTAACATTGGTAGCTCCGCAAACATATTCAGAATAGAGTGATCTGAAGAGGACATCCCTAAATCTCTACAGAGGTGTAAAGTTGCAAAGTGGTGCAACTTTCATTCTCGAACTCATACGACCAAATGAACTATTCCAAAATGTTCATATGGGTACATTTACGCTAGGTATGGTCCTCTTTTGCACCCAAATACGCCGAATCGCTTCGAGCTGCATTGGACCGACGTTTTCCCTTAAGAGTCCAAAGTGCCAAAAGATAGCAATCTTTGACGGACTATTTCTTGAAAACCGTGATGCTTATAGACTCTTCGTCTGAGGATATGGGATCATGTTGGGACCATCTACAATAACCTCTCTCTGTTTTTGCTATCTCGAAGCAGTTTTCCCGTGGTGATGAGTTTTAAGTTGAGGGAAAAGTTGCCAAATGCAAGCAGTGTAAAGTTGCAAAGTGGTGCAACTTTCATTCTCAAACTCATATGACCAAACAGACTGTTCCAACACGTCCGTATGGGTAATTTTACACTATGTATGGTTCTCTTTTGTACCCAAATACGCCGAATCGCTCTGAGGTGCATTGGACCGGCATTTTCCCTTAAGAGTCCAAAGTGCTAAAAGACAACAATCTTTGACGGACTATTTCTCGGAAACCATGATGTTTACAGACTCTTCATTTGAGGATATGGGATCATGTTGAGACCATCTACAATAATCTCTCTTAGTTTTTTCTATCTCGAAGGTGTTTTCCCATGGTGATGAGTTTTCAGTTAAGGGAAAAGTTGCCAGATCCAAGCAGTGTAAATTTGCAAAGTGGTGCAACTTTCATTCTCGAACTCATACGAACAAATGACCTGTTCCAACACATTTGTATGGGTACATTTATGCCAAGTATGGTCCTCTTTTGCACCCAAATACACCAAATCATTCTAAGCTGCATTGGATCAGCATTTTCCCTTAAGAGTCCAAAGTGCTAAAAGGCAGCAATCTTTGACAGACTATTTCTCAAAAACCGTGATGCTTGCAAAATCTTCATCTAATGATATGGGATTGTGTTGAGACCATCTACAATAACCTCTCTCGGTTTTTTCTATCTCGAAGGCGTTTTCCCGTGGTGATGAGTTTTTAGTTGAGGGAAAACTTGCCAGATGCAAGCAGTGTAATGTTGCAAAGTGGTGCAAATTTCATTCTCGAACTCGTCCGACCAAACAGACTGTTCCAACACGTCTGGATGGGTACGTTTACACTAGGTATGGTCCTCTTTTGCACCTAAATACGCCAAATCATTCTGAGTTGCATTGGATCGACGATTTCCCTTAAGAGTCCAAAGTGCTAAAAGCCAGCAATCTTTGACGAATTATTTCTCTTAAGATTCCAAAGCGCTAATTTCAATGAAATGTGGGGGTAGAAATATTTAAGTTTGGATCAAGATTCTACAAGTCCTAGCTCTTGCATCAAAAAACTCTTACCCAATCAACTTGAATCAATTACATGGAAAATGAAATTTACAATGAACTTTTTACTTTTTTGTTTTTCAAAAAAGTGGCAAGCCACTGTAATTTGTTATATATAAATAGGATATATTACAAAACCTAGTTCAAATGAGCATACTGATAGGAAAGAACCAGGAATAAAACCTCCGGTTGTAGCTTGATTAAATACAAAAATCTTTTTACATTTTAAACATACCCTTTATACTTGATGCCAAACATTTGACCCATATTTCAAAAAACATCACTAGATATAGATTATGCCTATACACAATTATGACCTTTTTACATTGTTTGACATTTGAAAATTCAATTTTTACAAAATTTGCCTATTTGAGGTATTCAGGGCACAGTCTTCCACAAGAGTAGTATGTTGGCGTTTTGGAGTGACAAGCACCTGTACAAACCATCAAGGTAGCAGTTAAACTACATACAATAGAAAATATGCTTAGAATAACCAGTCTATATTATTGTAATTTGTCACATACCTCTCTGAAAGGATCAGAGTTGCCTATTGTTGCAGCAGGTCCATGATCAATCATGCCAGGAATATCACAAAATTTGTCAAATGATAAATCTATATTATCACAACAAAAATATGCTTAGACTAACAAATCTATATTAATCTAAACAACCTGAATGATGATGAATTGGTAATGCAAACTATAAAAGATGCTTTGAATAACCAATCTATATTATTGTAATATGTCGCATACCTCTTTGAAAGGATCAGAGTTGGCTATTGTTGCAGTAGGTCTATGATCAATCGTGCCAAGAATATCACAAAATTTGTCAAATGATATATCTATATTGTCACAACAAAAAAGAGGCTTAAGCATTGTACCTTCCATTCTTGAATATGTTATTCAAGTGTGCCTAAAGGGTCATCTCTTTTCTTAAGAGTATCCAATATTGCTTCATGATCAGCATTACTAAGTGTTCGTAGTTGTTTTGTCTTTGGTTTGGCATGATGCTTCAACAACTTAACATTTTTTGCTATAACAAGGTGTGAATACATGAGAATGGTTTTGTGTTTCTCATAGTCTTCAAATGCAGGTATTCCATTCTTTCTAATCATGTATGTTCGCAACCAAGTTCCTACAACCACAACTGAACCTGTAGGATACACGAACCCATCATCATCTTCCATCGATTGTGTTAGCTTGTGCTTTACCCGCACACATCGAGCCAACCAATATTCTAATCTCTCTCCATTCCCCTGTGGTGCAACAGCTGCAAAAACATGTCATGTATGTAGTAGATTTAAAAGCCGGTCCTAATCAAGTGAACTTTCCATTGTGTAATTTGTCATGGATATAGTTTGAGCTAAAGGAGTTAGGTACTGTGGAACCCATGTATCCACCCACTCACTTGACTCGCATTGATCGCACTCGCACTGAATACAACTCTAACAAAAACAAGCCAACTGTCATGTCCAAATGGTCCATGTGCTTGCATTTGAGCTTCAAAACGTATCTTTGAAGAATCTTTGATTGTATGACAATCCAATCTGCCTCCCATTGTACCCTCCTCAACCAACCAAAATAATATGTGCACTGTTGAATCAAGTGTCCCTCCCTGTGACAATGTTGAACTACAACAATCAACAATAGAACATGCATCACTAAATTTTGCTCCTAAAATATTCAATTGCTCCTTAACTAGAGCTCTCTTTACACATGCACCTGCTTCATCATGCTCCCCTTTCCCATGCCCAGCTTCAAAAAAACTCCAAATATTAGTTACACCCCTCTCTACATGCATTATACTCAACCAATAAAATATACGAGCATTCTTGAATTGACCTTTACAGTTATCTGACCAAATGAGATGTCGGCCCAGTGCTATATCATGCTCCTGCAAGAACTCAAAAAAAATCTTGAAACAATGTTGGACATACTCGAACGAGTGAGATCTATCATCACTCATATAAAAATGATACTCTCTGATTATCTTTCGATCCTCCTTTGTACTATCAGGTGCATGTCTAAACGTTATGTGGACAAAAATAGCAATCTGAATGGAATTGTAATACTGAGATTGTACCTCATTTTGTGGTTGCAATGTGTAGTTTTCAGCAAAATCAACCACTGATATAATAGTGCCAATCAGAAAAGAGCCCTTACATATCCTGAATCGTTGATCCAACCACTGAGACCTATGACTATGCCTTGCATATTTGTAGAAAATATTGTCCTTAAAATCTGAAAAAAAATCAGCAACACTGCATTCTTTTGTAACCAACTCACATCTAGAACCTTCACCTCCACTCTGCAAAGTATATTTGACTATGATCTCATATCTCTTTTTCTCAACAAGATTCTTTCCAAATTCATGTTCGGAACCCTCATGAAAAAATTGAAAAAACTTTGACAAGCCACCACATTGTGAGCACTTCGCATTTAAACAATCATTTCTATAGAAAAAGGAACCATCATCCCTAGAACATAAAAATAGATCTAGCAAGTCCCTTAATGATTTCGGAAGATGCATTGCACCACACTCCTGCAATATTTCATTAGTATGCAAAGTAGAATGGATATAGCATAATAGTTCATAGTACATTGAAAACTCCACATGGTATTTGCAACGACAAGTATTAAGAATCTTAAGAGGCACACCATAAAATGGCTTCAAACCTTCAAAAGTTCTTTGCGAGATTTCCATATTTGGATGTGCTTGAATAAATTTTTTGAACATTGTTTGGCTTGATTCCAAGAAATGTTTAGGATGTGGTGTACGGTCTCGGCTACCAATTCTTAACTTTAAAACATTCTTTGCATTGGGTGATACTCTAGAGTTATCATGCCAAAATTGTTGAATTGCTTGCTTTACATTATCGATTAGCTTCTTATCAACACGTGTAAGCCTTCTGACAAAAGCCCATGTATCATTTTGAAGAGGATCATCTATTCTTTCTCTTCTTGCAAGTGCTCTATCCAAATTTTTACAATTTAAGTCAAAATCAATACAAGTTTGTCTCATAAAGCGAGCCTTTTTCAATTGATGTCTTATAAGGCGGTGGTAATGACTCTTCGAGCAGCTCTCTTATCTTTCTCCTTGTTATTTTTTCTAATAGACTTGAGAGCATTAAAAAAAAAAATTGACAATAATAGAATTTTTTTCGGTCCTCTTGTTCACACGAATCTTCAATTTGGCTAGCAAAGGTCTCATCTTTTGCATCTTTAGCAATTGTACAAACATTTGGCATTGCTCAGTCAATGTCTTATCGCTAAAATATTGGTTGAAAAGTATTCTAGCCCGCAACCGAATAGTTCGTGTTGACCTCTTGCCTTCAAAATTGTTTATAATGTTATCATCAATTTCAACTAACCATTTAGGGGTCCTTGAAGGTCTTGAATTTGGAATACATCTTTCTTCCACACAAGGTTCTTCATTTCTCGTGTAATCTAGTGAAACATAATTTACACTTGCTTCAATATTATGTTCAACATCTTCATTTTCACCTTGAACATTTTCAATATCAATTTGAATAATTTCATTCCCAATTTCAATGTCATGTTCAACATCTTCAATTCCAACATTTTCACCTTGAAAATTTTCAATATCAATTTGAACATTTTCATTCCCAATTTCAATATCATGTTCTACATTTTCACCTTGAACATATTCAATTTCCTCTTCACTTGAAAGACCATAGCTCTCGGGTTCACCAATATTTAACATACCTTGTCTTTTCTTCCTATGACCTTCTCTATCTCTTTGTCTATATCCTTCAATTTGTTCTTTTGTCATCTTTCTCTTACATTTTTGCTTCCGACGACTACTGCTCCCCATTATACCAAATAAAAGATGCTAAAAAATCATTATGTATCACAAATTTGAGTACAAGATGCTCCAAATTTTTTATCTTTGTCTCTTCTTGTCTGAAACCACGTGTTTGTCACCTGCAAAGTGCTGCAAATAGAATGTAGGGTCCGTTGGAATGCACAAAAATGGCCCACATTGGGTTTTCCTATGGCCCAAAAATCCGATATCCGATATAATCGGATATCTGATTTGTAAAACATGTTCTGCAATGGTAAGATTTAAGCTCTGCATAATGAAGTTTCACAAATCGGATATCCGATTTGTACACACATAGACCTAAGGGTTAATGGTAGAGAGTGGAAGAGTTATAGGGAGAGGGAGAGGGAGAGGGAGAGGGAGAGGGAGAGGGAGAGGGAGAGGG
>CM021110.1:400543672-401088822 GCA_007115665.2 Sequoiadendron giganteum | reverse complement strand
TGGGAGAGGGAGAGAGGGTGGGGCGATGGGAGTGGGAGGTGGAGGTGAAAGGTGGAGGTGGGAGGGAGGGATGGGAGGAGAGGGGGGAGGGTGGGAGGGGGTTCAGAGTTGGGGAGGGAGGGAGAGGGAGAGAGGGAGAGAGAGAGGGGATGAAGGAGAGGTGAGGAGGGGAGAGTGAGGAGAGAGTCAAGGGAGGTGGGAGAGAGTAGGAATGGAAGGGAGAAGGAGAGTGAGAGAGAATGAGGAGAGAGGAGAGTGGAGATTGAGAGAGAAGAGAGAGAGAGAGAGGGAGGAGGTGGGAGGAGATGAGGAGGGAGGGGGAGAGGGAGGAGGAAGGAGAGAGAGAGAGAGAGAGAGAGAGAGAGAGAGAGAGAGAGAGAGAGAGAGAGAGAGAGAGAGAGAGAGAGAGAGAGAGAGAGAGAGAGAGAGAGAGAGAGAGAGAGAGAGAGAGAGAGAAGTGATTGAGTGAGAGACTTGAGAGAGATAGAGGTGGAGAGAGTGAGAGGGAAAGAGATAATATTTAAATATTTTATAAATTGGTAATATATATATATATATTTAAATATTTATGGATTAACTAAAATATTTAAATAATATTTAAATATTTATAGATTAACTAAAATATTGAAATAAGATTTAAATATTATACATTTAATAATATATTATATATTAAATACATATTCGTCCACCTAAGAGATTATCATAAATTGTATATTAAATATATTACATTATAAAATTTATTGGACATTATATATTAAATTATAAACTTTATTGTATATTATATATCTTAAAAAATAAACTTAATTGCATTTTTAAATCATATATTCAAGATTGTATAAATTGTTTTAAAACTTATCTAAAAGATATCATATATCGAATTCAAATCCGATATCGGATTTGAATCGGATATCCGATTTGAATTAGATATCCAATATTCTAACACAAAATTTAATGCCTAGGGATTAGGCTCGGGATTTGGTTCAGACCTACCAATCCTAAAAAGTCAACACATAAAATGTATTTAACAACTTACCTTGCTTTTCCAGACTTCGCCCATGTGGCTGACGACTTTTATTTTACCCAAAATTGATGAAACGAAAAGGGTTTGTAAAGGAGCTTCTCAACTTTCTACCAATATAAATTATATTTTACTTAGGATCTAATAAATAATTATTATTTATTTTTTATTAGAATTATGACTAAAGTCCTGATTGATAGTCTGATAGAAAAACATCTATAGCTTTCCAACGGTATCACATTTTTTGAATCCAAAACATGTGTCACATTTTATGCTTGGCATACTATAGGATTAAAAAAAAAATGAATTCCATTAAGTTTTGACCAAGTTAAGGTGGTCAGACATATGAGTTTATATATTTTCTAAAAGTTGTAATAAAAAATTCATAATTAATTATTTATTTGAAAAAAAATTACAAAAAAATATGCATCACATTCGGACATGAGTCCTATAATTATATCTAAAATTTTATAAAAAATATTATCATTTTATTATGGTTAGGGTGGTCAGACAGACGCCTACTTCTTATTTTTTCCCTGAAATTTTAGTACTACTGCATTGAAATTTCAAATTTTCACCAAATAGATTTATTTTTTACAAAAATTAACCTAGTAGTTTAGAAACTACATTCAATTTGCCACAGATTCTATTCTTACATATTTTTGAAATAATATAGATAACTTATTCAAATTTTTATGTCAAATTTCCCAACTCTGATTTTCTGAATTTTCATTGCCACTTAAGGGCCTGTTTTTTCCATGATGATCCTGCACATACCCACCTCCTACCCAATAACATCCAAAAAAGTGGAACTTGAAGAAAGTGGGATACCCATCTAGACCAAGGGCTTTATCCAAGTGAATTTCAAAAATGGACCCCTTGACTTCCTCACTATCAAAGGATTTTAGTAGCATCGATTTTTTCTCATGAGTCACTAGCAATGGGATCCCTTTCAACATTGCTTGTTGTGCCTGCAAATTAGAACCTTCCCAATTTTTTAGAATGTTCTAAAAATAATTCATAGCCTCCTTGGCCATGCCCTCCTATCCTTCCACAACCTCTCCATCTACACCCTTCAAGCATAATATTATGTTAGTTTCTCTTCTACCCTATGTTGAATTATGGAAGAATTTGGAGTTGTGGTCCCCTTCCTACACTCAGGTGTCCCGTGAATTCTAGTGCCAAAAAATATCTTCTCTTGCTAGGATCTCCTCCCATTCCTTCAATAAATGCTTCTCTTCAATAAATAGTTCTTTGTTCATTCCTTCTGCTATCACCCTATCATTTACCCTTCCCAAATCAGCTTCCACATGTATTTTCACCTAAAAAATGTTCCCAAAACAATCTTTATTCCAAACTTTCAAATTTTGCTTCAACTTCCTCATTTTTTTTATTAGCTTGAACAAATTGTTTCCTTCCATTGTCTCACATTTTCACCATTCTAACACCTTCTTTGAAAAGGATGGTTCTCTAAACCACATCTTTTCAAACCTGAATGGGCATCAGTTTTCCTTCCACTCCCCTACCACTTCCAGCAGTATTGGGTAATGGTCCAAACCAAAAAATGGAAAGATGCTCCCTTCCATCGAAAATGAAAAAGTAGTAAGATTCGATTTCTAAAGAAAAATCTATCCAACTTCTCTGCTATACTACCAAATCCAAGTCTTTGGTTGGTCCATGTATAACATCCATTAGCCAATGGGATCTCTAGTAGAAAATTCTGGTTTACAAAGTCCTCAAAGTCAGACTAAGATTGGAGCCTCCTTGTCTCCCCACACCACTTATCTTCGGCTCACAAAATAGCATTGAAATCCCCACCCAACACAAAGAATGGGTCCCTACATGCTACCATAAAGTCCTCAATCTCTCTCTAGGTTCTCTTCTAAACTACAATTCGAGGGGCCATACACATTTATCAGGATAAAGGCTAAGTCTGAACACAAGCTCCTTACTTTTCTGACCAACCACCATTTTCCTATAGCCACCTTGTCTACTAATACCGCCTATGGCCTCCACATAGTGATAAGCCCCCCCGAGGCCTCTATTGCATCCACCGTGGATAAGTGCCAAGTATTTATTTTTGCTTTAAGCCTCTCCACTTCTTTCCAAATAAGTTTTTACTCATGAATCATAGTTATTTCTATAGCTTTCTCTTCCAGTAAACACTTTAGAAGGCACTTTTTGTTAAGGGTGTTTAAGCCCCTAACATTCCAACTTATTATCCTCATTGGCCCCCAAGAAGGATATCACCCTTCCCTGATCTCAAATTCATGGTGATCTTCTATTGGTCGGATGCCTCCCTAGTCAAATACCTCTTCTCCTCATTCATTTTCCTTCCCACCCTGTACCTTTCCCCACAATCAGTGGTGCAACGCTCGTTTTCAATGTGTTGCGTCCCTATTTTCCTCTTACAGGTTTTGTTTGCCACCTAAGCCTTTAGCCTTGCTTCCTCCCTTTGCTCCTGAGAAATAACCAATCCCTTATCCTCTAACTTTAAGGCCACTAGCTCACTGTCTTTTAGTTCCAACTCTGGCTACTCACCCCAAACCATCTCACCATAAGGGATAATCTAAGATTATCATCATCCTCCCACTCCTTCTCATCCCATGCTAAATCATGTCCAAAGTCCAATAAATCTATAGAATTCAAATGTGTCCCCCCAAAAATTACTTGAGTTCATTACCAACTTTTAGGATTATCTCCCAGTCATTGTCATCTCAAGGTTGCTTGACCCAATCCTTAGGTTTTTCCTCTTGATCACCTTTCTCCAATTCTTTTGGTCGTTTATTCCCTTCCCTAGGACCTTGTTCGATCATCCTCGAGTCAGGGACCAATGAGTCATTCACCTCCTAATTCGGTCCACATGACTTTTGTGTCACCCTACCTTCCACTATCTTGGACTCCACTCCTTTCGAAGTTCCTTCTCCCAGATCCACCACCTTTTTCCCTTTCTGATATGAATGAGTCACCTACTTGAAACCCTCTCTCTTCTAGATCCTCCAGACTACTAACTGACATTGGGGCATTTTCCACCCTACCTTCTGCAACTATCTCTCCCCATTGTGGATTAGTTCCATTCCCTCGCAGAGAAAACTCCATGGCACCACTTCAACCAGAATTCTCATTTCACCCTCATTTCCTTCCCCTAAGATTGATTTGTCTATCCCTAGGATCAGCCTAGGGCACTTCAAATGCACTCTAGGGCATCCTGAGAGAAAAAATTCGTCCACACATTCTCCAAATCCACCTAGATAATTAGTTTATCTAGGGTGTGGAATATCAGATCAAAGCACCCTACCCAATTTTTTAAGTAGAAGCTAAAACCATCCATTGTCAAGTCTTTTGTCGCCATTATTTCATATTTTAACTCGATCAAGTCACACTAGATTAGAAAGAAACTATTTTGGAGAAATTTTATGCTTACTTTTCCAGGCCACTTTTCCTCCTACCATTGTCGCATTTGTGTTTTGGTACATCCATCACCCCACCATTTGGCAAAAAATGCCTTATCTTCCAAGTTAAAACACATAGCTTATGTCATTGTTTCTGAGATCACATAGGCAATCTTATTCCTTCCTCTACCCGCTCTTTGATCTTCTTGGTTTGACTAAGAAGTTCCTTCCTTTATTGCCGCCTGCTCCCTCCCAAGAGTCACTCTTGAACTCTTCTTTTTGATCCATTTCTTCTGCATTACTACATCTTTCCAGCTAGGGTTTTTTGCATGTTATCTTGATCCTTTGTTAAAGGATCCCTTAAGTCTTGCAACACATCATTCCATCACCAAACCATTCTTTCTTCACCCCTATGCCCTAGCTCTGGCTCTTTCCACTTCCTGGATTCAAGAGGAAATCATGAAGTCATTCTTCAGTGCTCGTGATGCCATCCAACCAACCAAGGGAGCCCTCGCCTTCTAGAGTTGTGTCAAGCACTACCATTTTTGAATCTCATCATCCCACACACACTTCTAGTTGGTGCCCTTGCCAAACTCCCATAGGAACCCCCAACTTGACAAGGCACCTACCGCTGGCTCTATCTATTTTGGAGTTTGGGTTCCTTCCTGAGTCAATTTGTAACAACAACCATTCTCTCTTAGCATCTTTCACCCACTCTACAACTGTGAAATGTCAAGATCCCTCGCTCACACCCATCCTCAACTTCTTTATAATATAATATATTTAATATTATATTATAATACATTATAATATATTTAATATATTATAATACATTATAATATATTTAATATTATATTATAATATATTTAATGTTATATTATAATATATTTAATGTTATATTATAATATATTTAATATTATATAATAATTTTAAAAAAAAACTTAATATAATACCAAACCTAACCAAATTAAAAAAACCAACCTAAAAAAAATGGATATCTGTTTAGGTTTGGTGTTTGCTATGGCACCATGTACTTTCTACCCAAGCCTAGAAAAATTCAAAGTAGATTTTTGCATTTTTTAGCAAGTTAAAAACGCCCTTTTTCACATCGCCACTTTTTGAACCCCCATGATCTTGCAGAGACCCATTGGTGGAATTTTCTTATAACAATTTTGTTAATAAGAGCACTAGTAAATCACCATTCCAAATTTTGTATGGGAGTAGTCCAAGAATTGCTTCTAAAATGAGAAATATGGATAAAGGAGAGAAGACTAGTGCCAAGGCTAAAGATTTTGTTGAGTACCTGAAGAATTTACATGAAGAAGTGAAGAAACATATCAATATGATGAACTATTAGTATAAGGCTAAGGCAGATTAGAAAAGGAGGTATAAGGATTTCCAGGTAGGAGATGAATTCATGGTTCATTAGTGAAAAGAGAGGTTTTCATTCGGTACATACAAAGAGTTAAAGATGAAGAAGTTTGGACCATGCAAGATCCTAAAGAAGCATAATCTAGGAAATGCTTATGAGGTAGAGTTACCAAGTGAGATTCATATTTCACTTGTGTTTAACATTGTTGATTTGACAAAATATCATGATGGGGATAAGGAGAATGAATTGACAGAGGCATAGTGGAACATTCCAACACCTACTTTAGAAAAGGAAGAGAGAAGAAATTTTGGATACTCGTGTGTGTAGAAGCACAAGAAATAGGCAGCATGTCAAGTACCTGGTCAAATGGTGGGGAAGGCCAGTTGAAGATTCATCATGTTTATTTGAGATTGAGGTTAATCGTCTTGGTTTCCCTCTAACTTGTAAGAAGCGATAGGGTCACTTTTCAAATTACCTTGGGTGTCTGATGTAGGAGCATCCAAGGTGTAAGAGTAATTTGACATCACCCAAGAAAATGTTGTTTCTTTTCAATAAGGGTTAAATTTGGCAAGGTTACTATTTCTAGTGAGTTTGCATTTATGCATAGTTGGCTATAAAATCTTACACGAACCTATAGAATGGTGAATTGAAGCTAGTGGTGAAGAAATCACTGTAATATCATTTGTTATTTGTGAGATATTAAAATTTCAATTTCAAAAAAACTTGTTAAAAATATTCAAAGTCAATTTTGAGGCCCTTGGAGGCTCCGGATGGGCTCAAAAATTGGCAAAAAACTAAAATAGTTTACCATTAGTTATTATTTTATGGCCAAGTGTCTTCTCGAGAGCTTTCCAGAAAGGTATTATGATTGAAAATCCAAGAGTCGGATTGAAAGTTATGACCCTGCAAAGTTGCACTACCAAATTTTATAAAATGTTGAAATATATTCTTGTGGGGGTTGCACTTTCCAAAAGATTCAAGGGTGGTTACACAGTCCAAATAAATGATGTGAATGGGGTTACGGAGGGAAGGGTAGAGCAGAGTAGATTATGGCTCTGATTTGCAGATTTGCAGATTTATGTAATTAGCAAGCCCATGTGATGTTAGTTGTATTGTTGTAATTTTATTTTCATTTCAGTGATAATAGAAAATATTTGCTTCCTTCTTGCACTTTTTTGGTGCAATTCTTTGTTGTTGTTGTTGTGAGTTTTAGATTGTAAGGGGAGTACCCTTCATCAGTAGAAGTTCAACTTTATTTCAAATAAAGATTCCAAGTTATTCTATGTCACTTGCCATTGCTAGAATCAAAGAAAGATCTAATAAAGTGAACACCAACTATCACTCTTATATTCACTACTTAAAATTATGTGCATACAAAAGTGATGAATATTTTTGTATTGAGGTTTATGATGAATATTTTTGTATTGAGGTTCATGATGAATATATATACAATTTATTTGCAATTATATTCATCACTCCTATATGTACATGGTGTAACAATTACAAATATTGAGAATATCACAATATCAAAGGGCATACCACCAAAAAATCCCTAAAGCTTAAAAAAAATACCCAAGATTTAATAGACCAAGGTGAGATTGAGATAAAAGTCACAAATTCATCTTTACCTAATGTAGATATAGGAATTTACTAGAATCCATTTTCAAAGCATGATCAAGATTATTCTTCATCCATGAAAAAATCAAGACAATAAAATTGCAATCATAATATCCATTACCGAAAAACCTCATATGAATACAATTCATCATAATAAACATATATCAATCCAATTTTTACATAAATATCATTAAAATTAAGAGACCTAGTTGTGTTATAACCACATGCAAAGGGTAGGTTATAGTCTTTTAAGACCCCACCCTTTTGTTCAATAGTTGCAAATTATTTATCTATATCAAGGGTATACTTCTTAAGTGATAATAAGTTTTATAAGGGAATAGATTATGAAAAGGCGCTAAATTACAATGTGTGAAAACTAAGTATATATATTAACTAAAATGTAGTTGCATCTAATAAAGTGATTTATTAGAGTTGGATATATTTGCACAAATCGAAGTTTTACCAATGACAATTATCTTGGACATAGTCCTATGCTCTAAACTTAAAAAGTGAAAAATCCGATGTCATGATTAGAAAACAAGGAATACATTATTCGGTCAAGGTTTTCAAGTAATAACAAATGAGATCATAATAACTTCCAAAAGACAAAACATATCAATGTTCAAGAACAATAGTTATATACCTTCAAGGTTTTGAAGTAATAACGATTGGGGTCATAGTAAATTTCAAAAAGACGAAACATATCAAGGTAAAAGCACAAAGTTGTGTCACACTTTTAGCCAACATATTAGCACAACTGAATTTAAGTAAAACTAACTAAAAATCAATTTTGGTCAAACATATGATCTAGTAAGATTCATTCTAGCTAAGTTAGATACTTACACAATTTATTCAACTAAAATTGTTGGCTAAAAATATATGGAGCACCACTTTGAATCCAATTTACCAAAAAAAAAAAATCCTTAAAAACTTGAAGTTTTAATAACTCCTCCTCATGTAAATAACATTTTTTTAAAAATGTAAAAATACCCTTTTGTAGATCCATAAGTGTAGTTTTCAAAAATATATTTATTTTAATAGTTTTATTATTATTATTATTATTTTATTTATTTATACTAAAAGTAGGTTATCAACAAAAAAAATTAGGTTGATTACCATGCCAAGGAAAAATACTAAACTTATTAAAAAAAATTGAAAAAAATATGATGCACTAGATAAAATAATCTATTTCAAGATGGTATAATTTTTTTTTCCATTTTAGATAAATATTTAATATGAATGTTGATATATTTGAGTTGGATATATTTGCACGAATCAAAGTTTTACCAATGACAATTATCTTGGACATAGTCCTATGCTCTAAACTTAAAAAAGGAAAAATCCGATGTCGAGATTAGAAAACAAGGAATACATTATTCGGTCAAGGTTTTCAAGTAATAACGAATGAGATCATGATAACTTCCAAAAGAAAAAACATATCAATGTTCGAGAACAATAGTTATATACCTTCAAGGTTTTGAAGTAATAACAATTGGGGTCATAATAACTATCAAAAAGACGAAACATATCAATATTCGAGAACAATAATTATATACCTTCAAGGTTTTCAAGTAATAAGGAATGGGATCGTAATAACTTCCAAAAGAGGAAACATATCAATATTCGAGAACAATAGTTATATACCTTGGGATACTCTATTGAAATATAACCCCATTACACAAATAAGTGAATATTCTTATAGGTTGGATTAATAATATTGTTTCAATTGATTTTATAACTATATGCTAAGTAAGCATCTTATGAATTTTAAGTTGAATCTATATGGGTCTCTAAACTATGAACAATAATGAAAATATTGAATGAGTTAAGTTTTTTCGATTTATATTTAAGTATGGATGATGATTTAAAATAGTGACATTGTGGAATATTGTTGTTTTTTATTATAGTTAATTTAATATAAAGCATGTTTTAAAATTGTTATTAAGTGCTGCTCAAGAAATGTAACAGCTTAAAGGAGAGTAACTTCGGTTGACATGATTATCGGAGGGAGTAAGGGAAAACAAAATGAGAATCTGTAAATTGATTTCCTAATGCATGGCATACGTCACACACAGATTTTATGGGTTGTCAAACCAGAGATATCTATCCACGACTCATAGTGGGAGAATGGATGTAGGCGTTCACGAAGGGGAGTTTGGCAGGAAGCTCGCAAGGAAAGAAAGAAGGGAGCTGCTGTTTGATATGCATGCAGGCCTTGGAATACTAAACGGAGGATTTGAAAAAAATTGAAGGGTTTTCTGGTTAAAATTGGGTGCATGGTGCAGGGAGGAAGAAAAAATGGCGGTTGGGATATTCTTGCTCCTTCTCCATTCTTGTCGATTCCTCCTCTGTCTTGGACAGGCAATCCCATTAATGCGTTTCATTTCTTCCCTACAAACAGCGCCATAGGTTTCTGAGAAAAAGGTTACTTTATGAAATCAATGCAAGAGACATTAACGTGAAGATTAACAGGCTGGATGGATGCATTCACTTTTGTGATGAAAAAAAGGCTGGCGGCCAAAGGATGGAATCTTGGTCATGGCGTGGCAAATCCAGGGGGATCTTTTTGGAGTTGCTTTACTCGCTGCCCATTTTGATTGTGGCTCTGCAGAAAATATTGGAAGATGCACTCTGCAAATCAGATAAGAACTTGCAGCCATTTCAAATACGTATTATGGTAGTAGTAACAATTAAAACTATCCTTGTTATAAAAATTAGTTTTACCTATGTAAGATATAAGTTTTCACAATTCATTTTGTTGTTCGAAAATTTTTTCTGGTTTTCATTGTGTTGACATTTATTTCATCAACATTTCCAATCACACTACGTTATTCATCGTCAGTTTACTACATTGATGATGAATCACATAATATGATTCAAAATGTTGATAAAATAAATTTTATGTTATTTATGATATGTTTAAGTTTACTGCATTGATAAAATTTTAGTGCCTTTTTGTCAACAATCTCGTTGGTAACAATATTACCTGGAGAATGACTAGTAAACAGTCCCTTCAAAATAACCAAAGCTCGTACAAATGGTTGAATAATAGGAAAAAGATAAAGATGGATAACTAATCTGATATAAATTATGCATCAGCGTAGAATAAGATTACTAGTCTAAATCTCTTTATAGAAATCTTGTACTCTTATTTTCTAAGATTTGTTTTTAGAAAAAGCGATGAGATTATTATTTGATTATTAATTAATCTTTATGTATTATTTAACTTTGTTAATAAAGACCATCATGGAAATGAAACTTACTTATTTAGCTATATTTTACACTTGCATGGCAACTTTGCAACTTTTTGAGCAACATTGCAATATTGCAACATCATGCTCACAACTCCATGCACTTCATCAATTCTTCCAAAATTTGATCCATAGAATCTTCAAACATCAAAACACTATAATGCCAACAATCTCCCTTCTAGGATATCACTCAAACGTCCCCTTTTGACATCAATGACAACAATATGTCAACAAATATAGTTAGTCAATTTCATTAATATTCATTCTTTCCTCTTTTATGATTTTATAGGTACATTTCCCATTCATTCTCCATACTTTGTTCACTCATATATGAATCCACATATTTTCTCTCCTATTATCTCTTCTTGTAACCATATTGTCACACACACATTCACTTAAAGGGTTTATGGAAAACCTAGTGGAATTTCTAGGACAATAAACAACATTACTACTCCTAATCTTTTGTAAAGGAAGATTAGGGTCCCAACTAGCTCATGACACAAAAAATAAATATGATCAAGAGAAATAGAAAGGCAAACTAACATGAATCAATCTAAAGTTTGTAAAATTAAAAAAAGTAACAAGTAACAATATCCTACAATAAAGCCCTAGAGGAGAAAACAAGGGTGGGTTGGATTGATGAAAATAAGGTCACACAATGAATAAAAAATCCTAAGAAAAAATAAATCTATGAATAAGGAATAGAAAAGTGAAATGAAATCCTAGACTATTTGATTTGAAAATAGGATAAAGTAATTAGAAAACTTAAAAATAAATCTATGAATAAGGAATAGAAAAATGAAATGAAATCTTAGACTATTTGATTTGAAAATAGAATAAAGTAATTAGAAAACTTAGATCTAAAACCTAGAACCTAGAACATGAATATCAATGTTATGTTCACTAAAAATATGAATCTAAACTAATTAAATAAATGCATCTAATTAACAAAAAAATATCATTGATAAAATAGTTAAGTTTAATAATTAAAATTACTTAAAATAATTATTAAAAATAGATAAATTAGATGTGATATTACATTTGATTTTGTATGTGGGAACTTTAGAAATGACAAGAATATGTACATACGATATTTTATAAAAGAGATGTTTAAGGGAAGAAATAGAGATGTCAAAAACCATGATAAAACCATAATCTTTCAAACTAGTTTTTAGCTTTTCTATTTATATTTAAAATATAATAAATTGATAATTTATTTACATAAAATCAGAGGCTATAATGGTTGGGGAGTTTGAGATCCAAACACCATCTCAAAGAGATCTAGCTCTTTCTTCCCATGCTCTAAATAGTCCATCTTATGTACATGTATGGATTCATTCAAGAACATGCTTTCATTATCTCTAGTTGGAACACCATCCAACATAAAGGACATGTTAAGGTTGGGTTTCCATGTTAAGATGGGAGGGATGTTTGCAAGGTTGCTACAATTGTTACCCCATGAATTAGCAAACATTGGCTAAAATATTTTACTATCACCTCCAAAAATGAGCCTTTTCCTTGATCTAGTTACCCCATGAATTATCAAACATTGGCTAAAATGTTTTACTCTCACCTCTATGATTTTCTCCTCCTAATATTCAAGTGGGATGCTAGGTATCTAGACCCAAATTAGATCCATTTTAATGATTTCCTTAAAAAGATCAAAGTCTAGCTTCCACTTACTCTAGACTAAGCTATATTTTCTAAGAAAATAAGGGTTGTCAACAAGTGTGTGAACAAAATATTACTTGCATGTGAAAGAAGTGTGGAAAAATAGCCATAACATATATTTATAGATGAACATAAGGATTCCATCTTCTCATAACCAAATTTTAACAACATAATGTTAGGTCAAGAACCAGAAAAAATCCTAATTAGAGCATTCTAAAATTGAGAAGATCTTTCCACAATGATATTTGGCACTTGTAACATGACACTATCCTTATTTTCGATTAATCTAATATAACAAAGAAAATATTAATGGATGTATACTTATCCTTAAGAGTCTTGGCCCAAGAAGAGAAGCAACATGTCATCATTGATATTGAGCTGAAGAGATGCCTTTTTCTTAGTAGAACTATCTTTATATAAAGGGGAAGAACCATGTGGATCCCCCCTTTGTTCCTATGCTTTTTCACCAAATTTGAAGTTCCTTGACCATCATTCTGAACCAAAGACACCACAACATCGCTACATTTCCCGAATAAACAAAAACCACAAATTTAATAAAAACTAATTTTTAAGAACTTTTTGTGTGTATTTAAACTAAAAAATATACAATTATAAAATTATGTACATAGTATAAGCAGAATCAAGGGAAATGACAAGAGAATAGAAAATAATATAGTAGTCAAATAAATCAATATGAGGAATTAAGCTCATAAAATTTTATCCAATTCAAGCCAAACTTAATATTAAAAATGATAATGTTTACCAAAAAAATCATTAAAATGTTCGAATATTCAAATTTTACATTTTTTTTTGTTCTAAGCAATGTCAAATAAAGATATGATAATATCTAACATGTCCTTTATGTTATATGGTGTTCCGACTAGAGATGATGAAATCATGTTCTTTAATGAAACCATAGATGTACAAAAGATGGACTATTTAGAGCATTGGAAGAAAGAGCTCGATCTCTTTGAGATGGTGTTTGGATCTCAAACTCCCCAACCACTATAACCTTTGATTCTATGTAGACAAATTATATCATTTTATTACAAATTTTAAATATAAATAGAAAAGCTAGAATCTAGTTTCAAAGAATATGGTTTCATCATCTCAACCAACAATCATTATTTGGTTTGACATCTCTATTTCTTCCCTTAAACATATTCTTTACAAAATATCGCATGTACATATTCTTGCCATTTTTAAAGTTCCCACATACAAAACCAAATGCAGTATCACATCTAATTTATTTAACTTTAATAATTACTTTAAGTAATTTCAATTAGTAGTCTCAACTATTTTATCTATGGTAATTTTTGTTAATTGGATGCATTTATTTAATTAGTTTAGATTTATATTTTTAGTGAACATAACATTCTTTCATGTTCTAGGTTCTAACCATAAAAAACTTCTTCTATATCAAGGGTTTTAGATCTAAGTTTTATAATTAATTTATCCTATTTTCAAATCAAGTAGTCTAGGATTTGATTTCACTTTTCTATTCCTTATTCATAGATTTATTTTTTCTTAGGATTTTTGAGTTATCATGTGACCTTATTTTCAATAACCCTACCCACCCTTGTTTTTGCATCTAGGGTTTTATTTTAGGATATTGTTACTTGTTAATTATTTTGATTTTACAAAATTTAGATTGATTCATATTAGTTTACCTTTCTATTTATCTTGGCCATATTTCTTTTTTTATGTCATGAGCTAATTGGGACCCTAGTCTTCCTTTACAGAAGATTCATTGTCTAAACCTTGACAAGGCTACCCAATCTAGAATGGTAATGAGATATATTTGTAATGTTCATTTTGAGAGTCATTTATGGGATCATGAAGAACTAAAGTGATTTTGATCATGTTGAATATGTAGCTAAGCTTGAAATATCTCATTTACTAAGAAATTTTTCTTGATGATGCACTTACTCACGCTCAATCTCTTCAACAATTAACTACACTTTTCTATAAGACATTACAGGATGGTCCATTTGGCATTGATCCTTTTATTGTCTTCTTTTAATAATGAAATATCCTCTTATTATTCATCGTCTAATGAGCCTTCTCCCATAATAACCACTTCTATAAGAACTACCTCTCATGTTGACAACCCTAATGTGGCCTCTTCATCTTCAATTCCTACTTCTAGTGTCCCCTCCACTCTTAGCTCCATTAGTGTTCTACTCACATCCCACCCTTCCACTTATATAAATACTAATGCTACACCTCACAATAATTAGTCTTATACCATTCCTCCTTCTCAACCTATGTTCACTCCATTTTATAATGTGCTTCCTCCTTCCATAGTCCTGTGATATTACCTCTTATTACACATCCCAATTACACTTCATCTATTATTTCCCATAGTCCTCATACTACTCTATTCTTTCCTCTACCCTAGATTGCTTAAATACTTTGTTTAGCTTAAGAATAAAGTAGATGGTATGCCTACTAAAAAGGATTCTATTACATACAAGCCTCCATATTGAACACGCTTTTATTTGAATTAGTTACATATCCATTGCATATGATTTTTGTCGCACCTAGATTTAAGTTTATATCATGGAAACATATACCTTGTATTGATTTTACGAGTCTTTCAAATATTACATGTTTAGATTTTTCATACAAGGATAAAATCTTAGCTAAGTTTTTACCATGAACCTTAAAGAACTTATCATAGATAAAATAGTTGAGACTAATAATTGAAATTATTAAAGTAATTATTAAAACTAAATAAATTAGATGTGATATTGTATTTGGTTTTGTATGTGGGAACTCTAGAAATGACAAGAATATATGTATACGATATTTTATAGAGAAGATGTTCAAAAAAAGAAATAGAGATGTCAAAAACCAATAGTGATTGTTAGTTGAGATGATGAAACCATAATATTTGAAACTAGTTTTTAGCTTTTCTATTTACATTTAAAATGTAATAAAATGGTAATTTATTTACATAAAATCAGAAGCTATAATGATTGGGGAGTTTGAGATCCAAAGACCATCTCAAAGAGATCGAGCTCTTTCTTCCCATGCTTTAAATAGTCCATCTTATGTACATCTATGGATTCATTCAAGAACATGCTTTCATCATCTCTAGTCATTACACCATCTAACATAAAGGACATGCTAAGGTTGGGTTTCCATGTTAAGATGGGAGAGATGTTAGCAGTGTTGCCATTAATGGGAGAAGAGTAGTGGGAAGAAGAGATGGAATCACATATCATGGACACATTAGTCTTGCAGGAGGATGTGTCATCGTGTGACTCATTCAAACTCCTAATATAGTCCTATAAAATGGAGCTTCTTCTCTCCAGGGCATCACTCAGACCTTTTCTACAGCAGCGGATGCTAGACTGTTTACGCTTTGTGGCATTCCAGTGGTTCTTTATTGCATTCTCTATTCTTCTCGGAAGCCCTTTCGCTATCTCTGCCCATTTATTCCCCAAGGCTACGTGTGCCCTTACCATCATTCTTTCCTCCTCTTCCGTCCAAACATCTCTCTGTGCAAAACCATTAAACAAAAGTAAAATTTAATGTCAGAACATGAAATTTACGAGTCAAAGATTTTTAAATCCCTGTCAAACCCTTAAATAGAATGGTTTACCAAAGAAAATTCGACAATTTAAAAATAGTGGAGATCACAAGTCAAAGATTTAGAAACAAGTGAATAATTAGTTGGTCAAAGAAAGGGAAAAGTGGAAATTTAACCTTAATGTCAGGACGTAAATGGTTGTGCCATCTTTCTCGGCACTGCTTTTCCCACAAGACTTTCTCGGCATTGCTTTCCCACAAGGCTTTCCCACACGAAAGTTGTGTGGGAAAGCAGTGTCGAGAAAGATGGCACAACCATTTACGTCCTGACATTAAGGTTAAATTGCCCCTTTTCCCTTCCTTTCACCATTTCTGCTACTTGTGACCATTTTCGCACCCCACGCTTTTCAACCAGGTTTACGAGCTATAATCAAGGCCAGTGGACTGCAAAGGAAGATAGGTATAGACCATTTTTTTGTTTCCTTTTGTTGGAATACAAGAGGCATAAAAGAACAAACACAACTTAATTCAAATTTAAACATTAAAATTAAGAAATTGAGACATATGCTTCAAATTCAGAAAATATATATTATACTGAATTTCAAAAACATATTTCAACCTCTCATAGAGCTGCTGCTCTTTTCTTCTTCAATCATGCTACTTCAGAGCAAATTCTACCTTCTATACTCTTCTGAGTTTTTTATCCACAACATTACAAACTTCTGAAACGATATATTTTTCTCTGCTCTTGAGAGGCTTTTTATCCACACTGTACATCCATTTCACCTCACACCTCCAAAATTATACAACTTCATACATATAAAAAGGACAAGCACGAAAGGAGAAAATACGAGAGAAATAAATACATAAATTAAAGGCATTTAAAATAAGCCAAGTTGTCATCGTCCAAAAGCAATTAAAACAAGTCCAAATCATATTAAAACCTCGTCCTTTCAAATTAAATATTGCCAGTTCGAACACCACTTGAACCACCGCCAAAATGAGAAAAACCACGCTACCGCGCATGTGGAGGAACAGGGTTGCGGTACCACAGGGTACCGCATTACCCCAAGGGACGAGTATAGCCGCGATATCACGGTGTAGCCAAGGGCTACCGCGTGAAGAGTGAAGGCGGGCTGCGGTGAAGCGATGGACACCGCGCAACCGCATGAGGAGAGAGAGTATCCGGTGATATGGCGGTGAAGCTAGAGAGATGAAGAAACCACACAACCGCAAGAGAAGAGTGAAGAGTTGGCGGTAAGGAGGTAAGCATCGTGCCACCACGGGAGACCAAAGTACAAGTCGAGGTAACGCGGTAAGGCGGAAGTTGGAATTATTTCCAACACCTTTAGCTGCCTCTGGTTTTCTGTGGCATATGAAAAATATGGTTAACGAATTGGATTTTGGTTTTTTGTTTTCAATTAGTTGCAGAATACCAAAAAAATCCACCAAATTTCTACGATCTTTTTTCAAAAGTTTAAAAAGAATAATCACATGAAAATATTTAAATAGTATATCAAATTTTAATAATTTGATTTTTTTTTCTCGGGTTGAATTTCAGCTGCATTTAAAAAAATAGTAATATCTAAAAAATGAGTATAATGTTTTTCAAAATGACCACAAATACAATAACTTTAAATGAGGAAAACAGGCCACAGTACATCAAATTCCACCCTATTATTCCAAATGGCTTCGCGTATGGAATTTGATGGACTGTGGCCTTTTTCCTCATTTAAAGTTACTATATTTCTAGTCTTTCTAAAAAACATTATATTCATTTTTAAGATATTACTATTTTTTAAAATGCAGCTAAGGTTCGACCTAGAAAAAAAAAATCAAATTATTAAAATTTGATATACTACTTATATATTTTCCTGTTAGTATTCTTTTTAAACTTTTTACCAAAAGATCACAGAAATCGAGTGGATTTTTTGGTTTTTCAAACATTTTTCTGCAACTGAAAACAAAAAAACTAAAATCTATACATTTGATTATACATAATGAAGAAGTTAGATTATCCAAATTTGTTGTGCCTGCACAATTTCTCTTTGTAGATCTACAGAATTTTAAAAAACATCAAAGAAAAAAAGTCTTTAAATTTGTTATCTGCTCTCATTTGAGCATTCAAATATGGAAGAAAAAATTATTGTATTCCTTTATTCACATTTCCTCATACCATTGTTGTTTCAAACCCTACATCATGAACAAGATCCGACTGTGAAGGGCTTTTCACCTTCACCAAACAAACCCTGGTTTGTAAGAATAATCAGCATTGTAAATTAGCTAAGATTAGCAATCATAAGTATGAATTCACCATATTCTGTCTTGATGCTATTTATCAATAAATGATATTAAGCATCCTATTCCTCTTTATTATAATTTTTACATAATAAAGAAAATATATAGCTTAGTCAGGTTTAGAATTTATTTTTCCTTAATTGAAATGGACTAACTACTTTCTTCCAAAATATACTGCTCTCTAGGCCCACAAATGAACAAATGGCTATTGATAGCTGCCCCAATTGAATTCACTGGAAAATATATATTGGTGTAATGGAGAGTATATGAGATTGAGCATGGTGTCTGGTACTCTCCAATTCAAGTTTTATGTCTGTTTTTTTTTTCTGCAATACTGTTATGCAGAATTTTGAAGATGACTACACTACTATTTGTTTTCTACATGTGGAGTTTTCTTCAATGCTCCTTCACACCCACATGGTACCAAATGAGATCTCCTTTAACACCCTTTAGGCTAAAATCAATTGATGAACTTGTCAAATATGTTTGTTTCTTTAGAAAATTGTTTATAATAATTTTAATAAAAAGTTGACAGTAGTTAAAAATTTGCAAAGAAGTATGGAGAAAGTCAAATTCTAAACGTCTATATGTTAGAAATTATTTTCATTTCCTTTGTACCCCTCCCTCCATTATCTATATTATAGTTCTCATGACAATCAATTTCCCATTCTAAAAAACTAACTTCATTAAATAATTTCATATACATTTTAGCCACCTCTATTAATGTGATTGCACAATCCAACTACCAGCATGCAAATTCTTTCAATTGAGCAGCAATCTTCAAGTATCTTGAAATCAACCTTTTAATAGAATTTATGATATTTAATATTATATATAAGAATCTACATCATATTATAATATTTACTTGTGAGGAAAAATTGTTGTATAATTTATCAACTATTTCAACTGATAGCCCATCTCTCTCGCAAGGGAGCTAGTGCTTCTCCTATAATGTATGACTGGAAACACAAATTATGACATATGGCCTACAAACTATCATATTCCAAGCTCGCTTGGAAGGATGGTGCCTTTCAATCTAATTTACAACCAATCCAAAAAGAATAAATTGGAGACATCTTTCATCATATCCAACCAACCTTTCCAGGGAAAGTTGAATAGATGTTAGTTCAATTGGGACAATATATGCAAATTTTTAATCATAAGTAA
Source organism: Sequoiadendron giganteum (assembly GCA_007115665.2). Classification (NCBI taxonomy): domain Eukaryota; kingdom Viridiplantae; phylum Streptophyta; class Pinopsida; order Cupressales; family Cupressaceae; genus Sequoiadendron; species Sequoiadendron giganteum. Next base: position 401,069,499 of record CM021110.1, on the reverse strand, counting down.
CACGTAATGCAATTTTCAATGAAACAGATGAGCTATCAGTTGAAATACCAAATCCTTGGACATTTTTGTTAAATACATGTTCATTGTTGAAAATAAATATATGACAAAATTATGGTTGCTTTTATGAAATTCCTCAAGACTTGACATGACTATTTATGTATTTCAGTTGTTTCTATGTATTTTTATCTCTCTGTTAGTGTATGCATGTCAAAGAACTTTCCGTGGATATATGTTGCTATATAACCATGTTAGCCAATTTCCAATTTCCTATCCTCGAAATTTGGCTATTGACATGTGTGGGTCCTTGACAGATGAATATTATTAAATTAAAATTATTATAAACAATTTTCTAAAGAAATAATTTAACATATCTTGACAGGTTCACCAATTGATTTTAGTCTAGAGGATGTTAAAGAACATCTCATCTAGTGTCATATGGGCATCATGAAGCATTGAGGAAAGATCAGCATGTAGAAAACAAATAACAGTGCATTCATCTTTGAAATTCTGCATAACAGTATTGAAGTAAAAAAAACAGAGGAGACATAAAACTTGAATTAGAGAGTACCTAACACAATGATCAATCTCATATACTCTATTATACCAATATATTTTTTGCACTGAATTCAATTGGATACATCTGCCATTTGTTCATTTGTGGGTTTGCCTAGAGAGCAGCATATTCTGGAATATAGAAGCTAGTCCATTTTAATTAAGGAAAAAAAAATCTACACTTGACCAAGCTATATAATTTCATAATTATTTAAAAATAATAAAGATGAATGGTATGCTTAATGATAATATCATTTATTGATAAATAGCAACAAGACAGAATGAATGAGCATTGTGAATTCATACTTATGATTGCTAATCTTAGCTAATTTACTACACCAGTTGATTACCAGAATTTGTTTGGTGAAGGTGAAAAGTCACAATCATGAGAAGCCCTCCACCATCGAATCTTGTTCATGATCTAGGGTTTGGTTCTTCTCTTCCGTATGAATACCAGAAGGTCAGCTCCACTTTCAATCTCACAAGGGTATCATTGAAAGGTTCCACAAGAGGACTGTTAAAGCTGGGAAAAATGTCTTTTGGCTGATGCATTTGCAGCTGGTGCTCTGCACATGCATGGTCATGGACATGGTAGAGAAATGAGCCAACTTGATCATAGGCTAACATCTGCTTCTAAACAATTTGGGTGTTTAGCAATTGCTTTGGTATAAGAACATGGTCATCACCATGAGAGCTCTCACATACTATCACCTGATTTGAGGTCTCAGATTCTAGATTACCAACTTCAACAAAACCAGAACCCAATCCATATTTTTCTATCTATTCCTCGAAACTGTAATAAAAGATTGGTGAAGCGCTCCAGCAGAGGGCAACCGATGCACAATATGATCAAGAGATAGTGTACTATAGAGGAAGATAGGTATTTTTCTTCTTCTTTTAAGGCCACTTTCCCCTTTTGCACAAAGAGATTTTTGGACGAAAGAGGAGGAAACAATGATGGTCACTGATAGTAGAAATGGTGAAAGATCATGTAGGAAAGCAGTGTCGAGAAAGATGGCACAACCATTTACGTCCTGACATTAAGGTTAAATTGCGCCTTTTCCCTTCATTTGACCAACTAATGATTCACTTGTTTCTAAATCTTTGATATTTCTAAATTGCCCAGTTTTCTTTGGTAAAACATTTTATTTAAGGTTTTGATAGGGGTTCAAAAATTATATATATTAGATATCTATCTTGTAGATGATTTTGGATTCCATAAAGTGAGGAGGAATTGAAATCATAATATGAAACTTTTCAAATATGGAGCTTTAAGAGAATCTCAAACTCGCTATATTTGTTTCAGAATTTATGATTATTAAAAAATTTACATGAGAAATTAATCACACAACTAACATTCATAATTGATATATATCAAAGATTATTGAGCACATATAATTATAAAATTGTATATAAAAGGTAAGATAAGATCATCAAAACATGTCTTCAACATTTGATCACCATATTAGCACATCAATTGTAACATAAGAGTAAAGAAGTGGATATGTAACAGCATATCATCTTGTTTTTTAGATTTAATTTGATATGAAAGACAATGACTTGCTTGAAAAGTGTTCTAGTCCTTAGATAATTTATCTTTCCATCTATTTCATCACAATTTTAGTACGATGTGTAATATTGACTTGCTTGCGATTGTCCTAAGCCCTTACATGGTTTGACCTTCCAATATAGAACAATTAGCATAATTTATCATAATCATTAATATTGTTAGTTTAGTGATATATTATTTTGTGGATCATCCCTTATGAAATAGTGATTCATTAGTTGTGTTTCTCCTTAAATTTTAAGGAATTCCAAGGTCAACAACTATTCAACACTAGTGATGAGGCATCCTTTACACAACTACCATTATTTGCATTTTTTTTTTCTAAACAACACATGTTTTGACATTCTCAACCTTTTCTTGTTCCTTTTTACTTAGTTCAAACATTTCCCTTTTGTCAGCAAACTATATTCTCTATGCCATTTCCTTGCATCCATTTGCTATATTTCTTGATTCTTCATGTCATTTCCTTCCATTCATTTGCTATATTTCTCTTGTACAAGTAATAAAAAGAAATGGAGAAAATAAATATAGATAAATGACACAAGTGAATATACTATGCAAACAAAATGCAAATTTTGGATGAAGGGTTTGAATTAGAGGGAAAAGTTTGAAAGGAACAAGCTAAGAATGCAAAAATTGTGCAATTTAGGAGGATAAGTGTGTAGAGATGGAAATTAACTATATAGGGTGAAAGTTGAGGGAGTCACTAATGCCACCTTAGTGTTGAATGGTTATATGTTGATAATTAAGGAGAGTTGTTAGTTATTGGATGGCTAGATAATTTATACCCATTTTTTAATATATAAAATATTTATTTTTCTCTAACATATAGTAATAGAGCAACATGGACAAGTAGTGGAAGAAGGTTGAATCCATTAAAAAATCTAAGAGAATCTATGCAATGCTCCTATTTAGCTATCGAAGCTTTTAATTATAAAAAAACACACAAGCAACAATCATTATTAGTTTTTTACATCTCTATTGCTTCCCTTAAACATCTTCCCTACAAAATACCGTCTCGACATATTCTTTCCATTTCTAAAGTTCCCACATACAAAACCAAATGCAGTATCACATCTAATTTATTTAATTTTAATAATTATTTTAAGTAATTTTAATTATTAGTCTCGATTTTTTTATCTATGTTAATTTTTATTAATTGGATACAATTATTTAATTAGTTTAGATTTATATTTATAGTGAACATAATATTCTTTCATGATCTAGGTTATGATGATAAATAATTTCTTCTAAATTAGGGGTTTGAGATCTAAGTTTTCTAATTACTTTATCCTATTTTCAAATCTTAGTCTAGGGTTTGATTTCACTTTTCTATTCCTTATTCATAGATTTATTTTCCTTTAGGATTTTTGATTTATCATGCTACCTTATTTTCATCAACCCTACCCACTCTTGTTTCCTCCTCAAGGGTTTCATTTTAAGATATTATTACTTGTTAATTGTTTTGATTTTAGTGGTTTGAATATTAGGTTTCCTTTCTATTTCTCTCGGTCATATTTATTTGTGTATGTCAAGAGCTATTTGGGACCCTAATCTTCCCTTACAAAAGATTCATTGTCTAAACCTTAACAAGACTACCCAATCTAGAATGACAATGAGATTTTTGTATGCTCATATGAGAAACATTTATGAGATCATGAATAATAAAGTGATTTTGACAATGATGAATATGTAGCTAAGATTAAAATCTCTCACTTACTAGGAAATTTGTTTTGTTGATGCACTTACTCATGCTCAATCTCCTCAATAATTAACTACACTTTTCTATAAGACATTACTAGATATTCCATTTATTGTCTTCTTTTAATTATGGAATATCCTCTCATTCTTCATCTTCTAATGAGCCTTCTCCTATAATTACCACTTCCATAGTCACTACCTCTCATGTTGTCACCCCTAGTGTGATTCCTACAACCATTCCTACCTCTAGTGTCCCCTCCAATCTTACCTTCATTAGTGTTTTATTGACATCCCACCCTTCCACTTATATAACTACTAGTACTATACCTCGCAATCATTTGTCTTATACCATTCCTCCTTCTCAACCTTTGTTCTCTCCACTTTAAAATTATATTCCTCTTTCCACAGTCCAATGACATTACCTCTTATTACACATCCCAATTATACGTCATCGATTGTTTCCTCACATCCTCATACTACTTTTATTCTTTCCTCTACCCTAGATACATTGCTCAAATACTTTGATCAAATTAAGAAGAAATTAGATGGTATGATTACTAAACAAGGTTCTATTACATACAAGCCTCCATATCAAACACACTTGTATTTAAATTAGTTCCATATCCGTTGCATTTTATTTTTTTCACCTCGATTTAAGTTATATCATGAAAATGTAGATCCTCATGTTGATTTATGGGCCTTAAATATTACATGTTTATATTTTTCATATAAGAATAAAATCTTAGCTGATTTTTTTTCCATTAACCTTAAGAAGGGAATATGATTAGTTGAATGATTGTCTTGTAGTTAAAATGACAATGAGTGGAGAAGTAAAAAATAAGTATGGAAGTAAATGAAAAGCTATTTTCTACCTATATCAACACATTGGTGGGAACTCCAAAGAGCCCCAATAATCCCTAAGTAAAGAGTTTAGAAGGTTTAGAAGGTGAATGGGGATCCTCCATAATATAAATATATCACATAGTAGAGGTTTTATTATTTAACTTGGTCAAGTAATTAAAGGTTCAAAATATTTTGGAGGTGTATGAGATGAAGAAGGATTTAAATAATTATAGGGAGATGGTTTAGGTGAGCCCTCTTTAATGAAACTTTTAGAAAATAGTATAATAAGTACAATTAGGTTAAAGAGAGATTGCGGTCAATGATTTAAAATAACTAAAAGGGAGCTTTATTAGCTTGGATGGCATAAAAAAAAATTGTGCATGAATTTAAACAATGATGAAGTGTGGAAGTAATTACATCAATCACATTGAGTCATGCCTATATGATGGGTAATGTGATATTTTTCATAAGTTCATGAATCGCATGCTCAAAACCACAAATGGAGTGGTTAGATTACTTTAGAAGTTTGAATATTCAACATGTGCCTAGTCAAGAAATTTTATGCTAAAAATATTCAACCTATATAGTCATTATCAATAAACACCATTTTAAATCCAATATTCATATATCTTGCAACAAATATTAATAGAATATCCTCTTGAATAATTGAAAACGATGGAATTTTAGTTGGAGAAAAAGATATATTGTACATAAATTCAACATAGAAACCACTTATGTGAGCTAGATAGAAGGCTAGACAAATATTTTCCATAAAACTTGTTGAAGGATACCTTAAGAGAAGGAGAAGTATTCAAAATATCCCAAAGTGATGTCTTAGGTTGGAGGAATGCGGTTGCTCCATAGTATCATACTCTTTAAGCTTCTTAGTAGGAAGAGAAGGTGGAGGAGGAAAGTTAACAATACTAGAAAGAAGTAAAGTGTAATCTATGTCATTCTTAAGACCATGATGAGTGCAATTTGTGTGGCTAATAGTCTGACAATTTATTATTTACCATGAATCCCCATGTACTATGATTAGAGTAGGATGAAAAGAAGCATGAACCATCATAATGGAAGTATGAAAGAATCAAGAAGTGGGTATTCATCTTCCAATTCTTTCTAGTTCTACGTGTACAACAATATTAGGAGTGTAAGTATTGTTCTATATTGGCCTAGAAATGCCACTAGGTTTTCCACAAACCATTTAATTGCATGTGTGCATGATAATATGGTTACACAAAGAGAAAATGGGAGAGAAACTATGTGGATCCACATATGAGTGAATGAAACATGGAAAAAGAATGGGAAATGTAGCTACAAACTCATAAAAGAGGAAAGAATAAATATTTATAAAATTGACTATCATAAATAGAGTATTAATAAAAGATGTAAATTAAATTTATCACTAAATTCTTTCATAGAAAACTTAGAAGATTATTATTTTACTTGAGAATCTCATTTATTAAACCATGTAGAAATTATTATAATTAATTTGAGAGAAGAAGAAGACACATCATGCATATAAAAATCATCATTTGAAGGAGAAACATTTGAATCTTCATCATTACATGCATCTAGTGTATTATCTATGAAATTCTAAACAATATTATTTTCCTTGTATTCATTGTTAACCTCATATTAAATTTATGGTAGGGAAAGGGGTGGAAGAGGTGTAAGATCCAAGTTATGAGGAGAATAAGGAGGTGACAATTTGTAGGAAGAGAAAAATAAGGTTTCAAGTGGCCTGGGGATGAAGTAAGGGTATGACCTCATAAGTAGTAGGAAGAGGTAATGATTCAAATCATAAGAGGTAAATGACATAATGAAATAAGGGATTAAAATATGACAAGGAATAAAGTGCAATAAATCACAAGGATTTTAAATAAATAGTGACTCATAAGGAGGAAACATAAATGAAAGAGGTGAACAGTGGTAAAAAGAGACTCATAAGAGATATATGATTTGTCAAGTGGTAAAGTTTTTATAGTAGAAAAAAAAATATAATATGAAATATTGAAGGAATATAAAGCAAGGGAAGCTCAAGGAGAGTAGAGTATTAAATTCAAGGCGAGAAGAATATTGAATGAGAAAAAAATGAAATGGGAGGATTGGTATAAGAATGTAACTATTTTTTAATGATTTTAGAAGATGGTGTAGTAGGGAAAGAATTAGAAAAGATAGAATCTAAGGTAGTCACATCATCAAAAATTCTAAGTTATTCTTAAAAAAGTGTATAGGAGTGCTCAAGTTTTGAATAGTCATAAGTGGTGAGTAGTCTAATGGAAATAATATGAAGAGATTTATCATCTTGGTTTAGGGGTGAAGAAATATATTTGTGAAGCGATGCGGTAGATAATGGAGTACATTTTGAGATCGATTGACTAAGTGAGGTAGCGAAGGTTATGTTTGGTATGAAGAGGTACAATCTAATTATGAGAAGTAGAGGACAAAGTGTGAGTGAAGAAGGCATAAAGATGGATTATTATGGAGAATTGAGTAGAAAGAGATTAGAATAAGAACAAAGATGCAAGAAGAGATTGAGAGATATGATAATAGATCATAATTGAACAAGTGAATGAAAGATAAACAAGAAAAAATAAATAAAATTCTAATAAAAATAGAAGTGGAAATATAAGACAAATAGGTTCATCAAAATAAAATAAAATAAAAAATATTTTTCTTGGTTTATATGTGTTAAATTAGATCAAATGAATGAGATAAAAAGGTGTAAATTAGCTTAAATTTGACCTAATCTACTCACATAAGAGTTGTGATTAGAAAATGACCAAAACATATATTTGGAAGCACATAATTAAAAACAAGAATAAGTAATTTTAGACTAAATATAAGATAAATAAAACTATAAAGTTAGGGGTACATATCAACTTGGGGATGGGTGGTCTAGTTTAGAGAAATGTTAGGAATGTTGTAGTAGACCTCTTGAAAAAAATTTGGGTAAATAAATGTAGGAAAAATTATGCACCCCTAAATGTATAGGGGGTGTATCTGTCCTTAGGAAAAATGTGTTGGAGTGACCAATATGATCACAAATGAATTGTCTTATATTCATCAAGTACATTTTAGATCTTTAGGTAGAGGGCTAGGCATAGAATCCTATTATTCTAGGTACTACTAAATTTGGGGGTTATATGGATAATATTTCTTTATGATTATTTTGTTGTGGGTGACCCATGGGGCACAAGTGTTCTTAAGAAAATATTTTTTTAAGGTGAAAAATGGGGGTGCTAGTGAAATTTCTTAGAATAAATTTTTTTATGGATGATTCTCCTTGATATATTGATCAATATTAAAATATTCCTACCTACTCAATTTTATACAATTCTTCAATGAATCACCTACAAATTTATTTTTGTAATGGAAACTTTATAAGGTGGTTAGGTCAAGAGGCTTGAATTCACAACGATATTCTCCCTTGTGAGTAATTAAAACATGAATCCATATGGTAATGATAATGGAACAAGACACTAAAATAATTTTAAAAATATATTTTCTAACTAAAATAATACTTAAAACCCTAACATGTTTCCCAATTATGAGATGTAAGGAAACTAGGTATTGGTGGGAGAAGGAAGTGAGAGATGAGATAGAAACATTGATCAATATGGAGGATATGGAGCTAAAGAGGAATGGTGTGGGAAAGGGAAATTATAATTATTGAAAGGAAATTTGGGTGAGAGGAAGAAGAATCCAATTAAGAGAGGAATAGGTCTATACAAGCTACTCCATAGCTTCAATATGATGCATGAATTATCTCCAAAGATTGATGAAGATGATCCAAAGATATACCAATACTCCAAGGCTCCGATGATTTAAAGACTTGATGAACAAATCCAACATGCACTTGAGGAAAATAAATTCATATGGTTGTCTCCCTTTTGAGTTTCATCCTATAAATATGGTAGGAAGGATCCTTTTATATTATTTTGGTGTCAAATATACTATCTAAAGTGGGAATAACTTTAATTAAATTGAGTCAACCAAGAATAAGGTTCTAATATTTTTTTGGAGCAAAAGGAGGATGGTACATGTGCTCCACCATCAATATGGGGGGAGAAAGGGAGGGGAGGGCAAGTTTCTCTTATCCCAAGGGGGATTAGCTTCAATGAAAAGAAAAAGAGACCAAAACAAGATTAGGGAAAGTGTATGGAAATGAGGGACCAAAAGGGGGTCAAAAGTGCCCTTTCTTCAAATGAACCAAAGCTAAATTTTGACAAGTAATTCAATATATCTACACAAAATTTTAATATTTGATAAGGAAAATATTAATTAATAGTGCTCATAATCTAGTCTCTAACCTACTATTTTTAAAATGGTGTAGATTAATAGGGTAAAGATTGGGAGGCACACCTTGAAAAATTCAAGGTATCTAATCAGGGTAGTTTACCCTCCACAAGTTGAGTTGTACATTTATTTTTCTTTGTATAGATAGTTTTTGTGATTGCAATGTACATATGAGGAAGTATTTGATGATGTTGTGGTATAAGTATTTATCATTTTGGTTATGGATAACATTGTTAGGGGGAGTTACATTGATGTAAATATTAAGGGGGGTAGAGAAAAGTAAAGAAATATCTTTTTGTTTCCCTTTGACCTTGATGTCAAAGGGAGAGTAGTTTAAGATTTTTGAGAGTGTGTTACCATTAATGACAAAGGGGGATATTGTTGGAAGCTTTTATCAATGAGATAGTTGGCAACATGAGCATGATGATGTGAAGAGATGGTTGAGTGGGAAGATTGATGAAGGTTTATGAACATAATGGTATATGGTATTTTCATTGATGGCAACCCATGATAGAGATGCAAAAGTGTTGGTTAGGAAAAGGCCAAATGGTTTTGATAATTGCATAAATCGTGAAGTGTAGTTTCACTGTTCAATGGACCATTTTTGAGGTTTTCATTGCTCCGCTATGAAGAATATGGTTATGTGGTTTTAAGGTAATAGTGATACATGTTGGAAGAGTCTAAATCCAAGGGTTCATGACTTGATATCTTTCGCAGTCGAAGACAATGTTGATAGAGTATCAGCTCTGGAAATGGTAGAGTTAGTGATGCAGAGTGTATGTTAGAATACTTTGCATTTTGTCATAGATAAATAAATTATGCTACACAGATTTTTGGTAGTGTTTATAGATGTCAGAGGTGTGTAAATTATAAATGGCAAGTGGTTTTGTGTCCTACGTAATAAGTTGTGAGTGAACAGATAGTTTATTATGTTATTACTTCACTAGCTTTGCTATCCAGGCTGAGCTAAGTATTTTGGGGTCATGCAAAGTTAAATTATGTATGAAGAAGTATCATAGGAGTGATTATGGGTCATTCCAACCTATTTTTATAGCATACTCATTTTGATTTATCTCTTAAGGAATGTATGTTTTAATGTTTTGGGTCGACTGGTTATGTGGTGCATGGTACATCTAATTGGGCTAACCTAATTGATGTTTTGAGCAGTTGTGGTATATATAACGTTGATTCATTGTGTGAATGATGATTCAGGATAAGTGTAGAAGTGTGTGTGAGAGATCTAGTGCAAAGAAGTGTGAATTTTAGTTAATGTGAAGTATTAAGTGTGTTAAGTTAGTTTTTTGAGCTTCAGTGGAACTATATCTTCAGCATATGTCAGATGCATTGTTTAGTGGTTCATCATTAGCAGTGAGCCACCATTTATTCTATCTCTTTCTATTCTAGGTAGTGATCCCTTTGGTAGTGAGCCACCAATAGTGAGCCTTTCTCTTTTTGGATAGTGAGTCCTTGGATAGTGAATCCAACCTTTTGTATTAGACATTGTAATCGGTTATAATATATTGTGAGCTAGTCCTTATTGTGGTTTTTCCCTTTTTGGGTTTTCCACATAAATATAGTATTCATGTGTTCTTTGATGTGATGCATTCTTTCTATGTTCCTTTTATTATTGCACATTTAATATGATGCATTGAATAAATGTTTAAAGGTGATGAATTTATCGAATTTTAGTGAGTACCGATTCAACCCCTCTCTCAGTATTCAAGGTGTTCAACAATTGGTATCAATGATTGGTTCCTTCAATTGGATTGATCATTGAGGTAGATATTAGAGGTTGAACACATGGCTACAAAGAAGTATCCTATTCCTCTGAAAGAGATTGTCCTTGAAAGGTTTGCTAAATATTATGAAATTGAAATGGAAGGAGAACTCAAATCAACCCTTGATGATTTGGAAAAAGTAGAAGTTGAGAATAGAGACCTGAAAAAGGATCTTAAAGATGTAGATGAGTGTATTCAGAAGTTGAGAGAGAAACTCAAGAAAGCTACAAAAATAATCAAAGAAAAAAATGAGAAGCTCAAGCGATCAAATTAGACTATCGCTAGTCTAAAAGTGCAAGTTGAAGATTGCCTGAATGAAAAACTAAAAGAAAAATTTGAAGCATGTCCAAAGCTTGAACAAGGTATTGTAACTTTGAGATCATATCTAGAGAAAGTAAAGAATCAAGAGTACAAGTTCAAGAAGAGTTCCACAATTTGCTTGATGAGATGATTGCAAATCAGAAGGCTTTTAAGGACAAAGAAGGTTTAGGGTTTGAGAAAGGAGAAATTTCAAAGGTAAATCAAACTCCAAACAATGTTGAAAAGATAAATGATAAGAAGAACAATTTCAAACATGTCTAGAACCAAAAGAAATAATTTAAAAAGTCTCCTATCAGACAACCTGTTGCATAAAGGTATTCATCTTTTAATGGTCACTATTATTCTTGTAATAAATTTGGACATAGAGCTATAGAGTGTAGAACCAGAATGAATCAGAATATTCAATCATTTCTTGTTCAATTTTTCGCATGCAACATATTTCATCATAAAGCAAGTGAATACAAATATCAGATGATAAGTGAATACAATAATGACATAATGTTTCAATCTTTCAATGGCTATTGTTATACATGCAATGGATATGGGTATAAGAGTTTTGATTGTAGATCCAGAATGGATAGAAGTAAGCTTGTTCAAAATGGTTTCATATGCCATCATTGTAACAAATCATGGCACATAACAAAGTTCTATAGATCTAAGAATGTAAAACCCTTTGTTTCACAAAAGAAGAAGGTTGATTCGGTAAAGAAAATGGATCCGATTGAGATGAAGAAGGAAATGGACAAGATTTGGAAGAAAAAAATGAGAGTGAAGTAAATAATAAGTCTGTACTAGCTCCTGGTGCAGATGTTTCTTCCGAAAACTAGTTGAAGAGCTTTGGATCAAAGGGAGTTTTTACTGAAAATCCTTAATCCCTTGTAAAAGGTGTGGTGTTGATGCCTTCAGTACACTAGTACATGTGTGGATCAACATGGTTGATCTTATGATGGTATTTTGGAATGAAATTTTCTTTTGCGAAGATCTATAGAGTGATTAAAGGTGACTATGTCAACATAGTGAGGGTTTTCTAGCTTTTCAACTTAACTTTATTCACTACAATTAATGCATTTTAGGTCTTCAAAAAAGTGTTTATATGTGATTTCACATATGATTAAGTCATTTTCAATCGAGCATTTAAAGAGTGGAGAGCAGAGAAAATGCAATTTGAAGTGTTTGATGTGTTGTGCATAAACCCTAACCAGTGAAGAATTCTAGAGGTATTTACATTTTCTTGCTATACCCTAGTGTGTGAAATTATAAAATGTTTACTCCTCAAGTAGTTGATGTATTGAAACGGTCAATACCTAAGTTCAAGAAAATTCCTTTTAAACCCATGGAGACGGATCCAGATGGTGCATTTTCAAGGGTTCCTTATGGTGTGATGCACACTAAGGATGCGTGAATCTATATTCAGACAAAAATGGAAGAATATGATCATCTAAAGATTGTGAAATATTAGGTAAATGATTTGATAGGAGATCACTTTGAATTGAAACCTAAATTTGGAAGTTTGACAAAGAATAAGATGGATGTATGGAACAAATTTGCAAACTTTTGTGATGAAGATCAATGGGTAAAGTATGTTCTCAATAGAGTTAATGACAAGTTTATGTGGTTGGATATGTTGCATATGATCAACAAGGAAGCTATCAATGTGCTTATTGGTTTATTCTCAAATAGACTTGTCCCATAATGAAATATTTGAAGAATAAAATAGTAATAAAGCTCAACGGAGTAAAATTTGGCAAGTGTTCCCTAATAGTGAAGGACATAGATGATATGGTAGTTAAGTATGCATCAATGGTCACTGGTTATAAGGTCTATTGTACCAACAAAGAGAACTTCGTGTCAGCTACTACTATTCATACTGCTCACCAGATGGTGAAGGAAGGTTTGGATATTGATTTGTGTGAACTCCTAAAATAACAATTGATGGAGAATCTTTAGAAGACCAAAGAATCATAGTATCCCTTCTAGTATGGTACTCTAATTGTATGTTTGTTGTTTTAATTTCTTAGAGAGTTGCCTAGTGCAAGGAATGTTGTATGGGATGATAGTATACATATTTTTGTATAAATAAAAGATCATCTAAGAAGGTTAGGAGACATGGAAAACCAAAATTCTATGTTGTGGGGTTTCTTTAAGTCCTTTAAAGGAAAAATGCAAGAAAGAGAGAATTTTGAAAAGTGTAGTTGAGAAGTATAAAAAAGATAACGCTTTCATGATAATTAGATATTGTTGTTTGATGGAAGCAATGGAACCCAAAACAATCTAGATTCTGGAAATGGGATATGAAGTGGTAGAAGATGTAATTACCAAACCTGCAGACCTTATGTTAAGAAAACCAAGATATCTTGTAGTAGGTCATTTTGGAACTTATGTAGAGAAATCTAGTGAAGTGCATTTGAAGCAAAAAGAAAAAGAGATAAATAATTTTTTTGATAATTTGAAGGCACGGTTGGAGGATATTGACGGTTCATCAAAGAGCCATGTGGAGAAATATAAAATCATACCTACTCCTTTGAAGGCTACTCCTAGTACAAGAAGGTCAGCTAGGACCTCCACCCCCTCTCTTATTATTCTGAAGTCCTCCAGAACTAAGCCTATAGAGAGTTCAAAGAATAAAGCTACATCTAGTCTCCCTGAGCAACAAAAGGCTCCTAAAAGGATAAGAAAGGAAAAGGCCACAAGAGAGAAATACATTAGTTGTGAGGATCAAGAGGATGTAGAAGGGGAAAATCCACAACTACTCTAGAAGAAGAAGAAGACTCTAGAACTAAGCCTGTAGAGAGTTCAAAGAATAAAGCTACATCTAGTGTCCCTGAGCAGCAAGAGGCTCCTAAAAGGAGAAGAAAGGAAAAGGCCACAATAGAGAAATACATTAGTTGTGAGGATGAAAAGGATGTAGAAGAGAAAAATTCATAGATAATTTGGAAGAAGAAGATGTATCAAGCCTCCACAAAAGAGACTAGTACAAAGAAATCAAAAGTTGATCGTGTAGATAAAAAAAGTGGGGAAGAATTAGAAAAGAAACAGAAAGCTTTCAAGATTCAGAGGAGAAAATAAGTTAGGAGAAGGAGAGAAATATCCTAAAGGTAAGGGGAATAATAAAGAAAAGACCCCTCTGGTAAGGGAACATAGCCCTTTGAAGTTTGAAGCTTTATTTAATAGCATTTCAAGATTTGGTCTCTTGGAAGAGATGATAAAAATGTATCTACAATCTAATGATGAAGACAAGGTTCCCACTCAAGAAGCCATGGTTAAGTACATGATAGCATTTGACACCGACTTCGATAAGATTGAGGACCAATTTCTTGATGTTTTGAAGAATTTTTTAATTTCAAGAAGGCAAGAAGATATAGAAGAAGATGCAAACAAAAATTCATTTGCCTTAGAGAAGATAGTTTCTTCTCTTATGGCTGAGGACAAGCGAAAATTGTCCAAATTTTTTAGCAAAAAATTCAAAACAAAGAAAAGGGTCAACACTCTGATGAGAAGAGATAAAGAGGACATAGAAAGACTCGAGAATGAGACACTACAGAAGGTTGCAGACCTAGAAAAAGGATTGGGAATGTCTCTAGATAATGAAGAGAAATTGCAACATGATACAAATGATTTGAAAGTTAATGAACCTATTAATGATAAATCTAAGCATGTGCTTGAGCCTGAGGATGGACAAGAAAACATGATGACATATATTATCCCTTCAGATGAAGAGATGGTTGATAAGATTGGGTAGGAAGATGTGTTAACTAATAACACTCGTTCGGATGTGGAGAATGTTTTTATGAAGGGTGGAAAGAAGAGAAATAGGACATCCCAAAGAAAAATGAAACTCAAAATGAGAAGAACCTACCCCCTCTAGATGAGAAGACAAATCATGAGCAAAGAGAAGTTGAACAAGATGTCTCAAAGAAGGATAAATTACAAAAGGAGCAAAATGTGTCACCTTTGGATAGTGATAAATTTGTTGAAGAAGAAAATAATATAGAGGAATGCTCTAACAACAAAGAGAAGGAGAAGAGTGAGAAGAAGGAAGAAGAAAGCGCTCAAATATTTAGTAAATCCTTTGGAGTTTTTGGAGATGCATTGAAAAGTCTACTAGACATACAGCTACAGTTCCAACCAATTGTTTTAGCACAATTATTACAAATTCCTATACAGCGAGGACAAGTAGATATGGATAAAATGTGTCCCCTACATAAATTACAGCTTGGTTATTCCTTTCATTCCTCCACAAGGAAGGAGATACTCTAGATGCACAAAAAGAGTGTTAAAATTATTGATGAGGCAATAAAAGTGTTACAGGACAACTTTCCTAGAGTAAATGTTGACAATTCTTTGTTTGGTGTGTAACAATCGAGGCTACTAATTGATTCCTTTAAGGAATACTCTACTTTTTTGGAAGAAAATTTAGAAAATAAAATGACCAAGAAGATCAATGACAAGATATTGGTAGATGCTTCTAACAAGTGTGCTATTTCACCTGGTAAGTTGCAAAGCGACTTAAAAGATATTCAAAATTGTGTGGAAGAAGCTAAAGTTTTATTTCAATTTTCATTAAAATAGCCTAATTCTACAAGGAGAATTAAGGATGAAATGGACTCAATAGAGTCACAAATTGCTCAGGCCTCTGGTGTTTATGATATAGTTAGTGATGTAGATGGTGCAACAAGGGTTGCTATTGAAAATCTGCATGATCAGTTCTTTCAACTACAAGAACAAAATGAGAAAATCACTGTGTAGTATAGTTAGCTCAAAGACCTAATAACTGTAAGGCTTACATCTCTAACTGGGATTTTGGTTGATGTTGAGAAAATGGTACAAAAGGATTTGGTGCCCAGTTCTCTAGATGAAGGACAATACCTTCATTTGAAGCTTGAAAGTCGGTGTGGTATACTCACCTTCTCTAAGAAGGATTGGGAGTTAGCAAAGAAAGATTGGGAGGCATGCCTTGCAAAATTGAAGGTGGATAATTAGGGTAGTTTACCCTCCACAAGTTGAGTTTTACATTTCTTTTTATTTGTATAGATAGTCTTTCTGATTGCAATGTACATATGTGGAAGTATTTCATGATGTTGTAGTCTAAGTATTTATCATCTTGGTTATGGATAACATTGTTAGGGGGAGTAACATTGATGTAAATATATATGTAAGGGGAGTAGATAAAAGTAAAGAAATATATTTTTGGGACCCTTTTCCCTTGATGTCAAAGGGGGAGTAGTTTAAGAGTTTTGAGAGTGTGTTTCCATTAATGACAAAGGGGGAGATTGTTGGAAGTTTGTTTGTCATTGAGGAGATTGTGGCAACATGAGCATGATGATGTGAAGAGATTGTTGAGTGGGAATATTGATGAATCTTGATGAACATGATAGTATATGGTATTGTATTGATGGAAACCCATGAAAGAGATACAGAAGTGTTGGTTCGGAGAAGACCAAATGGTTTTGATAATTGCCTAAGTCTCGGAATGCAGTTTTAATGTTCAATGAACCAGCTTTGAGGTCTGCATTGCTCCACTATCGAGAATCTAGTTATGCAATTTTAAGGTAATAGTGATACATGTTGGTAGAGTCTAAATCCAAAGTTTCATGACTTGATGTCTTTCGCAATCAAAGATAATGTTGACAAAGTATCAGCTCTAGAAATGGCAGAGTTAGTGGTGCAGAGTGTATATTGGAATGCTTTTTATTCCATTGCGGATAAATATTATGTTATGGAGATTTATGGTATTGTTTACAGATGTTAGAGGTGTGTACATTATAAGTGGCAAGTGATTTTGTGGTCCGCATGATAATTTGTGAGTGAACAGTTGGTTCATTCTATTATTACTTCACCAATTTTACTATCCAAGTAGGCCTAAGTATTTTGGGGTTGTGTGGAGTTAAATTATGTATGAAACAATATCATAGGAGTGATTGTGGTACATGCCAACCTATTTTTATGGTGTACTCATTTTTTTAATCTCTCAAGGCATGTTGATGTGTGGGTCAACAGATATGTGGTGCACGATACATCTAATTAGGCCAGCCTAATTGATGTTTTGAGTAGTTATGATAGATAAGGTTGATTTATTGTATGAATGATGATTGAGTATAAGTGTAGAAGTGTGTGTGAGATATCTAGTGTAGAGAAGTGTGAATTGTAGTTAAGGTGAAGTATGAAGTGTGTTAAGTCAGTTTTCTAAGCTTCACTGGAACTGTATCTTCAACATATGTTAGATGCATTGTTAGCAATTCATCATTGGCAATGAGCCAACATTTATTTTATCTCTTTATATTCTGGCTAGTGAGCCCTTTTGTATTGAGCCACCGGTAATGATCCTTTCTCTTTTTGAACAATGAGTCCTTTGATAGTGATTCCACCCTTTTGTATCAGACATTGTAACTGATGGGCCTAGATATTAGCTTATTTTTTGTTACTTTCATACATACCTTTAGATACTTTTAGATACACTTTCCAAACAATACTTCCATATTATACTACTTTTTATACTTGTTATGAATACTTGGACCTAAAATATAATGATGGAAATATGGTTATAATATACTAGTATTGTATGGTTTATATGAAGATATGTATGAAATGTGAATGGAATGCTATGTTTTGATTATGATAATTAGTCTTGTGTAGATTCTTTGTGAATTAACATGTTTGCAACCAAAGAGGAACTATAGCACATAGCAATTGCAGGTTGAACCCACAACAAAAGGAGACCGAGACAACAAAACAAAGGGAGTTCTAGATTAAGTTGAATGTGATAATTACTGATTAAAGGCACCTAATGGAGGTTGAGCATGCATTATTATGAAACATTAATAAGTGTTGGAAGAGGAATCCTTTGTTGATATGATTTTGAAAAATGCTTGTTTGTTTACATGCAAGTGTGTTTTGTAGAGTTTTAGTGCTACTAGGATTCTTCTTTCTTTTCAGTTGGTTTGAACAATTAGTCTTAACTGTATACTCTGATATCTAGGAGTGAAAAGTAAATGATTATGGTTAGTTGTTGTTTTGAATAAGATTCCCTCAAGATTGTACATAGTTGTTGGTTGAATTCATAGATAATTTAGTCTTTTTATTACCAGTTATTTTCAATTTAAAAAACATGATAAATATTCAGAATGATTGAATAAAATATATGAGATCTTATGTAATCTTTCCTCATATGCAATGAATGAAATCAATTTCACTGGATGCATAGAATTTGTCAGTTACATTTGGTTTCAATTAAAGTGAGAACAACCACTTGAGCAGGCCACTCAAGGTAATTGGTCTTCACTTCATTTTCCAGTTGTTTTTTTATTAATAGTTGTTTCCTGTTTATCATTACTTCATGAACTTTATGCAAGTTAAACTAGAATCACATACTTTGCTTATTGTTAATGAATGTTCATGAAAATGCATAGAATGGTTAACCAGTAGTACTCCAAAGGTTAATTTAGTTGAGTCATTAGTTTTTATCAATTTTGAGTTGACATACTAATTTTTTATTAGCAACAGTTCAGTTGCAGTCTAAGTTGTAGGTACTTGTAGCCACTAGTTCTGGTTTATGTCTTTTACTGTTTTACAATTCTGTGAATTTCTAACAAGTAGAATTACTTGAATAAGAAAGCTAGGGTTTTTTTGAGTCTTTGAAGGCATATACAATGTTGCACCATCACAAGTTTACAAACCTTGGGTTGACATTTTAGTGTAGTCTTTGCAATCACTAGTAGAAAAACAATAAGAAATGACTAAAAAAACTACTAAAAATTGCATATAAATGACTAAACTTGGTCACGTGACCATTAGTAATTTATTTTCGGTCATTTATCATGCGGCCAAATTTATGACAACCATTTTTAGTCATTAATTTGGTCATTTTGATTGATCAATTTGGTAGTATATTTAGTCATTAATTTGGTCATTGATTTAGTCATATTTAATCACTAAGCTTGGTCACATGACTATTAGAATTTTATTGTCGATTGTTTATAACACAACCAAATTTATGACTAAACCATTTGTAGTCATTTATTGATCGTTTTGATTGATCAATTTGGTAGTATATTTTTAGTCATTGATTTAGTCATAAATTTAGTCATATTTATTCATTGATTTTCGTCAATTGTTAGTATATTTATTCACCAATTTTTGTCAAGTGGTAGTATATTTAGTCATATTTATTCACTGATTCATATCAATTTGTAGCATATTTAGTCAATTGGTAGTTTATTTAATTGTTTGTGTTCACTGTGTAGACACTGAAAAATGTCCTGAATGATATCATGCACTTGAAACAGATACTAACATCATTTCCTTTTGAAACCCATCCTCTTTTTGCTTAATTGATTAAATTATCCTAACTATTTAATTAATTATGTCATTTTTGTCTATTAATCTAATTTATTGAATCGGGTTAATTCACCCCCCTTTCACGTTAACATTTCATCTTATTAAATTAAATAAATCATAATATTTAATTTAATTCCCTAAGGCATCTTATTTAATTAAATAACCCTAAGTTGTTTAAATTAAATATCATTTCACCTTTCCCCCTCTCATTAAATCATTTAATTTAATGAAAATCACTTTATTCCTCCAAATCCCCTAAATTGTGTGATTAAACCTTGTTTAATTAACAATTAAACTAATTTTCCTCCAAAAGGGGAACATTCTCATGGAATATTCCTTATCCCCCTTTTTTTGCACAATTCAAAACTTTGTTTTAATTTACAATTTAAAATTTTCCTCACCCATGAGAATATTCTAAAAGGAATATTATCTCCTCCAATCATTTAAGAAAGGGATATTCTCACTTAGCTTCAATTGCAAGTTATCTTTAAACCTCTTGAGAAAGTCACCTTTTGACCTGTGTGTGCAGGTCAAAAGTGTGTTTGTTTGAAACAAATGTGAGCCCTTGATTAATTCTCATCTTACATTATCATTTGTTGATGAGAATCCATGATCCATGCCTCTTCTTCCTTTCATCCTTGACCGTTGATTAATCTTTTCAATCTCAAACCTCCATTTTATATTTGCTCTTCTATAAATAGAATCCTATTCGGAGACAAATGGATCCATCTTTCAATTGCAAACTTATGTTGTTGAATTAACTTGCATTCACACTCATACTTTACTCACTTTTACCTTGTTTTAACTCATTTTAGTTGCATAATAGGTTTAAGCTTCCATTAATGGCTTCTATGCAGCGATCTTAAGTTATTTATAAATTAGGGTTTCCATCTTTTAGCTTAGAATTAGCTTAGATTAGCTTAGAAATTACATAGTTAAATCAATTTTAGCATAAAATCATGTTAATTTAGCTTGCATCATGTCCATTTCAGCATAAATCTAGTTTTAATCCATTTTATCACAATGGTTTCATCAATTCTCTTCCATAAAATTGATTGAAACAGGCTCACTAGTCACAAGATTGGGAAAGGGTCATTGTTCCACATCAACACGACACCAATTCCAAAATGGGATAAGTTTCAAATGGGTTGGAGTAGGAATTTAACTGTTTTCGTAGTTTACAATTTCCAGCTCTAATAAATTCTTAGTTTAACTTTTCAATTTGAATGACCTTGTTTGGTAGATTGAGGTTTAGTGGACCAATTGTTCTTTGATTCATCATGGATCAAGCATAATCGACCCACCCTGATAATCCTCATCTCACACACTATTTTCTTTGTAAAAGTGTTGAAAAAGAGACAATGCATCTGATGTTTAAACATAGAACACATAAAAATATAATCAATCATTCATTTGCACATAATGAAATAGGTATTAAGAAGGAAAAATACTAAAATTTTATTGAGAAAAGGTGTCCTTACAATAGATACAAGACTTAAATATGTGTCTTTTCTTTGAAAAATGTGTTACAAAGTGTGTTTCTCAGTGTTGTGACTAAGAAAACTGAGTTACAATGCTCTATATTTTGCTTATACAACTCCAAAACATTAAAGAACTACTTGAAAGAGCTATGTGGTTCAGATTTCTCACTATGGTAACCTTTGAAGTATGGATTAGATTCAACTCCCCAATTATTGCATGCCAATAGAATCTAAAGTTAGTGCTCTTGTGTAACTATAGATCATTTTTCTAATTTCTTGCTATCTAACAACACCGGCCCCAAAAAACTAAACCTAACAGAAAGAATGTGATCTGACTAATTTAGTGTGTAAGCTCAATAGTGGCCTTTCGACTAGAAGTCCAAACCGATCGCTCTACTGGATCAAATGGAATAGAATTGCCATCTTGTTGAGAAGATGAACCATATTATATCAGTGCAAGTTCAGTAATCCATAATGTAAATTAAAAATCGGATACAAAGATGTCTGCTATCTAAAAATGGATAATCCAAAGAAATCATTGAAGTATGAACTGAACTTTACCTCATACCCCATAAAGTAGATGCTAAACTTCATATCAATAAAGGCTACTTCCAAAGTAATGGAAAAGATTCAGAACAATAATGGAATACATAACTACATAATAGAGGAAATATCTTGAAGGTAATTAGTACTACTATTAACAATTGAATGTCACAAAAGTATAATGCTTGTATCCTTTAACCTTTCACTTCTAAGAATAAATTAACATAAACACTGCAAGAGTCTAGAATTATGGTATATACTATATTTGAAGGAAAATTTAAATAAATAAGAGAACAGAAATGCAAACTCTTCCATATGAGTGACAAAACTAAAATGTCATAACACGAGAGCACTAGATGTTATCAAAGTTAACACTTATCAAAATCTTCAAAAATATATTCTAGGAAATTAGGATTTAGGTGATCCCAAATTCCCATGCATATATGATCAGTATTACCTTATTGATAGCTCTATTTTTTGTTTGCAGCTCCTTTTGTTTTGGACCAAAAGAAAATTCCAATAAAACCTACCTGAGAATATCTAGCCATGTAAGAGGGTTTAAGAATTTACACCGAACTCTAAAATCAAAACCTTGACATTTAACCTATGAAAGAAAGCCATTTTTTGAGGTACAATCTTATTCATTAGAAAAAAATCCAAAATATAACATATAAAACTTAGGATTATACAAATCATATTCAATGAAACCAACAATGCTAATATATACACTTAACCTTAAAAAACATGTTATAGGGCTAAGAAAAAGACAGGTTACCATGCAATCTATCAGGAAGAATAAATGGAAGTCCAAATAGCAAGTATTTCTTTCTTCCTGCTAAGTTTATGCCATAGGAGCTTCTCCTTTTTATGTTAACTAGCCATATAGAGCCAAGTCAAATCATATGCAAGGGCCAACAAACTCATTTTTTCTATTTCCTCATAAGGCCGCAAGTTCTTATAAAATTCACAGCTCTCAACACAATGTTTGATGAAGAAATCATAAAGGCATCATGCCATGGCACAAAAAAAGAAAGTTTTAGCTTGGTCGAAGCTACCTCCAACAATATTGTCGAAGGTAATTTGGTAGCATATAATTTCTCATTATCCTATTCAGATGCTATAAAAACATCAATTTTAAGCTACAATCACTTTTTCTATTTCATCAGAAGGCCGCAAGTTCTTATAAAATGCACAGCTCTCAATACAATGTTTGATGAAGCAATTGTAATGGCATCATGCCATGACACAAAAAAAGAAATTTTTAACTTGGTAGCAGCTACCTCCAATAATATTGTTTAAGGTAATTTGGTAGCATACATTTTCTTATTATCCTATTCAGATGATGCTATAAAAACATCAGTTTTAAGCTATAACTTTGCTTCCAATAAAAATTTGGTTTTCCTTTTAAGTTGACCATTTGTAGATTCCAACAAAGACATTTAGCAACCAACAATATGATTTCTACAGTGGACTTGTGATTTATATTATCATTATCAATCACAATTTTAGTTAGCCTGATTAATGAGAAGAGGACAAGGAATCTTAGGAATTGTTGACATTTGTATCAAGGGTCCAAGTCTATCTGACATAAAATGTCCATATTCCATCCCTAGTAGAGGGATCACACAAGCAACAAATTTTGGTACTTCAAATGTCTGATGGATCACTAGGCTCAAACCTAACAATGGATGGTAACAATTTGTATTACTCCATAGTTTTTAAAATTGAAAGGTCTTGGATGTCACTCACATCTTTGACTAGATAGTAGATACTACATGGATTGTTGTTACCATTGACATGAAGTATGTATGTACATATATACGTATATATACATATATATATGTAAATATATGTATATGTACGTATGTGTATATATGTAAATGTGTGTGTGTGTCCATATATTTACACACATGAATAGGTGTACATAGACAATATGTACTCTAATCAAATCCTGAGGTCAAATGTTTGAATCCATAGGAGGGAAGACATGTACACTTGAGTTTTCCCAATGGTGAAGCCATATCAATGCAAAATGGAATCTAGCACATTGCAAAGGATGGGGGAACATCAAAAATATTTCAGTTGCAGCAAAATGATTACGAAAAGAGTGAGATTGTATAATAAAAAAAATTCCATGTACCAAATAGAATACAAAGAGTAAGAACGATGAAAACATAAACAAACCACATAAATTTGAATTAATTAACTTACAGATTGGATCAGTTGCAAAAAGCCACAATCATTTACAAAAAACATAGTTTTAGTT
Source organism: Sequoiadendron giganteum (assembly GCA_007115665.2). NCBI lineage: Eukaryota > Viridiplantae > Streptophyta > Pinopsida > Cupressales > Cupressaceae > Sequoiadendron > Sequoiadendron giganteum. Next base: position 401,045,811 of record CM021110.1, on the reverse strand, counting down.
GATTTCCTTGCTCTTAAGCTCTTAAGCTCATATTCAATATCTTCAAAAAGAAGTTCCGGAAGAGAAATATGAATTTTCCCAAGTAGCATTGAATCTTGCAAGTGAACAAGTTTTGAAGATTAGAAATAGAAACTAACCAAAAACATGAATCATTGTTATAGCTGATAATCTTGACATAGTATTTGAAAATATGAATTTAAACAAGACATGGTGAATCCCTTGCTCTTTATGTAATTTTTAGCAATGAGAAAATTTAGAAATGTTATAGTGATCGGTGAGATAATGTTCATGTAAGTTTCATATTTATTACTCATATTATCAAAATGGAAGTTACCATCTTGGGAGTTATTATTTTTAAGTGATCATGCAAAATTTACTAATTTTTACCTTTATTTATTATAACATACATTAACATGATTTTTTTTCAAATAGAATTAATTACTGCTAGTTTATTTATTTGAACTCAAACCACACCAAAAAGTAAACATCTAACTAAAGAATCCCCAATAAAGGGCCAAGAGAAAATAAAATAAGTAGAGCATTGGGTGTTTGGGGTTACCTAACATGAGACAAGATACAACTTAATTTTATGGGTCCTCCATAGGCAACCCAAGAATAATTGATGTAGGTGGTCTATTGAAATACTATGTTATTGGAGATTTACATTATCTAATTCACTAGAGGTTCATACAACTAATTTGAAGCTTATTTGATCGAGAAAGGAAAGGGACTCAACCAAGGAAGTAGAGAGAGGATGGAACTACTCAACCTTCCTGTAGCTATTCAAATCCAGACCATATAGGGTTCACTTGAGTGAACCACTGCATTGGTGATAGAGAGAGGGGGGAGGGAATGGTTAAGACTTAAGACCCAACCAGGAAGGTTATTTATCTTCGGTAAACCAACTCTAATCTTATTTGAGCAATACAAGGTGGAGGTGCTCAGGAAGATTGATGTAGTTGATGATTGTAGTAATAAGTAATGTGCTTTGATCGGACCTCTCAAAAAGACTAAGAATGGTTCAGTTGTGTCAGCCACAGATCTCTAGTTTAGGCACAAAAAAAGAAGGCCAATAGTCCCCTTCATTTTTTCTTGTAGATGCTCTACCTACCCTAAAAGCTTAAGGAAATCAAGCCCTTCAACCTATCAATTAAGTCCTTCATCCTAGCCCTCCTTCATCAATCAATCTCTCACACTAGTGTTGGTCAAGAGGGATTCCTCTCCCATTTCCAATTAGGTTGATTTTGGTAGAGTAGGAAAAGTACATATAAATTATTCTCACTTCCACCTTTATTATCTTTACTTCTTCACAACTTAGACCTTCGGTTTCAAAAATGAAAGTATACACAAAAAGAATGCAGCCATGAAAATGTGCAACAAATACTAATTTGTCCCAATATTCGTTCAAAAATTTAACAGCTAACTAATAAAACATGAAATGCAACTTAAATAAAATTTAGTTCACATCGAGAATCACTCCTAAATTGAAATACTATCACAATTAATATGCTCAACCTTAATATTTCATCATGGGATTTTACATCTCAAAATCTGAATAAATGTACCAAAACTCACTTAATATTGCTAATTGTTGCATTACTTCTTCTTCTTTGTTGCATCTCCTGCCTCGGTCTGCAAAAATAAAACCCAACAATGCAATAAGTAAATTTCCCCTTTGTAACAAAAAGAAAATAAGTAACTTACTTTAACATGTTCTTTGAAAGAATATTTACCTACTTGACTCCACGGATCTTCTTAGATATGTGTGTCCTCTCTTTCAATTGCTTCCTAGACTTCTCCACCTTAGTAGCAAGCCCATTCTATAAGATTCATGCAATATAGCACACCTCCAAAGCCATACAAATAATGAAGGGTTTTGACAGATCTGCATCTCAGTCTTCACCCAAGTATGGGGTTTAGCATGCTCATTTTTTTCTTAACTATTAGTTGGGTATTTAGTACCAATACCAATCTCGATCACAAAACTAAAACTTGGATATTTAAAAACTTATTTATGAGCATCAAGGTATCTATCAAGCCCTCAAATTTAGTGCCCATTTTATAAAACCCTATCCCCACTTCAAAATTACCTCTTGCTCTAACATTTCAATGAGAAATTAGACATCCAAATGAAAGGGCTCAAATACAAATCCTTGTTTCTAAACCAATCTTGGCAGAAAAATATTCCAACGAAATGATAAACAATCCCACATTTTTACATCAGAGTATCTACCGAGCTCTCCAATCCAATACCCACTTTATCAAACCTTGTACTCGCTTCATAAATACCTCCTGCTTGCACATTTCAAAATAAATTTATCATTACCTAGATGGAAGGGGTAAAAAATGAAGAGATGTCCTATTTCAGTCCAATCGAGTATGAAATTTCACATAAGAGTAAGGAAAAGGCAATCTAGAATTGAACTGATGGGAAACTATACATTGCTCCAAAATCATTGACTCACTGACTCCACAAAATTCATTTCTCGCAGCAATGGTGAATGATATATCAAACAAAACTTAAATTGAAATAAAACCACAGAACGTATGCCTTCATTTAATAGATAACAATAGAATTGTTTTAGAATGTAATAGAACACAAAAAAAATGGCTCAACCGCATACATATTTGAAAAATAAAATTAACTGAAACCATGGAAAGTGACTTACCACAAGAATCTCCACAAATCGTGCCCTACTATCAACATTGCCGATGCAAAAAATGGGCAGAGGCTGCAACCCTAAATCAGGTGCCACCACTTTCACTTCTCCATTTTGGCGGGGTACGCTTCAAAATAAGGTTTCGATGAAGGTTTTAGAGTATGTTTATTAAAATGAATATTATGACCAAGATCTTAATAATGAGCACATATAGGTTTTAACATTACATCATGTTAAATAAATATATAAAATTATTATAATTAATAATTAACAATAATTTTTTTTTATATAATACAAAAAATTGATATATAAATATAATACAAAATATAATTAATATATTATATATATTTAATATAATAGTAATACAAATTAAATTATATATAATATAATTATATTTAATAGTATATATAGGTTATATTATTATATATTATATTATATAATAAAAATTATTAAATATAAATATAAAATTATTATAATTAATAATTAATATATTCTTATATAGAACAAATTAAATTAATATATAAAAAATTCAATAGTTTAATTGATCTTTGGAGAGATTAAGAAAAAGAAAGAGAGATAGAGGGGGAGAGAATTCTATATAGAGAGGAATATATACTAACACTTGCACCTAAAGGAGGTTCAAGGATTGCACCGATAGAAAACTATATGTATGTTAATATGTTAGAGAGTATGTGTTGAAGTTAGGGCTCCCTAACATGCTTCCTCTCTAACCCCATCATGGTGGACTATGGGAATAGCACTACTGATTCTTGATTCCTTGAATTATCTATTCAAATGGATTGAATAATTGATAATATATATTTATTATATGTACCATAACTCTTATTGAATCATTGGTAGAATTATATGTTATTTGGCATGGTTGTAGGACCAAATTATTTGTGTGGCTAAATAAATGAATAATTATTTAGTCATTTTTATTTGTGTGACTAAATAAATGAGTAATTATTTACCCAATGATTTAGTCATTTTTGGTGCCATTTCTGAGGATGGTGCTATCTTCATAAACTTATTTGTACAACTTTCATAGTTTACATTTTGTTTTCAGCATTAGGATTGTTTGACTTAATCTTTTTCAACACCAAAAGATACACTAACATTGTGTAGGACCGCTGAATATAAAGCCATATTTTATGTATGCAGAGGCAAAGAGACTCCTTGGGTAGATTTCTTCCCTCTTCATGCCAAAAAGCTATAATAGAAATTGGTGAATCCAGTACTCAAAGTGAATGTAACACTAAAGAAGAAACTTCCTTTTCACCAACATCTACAACACCATGGGGGATGCAATGGATGATGACCCTGAATGACCAACATTTAATTTCCCCATTACTAACCAGAAAAGGGCTACAGTGTTGAAGAGTATCCCTCCTTCAGCCTTACCATTCTTTTATGGGTTAATGACTAAGGATCCAAATACATTTCTATTTGAATTTGATGTCCTATGTAGAAGTTATGATTATACTTCTGATGCTCATAGGCTCAAACTCTTCCCTGGCACTCTGAAAGATGTAGCCCTAAGATGGTTCATGGGATTAAGCAAGGATGTTGTTCCTAATTGGGATACTATGAAGACATTGTGCTTAGAGAAGTATCGGGATTATTGTAGGGGACCTAATAGGAGGAAATATGAAATTTTTAGAATTTCACAAAAGGATGATGAGCCATTAGAAGATTATGTGGATATATTTTAGTTTGCTTTGAAGAAAAATCCATAAATCAAGTTGTTAGAAGAGTCCCTCAAATTAGTATTTTGAGGGGAGTCAATGATGACTGCATGGATGCCCTGCACCTCATTGGACAAAGAGATATTTCACATATTCCATTTCAAGAAATATGTAAGCTTTGTAGGAATTATTCCAAAACCTTCACTAAATGGTCAAGAGGAGATGGGACATCCACTATTAATAAATCATCTATAGGGGTTTCAAAGATAGAATTGAGCAACATGTTGTCCAACATGAAGGAGGAAATCATCAGCCACTTAGAAAATCATTTGGATAATCTCCACATTAAGAAGAAGTGGGAGGAAGCTGAGGCTATGCTCACTAAATAATGTCCAAGTTGTAGGCAAAGAAAAGCAAACTGTAAATGCAAGAGAGTGGCTAGTATCTGGCAAGATAAAGTTGAGAAACCTGATTTTTAGCCAATTGAAGGAGATGATGGACAACTCTTCTATATAGCACAAAGGAGGCCATGGAAACAATTACAAGGTATTACACAAGACCCCCTTAGGTTTAACTCATCCTTCCCTATTGGAAATCAAAAATTTTCTTCTTAAAACTCTCAGCATTGGCTAGCAAACCAAAACCAATGGCAAAACCCTCAGAAATGGCCACAACCCTAGAAAAATTGGAACCAACAGTAGCCAAAATCCTTAATTAGTGGCAGCCTCAATGGAAAAAAGGCTAGCAATGGTAGCAACAAAATATTAACTATCATTAGCCTATGCTTCCACCTCCATAATAGTAGCAAGTTATTATTCCTAAATAAAATCCTAAATCCCAAATACCCAAGCAACCACAAATACCTACCCAACTTGTACCTAACCCTAACACTAAGCATGTTTAACAGGCTTATACTAACAAAGCTATGTAATACCCCACTTATGGGGTAGAGGTGAGTGATGTCCACCTCAAATCAAGAAAATAACTTGTTGGACCTTCATCCCCTCAAATTACAAAGATGGAGGATGAGTAAACTCCAATTGAATCTTCAAAAAACATGCCTTTGGAACCTGAGTCAAATCAGGTACACCAAACTAACTCAAGTCCATAGCCACCTTTTCCCGAATGCCTAGCTATTCAAAAGCATCACACGCAGGTTGAAACAAACCTCTTAGGTCAATTAAAGGATGTGAGCATCAATATTCCACTTATCCAAGCTATCAAAGACATCCCTATTTATACCAAAACTATAAGGGATCTGTGTCTTAAGAAACCAGGAAGAAAAAGGAAGGATCCTCAAATAGTCCATGTCTTGGGAAACCTTGCAAATACTATGTTAGGGAACATTACAGTCCCTAAGTATACAGATCCTAGTAGTCTAGTAGTGGATGTTAATATTAATGGAACCCTCATTAAGAATACTTTGATAGAGTTGGGGGCTAAAATCAATGTCATGACAAAAGAAACAATTCAATTACTTTAGTTAGCCAACCTTAGGCCTACACAAACTATTTCATAGCTAGTTGATAGGTCAATAGTTAAGCCTGAAGGAATCATTGAAGACTTGGTTATTGCATTGGATTATTGTGAATATCTTATTGATTTTATAGTTTTACAACCAAATGTTAATCTTGTAGGCTACCCACTCATCCTAGCCAAACCCTGGTTAGCTACAACTGATGCATTTATACAACCAATGCATTTATAGGTTGTAGGTCTATCAATATGATAATATCTAATGGGATAGTCACCAAGAAGTTGGTTCTCTATCCTCCATCCCAGCCTCATGTTGACCTTGACCAAACTATTTGGCCCACGTTGGATGAGGATTCTTTGTATACATTGATGACCATAGAATGCAACCCTTTATTGGATGACTAGGATGAGCATGACCTCATTGCCCACATAATCTAGAATGATTGTGGCAAGAGATCGCAACAACAGGACTACCTTGTCTGCCTACAAGACCCCTTGAAAAGTATTAAACCCATCAAATCCACAGAAGAAGTGACCTAAATCTTTCATTCCTTACTACCTCAATAATGTGTACCCACCATACCAATTTTGGACCTTTTATCTATCCAAGAATCATCCAAGGAATTGGAAGTCCTGCTAGGAAAAATGTTAAACATAAACAATGCCTTGACTGAAGAGCAACAAAATTCTCTACACACAGTGTTGCAGGCACACTCAACAACATATGCATGGGATTACCATGATAGGAAAGGCATAGAACCTGACTTATGTATGCATAGGATTTCTATCAATGATGGTTATAGACCCATTAGGCAGCCTCAAAGATGGATGAACCCTGCCTTGAGGGAGATAGTGAAAGATGAACTTCAAAAGCTCTTTGATGCAGATTTTATTTATCCTATATCAAACAATGAATGGTTCTCACCATTGGTAATTGTTCCTAAGAAAGGTGGAAAATTCATAGTATGTGTAGACTATAGGGAACTGAATACATCCACCAGAAAAGATCACTTTCTATTGCTCTTCATAGATTAAGTACTTGATTCCTTAGCTGGGAAAAAATACTTTTCATTTCTTGATGGTTTCAGTAGTTATAATCAAATTAAAATTGCTCCAACATTTACATGTCATCGAGGTACCTATGCTTACTCTATTCTACCCTTTGTCTTATGCAATGCTCCAACTACCTTTCAAAGGGCAATACTCAACATTTTTTCTAACTATGCTCATATGACTGTATAGAAATATATATGGATGATTTCACTACATATGGTGAGACTTATGAGGAAGCCCTCAACAATATAGAAAAGGTATTGAAAAGATGTAAAGAGCACAACTTGTCACTCAACAATGAAAAGTGCTTCATGATGATGACACAAGGCATCATATTAGGGAACTTTATATCCAATGCAGTGATTCAAGTTGATCCACAAAAAATAGAAATTATATCTACATTACTTGTTCCAAAAAAGAAGAGAGATATTATTTTAAGCTTGGTACAAGACATGTAGGGGTGCTGAAATTCAGTGCTCCTACATTTTGATTTTTGCATTGAGAATGCAGGGGTGCTAAAATTCAATGCTCCTACATGTGTGAGAAAAATACTAGTTCCAAAAATAAAAATTGCAACTTTGGTGTTAGGAAAGGCTTGGGAGAGGTCTGCAAAAGAATTTGGTTTCATGTGTGAAGGTTGTTGGTGAGGTTTCCCCAGCTGGTCGTGGAGGAGGCTTGGCCTCCTCCATGTTCGCTCATTACTCCTTTGGGCTATAACATTGTTGCTTTGTGGCTGGTGATCTAAACCCATTTACTTCATTTGTTGTGGGTGTGATGGGGGCATCTCTTCGATTGCTCTGGTTGTGCAATTTTGCATGTGTGATTTTTTGTCCTTGATTTGGAGTGATGGAGGGGGATACGAAACCCCCAGAAAAATATTTTAATAATCTTGCCATTTCAAAAGACAATATTGTGCCCACCAAATCTTTCAGAGATATTGTAGCGGGCGAGAGGAGTCGACTTGCACAAGGCACAAAATTCATGCTTGATGAGGTTGAAAATCCAGTGGAAGATGGAGGGGAGGAACAACATAAGCAATACATGTCTCCTCTTTTGAAAGTTGTTTTGGTTCCTAATGAAACCCTAAATGAAGCAATTTCTGAGGAGGATGATAGGCTTTCAAAAACTACAATTTTCTTTGTTGTCATTGATACCAATAGGGTTTCGGCAAGTAAATACATGGATGAATGGTTTCATAACATATGGGTTAAAAAAATAGGGTTTCAATTTTACTATTGTCACATGGTGCAAAGGGGATGTATGTAATTTTCTTCAATGATCATAAATCATAGCAAGAAACAATCAAGAAACAATTTTAGAATGTCATAAAGGTTATTTTTTGTGCCCTAGCATGGCTCCCTGAGGCACTGGAGGAATAAGTGTTAGCACTTTCCAGCCCCAGATGGCTAGTTATAAAGTGAGTCCTTCCCCGACTTTGGAAATTTGTTCCACTTCTATTGGAACCTTATGGAGATGTGTTAAAAATTGATGATACAAAAACTCCCCCTCCACACTCAGATGTGAGGGTCTTGGTCTCCTTATCTCTAGGGATGGATCTTCTAGATATATTGGAAATAAAATTGAAAACTGGTAGTATAAATTGTGAACTTGAAACCCTTGATGAGCTTAACACCTACTATTTGTGTCGACGTGAGGGACACATCAGAAGAAACTGTCTAGTAATAAGAAGCAAAAAGAATAACTTTTCCCTAGGCAGAAATGGTAAAATTGAAGTGCAACCCCCGACAATGGAATAAAGGGAGGAAGGAATGGAAAATAATTTGGAGAAGACTGTGGAATACAGACTCACTCTAGAAGAACTCAACGAGAGCTCATCCCCCTCGAATCTTAATTCTAATAATGGGATTAATAATACCCCCTAGCCTATGAACATGGAAACAATCAAAAATAGCAGTGAGGCCTCTCGGGTGGAGGACAACCTAACAACCCTAATGCGGGAAATAAATAATAATCTGATGAATGGAAACATAGATGCAAAAAAGAGAGAGAGAGAGAGAGGCTGAACTTCTTCATTAAGATGGATCTAAAGAACCTATAAATAATGGTAAATTAAATACTCAACAATTGGCTCTGCAAAAAATTAGGCAAACAAAGAAACCTAGGGAAAATAATGCAAAACCAGTTAAAGAGATATGCTCCTTCAATTCAAAATATTTCAAACAGGAAAATAGCACAAGTGAGGTTGAGGACACTTGTGCTAGTAATTTCCCCTTAGAATTGAGAAGAGATGACCTACAATCTGATGGAATTGAAACAAACTCAGTGGGGCAAGGGACCTACCCCTAGAGCTTTGAAGTGGATTTGGAGGGAGGAAAATTTGATGGAATTGAAGTGGATTTGAAAGAATTACAATTTGGTGATCTTGAAGAAGGATCGGTGGCACCAGTTGCCTCAATACTGTATCTTTTGTGAATGGAAATGAAAAGGCCAATGAAATTTTGGTCCCAAATATTGCATTGGCCCCTCTTAACACTTTTGGTGGAGACGTAAGTTCGAATGGTTTTTACTCCCAGTTAGGCATGGATTATGTACATGACCTAGGGGTTTTCTCTACTAAGGAGACCATTGATGGGGAGGGGGTCCCCATGGAGGTCACAGTTAAAAAAACCTAGAGATATAGAAAAAGGAAGGGCCTAGACATTACCAAGAAACCCTTGGATAAAGATCTCAACCAGTTATCAAAGGACAAGAGGAAAAAAATTGGTGGAGTGATTTTTTCACCAAATTCTAAAAGGATGGAATAAAAAAATAGACTCCCCAAATATTTTGAAAATTTTTAAGTGGTAAGGAACCCCCACCTAATAAACAAGCCTAATGGACATAAATTGCATTTCTTGGAATGCAAGGGAACTTGAGTCTCTAGATAGGAAACATGTTGTTAGAAGGTTCCTATCACAAAAGAGAGAAAAGGACTTTGTCCTATTGCAAGAAGTCAAAGCCATGGGCTTTATGCTTGAAACTCACCTAAAGGTGATCTGGAAAGAAGCCTCCCAGTTTATCACCAAACATGAAAAAGGGAAGGGTGGGGCTATAATCTTGATTGCACACAAATGGGCACAATTTGTTGATGATTATGGGGTTTCCCCCTGCAACTGAGCGATCTGGGTGATCATCAAGAAAAAAGAGATTTACTTTGGAATTTTCTCAGTGTATGTTCCTAATGAGTACAAGGACCAAACCTACCTCTAGAATTGGCTTTACAGTATGCAATATAACCCCTAGATCATTGGGGAGACTTTAATTTTATTGAGAAAGAGGACGACAAGTGGGGTGGCTCATGACAAGATTGGAAAGGAAATGAGTGATTTTATTGGCTAAGAATGAAGTCTAAATTGAAAAATTGAAGATCCTATTAAAATCCAAAAGAAATAATGCAAGGATACTTGGTTTACATGGTGCAACTTTCAAAAAGGAAGGAGGAGAATTTATTACAGACTAGACAATTTTTACATAAGAAAGGCCTTCTTCTCGATCATTTCGATGAAAGAAAGGTTAAAAATAGAGGTAACTCCTTACTCTCTATCTGACCACCACCCAATAAGGGCTAGGTTCTATTTTAATGAAGGTGTGGAAAAGGTGGCGAGCAAGGAAAATGGATTTTTCCTCAATACCAGCCTCCTCAAAGATAAAGATTACAGAAATGCCATACTTTCTCTCAAACTAATCAACAAAGAGTTGTATCAGAACCTCTCTCTTATTGAAAGATGGGAATTGAATGTTAAAGGATGGAAAATTTTGTTCCAAACTATTGGAAAGAAAAGAGCCAAAGATAGAAGAAAGAGGGATACTCTCCTTCAAGATAAACTTCTCTAAGTAGAAAATAAGTTACAAGCAAATCCCACTGATGATGTGCTAACCAACAGGCTAACTATGGCCAAAAACAACCTAAGGAGGCTTCAGGCAAACAAGATACAAAGGCTAAGAGTTAGAGCCAAAATGAATTAGCTTGAAAATGGTGATAAAGGTACAAAGTTTTTCTTTTGGTACATCAAGGAGAAGCGTGTTAGAGAGAAAATTGATTAGATTACTGTAAATGATACAACTCTGGTGGATCAAGAAGAGATAAGAGAGTAGTTTTTTTAATTTTACAAGAATCTCTTTACCTCTAAGGGTGGAAGTGAGCCTAGCTCTAAGGCCATGGAATATATAAAGAAAATTTTATCGAAGAGGATAAATAATGATATGGAATCTAAACTTGGGAAAGAGATCTCTAAAAATGGAGTTAAAAAATCCATTCTCTCACTCAAAGATGAAAAATCTCTAGGGGCAGATGGCCTCCTAGTAGAGTTTTATAAGACCTTCCTTGACTGTGTGAGTGAATAATTATACCTTGTATATAAGGAATACATTGAAAGAGGCTCATTGGGCAGAGATATCAATAAGGGAATCACTAAGTTGAATCCAAAAGAAGGTGATAAGACCTTAGTCAAAAATTGGAGACCCATTACTCTCCTCATTAATGTCTCCTACAAGATTCTGGCTAAAGTGCTAGCTAAAATATTGGCGGTAATCCTATCCAATACCATTAATTCTACACAAACTAGTTTTATTAAGTGGAGATGTATCTTATAAAACCTTATCACAAGTTAGGAAGCTATGAATTGGGCTAATCAAAAAAGACAAGATACAACAATGTTGTTACTTGACTTTGAAAAATAATATGATAGAATTGAATGGGACTTTGTACTTTTAGTATTGGATACCTTTGGATTCCCCAAGTCCTTCTATCATATGATTAAAACCCTCTTCCAAGATGTTGTTGCACAGGTAGAATTCAATGGAGTTCTTACCCAAGAAATTTCCCTTGGGAGATCAATAAGACAAGGCTGCCCACTTGCACCGACACTATTTGTAATAACCTCATATGCATTGCACTATGTTTTAAGAGAGAACTCAACAGTCCCAAGAGTGAAGGGCATCATTTTTCCTAACTAGAATGAACTCATAAACCTTTAGTTTGTTGATGATACCTCAATCCTTTTGAGGCTAGAAGAGGATAATATTTCTAACCTAATGGGAAAATTGGATATCTTTTTCCTAGCTTTTGGGGAAAAAGTTTCCCCCTCAAAGTCTTGTCTCTTGTGATGGAAAGAAGAACCTCCAGACTGGGTCAATAGATTTGGTCTTCAATGGGGGGGACCCCAGAAGTTGGTGAGGTATTTGGGGATCTCCTTTGTAGTGGAACCCAATTTATAGGAAATGTGGTTATGGATATGAGACAAGATAGAAAAGAAAAATTCCAAGTGGAAGAGACACTTCCCCTCCTTGGTTGGTAGACTCCAGGTTTGTCAAAAAATACTTTCATCGTACATCTATTTTGCCTTTGTGTGGTTTTCAGCTCTTGCCAAATTAATGATATCCAAAAAAGGATAAGAGAGTTTCTTTGGTCGGTTGGTAAGGGAAAGAGGAAAATACACTCAGTGAAATGGGAATGGTGCACTATAGAAAAATCCAAAGGTGGTCTAGGATTGAAAGACCTAAGGCTACAAGGCATTTCCTTGGTAGCTAAGTGGGTGATTGGAGCCTTGGAAGGTGGGGAGCCATGGAAGGTGCTAATTAGATAAAATATTCTCAATGTTGTCCCTGAGCAAGAAAAGTCATGAAAATCTCTGCCCTTCAGTTATGTTCTTAGTATTAAATGGACTATGTCACCTATAAGATCCAATGTATTCAAGACCATTTGGAAGGCATGGGAAATAATAAAAAGGTGCTTAACCAACTGCCACTTCACCAAAAGTGATAGCAAATCATCCATGCTAATAGATCAATATGGTGGAACTTAAAGCATAAGGGAAAGCCACTTGATTTAATTCAGGGGTGCTCAATAAAAAATTGGGCTCATAAAAGAATTAAATGCTTCGATGAAATTATAAAAAATGGTAAGCTAAAAGACTCGAATGACCTTAGCTCAAAATTCAATATACCTAACAGTACTTGGAGAACTTATATAGTACTAAGGGAAGCTTGCAACAAACTAAAATTTCTAGTGGAAACTAAAAATGATAACTCTAATTTTAAATAATTTCAATGCCAAAATGGCAATAATATAATGAAAACTAAAGCTAATGAATTATACTCCATGCTAACAGACCATATAGATCTAATAGAACATATGAACAGAAGTTGGAAAATGAACCTGAATAAAAATCAGTGGAAAAAAATCTTTTAGAAGAACTGGCATAAAGAGATGGAAGCTAAGAAATCATGTTTCAGATGGCTCTTGATAATTCAAAAAATTTCTTTTAGAAGAAAATATGATGACATTGACATGTGTACCTTATGCAGAATACCTAAGACAATTAATCATATTTTCTTTGACTGTATTTTTGCTAAAAAAAACTAGAACATGTTTTGTAATAAACGAAATATTTGGGGAAAGAATGGTGATCTTCTTCCTAAAAAGATTTTATTTAGTCATAATGTGAAAATGGGGAAAACTGCATTATTTTGGCATCTCCTTTCAACTGACATTTTGTGGGCTATATGGAAAGCTAGCAATGAAGACAAGTTTCAAGGAAGGAGAAGATTGCTTACTGAGTCGTATAAAAGACTCATGATGTATAAGGTTGTTATGCAGGTTTATATAATAGTGGAGCTTTCCAAGGAAAAGTTTTGGAAATACCTAGAGAACATAGAAATAACCATAGTCATCCTTGAGGTTAGATATGGAAATATATGACAAGAAGGACACCTTGGGGTGGATGTTTTTCTAAGGGCACTGCAAGCATTTTAGAAAGAGCTTATGGAGGAGCAAAGCACCATACTTGTCAAGAATAAAGGTGTACTGGTAGTGCTTATGGAGGAGTAGAGCAGCAAGGCACCATAACCTTTTGTGGATGAACTGGCAGAGGTATTAGTAGCAATGAAAGGTACAAATAGGACAAAGTAGCTTCTACCTTGGGACATCAAAAGGAATTTTGTATATTATGCCCTGTATGTATACTTGTAAAGGATGCTGATATATACTTGTGAAGGTTTTTGTAGAGTTATGACTTGATGTTCAGTTGTATCTAGTTAGGACAAACTTGAGCAATGTAATAGAATGCATCAAGGCATATATAGGGGCAATTTGATGATATTTTGTAACTGATATAGTAGGGCATATACAAGGGGTAATATAATGATACTTTGTAATTGATGTAACAGGGGCTAAGTTGTTGATATATAGTAAGTAGGGTAGTCTTGAAACTGGACTTTTGAACTAAAACATCTAGTTTGAATTTTATAATAGTTGTTTCCTCATACTTAATACAAAAAAAAGCAGAGAGATATCATAAGTTTCCTTGATCATGTTCGCTACTATAGGAGGTTTATTAAAGACTTCAGTCAAATTTTTGCACCATTTTTTTTTCTAGGTAAGGACATTGAATTTGAATGGACATCAGAATGCTAGCACTCATTTGAACAGCTCAAGAAATCCCTAACTCAAGCACTTATTTTGAGAGGACCTAATTGGACTCTACCCTTTCATAAACATACATATGCTTCAAATTTTTCTATTGGAGCAATTTTAGGTCAGAAAGAGGGTAACAAAGAGTATACAATTTACTACAACAACAAAAATCTTCAAGGAGAAAAGTTTAACTATACTATCACAGAAAAAGAGATGCTTGCAATAGTGTATGCTATTAATAAATTCAAGCATTACATTACTGGTTATTCAGTATTTTTCCATATAGATCGCACCGCTATCGGATATCTTATGAAAAAACCTGTAGTAGGAGGTAGATTGGTTAGATGGCTCCTCCTTCTCCAAGAATTTGATATTACTATAGTGGAAAAACCTAGTAAAGCCAATGTAGTAGCAATTTTTTTGTCATGACTACCAACACAATCAATTGAAGGAGTAGTGGATGATTCATTTCTAGATGAAAACTTATTTTATCTAAATTTGCATACTCTATAGTATGTTGATATTACCAATTATCTAATCATAGGGCATATTCCATCCCACTTTTCTCCTAGAGAAAAGTGACAACTGATACAAAAATATTTTCCATATTCTTAGATATCAGGTTTTTGTTTTATATTGGCCTAGATAACATCATGAGAATATGCATAAGGGAAAATGAAATATTTGATATTATGAAAGCATGTCAAGATGAGCCATGTGGAGGTCACTTTGTAGCAAAAATAATAGCATTTAAGATCCTCACAACTGGCTATTACTGGCCAACTTTGCGCAAAGATTCTATTAAATACACAAGGATTTGTGATAGGTGTGAAAGAATGGGTAAACCAACTAGGTGTAATGAAATTCTATTGCAGCCTCAGTTGGCATTAGCTCCTTTTGATAAATGGGGTCTAGACTTCATTGGACCAATCTCGCCTACTTCCAACAACAAGGGATGCATTCTTGTTTGCACGGATTACTTGACTAAGTGAGTAGAAGTAAAGGCCTTGCAGTTTGCTAGAGATGGCAATGTAGCTAAATTTTTATAAGAGGATATATTTACTGGGTATGGAGTACCTAGAGAAATAGTCATTGATCAAGGACCACAATTTACTTCTAATCTAATTACCAAACTAATTTAAGAATACCAAATTAGAAACAAGAAGTCAACACCTTACCACCCTTAGGCTAATGGTCAGGTGGAAGTCACTAATAGGGAGATTGAAAGTATTCTAACCAATACAATGTAGTTACATAGGAGAGATTGGGTTTCAAGGTTACTAGAAGCAGTATGGGCATACAAAGCAACTTGGAAAACCACCACTAGTTTTACACCTTATGAGTTAGTATATGGTAAGACAACAGTCCTTCCTATTGAATTTGAATATAAAACACTAAGGACAACAGTAGAACTGGAAATGGACTTGACAAAATCTCAAAAGGAAAGGTTGTATACTCTAAATGGATTGATGAAATAAGGATGGGAGAAATCCATCACACTAAAGTAGTACAACAACAAAGGATGAAGTTGCATGACCAGTATATTAAAAAAAAGGAGTTCATTGTAGGGGACTGGGCATTGTTATATGATTCAAGGTATAAAGACTTCAAAGGGAAACTCCAATCTAGGTGGTTGGGCCCCTATGAAATCAGTCAATTTTATCCTAATGGAGCAATCAAACTAAATACAATAGATGTGGTAATATTTTCACTTCTTGTAAATGGTCACAGGTTGAAGCTCTATAAGAAGCCATTACAGAGAGATGATTTCATATTCTCCCCATTACAACAATATTGAAGCCTCTACTGAATGGTACACACCGATATTTAATTATTTAAAAGAATGTATATTTCCCAAACTAACCAATAAAAACACTAGAGCTCGTATTCTAAAGCTTGCTACTAGATATGTAATCCTATCAAATTTCTTATATAGACGATCCTTTGATGGCGTTTACTTAGATGTCTTAAAAAATCAAAGATCTCTATAGCCCTTGAGGAAGCTCATGTTGGTGCTTATAGGGGCATTTTGGGGGAAGATCATTAGTTCAAAAATGAATTTGCAGAGGATATTAATGGAGACATATGGAACAAGATTATTTTGATCATGTTAAGAAATGTCACAAATGTCAAGAGCATAACAATATGATTCACGCTTCCACTTTCAAACTCTTTGCCCAAGTTCCTATTTGGCCATTTTCAATTTGGGGTTTAGATCTCATTGGAAAGATATCCCCTCCCTCTTCTTTTGAATATAGGTTTATTATTACCGCCAAAGATTATTTCAAAAAATGGGTAGAAGACATTCCTCTTCATTCCACAACAACTAATGCAATTTTTTGTTTCATATTGGAACACATTATTGCTCGCTTTGGTCTTCCTTCTGCATTACTTTCAAACAATGGTACACCATTTAAGAACAATGATGTGAAGAAATTTTTGGAAACATTTCACATTCAACACCATTTTTCAACACTATATTACCCACAATTTAATAGTCAAGTGGAAGTAACAAACAAAACACTTGAATAAATCTTGTGGAAAACGATAAGCAAACATAATAAGGATTGGCAAACTCAATTATTGTGTGCATTGTGGGCCTATCACACTAGTATTCAAACATATATGGGAAACACACCATATAATCTAGGCTATGGAACTAACATAATAATTCCCTTGGAGTTAGAAATTCCTTCATTGTGAATTGCTCTTTGAGAACTTATTAATGATATCGCTTATAAAGAGAAATGATTGCAACAACTTGAAATGCTTGATGAACAACACATTAGCACTCACAAGCATCTTCAAGCCTATTCAAAAAGAATGCAACATGGTTACAATGATAATTTCATTCTCATTCATTTAAAAAAGGTGATTTTGTATTATATGAAAATCAACACAATGTTAATGTCAACCCGGGTGAAAAAGGAAAGTTTAGACCAAATTGGCTAGGCCCTTAAGTCATTCAAGAGAGTTATGGTTCTGGTGCATATACATTAACAGAAATGGATGGTACACCTCTAAGGGAACCTATCAATGTTGCACATTTGCGTAAATATTACACTTAACATCTCTTTTGAATAGTATGTTTATTATTTAGCATGTTGTTGGATTTAGTAGATAGTTTTCTATTTTATCTTGCATTGCCTCATTCTCGACAAACATTCCTCGTGTGTCTTGACTTATATATTAGTTTTTCATTAGTTGGATTATTAATTTCTTTTACATGTTATTCAATTTCATGTGTTTTGTGTTAAATAAGATCATTACATACATTTAATTTTCATAATTAGATCATAAGAGAATTTAATTTAACATGATTACACTTAATCCAAATGTTGTATCTAAATAAACATAGGTGTTAGGTTAGATCACATATATAAAATTATATCATGGAGACATTTATTAAATAATCTACACCAAGATTGTTTAATAGATCACATTGACATCTAATCTAAATAAGAACACATGGGGAAACAAAATTATTATTATTATTATTATATATATATATATGTATCACAAAGATTTATATACATGATCACCACAATGTAGCATAATACAAACATAATTACATCTAATAAGGCTTGTGACTATGGATCTCTTGGGGTTTGGTGGTGGTGTTAGAGAGATTGTGGATTGTGTGTGACTCATGGAAATAAACCACTCTCATAGACCTCAGATCTCACCCTCCATAGAAATTGCATGTACGAGTAGTGTGACATGTTCTTGCTCCACCCAATCCATATCTACTTGTAGTCTCGCCTAATCCGCATGAACTCTAGCAATTTATCCCTATATTCTTTCAAAATCTATCTATATGATATCCACTAACTCGCTCTCAGCCAAAACTCGAGTGGCTCGAAGCTCCTCATATGTAGCCTAAAGCTCTATAAATATAACACTCGAGTGTTCCTCCCAAACTTTGTAATCCTCAAAGGCCCTCATAGCCTCCTCGTATAATGTCCTCCATTGTGATAAAGAGTCAAATAGGTTTGCATGGTGCCCCATCATACGTTGTGGCTCATGCTCTACTCATGTAGCCTATTGTGGGGGTAGGATGAGAGTCATCTGTGTGATGATTTTTCTAACAAAATCTTGCCACTCCTAGATGTCACCTACAATAGGTAAAACATAAAGGTACATTAGAACATGATGTAATAAGAAATCCATAACTAAAACTTAAAACATAATAAAAATAATACATCATTACCTAGGTCACCAGCTCGTCGATCAAGCTCCTGATGGGTAGGTAGTATGGAAGCTCCAACACCTCTGCTCCCTCTACACTCATGAGATACCATGCATGTTACGCTCACTGACCATGATCAAGTGACTCTGGGAGGAACTACGGATCTCTCCTTGGGGGAATCTACAATATTCACAGGCTCAGTGAGATCATCTCTTATTGATTGCTCTGCCTCCTCCTCCTCCTCATCTTCATCTACTATATCATCTAATTTGTCCTCGTCCTCTGTGTCCCCATCCATGACTCCATCCTCTCTCCCATCCTCATTAGCTAGAAGAGGTCCAATATTGCCAATAGGGTATTGCATAGAGAAGATTGTTGCAGGTCCTGCTCCCACCCACCACTGCTCATAAGTTATCGTGGCAGCTATGTCATCCTAACTTGATGCTAGGGGCATGTAAAGATCCTCATCCGAATCATTGGAAATGACATCATAAACAATTTGAAATGACATCATCAGTAGTAGGTCATCAAACATCTTTTGGACGGGTGTCACTCTGTGCTACTCTCAAGTACATAGGTCGTGGCCTAGGAGGTACCTATCTCTTCCCAAACTACCTCATGACATGATTATAATAGAACAAAAAAACTATATAATCATGGTGCCCCAATAAGAACATGTCAAACTACATCCTAACAAGTTTTTGTGTGATATATAGCCACTATGGTATGGTCTTGTAGGGTCTCCATACTATGTCATCCTCATCGAGCTAATCTAACCTAACCCTCTAGTACCACAAGTCCCCAACCTATCAAACCTATCTCAATGTGTAGTTGAAAGCCTGAGGGTAACTAATGGTCTCTATTGTGGGATAACCTATTGGCCTCATACAGTGATATGCTCAAAGGCCCACACCTATATTAGTGTATAGTGCATGATGTTGTGTAACTCCCTATGTACAAAATGTCAAAGATCATAGTACAAATGAGCTAACATACTATGACCCCAAGAATAGATGGTCTAATGTTACTCCATCCGTCAAATGGTATATACGAAGCCTCCATCTAAGTGTGTGCCCTATCCATCTAAAACTAATGCCAAAGCTACTATGATCGCCATTTAATGTGTTGTAACAAGGGTGTGCAAGAGTATGACATCCACTCTAGCTCAAAGTGAGGTCCCACATGCTTTGCACCTATAGGGTGACCAAGACAATATTGAATGTCTCCTCACATTTGTCAGTATGTCCACCACTCCTCAAAATAGACTGTTTGTCCATGGATGGGTATCCTAAAGATTTGATGAATGTCCTCCAATGTAACTATCATCTTGCCTGAAGGTAGATGGAATGTCCATGTATCAACATTCCATCTCTCAATGAGCGCCATCATGATACCTCATGAGAGGCATGAGGTAGATCAAAAAATAGGTCAGTCTTACGTAATATCTCAACCTCCTCCTCAAACAATCAAGTCACTTGCTCTTAGATAAGGGTAAAAATATGGCCACCTAGGCATTGTTGTGCACGCGGTGGAACCTGAAAAAGATAGAAGAAATAATCAATAACATACCTAAAAAAATTAGTAAAACCATTAAAATTATAATTAATATATCCTAGGATGTTGTTTTAGATGGGGGTCCAAGACGCTTTAGCCATTCTAGGATGCTTTGCACCAAAATGGGATGCTTTGTGAATTTTGGGTAGGGTCCTAAAACCTCTAAATATGCATAAAAAGTATGTAGAACATAAAAACAAAGCAACATAGAGTGTATAGTGGACTCACTGTGCACTAGAGCTCACCTCGTGCAACCTCTTCTCATAAAACATCTAATCTGGGGGTTGGTATTCTCGTCGACTAGGCATGTATACTCTTCTCTACAACACTATAATTTTCAAAAGGTAAATGTCAAAATGATAATTACAATTTTCATTTTCATTCATATAAAATCAACTTTATTAAAAAAAGAAAAGCACATTTCATTTTGTTGAAAATAAAGGTAATTATGTAGCTTTAAAATTTGTAAAACTATTATATTGTAGATCTAAATAAGTGTTCTTTGTCACAATTAATAGTGCATGATTAATTTGTTTAGATCAATTCTTTGTCAATGATTTATTTTATTTAAATCAATTTTATCTTTAGAGAACTAGATAGAAGATTGTAGAAGAAATATAAGATAGAATAGAAAGGACACAAAATTTACGTGGAGAAACCCTTTTGAGAAAAAACTTCACTAGAATTGGTCTTGCTTGTTTATTTAACCTTTGAATAAGATTACAATAACACTGATTCAATTCTCCTTGAGATGCTTCCTTTTGCCTTCAACAATTCTTCTTCACAACCTGCAATGAAATCTAATAAAACTCTCTTCAACTTGCTACAATATATAGACAATAATGAGCCTTGTAAACTCCAAAGAGTTCACAATTACAAAGCACAAAGCTTGTCTCACAAAACCTATGCCTATTCTTTGCAAGTAGAGTTCTTCTGTGAAAAAAAAATGTCAAACCAAGTCCTTCATCAATTTGGGCATCCAAAACTAAAGTGTTAACTCAGCGTTGATTACAAAGATATCTTGTAAGCTTCTCCTCAAGGTTGGTGCCCAAGAATGGGGCCACTTAACTCAGCCTTATAACATATCTTATCATGCAAAATTGTTAACTCCAATATGCCAACTTGGGTGCCCAAGGTGGGTCCAAGTCAATCTCTATTAACTGAAACATGTAACTCCACCATTCATGTAAATATCATGCATGATTGATCACCTCCTGTTAACTAAAAGTATCCACCTGTTATCTATCATGCAACTCAAGTCAACTCAAGTCAACAACATGCAACTGAAGATAACTAAACCACAACTTAACTGAATTGAACCTCATAAACATCAATCCCTATTTTATAGGTACTTAACATAAATAAATCAAAATCCCTATTTTATAGGTACTTAACATACATAAATCAAAATCCCTATTTTGTAGGAACCTAGGATGCATTTATGAAGTGTACTCAACTCACCAACTAGTTAATTGAACCAAGGTGTATCCCACCTCCCATGTAGGCGCCCATGTGCTCCTATTTTGTAGGAGCTCTCCCAAGGCATCCCCACATGCTCCTATTATTTAGGAATAACTACAAATGTTAAATTAAATGTTTATTTCATTCCAAAATTAATCTCTTCCTAATCCTAGTGTTGTGGAACACATTCCAAGGACTTTGGAGATACGTGAAATATGTTTAGAATGCAATTAAATGGCATCCTATTCCCAACACATTCAAGCCAACATAATGG
Source organism: Sequoiadendron giganteum (assembly GCA_007115665.2). Classification (NCBI taxonomy): domain Eukaryota; kingdom Viridiplantae; phylum Streptophyta; class Pinopsida; order Cupressales; family Cupressaceae; genus Sequoiadendron; species Sequoiadendron giganteum. Next base: position 401,024,042 of record CM021110.1, on the reverse strand, counting down.
GGGCTAGAGAACTCTATTTTCGATGTCATTTGTTGAGTTGGATTCGTAATTCTATCCTCGATCTTACCTAATGTCTATCAATATGTGGTATTATAGTCCCAATACCCTATTATATAAATTTTCATTACACACAAAGAAATTTGATGAGGTTAGATTGCTGCCCTGGTTCTACCTCCATAAAGCAAGTAGAATTAGGGGGCATACATATACCCTTGAATTTGATTATGCGTAGAAGTTTGATAAGATATTTTGAACAGCTAACAAATTAGTTATGCAGGATGGAGTTCCTAACATTTAGGTTTTATAGATGACTACATTGAAGGCTTCATTCTTCCCATTTGTGAATGAATCCATATGAGTATCCTCTTACAAAGTATAATTTACTTTCAAAGTACTTTAGCTTGCATATGCACGTACTATCATATGGCCGCTAAAGTGGGGGATAAATGTAGTGTAGAAAATTGTACTCCTTTCTAAGTGAAAGTGCAATTTCACACTTAATTTGGACCTATTTTAGTGACCTCACTTTTATGCATTTTTACCCTTCAAAATAGGCCCCTAATTCCCTTTATTATGCATCCCAAGGCTTATTTTTATCATTTTCTGACACCACAACACACATTGAATAAATGCATTTAATGAATTAAAGGCCTCAAAATAAATGAGTCTTAGCAATTTAGGTCAGGATAAAACCCAATTTAAAATATGTTTTTGGCAGAATTTTAATGTTCCAAATTCAAGTTTCAAAGGTCGGTCATCGGGATTTAATAATCAAGAAATTAGAGAAGAATCCTATAAAGCCTAGTCTTTTCACCATTTCAAACTAGGTTGACAAGAGATTAAGAAGATATTCACAAGATTATGACTCAAGAGCAAGGAGAGAAAATTCAAGCAAGAAAGGTTGAAGTCTTGGAGCAACATTTCATTTATTTTTGTAGGTCTTCAAGCTCATTCTTCCAAGATAGATCAAGCATTTTTCATGATTTGAAGGTCGATGCCAATGATTGATCATGATGGATTCTAGGCTTTGGGACATACACCTAGCCATTCTCCCTAACCTAATGACTTGTTTCATAATTGTTCCCATCTTCAATCTTCATTCTATTAGCCACCTAAAGCAAGGTATAATCAGATTTCAGATCTATTAGGGTGTTTTGACTTCTCCCTAACTAGGTCTTTTTCATTTTTCATGTTTATTTAGGCCTCCTATTCTAACACACTTGAATAGGTTTTCTTGGCATTTTAGCTGTTAGCACCTTAGGTGAATTTAAGGTTAGGGCTTGCACACACTATTATTTATCATATTTTTATCTTTTTATCAAGGTTTAATTACCAAATTTGGGTTTTGACCAAGGAAACCCCCATACAAACAAACCAAAAAAAATAGTTTTTGCTACAAATCTGGAGTCAAGACTGAACATTTGTAGGTACAAGAGTAGTGTGCAGACAGAGGGCTATAGGACCAACTTTTGATTTTTCAAAAGGGAATGCAAGGGCCTACTCATCTTTGGGTGAATGTCCTTTAGCAAAGCCAAAAACCCACTTTTGGAGCTAGGTAAACACCATCCTAGCCTTCTCATATCTACTGGTTAATTGTTGTTTATGATAGTTTTATCATACTACTTCATATTCCAAGTGTTAGATCTCATAGGTTTAATTGTTAAAACACTTTTATCTTTCTCCCAAAACTGCCTTTCAATCATTTATGTCATAAAGAAGTTGAGGTCCCATAATGTCCAAAACCTAGGGTTGACTCCACCTTAAGGGTTGTAAGTCAATTCTAAGCATTTGTGGCATTGTCCTTCTTCCTAATGAACATTGGAAAGGTGGATTTTTTATTAGGTGGAAACCACCCCCCCCCCCCTTTTGCTTTGGTATACTCCCCTTATCACACATCCCATTTTAGGGAAGATCCCCTTTCCCTATATTTCACTCTCTATCACAGTCTTCACACATAATACAATACACGGTCATAATGCAATACCCTTATAAAATATTTTTTCCTTTTAGGACAAGAAAATACAACATAACCTTTATCATCAAATATGACCTAATGATGAATGGTCTAAATTTACCGTGTAAAAATATTTTATGATTTAAAAGTGTATCTAAATTTTGGATCCAAGGGTGTTTCCCCCAAACCGCTATAGGGGGTACCTCTCTTGCATCCCTTCAAAATGAAATGGGATCGAAAACCAACAAGCTCAAGCTCCATTACCAACAAATAGGGGGAGAGAGATAAAGAGGAAAATAGAGATATAGATATAAAGGTCTACAAAAAGGGAGAGGAGAGAGAGAGGGAGAAATGGATGGATAGAGAGAGAGAGAGGGGTATGTAGAGATAATGAGAGGAAGAGGAAGATAAAGGTAGAGGTGAATATAGGGGGAGAGATAAAGATAGAGATAGTGATATTGAGATAAGAATCTAGAGAGATGAAGATAGAGAGGGAGAGATAGAGAGGAAGAGATAGAGAGATATAGAGGGAAATATAGAGTGATAGAGAGAGGGGGAGAAAGGGAGATTAGATAAAGAGGGATATTGGGAGGGGGAGAGGGAAAGATATAGATAAAGGTATAAAGAGATATAGAGGGATAGGGAGATATATATCTAGAGAGAGATATGGATAATGAGATATATAAAGAAGGGGAAGTGGAGAGCAATAGGAATATAGAGATGGAAGGGACAAGAGTGAGAGAGAAAGGAGGTGATAGAGACAAGTAATAGAGAGGGAGAGATATAGAGAGAGAGGGAGAGATAAAGAGAATGATATAGAGATAAAGGGAGAGATATACCCATCTATCTCTATCTCTTCCTCTATCCATCTCTTTATATCTCTATATATCACTCTCCCTTTCTAAATCCTCCTCTCTATCTATCCCTCCCTCTTAGTTTATTTTTTCTTCACACAAACACAAGTGCGCTATAACATGAGCTTGCTATAACATTCTCATGTTTGTATCTTCCTTGGGCATTACCAACCCTTAAGATTGGATTTACCTTAGACATCCAACCCAAAGGGTTGGACTTACATATCAATGCCCAAAGGTGTAGTTTTCATACATTATTAGAAAAGTGACTAAATCTCAAGTGTGTTCTCCATCAAGTTTACATGTCTTTTAATGTTGAGCTGAAAAGTACCACAATAATGTCAAGATCTCTCTTACCTTTCTAGCCATGTAATTTTTCTATATTTTAAATATGTTAAGGTTTTGATCTTTAATTTCTTTTGCTAGTGACTTCTTTTTTTATCGAAAAACTATGTATAGTATTTTTGGTTTCATTTAATATTTTCATTAAAATTGGAAATAAAATTACATCTGTACATTCTAGACTCTTATATACACATTTAAAAAATATTAGTTTCCAAAATAATTAGGGGGGAAGAACGCTCAAATTTTCATTTCTTAGGATGTGTCCACTTTCAAAATTAGTAAAACAACATATATTCATTAAAAAATTAGTAGAAAAATCAAGCATAAACTACATGTTGATACATAATTTTAACTATAGTGATTTTTTAAATACTATTTTTTTGTGACAATTTAGGGGAGCACACTAGATTGTATGTTATATTTTTCTAATAGAAACATGAGCATTTAGTGTGCTCCTCATGTTTGAACCCCTTAATCTTCATCATTTTTAAAAAAACTAGTAGTTTAGAAAGTAGATTCAAAGCATTATGACTCTTATTCTTGTTGCATCTTAAAATTTTGAGCATAATTATAAATTCAACATTTCATCCTAGATCAGTACTAATTTCATAAAAGAAAGAAAAAAGTGAGCACTTAAAACCCCTTTTTGGTCCCCAATTTCCATGCATTTACCCTTTGCCAAAATATATGTATAGTATTTTTAGTGTCATTTATTATTTTTCATCCAAATTTGAAAACAAACTATATTTGCAACATTCTAGACTCTATTCTATAAAAATATATAAAAAAAAGAATATCAATTGGTTTTCAAATTAAAATGAAGGGGAGCATGCTCAACTTTTCAATTTTTTAGGATGTCAACTTTAAATATTAGTTTTTTAAAAAATATATTAAAAAATTAGTAGAAAATCAAGCATAAACTACATGATATTAAAAGTCAACATTTTAAGGCTAGCACACCAAATGTTATGTCATTTTTTTACAAGAATAAGAGCACTTTGTGTGCCACCCCTATTTGAATATCTTAATCTCCAACATTTAAAAATAATAAAAGTTTAGAAACTAGATTCAAAGCACTACAAATCTTGTTCTTTTCACATCTTCAATTTTTGAGCATGGATATCTTCAATTTATCATCCAAGCTTAATTTTTACTAATTTAAAAAAAAAGTGTCCCCTTTTGCCCCCCTTTTGGTCTCTCATTTTAATACACATACCCAGTAGCTAGGACCAATTATCACTACATTTATTTCTCTCTAAATTGCATCTATGAGGGGTGTTGGTGTAAATAGTGACATTGTCAAACTAGTTAACTTTTAGTTTTTCCTAGAGTTAAAGTCTTATTCACACAAGTTAAGTCCTAACTTAGAGGATTTTTCACTTTTTGTGTCATCTCATATGGTTGAGACATGTGTACTCACCTTTTGAGACACATTACTCATGTGCATATGACACCTTTATTATGCTTATCTTATGCACATTACACATCAAGGACATATGTCCTAAACACACACAAAGTGGTTAAAGTTCACAACTACCTTCTCATCTCATCCATCTTCTATATAATCAAGGGTTCACATCTAATTACAATATTTTTGTGATTGCACATATATTGTATGAATGCAATTACATTTTTGGTTTTGTATCAAACCTCTTAAAAAAGGCTTATCATTATTTTGTAGGTTCTATTGAGTTGTGAGGGTCAAATATTTGACTCCAACATGGTATCAAAGCCTAGAATATGCAAGAACCTTCTTGAAAAAAGGTTTCAACCGATAGATTTACTCCTTAATAAAATAATAATGGTATTATAAGAGAACCACTCAATTTGAATTTTTTTCAATCTCATTCATTTACATCAAAAAATCCCTTTAAATTTTGTTATTTAGTTATGAAAAGGAATCAAGTAGTGTTCGTTTCATCATCTTCTTTGGATGTGATTTTTCTGCATCCTCTTCTTTTGTCACAAATTGATAATGGATTGGAGACCTTTAAGTGGAATTCAAAGACATCATAGTGGGCCTTAAATCATTATCTTTGGATTTGTGCAAAATTCAAAGACATTCATCTTATTCCTGTATCTCCTTATCTAAAATGGGAAGATATCTAAGATACCTTGCACACATTTATGGTTCTATTTCTTCCTAAGGGGAGAAATGTTGTTTAGCAATCATGGATCATCTTTAGCATCTAGTATCAAGTATTTGCCAACACTATAGAAGGCAATCTAAGGGGAGGTTGCATGATATCTCTTCTCATCTCAGTTTTGGGAGGAAGCATTTCCTCACATAGGGTTATTCCCTTCTCACCTTTTGGGGGGTCACATAAATGTTCTCTCTTTTCTCCTATCAAGAGAACATACATTGTAATGTGTGCTAAAATTAGTCCTTAGAGGGTCATGATAAGTCCTTTCTTCTTCACTTATAATTTTTTGCATTCCTCTTTTCTCTTTTGGAGAGGATTTTTATTTCCTACTTTGTTTTCTCTTTTACTTTATCAATAGGATTTGTATATGGGTACCTAACATGGCCTAGTAATTGGTACCCATCATCAATGCATTTATTTCTTCCTAAATTACACTTAAGGGGGGTGTTGGTGTAAATAGTGGCATTGTCAAACTAGTTAGCTTTTATCTTTTCCTAGTCAAAATCTTATTCACACTAGTTAAGTCCTAACTTAAGGGAATTTTCACTTTTTGTCTCACCTCATGTGGTTGAGACTCATGCACTCACCTTTGGAGACACCTTATGTGCATATGACACCTTCATCACACTTATCCTATATGCACATGACACATTAGGGGCACATGTCCTATACACATACAAAGTGGTTAGAGTCCTCAACTACCTTCTCATGTCACCCATTTTCTATATAATCAAGGGCTTCACAAGTAATTAAAAGCTTTTTATGATTGCACATATATTGTATGAATATCATTACATTTTTTGTTTTGTATCAAACCTCTTATGGAAAGCTTATCAATATTTTGTAGGATCCATTAAGCTATGGAGGTCAAATATTTGACTCCAACATGATATTAGAGCCTTGAATCTATAAGCACCTTATTGAAAAAGGGGGTTTTTAGCTAATAGATTTCTTCTTTAACAAAATAATAACAACAATGCTATTATAAGTGAATCATTTACATGTAAAAACCCCTTTAAATTTTGTTATTAATTTATGAAAAAGGAATCTCAATGTTTATTTTACATTGTGATATTACATATGAAAATGAGCAGTTGGATAATCCATATAAAAGGTCTCTGTTATTTATGGTAGTTTCTCTTATTAGGATGAGTATGTAAATGATTTGATAAATCCATTAAATATAAAAGCACTCTATAAAAAATAATACAGTGCAAACAAAACAAATAAATTTCATGGTTTTTGTTTCCAAATATGAGTTTTTTGTCTTCCATAATTGATTTATATATCTTTTTTTGCCAATTTAGAATGTTATCATTTATCTTAAACTAAGTGTTTGTCAAGGTTTTTCTTATTCTACATATTCCTCCTTCAATAATATCATGACAATCTAATATATTATAATATTATATTACATAAAAAATACAGTGCAAACAAAACAAACAAAGTTTATGGTTTTGGTTTCCAAATATGAATTTTTTGTCTTCCATAATTGATTTATATATCTTTTTATTATTTTGCCAATTTAGAATGTTATTATTTATCTTAAACTACGTGTTTGTCAAAGTTTTTCTTATTCTGCATATTCCTCCTTCAATAATATCATGACAATCTAATATATTATAATATTATATTACATAAACATCAAATTAAATATATTTACCATATACTCTTAATTTAATTCAAAATTATTGTTCATTTCCACAAACAACTTTCCCTTAAACAAACTTTACATATTATAAATAGAGCAGGTACTAATATTTTTAATGTTATTATGATGTAACTAAAGTCTTGTTGAAAAATACACAATTATATTTATTTATTTACACCATAACAAACTAAAAACACTAACACCCACTCTATTAATATATAAATTTTCATATTAGACATATCCATTGTACCTTTATATACAATTACTAATTTAATTTTTATTTACTTATAAACACTTATTCAACTCAATTATATATATCCAAAAAAATAAAAATAAAAAATTATTAAACTGCAGAAATCGGATAGCACAACCCCTATAAACTGCAGCTTTTTAACGTGACTAACCTCCTCCAATATCCAAAATTAAATTATAATACCCTATTAATTTTTATATTTAAATTTTTGATTTTGGCGTCTCTTTTTATGTGGACAATTGCTGCCTATATTGTTCAATCAACTGTAATAAAAGCATCTTTTACTTTAAATTTTCCTCCGGAATTATGATCATGCTTCTCCTTTACAACGCATTCGTATTTATTTTGACTAAATATATAACAACAAACTTTTGACTATACAAAAATAATTTAAAAAAAAAAAAACCCTATTTTCCTAACCAAAATTTCCAGTTAACTCAATAGATAGAAACTCCAACGACTCTATTCATGTGACAATAAAGTTAAAATAAATAAAAAAGAGCCTTAGTCCTAGTCCTAGTGTCCTAATCCCAACGACTTCCCCTCCGTGTTCCCTCTCCTCCCATCATATCACAACACCCCGTACTTGACTGTCCCTTCCCCACGCCCCTTTTTACACTCCCCAAAATCAATCGATTAAATGGGAACCTCATTATTCCTATCTATATGCTTTTAAGTTTTCATCAACAATATTCAGGAGACGTATTCAAGGCTTTTCTCTCTAACCCTAGTTCATAATTTACTAAACGCGGAAGTTAAAAAAAAGCAATAAAGAAAAGGAATCTGACGTACGGTGGGGGCGGCGTGGAGAAAAATAGGAATCCAATAATCATAAAAAGCAAAAGTCCGCGTGACACGTTTTGGTGACGTGAGGTCAATGAAGACCATGCAAGTGACAGCGACGGGTGTCCTTATTCACGTGTGAAATGGGGTGCAAGGTCAACAGTGGCGGCCCCCACGCCTAACAAAACAAAATCTTTCGCCTCGGATGTCTGCAGATTCGCTTATTACCTACCTCGTTTTAATTGAAACGATGATAATTTTTTCTTTAATCAATGTTTTTCATCGTTGAAGGCGGCGGCGTTCCCAAAACCAATCAAAGTTGATTTTACATTAGAATCCGAGACAGAGTAACATTATGAATGGGGAATATTTGTCCGTAAAGGAAATTACTTGACTTCATTTAACGACTTCGAATATTTTACAAATTGCTGTCTAGATGTGGACACATCTATATAACGTGTTCGTTTCATTTGCAAACTTAGCTTCCACGTGTCGTGTACTCGGCTCTTTTGTTTCTCGAGATTTAATCGCCGTAATATCTTTTTATTTAACGCGGGATTTGACTGTAGCTAAATAGTATTATGATATTAATGTTAGAACAAAGGAAGTTCATTAATAACAAGTTAAAATATATGGTAACTTGACTTTTTATGGTTCTATGTGTTCATATGGGAAATATATTGTCCTCCTTTTGTGGTTTTTGAAATATATTGTTTTTTTTTTGTGATTTTTGAAATATATTGTCGTTATGTTTAATTTACTGATTGTTCTTATGTTTAATTTACTGATTGCGCTTATGTTTAATTTGTTGATTTTTGTGGTTTTTTCTTAAGATTACCTTGATTTTGAATTCCACTTTTGTTATGTTAAATTTATTATTCTAAGATGAGAATAGACTTGTTAATTCTTATTGAAGGTTTGTATTTGGCTTTGCATATATCACATGGCTATTCAATTAGGTCATGCATGTCAAGATACCTACACACCACTTGTTTTTAAGGAGTCCACTTCTATGTGAAAGGTATTTTTGTTAGTCAAATATTGCACTTTTTAAAATCTAGATCAATGATTATACTCTTAGTATTGTTCTCATCCAACATGTACATCTAGTTAGTGTATCACTTATTTGTGGTTTTTTTCTTAAAGATTACCTTGATTTTGAATTCCACTTTTGTTATGTTTAATTTATTATTCTAAGATGAGATAGACTTGTTAATTCTTATTGTAGGTTTGTTTGGCTTTGCATATATCACATGGCTATTCAATTAGGTCATGCATGTCAAGGTACCTACACACCACTTGTTTTTAAGGAGTCCACTTCTACGTGAAAGGTATTTTTGTTAGTCAAATATTGCACTTTTTAAAATCTAGATCAATGACTACTCTTAGTATTGTTCTCATCCAACATGTACATCTAGTTAGTGTATCACTCAAAGACTTTTAGCAACATGGTTTGATGCTACTCTGCCTATGAGGAATTATACTATCGTACGAGCCATCACGTGATGACATCATTATATCTTAGGAAAGAAGAAAATTATTTGGTATGAAAATAAGCCACTTAAATTCTTGTACACTTAAAGAAAACTATAAAATGCATGTTGGATAAAGTATATAACATACCTACAATGGTTTCCATCTTTTTATTAAGCATAAGAAGGGAAAAGACATCAAGGTAGCAAACTACCCTAGCCAACCACTAATTTACATGCTCATCACAATGTTGGACTTACATAGCCGCAACTTCTCTAACAAGGAATCACTCTACCTAGCAAATGTAGACTTTGCACAAACCTATGCCAAGCTCTTGTAAGACAAACAAGTTGGAGAGTTCAACATGTCTAACAAGCTTAAACATCATGTGTTCCAAATCTTGCACCGTACCAAGACTCATCCAAGAATCTAACCATACACCAAACATTGGACACTTAGGCATTACCAAGAAACTATCAACACTTCAACAACACTTCTATTGGCCTCACATGTGTGCAACCATTGAACACCACATCAAGTCTTGCATTCCTTACAACATTTCCAAGCCTACAAATAGGAAAGTTAGTCTTTACACATCTCTCTCAATTTTAACATGATATTAGGAATCCATCAACATGGATTTCTCGAGTGGACTACCTACGAAAAATCATAAGCATGACTTGGTGTTTGTTGTGGTAGACAAATTTTCTAAGATGACCACCATGACCACATATAATAAGACCCTCACTATTGTAAACATCACGTGTCTCTTCTTCACCAATTTTTGGGTCCATTTCGACTTTCCAACATCTACTATTTATGACCATGACCCAGTTTATCAATCACTTCTAGAAAAATTTATGGACCATGTTGGATACACAACAAGATTGGTCTATAATCTTCCATCTATATATAGATGACCAAATGGAGATGGTCAATTACACTCTCATGCATCTATTACATTTCTCATCTATACATTTGGGATGATAACATCCTTGACGTCCAACATGTCTATGACAAATCTATTCACCATTCTACAAGGCATAGTTATTTCCAAACATGCATTGGGTTCCAACTTGTGACAACACAAGCATAATCAAATACAACTGAATATGGAGGAGATGAAATGCAAGGCTCAAGAACGAGATCCGATGTGAGGGCACCCAAGTTCAAGTATATCATGTTCTTAAGCCTTAAATTTCATCTCCTCTATCTTGGCTACTTGCAATTTAATATGCATTTTAGATTAGCCTAATAATGAATTTGAGCAGTAGTTTTAAAATTGGGTTATTCAAAAATAGGGGTAACAAGTAGCTACAAGCTAATTACTTGTAATCCTATGCACACTCTAGGATTAAGGGTGTAGCATGCTCCCCTCTTCAAAGAAGTATTATCCTCAATGCTAATCAAGTATGGATGCTTCTAAATGAACTCTTCATCCTCTCATTTGGCATCTTCAACTCCTAAATTCTTTTAATAAATGAGATACGTAGTGAGTGTTCTAGTCCTTAACTTATTTGTGTGTTTGAAGAATTAACTTTGGCTCCAATATGATTCTTCCTTCTTTATATAGCTTTGCTAATACTATCTATGTAGGGATATTATTCCCAATCAATTTATTTAAATAGGAAACATAAAAAACTAGATGTATCTTTGTTGTTGGAGGTAAGTCAAGCTTGTAGGAAATACTATTTATATTTTGCATAATCTGGTTTGGTCCATAATATTTTCATGACAACTTATTGTTCTTTGTTTGTTTATTTAGGAAAAATTACTTATAAGGTTGAAATATTAAGAAAACCCCATCCCCAACTTAAGAAATCCCTTCACGGTGATGATGGTCAACTTGTTTCATTCTATTTTGTTCCATGAAAAAATTATCCTCGAGTCCTAAAAGTACTTGTTGTTGTTTATATATGTGGTCCTTCATAGCCTAAACACTTGGTGTCACCCTCAATAATGATGTGATGGATGGAGAATGATATCCATATAGTGGCATAAATGGAACCATCTTTTATGAACTATCAAAGGAATTTTTATACCACCATTCTACTAGTGGTAGAAAATATACCCATTGAGACTGCTTATCTGAATTGAAATAGTGTAGATACCCTTCCAATAACTTATTGACAACCTTAGCTTTCCTATTAGATTGAGGATGGTATGAAGAGATACAATCTAATTGAGCACCCAAATAAGAGTACTTTTATCCAAAACTTACTAGTAAAGATAGGATCATGGTCACTAATAATAACCCTAGGCATATCATGTAGCTTTTGTATATTTTTCAAAAAATAATTTATCACTGTGCCTACTATAAAAGGATGAGATAATGAAATAAAATGGGATTATTTAGTGAGTTGATTCACCACTACCATGATAAAATTATTACCTTTAGATCTTGGAATCCTTGTGATAAAATCCATGAAGATATCTTCCCAACACTAGCTAGGAATAACTAAAAGTTGCAAAAGGTTAGTTGTCTTAGTTGTCTCCCCTTTATTTTTTTGACATACCAAAAATAATATCATAAATTGTTAAACATCACCTTTAATTCATTCTCAAGAAGATGATGTATATCCTATTACATTGAATCACAAGAGGCCAAAATTGTGATGGCATAAGCATCATCAAATGCAACAAAAGATGGAGGAGATGAAATGCAAGGCTCGAGAATGGGATCCAATGTGAGAACACCAAGTTCAAGTAGCCAAAATTCTCCTCAAAATCATGGTTCACACTAGAAGTGTGATCAATAGCGAAAAGAACAAAGTCATCATCAAAAGAAAAATCTACAAAGGTGTACAATTGAGATGAATGATCAACCATCCTAGTAGCAATAATATCTCTACTCTCCAGGTCTCTAATGATAACTAAATTAGGAATGAATTCCACAGTCCTCCCTGCTCCACCACGAGTAATCTGATAGATGGAAATAAGATTATTTTAAAAATGGGGTACAAAAAAAACATCATTGAAAGTGCACTCACCAATATCAATAGATCCCTTCCCAATTACATTCATATATGTATTGTTTCCCATAAAAATAGGTGACATAACACAAGGCTAAAAAAGAAGAGAATATAGACTATAAAGATGTCATATGATGAGATGCTCTTGAATCTAGAAGCCATCTACTTGATCCAAGACTTGTAAAAGCACAAAGAACTTTATCTAATGTAGTAGCATGACCTTTGTCATTTCTAGACTATTTTGAAGAAGAAGTTGACTTAGACATTTTGGAAGGTAGATTAATGTGATTATTTTAAGATGTTTCAATTCATCAATATCCTTCTTATAACAAGAATTTTCATCATGTCTAAGCTTCTTGCAATATGAAAAATTTGGATTCTCCTTCTTAGATGATTTCTCTTTGATTTCTTTTATTTCTTATCATATTGTTCTGAATCTTTCACCTGACTAACCAACAATGTCAAAGATAAGAACCATGGCAGGTGACTTTATAAGAGCCATAGAAAGAAGCTTTTGTTGCTCATATATTAACATCTTAGAAAAGCTACAAATGAAGGCGTAGTATATATAGACCCCACAATCAACCTATGAGTATGAAAGATAAAAAAAAAAGTTGTATAATCAAGACCAAGTTTGTTCAATACATTATAGACCAACCTAATGTCCTTTTTATCAATTCCACATGCTTTACATTTCTCTCTTAGATCATTAACCTTAATTATGTAGTCCTAGATGTTGTCAAAGTTCTTAAGATTGAGGCTCATTAGTTCATTATCAATTTGATAGCCTTTTCCTACATCCATAGAACCATATAATTTTTTCAATTTGTTCCAAGCTTCATGAGAATCCTAACATGATTCAATTTTAAATAATAGATCTTGAGAAATTAAGATACAAAGACATGTCCAAGAGCTTTAGTATTTTCAATCATCTATTTTATCTTTTTCTCATTGTGTGTAGGTTCAAGTACCTTATTTTCAACATATAGTGAGTACCTTGATTCATTAAAGCACTTTGTGCATGTTGATGCCAAGTTGAATAGTTATATGATGTTAGCAAAGGAACCTTAGAATTATCCAATATAGAAAAGAAGAGAACTAGCAAAACATATCAAAATAATGCAATGAGAGACCCCCCCCACAAATCACTCAATCAAGAATCTCCCCAATAATATGATTTGGCACTTTATATGAAGTGTGAATACAATGCCAAAATTTCTTTCCAAGTTTTACAATGCCAAGATGGATCAAAGATGGAAAAAATACAACAATATCTTAGAATGAGATCCTCAAACTGAAAGTACACTTTTCCAATATGATCTAGACTAAAAATGAAGCCTTCCTAAAAGGACAAATCTTCTCCATATGTCAATATGTCCAAGTAATCAACCAAAATTCAAATTTATAAAAATCTAAATAAAAGATACATGGGAATAAATTTGGAAAAAGTGCATGGATAAAACTGTAGAGCTCCTCAATACCTTTCTAATGTCGCAATTTAATCATGAAAATTGGATGATCTGGAAAAAAGTTATGAGCATAGAGGTCCAAAAATAGAAAATTTGACTTCAATTAGTAATAAAATTCACCTACATAAGAATATTTAAAAATGGCTTATACCACCATGAAGTGCTCAAAACCATCTTTTCATTGATATAGATCGTTTTCAAAATTTTGACACCCTAACAAAAATTTATGGCATTTTGAATATATATATATATATATATAGCATCGTATGTGGCAACATCGCCTAGTCGGAGCAATGACGGGGTGGCAACTCCTGTGCAACCCCCATCCCCACCCCCCTACGACTTTAAGTCCCAATCACTCCCCATAGGACCAAGCGTTGCATCTGGGTGCCAAACAAAATACTAGCAATATTAAAAATATATATTTAATTAAAAATATTCATCGATATTTGTACCTTAGATGGTGCTGACACATGATGTGACACTAAAACCATACATAGATGACATAGATAGGAATGTTCAACAATTTAATTTCTAGACTATTGACATTGACTGACACCTGTGACTATATGAATCTATATGGACTGTACAAATGGTATGAATCTGCACATTGCACGATTAAGTTTTCTACAACCCCTATCAAACCCTAAAAAATGACCCAATTTTTTTCCCAAATATCAAGTGTTTTATATGAAAATATGGGTTTTGGACCCTTTGGACTCAATGGTGAGGTCCATTTTTCCCCAATATGCACCCAAAAAAAGCTCAAGCTTGATTCACCCTCATATCTAAGAAGGGGTTTTGCAAATCTGAAGCTTTGATGCCATATAGTATAGTCACTGAAGACTCCAAGATTACCTGCAAAACCAAAATCAACCTTCTACAAGAGAGAAAAGAAAGAGCATAAATTTGCAATAATGGATGCAAGATAATATGTGTTCAATATGTAATGCTCAAGATTGAAATGGTATTGAATTGAAGGAAATGTACAAATGATTCCTTGCTTATAAAGGAAAAGTTGTGAGATAGGATTAGACAAGATCTTGACACATGTCTTAATCTTGTACAATGAGACAACTACCTCAACATTATTAAATGACCTAAGAAAAAAATATTAAATGATATGATAAGGTAAGACCACATGACACCTAAGATCTCTAGAAATATTCCCTAGGACCTAAGTAAACTTAACATACAAATAGGACCTATAAGTGAACTAGATAGGTAAAATACCTTTTTACACCAAGAGTTGGGGTTATTTAGGATCTTTATATGAATGTACAAGCCCTTATTTTTGTCTTTTAACATACATGAGCATCCAATGATAAAGAGGAAATAAATAATGTGTGTGCATCTAGCCTATGTGTGTCTAGATCTAGAACACTGAGATTAAATGCTATATTATTATCAAGCTATGTCTATGATTATTAATAAACTAGTGTGTATGTTTATCAAATGGAAATGAAAATCCCAATAAGTGCCAAGGATAAATAAATGGGTTCACAAATACTATTATAAAATAGAAATAAAGATCAATGCTTGAACACAATCATTGCACACTAGGAAATAATGTGAAAAAAGAACCACAATCAACCTCAAGGATGGAGGAACATCAAGGAACCCAAGATTAATAATAGATTACTCAAAAACATTCAATATGCTAGTAATAGCACTGGTAGATCACATAAGATCTTAAAAAGGAAAATCTTACAAGCGAGATTAAATTCAAGATATTTTCAAGAGATAGATTGATAGATTAAAAAAATAAAGGTATGAGGGAAGATAAAGAGTCTAGGAACCCAAACTAGTTGTTAGGATTTTACCTAGATCAATTACCATGCTTGGCCATCAAGAGAAAAGGTGATAAAAACATCATACAAATAATTATCAATGGATGATGGTGTGTCACATAGATGTCTATGTGTCATGCTAGCATCCAAATACAACAAGATTCTAAAATTTTGACTCATAGAAAAGATGAGATAAACGTAAAATGGATTGGTTTACACAAAAAAATTGATGAACCACAAAAAACATAAGACACAACTTGGCATTGGGGATTGAAAAGGATAATGTATGGGCCAAATGAGCCTAAAAACACAATACGAGTTATGAACACTAAAACAAGCCCAAAATGTAACATGAAAATTACAAGGGTAAACAATTTTAGATGTTACATTTTTCTCGCTTTAGTGAGTTGATGACACAAAACATAACATGAAAATTAGAAGGGTATACAATTTTAGATGTTACATTTTTTCCCCACTTTAGTGAGTTGCTGACACTAGGTGCAGAGAAGCTATGCTAAAGTATATAAAATAAATATCATCATATAAAGGATATTGTAGAGGATGTAAAGAGCTCTTCCAATATAGGAACCATGACCCTAGGCTAAGGAATCACAAAAAAAAATGTTAAAGAACAAAAAGTGATGTTAGAATAACACAAAAGCTACAAAATAAAGGGATTAGAGAAATATAACCTACAAAACAATAGTGAGAAAATCATATAATCTAATACACAAACATAAACATATATAAAAGGTACATGAACAAGTGAAACATAGAAGAAACACAAAGATAGGAAGAAAAAGAAAACAAGTATTTTCTAGCATGCCTTAGTGCTAGAAAATGGAAATAATAATCCCTAAATTCTCTAGTGTTAAGAAAAATATAGGGTATGGTTTAAGGTTTAGCATGCTTTATTGCTAGGAACCATGTAATACATTTATGAGTCACAAGGACTAGCATGCTCTATAGCTAGGTGACCCATAAAGAGTATAAATAGTAACTAGAATGAGTCACACATACTAGCATATTTTGTTGCTAGGTGGTTCATATGCAAATATAATATCAAGGATTATGTGGACTAGAGTGCTTTGTTGTTAGGTAGTCTTAATAAGGGTGGTTGACCTAAGTAATTATCTATACTTAGAACCACAAGCTACTAAGACTATAGGAGTGTGTCATAATTGTTGGAATACAAATAGAATGCAAAACCAAAAAATATAGAAAATAAAGAACCTAGTATCTAAAGTTGGAGTTCTCTATTTATGATGTAGTCACAATGCACATACATCCACACAATGAAATTTAGTCTAATTGACATGCTATAGTCTACGTTATGTGATGTGTAAATCAGAATATTTTATATATAACTTTGGACTTCCTACACACTAGGGACAAAACATAAGCACAACAAAGATATAAATTATACTATAAATTATAAAACAATGCTAAATGGATGGGAAAAATGAAATGATAAGGAAAATAGAAAAATGAAACCAAACCTTTATATGAAATTGTGATCTTGAAAAAACATATAGCTAAGAGGAGGAGGAAGGTTGAGGTTTCTTAAGAGCTTTCCATGAATGGTTAAGCCCCCATTTTATTCTTTCAATCTCCACTAGCAACCAATGGTAAAGAGGAAATGAAGAATGTGTGTGCACCTATCCTATGGACTAGGGTGCAACAAGTGTAAATGTTACGGATGTTACCCCTAGGTCTACAAGAAATAATAAGCTAGTGTATATGCATGTCAAATAAAAATGAAAATATCAACAAGTGCTAAGGGCACACAGATGGGTTCACATATGATATTGGAAAATAAAAATAAAGAACAATGCTTGGACATAATCATCTCACAACAAGAAGGGAGATGAAAAATCCATAACAATCATAAGAAAGATGTCCTCAATGGTTCAAGAAAGACAAGGAAACCCAAGATGGATACTAAAGTGCTAAAAAACCTTTGGCATTCTTGTAATATCATTGGTAGAACAAGTGAGAGATTAAAAATATAAAATTTTGCAAGAGAGATTAATATTCAAGATATTTTCAAGAGATAGATTTAAAAAATGGAGATAGGAGGGAAGCTAAAGAGGTTAGGAACTTGAACTAGCCATTAGGATTCAACCTAGGTTGGTTACCAAGCTTGGACATCAAGAGAAAGGTGGAAAAAACTCATAAAAATAGGTATTGTATAACTAACTATCAATAAATTCTATCACATCATGCTAGCATCTAAAAGTTTGGCACATTAGAAATATATGAGATAAATGTGGAAGATACAATGGTTTACATAGAAACACTAAGGAAACACAAAAATATAAGAGACAACTTGTCATTGAGGGTGAGAAAGGTTATGGCATGGGCCAAATGAGCCTAAAGACACATTAAGGGTTACAAATGTAAATCAAGCCCAAAACATAATGTGAAAATTGTAAGGGTATACAGGTTCTAACATTACAATGACATAGAAGGCATTACTTGGCATTGTTTGATCTATAGATGGCTAAGTAACATGTGGAACTGATTTGAAGTATGAATGACATGACATAAGATAGGAACTTCCTTCTAATCAAAGGTAAAATAATATAACATGTAGTCTCAATCAATATCGCATTAGTCATTAGGTAAGAGAAACAACTAGATGTGAATATTCTTGTTGAAAATTATGATTGAACAAAAAGTCTTCTATGCATTTATTAAATTGACAAGTAAGATAAAAAGAACACCCTTAATTGGTTTGAAATCAACATGATCTCTAACACATAAATAACCATAATAATCTTTATGTGGGATCTCATAGTGTGAAATGTAATAAGTGATATAAGAAGATGTGCATTAGAACCTTGATTAAACATGCTCACATCCAAACTCATTCTTGACTCACATAAATCAATATATATGTGTACCTCATGTAAAGGCTATTCCTTCAAATACACATTATTTTATTGATGTGATGGAAAAGGGTTTATATGTATATTTGCAAAATCTAATTAGGAGGAGCAACCAAATGATTTATCCCATCTTCACACCATCAACACATATCATATTATTATCAATGAGATCCTAAACCTTATGCCTTAAAACCATACATCGTTGTGTATCATTACCATTAACAATATCATTATTAGCATTATGGATGAGTGTATGTTGGATTGTCCAATGGTTATTTATCAAGAAACAATTTGTTGTTGTAGACCTTTATAATTGGTTGTCTTCTTTCATCAATTGATGTAAATTGTTGTTTTTAGAAAAACAGCCTAGCTGTTGCTCTTATATGATTGTTGCTTGTTGGTTATAACAACATTTGTGTTGCTACTCTGTCGTATCCTTTGCTTGTAATTTTATTGTTTTATTAATAATTCTTCTTCCAAAAAAATATATATATATCATTATTACAAAGTGCTTTTCCATCAAAATCCTCACTATATTTTTAGGTGCACTATATTTGTCAAATTGTATGATGTAACCCAAAATGTGTCTTCACATAGAGTTTGTTCACCATATTTTTAGGCACATTGTGTAAAGTTGAGAATCATTCTAAGTTTTTTGATTGTTGTATTGCACAGCTCCCCTATAAACTACTATAAACTGTAATGAGCTTAGTCAATTTTTTTCACATGACCAATGATGCTGGTGTGGCACGCCCTCCGGTACCATGAGGACGGAGGGGAGACTAGACCTCGTGACCTCTTGCCTGCAACATGATGTTTTAGCCATTCGAACTAGACCCTTCGCCCTTCTCTTTTAAATTTATAAAAAATATATATATTTTTTAATAATTTCGATATTAATCTAATAATTACATTTGATTGCCTCTTAATCTTAGTGTGACATGTATTCCCAAAGTCGTTCTTAAAAAATATTTAATTATGAAGTGGCAGAAATAATAAATAATTACACAAATTCCAAAAACCACCTAAGGTGTAGTAACCTCTTTTCGTTGATTTAATCGGTCTCGTAACCCGTTTGGCAACGACTTGGTGTCAACAAGCGATTTTAATCCTTCCCCAGCACCTGCTGTATTTTTCAAATAATTTATTTGCTACAGAAATTGTCAAAAGTTTTGTGTAGAGTTTACGCATACGCGGCCCAGGATAAAAATTCAAAGGACAGACCATTCTCAATTGAATTCCGTGTTGGAGACGTCCGGCTATTCGGGGAATATAAAGAGGTTCCCTTGTAGCAATTTGTTCAACGGTTAACGAAGATTTTTTTTTCTGGCAGATGAGGTCAGTAGAAGCAGCAATTGGAAATATTAAAATTTGACTTTATTTCGAGCTGAGATCCCTTTATGCGTGATCATAAAAAGGGCGATTGGATTTTCTTGAAAGTCAGGTTTTATTCCCTTGTTTCTGTTAGGTAGTGATTTTTGATCATGGCCACAATTGATATGGCTGGGGAAGCGCAGCCATTTTTTCATGACTTTCTGGGTATGACGCCCAATGGAGATGCAACCAAGCAGCAGCAGGAGATTGCTGGTTTCCGCATTAGGAATGGGTCTCGCCATGCTTCTGGTTATGGTCAGCCGGACCTAGAGGGGGAAACGTCTGTGAAATCTTCGCGGGCTGTTCTTGACATTTGCGCTGAGAACAGTGTGTGTTCTGCACCGGCAAGGCTTACAGGGGGGCCGTCTCTTAGTTTTGCTGACCCGAGTTGTTCAAGCAGGGATTCAGGTGCCGAATTGAACCCTTCAAAGGCATTTTGGTTTTCAGATTTGTATGCCCATTGGGGAAATTTTGTAGTATTGGTTTTGGGTGTGTCTAAGACTTATATCCATTGCAAAGATTTTCAAGCCTGTTTTGTTGAATTTATAAATTTATAGGTTTGATTTGGGGCGTGTTTCAGAGCGACACCCACTTCCATTTTGCCAAGATTTACAGACCCATTTTGTTGAAATAATTTTTAAAAAAAATGATATTGGGTGTTTCGGTGACGTACCCATTGCGAAGATTTGCAAACCCATTTAGTTGAAAGTGAAATTTTTGTTGTTTCTTTTAAGTTTTGGGCGTGTGGCAGTGTCCATCTGTTTCCAAGATTTACAGATCCTTTTTGTTGAATTTTGAACTAGCAGTGGTTTGAACCTGGGACCTGTTGAACGTTAAGGCGTGAAGTGGTTGGTTTTAGGGATTTGAATTGCCTTGTTCTGCTTTTTCGAAAATTTTGTAGAAATTGTTGTATTGATTCTTCTATTTTTTAATAACAGAGAGACTGCTTGCGGATAAGTCGAGAGGTGGGATTCAGTCACATGGCACTAAAAGTGCCTTCCGCAGACCTGAGACTGACAGCCAGTCAGCAGGGAAGAAGAGGGACAGTCCACCCTCCACCAGTGCAAACTTGACTGAGCAACATACGATTCAGATGACAGTGGATAGAAACGAGACCACTCGCTCCCCTAAGGTACGGGCCATTTTGTCTTTTAAGATTGGTTCAGGGCTTATATGTCATTTTATTTAGATATATGACAGATTTACAAACATTGTATCACGAAAATTTGATTTGTAGGGAAAGTTTTTTCATGTATAGGGTATCTTGAATCTCTGGCTATCATTCAATCTGATGTCTTTTTCTGTACCTTCCAGATGGCCAGATTTGAGGCAAAGGAAGACAGGGTACCAAATTTGAAACAACATAATGTGGATGATTTTCATCTGGCAATGCAACCACCAAAACCAGCTTTATCTTGTCCCAGTTTAATGCAACCATCATCTTCCAAGCCCGATGTTACGGTTTCCAAGCGGTGGGAGAGCCCTTCATTATATGGTCCTTCTCGCCTCGGCAGATCGGGAGGATATGATGAAAAAATATCTTGTACTGCAGTTACAGATAACGCTACCATGCCTTCATTCGCACAGCCTGCAGCAGATGAGGGTTCTCGGACTGGATTGCAGGGATCCGGCATTGCAAACCTGGTCAGCAATGGTCCTTGGACAACAACTTGCAAAAGCACAGGTGCCCCTGGGCTTTCAGGTTCTAGGTCAAAACCTTGGTCCAAGAGTGCTGGATCAGACTCTGTTCTTCCACCCAGGTATATATTTGCATTTTTCCTCTGCAAAATTTTGAGTTCTAGTTTGCTAAGTTAAAGGACCGATTCAGAGGGCACTGAATTATAGCTTCAAAACCAATAGAAATGTTGCAACATGCTTGTGGGCCTTTTTACTTGCTCCCATGCCCTACCAACACGTATAAAACTGGTTCAGTCTTCAAGTTTAAGGCTTTTATTTGTCTGCTTTCTAATGAGGAATCTTAATCCTTCTCAATTGAACTCCATATTCAAGAGATCTTTCTAAATGCTTCTGGATATTCCTGAAATTATGTCGAAAGTCAGAGAAAATCATGGCCCGACTTGCTAAAAGTTAAAACTATTTCAGAGAATTTGGAGTTTAGTAGTGCTTTTTGTTTCGATTTGGTGAGACTTCAGGGCTCAGTAGTGTGCCCCAGACTTTATAATTTTCCGTTTGCTAGCACAACTTAAGGATGTGAATGGGCTATTTAAAATCTAGACCACTCCTTTTACCATCAGTCTGCATGACCATGGGAACTTTCCAAACAACTCATGAGCACTGTACTTGACTATATCTACCCTTACTAGGAGTTTATTAATGAATATTGGTTTGTGTCAAAAATTTCGGGATTAAATTCTATACCAGCTTAGTAACGATATTCAATCTGCCCTGCTACTTATTTTTGGAGGACATTTTGCTAATGTGACCATCTATAGTAACTGAAAAATAATTAGCAGAAATTGAGAAGAGAAACTCTTTCCATGTGACACTGCTGTATTATTATTATTTATTATTCTTTTACCATATTAAGCTTGCATATTTTTTTAGATCCATATTTTGCAACTGAAAACATGATGCCTCTGTATCTTACTTGGCCTGAATTTTTGTTACAGCCGACAGATAGGTGCATCAGCTAGTAGCCAGTTGACAATCTTCTATGGAGGACAAGCCCATGTTTTTGATGATGTTTCAGCTGAAAAGGTAAGCAGGATATACTTAAGTGGACTCTAACAGACGGAATCCTTTGCTTTTATATATTTTCTGATAGAGATCTTTAGGATTTCCTATGGGATATTGATCTTTAGGATTTCCTATGGGATATTAGTATATTCATTCCTTGCATTGAATTTTTTTCTCATCCATTGATTATTAATAGATATCTTTTCTCTCTCTAAATCTTTTACTGCTGGTTGATAAAGCTTTTGCTGTTTTTCTGAACACAGGCAGATGCAATTATTGGATTGGCGGGATCAAGTGGGCGATCCTGGTCGACAACTTATTCTTCACAGACAAGATCTAGCTTACAACCCTCTGCCACTGTACCATTTGCAGGTCCAAGTTCTAATCAACGTACATTAAGGAGCTTGCAGGAATCTTCTGGCTAGGAATATTAAAGATGGTCACCAACTCAAGGGTCGTGTATTTTTAGCTGATTTACTGTTTTCTTCTTTTCACCATCATCATTATTTCTCTGAATATCTCATATTTCCCCAAGAGTGGAAATTAAATATAGAATTCTTCTGTCTTATTGTAAAAAAGTCAATTTATATCTTTATGATCTTTGGAAAACATTATACCTGGGATTTTGCTCTCTCTCTTATCGGTGCCTTAGTTGTCATGGATGGTATCATCCAAATTTAACTGAAGCATTATATTTATAAGGAGGAATAATATATTAAATCACAAATCAATTTGCGAAATTTACACATTTCTTAGCCTGCTGTTTAAGCTGCGGAAGTTATGAAGCTGCAAGTAGCTTTGAATTCATTACTGTTTGTTCCTATAAACAAGCTAACCATTAAAATTTACCTGCATTAAAACTTTTGCAAACAAATCTTTATGCATTGCTTTGCCTTACAGGAGGAAATCAAAGGTAAACCAACTGAAGATTTTCTTATGGGCAGCAGTAGAACAGATTTTCAAAGTGAAATTGGTTTGAGGATGATCCAAGTGTTCATTATAGCTTTTACATAAATCTGTGTTCATTAATGCTTTTACATAAATCTGTGTTCATTATAGCTTTTACATAAATCTATAAAATTTATAGATTCTCTGCCATGTATTATACAGATATTTTCCCTGTTTTGTATGATTCGCTCTCAAAATTCTCTCCTCAAACTATAAAATGCCCACATATATAAAGCCCCACGAGAAGGCAATTGCATCCATAACGAGCCATGGTAAAAGTCTAAATTTAGGCGAAGGGAAAACAATTACATAAGAAAAACAAATTAGAAAAATGGATACAATGTCCTGCCAGTATTGTTTAATATATCATGTCAGGTCCATTCATTGACCTTCCTATCTCCTATCTTTTAAATCTCTTGGTTCATATTTAAGGTAAAAAATTCAGTGTGTGCCAGGTAGCCTGATTCTATCCCATCAACTCTTCTTAAGTTGCTTAAGTGTTGTTCGAATTTGACAATCATTTCAACTTCTTGACTAAAGTTTAGTCATTACTTGTTTTGCAAATCTGGCTCACTTTTCCCTCACTTTGTTGGGCAAAAGCTTCTTTCAGCCCATCTGTACAGTTTCACATCTATGATTTTATCTTCATTTGGCTTCATATCACTATAAATATTGGAAATAATATTAGATTGGACTGAAATCATTCTTCCCTTGCAAAGTGACAACATATTCATTTGCACTTGTTCAACTCAAAATTTACATGCTTTAATTTTCTTCTGTTGCAACTTATTTCTGAGTACTGAAAGGAATTTTCTTCTATGTAAATACACTGTTAATTAATTACCTTCCTCAAACTTTTTATCCCTGTAAAGATCTGTATCATGTATATTTAATCTGTACTTCGCAACTTTCACTTCACTTGTTCCATTAATTCT
The DNA here is from genome assembly GCA_007115665.2 of Sequoiadendron giganteum. Classification (NCBI taxonomy): domain Eukaryota; kingdom Viridiplantae; phylum Streptophyta; class Pinopsida; order Cupressales; family Cupressaceae; genus Sequoiadendron; species Sequoiadendron giganteum. Next base: position 400,999,509 of record CM021110.1, on the reverse strand, counting down.
ATTTATGGAAATTCTTATATAAATGAACTGGAAAAAATAAAGTGCACTTGTGACAAATCTGGATTCCATTTTATTGGACAGTCTCCAAGCATAACCCCAGATCCTTCTATGTGCCACCTCTGTTTCATTTGAAGATGATGGTCATAGCCCCATTTCGAAACTTGTTCTTAGTTTTCTAGAATTAACCAAGGAATTTGGTGTCCTTGTCACTTGGTAATGGTGCATGAATCAGCTATTTTTATAGCAATGTACTTAAAGGCGATTGTCTTCAATGTGGGTCCCTTGTAGAAAATTGTCATTAGAACAATGATCTTACAAATTGAAGCCATTTTGAGATTATTAAAAATTACATGATTTAAAACCCACAAAAGTAGAGAATTATTAAACTTTAATAAAATTTAGTTATAAAAGTTTGGATTTACTTAAATTAGAGAAATTTAATCTTGTTATGTTCCAGGTAGACAAATAAATCAAGATCCATCGAAAATTAATTGTTGCATATATAGTCTAAGATTATCTCCTTTGCTAAAGTTTTTATTTGACTGTAATATTTGTCAAATATGTAACAGATATACTTAAAACATTATCTTAAACATCATTCAATTCAATGATCAAACACTTAATAATTTTTTTATATTTCATCTACACTAAAAAGATAAATATTTGTCCTATTCTTATTAATAAAATTTCATTATTTTTAACTGTTAAACTAAATGATAAGAATAACTCCATAAAATCCCACTCAGAAAATCTACAACAATACACATTTGTTTGATGCTAAAGGAAAGACATCAAGCATCATATGATTGTTAAGTGGGGTCTAAATTGATGCTCTTTTAAAATAGTGTGAGCTTCCCTTGTGAAAGTACCTCAGATGCGGAAAAGTGAACACTTCAATAGAACCCTACATCACAAGTAGATCGACTCTTTTACATCATTCAACTTCTCTCTAAAGTAGACCAAAGATCAACTAGAAGCATTACATGCAAATAATATTCAGAACTTAGAAGAGTTGATGTAATTTGTGAAAGGTGAAGGAACATCACTATATTTTTCACACTACATTTTTCATGAGTTCCTTAAATAAGAATCTAGCAGGTCTGTGTTTGTGTTTCTTCAAGCCTTCAAAGGATATGATAAATCTTGGGACACCACCTAGTTTGTTTTTATAGAATTGTTCTTCAAATTTAAGCACATTTTTTCACTATGTTATGGGTGTGCTTGTGTCAATGCCGACTTTGTTGGTCATCCGGTCTAGAGTTCAAAATTTTAATTAAATTTTTTTAATGGTTTTGATATATAATCAGTTTATTTAAACATCATCTGGTTTAATGGTTAAACAATGAATAGTAATTTTACATCTCATTCATATAAAAATATTAAATATTTGTTCCGTTATTTTTATATTTGTTTCATTTTGATTGATTAAAATTGACTTTTGACTGTTAAATTGAATCATGTTCAAGGATAACCATATATAATATGTCAAAGTTGACAAGAAAGAATTATTAGAAAACAGTTTCAAAATTTATAAATGATCATAGTTCATGAATTAAAAATTGAATGAGTATTATTATTGATTAAGATGTCTCATATATACAATCATGATATCTTTGTCTTATTTTTGATTAACTTTATATTTTATAAATTAAGTATGAGATTTTATAAATTAATGTATTTAAATGATTATTTTTAATATAATCCAATTCAACAATCAAAAATTAAAAATAAACAACTAAATTATTTATCATAATACCTACTAATTAATTTATTATAATATCTACTTATTAACAATATTTTAACAAACTCTTCTCAAATATTAGAAGTATTACCAATTCCTAAGTACTTTATTCTCCATAAACTTATTTTCATATTATCTTGTAGAAATAATTGGCGTTTTACAAACTAATTCTCCTTTAAAAACACCTAAACCTAACACTTGTTGCATTAAAATAGGTAAATGTAGATTGTTTATTGGACATATGGTGAAGGCCCAAAATAAAATCCAATGCTTGTAACATCATGACTATGTCATGGCTATCGCAACAGTCAAACCAACTGTCACAAATTTAATACATAAACATGCAACCTTGGTTTAGCTGGACTTAGAACATTTCCTTGTAATTAAAAAGTATGCAGAAGAAACCATAGAGATCTAGTATATGACATGTAAACCACATAATGTTTTAAATATTATATTAAGTCAGTGCATTCCACACAGGATTTTCCCATTTAATCAAACCAGAGATGCTCATGCAAATCCTTGTTCTATATAAAAATCCCAATATACTAATCAATTCAAAAGTTTTTTTTTTAAAATAAAACCAGATAGTAAGTGTTGTGTAGCTGTAAATTGCAGTAGTTAGAGTGAATGAGTTCTCTCAATTCTAGCATTCCAAATTTTAATTTTAATATTTTTTAAATGCTTAATGAATATTAGCATTAAAAAATGAAAGAGTTTATTTCTTAAAAATATATATTTTTAAATTTTATTTTATTATATTTTAAAAATATTGTATGTATTGATTTTATAGTTTAATTAGATTCTTTAATTATAAATAAATATGTAGAAATATAATATATATTACATTTTTAAGAATATATTTTTCTTAATTATTTAACAAGATGGCAAGTAGTTGAGAGAGCAAAAATGAGTAGTTGGAAGTGTAGAAATGAATATGTGATGGGGAAAAAGGGGAGCTAGAGTTTAAATCTCATCTTAGCCCATCTAACATTTAGGGACACGTGGAAGAGCTAGAACAACTGATTGAGATTTTGGTCCCTTTTTGTTGTGGTAGTTGGGTTGGATCTCATTTAGAAGTGGTGTGTGTGATGTAATAGTTAACTAGGCTAATGATGCACCTACAACAAATTAATGGAATTACAAAAAATTGCAGAACTAAGACATAAAAACAAATACAGAGAAGCAGAGTGTAGAGATAGAAGAACCTGACATTCAAATTTAAGTTGAATTCGGCTGGTCAAGGGCGTAGGTATCGTAGATTGGAATTGCTACTTTTCAGGATCTTTGAACAGGTCTTAGTAGGTTATAGTCTGTAGATCCTTCCTTCTGGGTTTCAACTTTGGAATTTCATTTGTCGATAAATAATACAGTTTGCCCTAATTTGTTTTAATAAGATGCTTGAATGTTTGACCTTGCAATTAGGCCTTGAATCTCCTTCGAAATTTGTTTTAGATCTATCACCTGCACACAAGAAAAGAGAGAAAGGGTTGTGTCGGATAGGGGCTTGTCTAAGTCAAACTCCATTTTGGTATCTCCACCTCCACAACGACTATGATGATGTAAAGAGTGCTTACCCTCGGTCAGGTAGAGGCAAAATAAATAAAGTTCAAGTGATAAATTGACAAGTGCTAGTACAACTTTCCACTTCAAATTTGAGTTCCTTGATGGACTGAAGTAATTATACTCATCTCATACAAGGAGAATTGGATGCTCGATTGAAAGTCCTACAAGTGTTAGTACTCAAAAAATGAATGATCACAAAATCATGGACAATTTTACTCATAAAATTGATGTATTGCTAATCATGAAGCTTGAATGAAATAATGTAATAATTTTGCTTATTTTGCTCTTGACTGCTTTTTTGCTTAAAATTTCATTAGGTGCTTAAATGGTGAAAAAGACTTGTATTTATATGCATTTATTTGTTTCCTATAAAATTAATTATCAAAAATCGACAAATAAATTTAAATTTGCAAATATAAAAATGTTGACAGTAAAATATTTAAATTTGAGTCAAAATAGGTTGGTCAAGGGCACAGGCACCCTAGACCAAACCTATTTTGGGACCTTTGATGTCGTTAAATGAATATTTAATATTAATTTTTAATTTTATTTTGGTTTTCCGAAAACGATATTAAAACGGGAAAATTATGAGCATAATTAGGTCTAGGCACATAAGGGGGAGCTAAACCTAGTGTAAAATTGTAAAGGGTGACAATTTACAATGCTACATTTATCCCCCACTTTAGTGAGAGTATGAACTTACACTCACGCTCACACTAAAGTAAGGATAAGCCAAGAAGGGTTCTTTCATCAAAACATTGGAATGGTAGGATACCATCGAGTCTAGGGGATGCACTAGCCCCCAAGTTCAAGATCCTATAGAAAAACAATATAAAGACAAAGGAGCACACACACATGAGGTGCAATGCAACATGACAAAGACAAAGCATACACTATGAAAAAATATAATATGAAACAAAATGCAAAACATGATGCAAACACAATGCAAACATGATGCAAACATGATACAAACATAATGCAAATACATAAAAAAGGGGGTATGAGATCATGGACTAGCAAGATCCACAAATTTCTTTCTAGGATCCATACCCAAGGCATGCATGAATCACAGGCTAGAAAATTCCAATATTTGCTAGGCGACCCATGAATAGATAAAAGACATCACAAACTAGTGAAGTCCAGTATTTCACTAGGTGATCTTGATATGAAACAACACTAGCTAGTGAAGTCTGATATTCACTAGGTGAGTTTCAACAAAGATAGCACACGAAAAACACACAAGGGCTAGTGAATTCCAATATTCACTAGGCGAGTTCTCATGTCAACCATACCAAGAATTATAAGAAAAACTCATTGTGTAAAATAACTCTAATAAGGTGCTACAAAATATGATCAATATGCCAAATATGTATCAAAAAGTTTAGATTGTGTGAAACAAAGTGAAACACATAATGTAATCTATGCTCCCACATTAAAGTAATTGTCAATGCCAACCAGGAGCAATTGCCTTTAAGGTAGAATAAAATGATATGTGACAAGACATGAGGAACTTGCTAGGAAACCCTATGCCAAATGATATGTTCTCAACAAAGGTTGACTCATAACAAGGGGTTTTCCCCCCCAAAACAAATCCATATAATTAACAAGATAAAGATAACATATGGTGGATCCATAGATTTGGGATCAATATAGATGAGAGATAATGTATAATATGATCATGCTCATAATTGACATCTGTAACATATAAAAAAGGGAACCCTAAGTTTAATGTCAAAACCTAGGATTGTTTTTGCTCATTTTTTAAAGGTACATTAGGATACAAATCAACAAGGTGTTTAGATTAAATTTCAACCACAAAGGTGAGTCAATCAGACCTAGATTTGCATCCTTAGGGCCTTGGAAATGGATTGGTATTGATTGAATATGATTAACCTAAATAAACTATGTGTCCTAATATCAAAATTGCAAGAATTCGACAATGTACAGACTGAAATAGTAGTTTGCAAGTACACTTGGGAAGTGCAGAGGACTATATACATGCCCAAAAAAATTGGTTTCAGTGTGCATAAGAGGACTTATACGCCCAAGGGCATATGAGTCCTTGTAGGGGTGTCCTGCTCAACTTTTGAGGTCCTTTGGTGGTAGATTTGAGACTGCCATTTTCACTTGCAAAGTTGTCAGATAATTTTGTAAGTGATTTTTCGTGATTTGACAAGATGTAGGGCATCAAATGCAAAAATGAACATTTTTTCTTCAATATTTATTTAATCCTCTTGAAACCTAAGATCTAAACATTCACAAGGAGAAGAGATGGTGTGCCATTTAGGGGCTTGCCTTAGTCAAACCCCCTGTAAGTGTTTCCACTTCCACAATGACAATGTTAATGATAAAATTATAATGGATATGAAAGGTGTTGGCAAAACAAGGATAGACAATTGAGAGGGGGGTGAATCAGTTGTCACAGAATTTACTACTTATTCAACCTTATTAACCTTTAATCTCAGATCTGATAATTAACAATGAAAGCATGAATCAACAACACATCAGAAACACATGAACACCAAGATTTTATACGTGGAAACTCTGTTAGGGGAAAAACCACGGTGGATGTTAGTCCACAAGATTATACCCTGTTAGAAGTATAATAAAAAATGAATGAGGAATGCACATGCATTCAGGCACACTGCCTAGAGCTCATTGCTCAAAGGGAAGGCTCACTACCTTACATAAAACAACCAGATTAAATCCATCTGATGAGGTTGAATTGAGAAATTAGCTTCTACAAAAGCCTGATGACAATTCTGGTTAGGCACATAACCACTTCTTCACACTTCACTCAATCTTCTTCACACTTTGCTCTAAAATTGAATGATCTAATCTTTATTCACACATTTCACGTCCACACTTCATGTACATTCACTGAGCACACTTCAAAATGAGGAAACAATCGCTCTTATATATCCACTACATGAATTTTCATTAACAACTTTGTCGGCCACAAATAAGGAATAAATTAATTACAAACTGTCGGCCCAATTCATGAACAAATCTCAATGCATACCAACCTAGGTTGCTCACAACATAATGAAGACCTAAATCAACATCCTCGAACATGCCAAGCATTCAAAAATTAATCCATAAGGATCTACAACATGCTACCACCATCATATCGGCCAAGAACATGAAGACTCAAACATACAAAGGAAAATATTTGATCACGAGCACATCGATCAACGCGGATGTACCACAATGATAGATCATGATCTATAACCATCACTGAACATCACAGTAGCATACGCAACAACCATATTTACCAAAATTTCATTCTCTTCTTCCAGAAACACCTGCTACAATAACAAAATAACTGTAGGAACTCATAAACTCATAACTCGCTCCAATCTTGATGTGTACCATTGAAACTTCTAGAGAACATAATAGATAGGCTCAACAACAAACCCTTTAATGTGTGACTTCTAATTACCAACTTATAGAACTTTCCACCATTTTGATCATCGCAACTTCACAGACTGCCTGCAACATATTTATTCTAATTTTCTCAATGTCCTCGACATATACAGCCTTCAGAATCATCAATGCTAATAGTGTTGACATCAATGACAACCACATATCAGAAACACAACAACAACATCCAACAATCTCTCCCTTTGGCATTGATGGAAACACATGATGTGAAAAATACCATCAACACAACTAGATCTTCTCCAACAATCTCCTTCTTCTCATACCGTTCTTCTCCCTCTTACATTACTCTTCTTTCATGACTCTTCTCCCCCTTTCTTCCTCAAAAGTTTTTCACATTACTCTTCTCCCCCTTTGACATCAATGGAAAAGTTACACAAGCTCTGAACCACGTATCTAAATCATCTGACTACTCCCCCTGAGTAGCAACCACCACAACATCAATCCGAAACAAGATATGACTATGAGTACACGGATTGATGCAAAGAATTGCATCTTAGTTCAGATTAGGAGGGGAAATCACCCCTAACTTGCTTGTGAGATACTCAAAAGTATCTTTAGGCAACGATTTAGTAAAGATATTTACAATTTGTTCCTTAGTAGGCACATATTCCAATCTGACTTCTTTATCACTTACTTTGTCTCTCAAAAAGTGATACTTGATAGATATATGTTTTGTCTTTGAATGTAACACCAAATTCTTAGAAATTTTTATGGCACATGAGTTACAACAAAATATAGAAATAGGCTCATCATACTCAATTTTGATATCTTTCAGCATTTGTTTCATCCATAATACTTAAGGAGTACAATTGTTTGCAGTAGCAATATATTCTGCCTCAACAGTAGATAAGGAAATGAAATTCTGCTTTTTACTTCACCAAGACACCAACTTCTTCCCCAAGAAGAATGCACCACCACTTGTACTTTTATTGTCATCCACATCTCCTGCCCAATTTTCATTTGTAAAGGCATTCATAGTAAGATCATCATCCTTAGGATACCAAAGACCAAAATCAACTGTTCCATTCAAGTATTTGAAAATTCTCTTTATTGCAATCACATGTGATTCCTTTGGATCAGCTTGATATCTAGCAACCATACATACAACATTCATAATGTCTGGTCTGGTCTAAGTCAAATAGAGTAATCCACCAATCATTGACATGTGCCTTGTTTGATTAACTTTAGGAGAATCATCATTCTGTGTTAACTTGCATCTGGTTACCATGGGAGTACCAACTGATTTTGAGTCTTCCATGCCAAAAAATTTCAGTAGTTCTCTTACATATTTGGATTGAGATATGAAGATTCCATCATCTAACTGAGTAATTTGCAATCCTAGAAAGAATTTCAATTCTCCAATCATTGAAATCTCAAACTCACTTTTCATTTCATCAACAAACTTCATGCATAAGTCATCATCACCTTCAAAAATAATGTCATCAACAAAGACTTCAATAATCAAATCTTTGTCCTTATCCATCTTGAAATACAGATTGTTGTCAGCAGTACCTTTATTGAATCCAAGCTTCAACAAGTATTTATCCAGTCTTGCATACCAAGCTCTGGGGGCTTGTTTGAGTCCATATAGTGCTTTCTTCAATTGGAAAACCATGTATTTTTCATCAGTCAGTTGAAATCCATCTGGTTTCTCAACATAAACTTCTTCTAATTCACCATTCAGAAATGATGACTTCACATCCATTTGATAGACTTTGTAATTCATGAAAGTAGCATAAGCAAGAAATCACCGTACAACTTCAATTCTGGCAATAGGGGCAAAGGTTTCTTCAAAATCAATACCTTCCATTTGTAAGTACCCTTTACATACCAGCCTTGCTTTATTCTTGACCACTTCACCTTGTTCATTCAACTTATTCTGAAAGGCCCATTTGGTTCCAATCACATTTTTATCCCGAGGTATGGGAACAAGAATCCATGTATCATTTTTCTCTATCTGCATTAGTTCTTCCTTCATTTCTTCCATCCAATATTCATCTTTACATGCTTCATTGACATTGCTAGGCTCAGTTTTGAAAATCAGGCAATATTCTTCTACAATTCTTCTTCTAGTCTGCACACCTTTGTTCTTATCTCTTATAATCTAATTTTCAGAATGATTTATCTTTACATAGCTTGGGACTTCGGGATTCTCTCTAACTTCTGGTTCTTTTGTTCTTTCTTTTGTACTTCCACTAGCTTCTCCTTCATGATTCTCTTGATTCATTGGAATAATTTGAACTTGATTTTGTGTTTGCACATTCTTTCCATTATCAATAATATCATGTTGGTCATCTGAATCATATCCATAATATATGGATGATCTAACAGTGTCTTCATCAACTCTAACATTTGCACTTTCAACCATTTTCTTCAATCTTCTATTGTAGCACTGGTAGGCTTTGCTCTTAGTAGAGTAACCTAGGAAGATTCCTTCATCACTTCTAGCATCAAACTTGCCAATATCTTCATCTCTCTTGATATAACATCTACTTCTAAAGATTCTGAAATATTTAACAGTAGGCTTTTAACCAAACCACAACTCAAAAGGAGTCTTACCAAAATTACCATTAACATTTACTTGGTTGATAGTGTATATAGCAGTGCTTACAAATTCTCTCCAATAGATGAGGAACATTACCTTCCAACATCATAGTTCTAACAGCATCTAGAATTGTTCTTTTATTTCTCTCAATAACTCTGTTTTGTTGAGGGGTCTGGGGAGTAGATAACTGTCTTTTGATTCTATGTTCTTCACAAAATGAATTGAACTCCCAGGAAGTGAACTCACCACCTCTGTCTGATCTTAAGCATTTGACCTTTAGCCCTGTCTCATTTTCTGCCATAGCTTTGAAACATTTGAACTTTTCTAGTGCTTCATGTTTTTCTCTCAAGAAAGCAACCCATATCATCCTAGAGTAATCATCAATAATCAATATAAAGAACCTTTCTCCTTCTAGAATTTTGATTATGGATGGACCACATAGATCAATATGTACCAGCTCCAGTACTCCATTAGAATGATGTTGTTTGCTCTAAAAAGAAATTCTTGTCTGCTTTCCCATCTGACATTCCATACATATAGTGTTAGTAGGCTTCACTAACTTAGGTAGATCTTTGATTGCTTGAGTGGAGATTACTTTGATAATTTTATCAAAATTCACATGATATAGCCTCCTATGCCATAACCCAGCTTACATCAACTTGAGCAATTAAACAACTTTCACTAGCAACACTTAAGTGAAAAATGTTACCTCTTGCCTTTGTACCTGAAGCAATTATATTTCCAGAGCTTCCCAATATCCTACATTTTCCATCTTTGAACTGAAGATTGTATCCCTTGTCTACCATCTGTCCAACACTCAACAAATATGCTTCAATCCTTCAACATAAAGGACATCATCAGTATTATATTTACCACCAAGAGAAATAGTGCCTCTACCACAAATCACACCAACATTGTTATCTCCAAATCTTACAACACCACCGCCATATTTTTCTAAGCTTATGAATTTTCTTTTGTCACTAGTCATATGATGTGAGCATCTGCTATCAATCACCCACTCATCTTTTTCATCAATTTTGGCTACAAGAGCTTTCTCAATATTCTAATTGTTAGTAGATTCAGTGGGCACCGTACCATTTTCCTTGATAGCAATGAATACCCATCCATCTTCATTTCCAGCTTCTTTATCAAATTCATCATCAGTAACACCTTCTTCAGCATAATAACATTTCTTTTGAAATCTAGACTTGTCGGGTTTGTAATTAGAAACTCTTTCAGGACACCTTGATGCAAAATGACCTATCTTACTGCAAGAGAAACATTTAATAGGCAACTTTCCTTTATACTTAACTTGTCCTCTGACTTCTCTTTTCACAATCAATGCTTCCAACTCTTCTAGCTCTCTTTTTTCATCTTCAATCTGTTTCATCTCATCTTCATATTTGAATTTTTTTCTAGAACTTTCTCTCATATCATATCTTTGTTGGATTTTTTCGGATATAGTAGCTTTAAATGCATATTCTATTTTAGGAGTAGACTCACCAAATTCACTCAACTCAAAGGCAATAAGTTTACCAATCAACATGTCTCTTGTCACATTTGTTACTATTCTGAGTTCTTAAATAGCACGAGCTTTCATTTTGTAAGAAGTAGCCACTTATCTGAGCACTTTAGCCACAATCTCATCTTCTTCCATAATTCCACTGGCACACCTAATACCCATCACTAGTTCATTTAACTTCTACATGAAAGAAACAATGTTTTCATCTTCACTCATCTTCAAGTTTCCTTTCAGACTTGTTAGCTTAGAAATCTTCACTTGTGCATCTCCTTCATGCAATGTTTCTAGCTTCTTCCAGATCTTATGTGCTATCCTCAGACCTATCACATTTGTCATCTTTGAATCTATCAAAGCACTTAGTAATGCTTCTATAGCCCTAATATTAGTTTCAGCTTATTTGATCTCATCAGGAGTAGAGGGACCATTCCGAGGAATATTATATATGTTCTTTGTAATCTTCCAGAAAGGTTCACCAATGCACTTCAAATGACACTCCATTTTGACCTTCCATAGAGAGTAATTTGTACCATCGAATCTGGGACTATCCTTCTTGTATGATGTCGTCTCGGATCACCTCAAGCTATTAAAATTCTTCAGAAAAACCTGCTCTGATACCAATTGTTGGCAAAACAAGGATAGACAATTGAGAGGGGGGATGAATCAGTTGTCACAAAATTTAATACTTATTCAACCTTATTAACCTTTAATCTTAGATTTGATAATTAACAATGAAAGCATGAATCAACAACAAATCAGAAACACATGAACACCAAGATTTTATACGTGGAAACATTGTTAGGGGAAAAACCACAGTAGATGTTAGTCCACAAGATTATACCCTGTTAGAAGTATAATGAAAAATGAATGAGGAATGCACATGCATTCAGGTGCACTGCCTAGAGGTCACTGCTCAAAGGGAAGGCTCATTGCCTTACATAAAACAATCAGATTAAATCCATCTAATGAGGTTGAACTGAGAAATTAGCTTCTACGAAAGCCTGATGACAGTTCCGATTAGGCATGAAAACACTTCTTCACACTTCGCTCAATCAATCTTCTTCACACTTTGCTATGAAATCGAATGATCTAATCTTTATTCGCACATTTCACATCCGCACTTCATATACATTCACCAAGCACACTTCAAAATGAGGAAACAATCGCTCTTATATATCCGCTACATGAATTTTCATTAACAACTATGTCGACCACAAATAAGGAATAAATGAAATACAAACTGTCGGCCCAATTCATGAACAAATCTCAATGTGTACCAACCTAATTCGGTCACAACATAATGAAGACCTAAATCAACATCCTCAAACACGCCAAGCATTAAAAAATTAATCCATAAGGATCCGCAACACGCTACCACCAACATGTCGGCGAAGAACATGAAGACTCGAACATACAAAGGAAAATCTTCGATCACGAGCACACCGATCAACACAGACATACCACAATGATAGAGAATGATCTAGAACCATCACTGAACATCACAGTAGCATACGAAACAACTAAATTTACCAGAATTGTATTCTCTTCTTCCAGAAACACTTGCTACAGTAACATAATAACTGTAGGAACTTGGAAACTCATAACTCGCTCCAATCTTGATGTGTACCACTAAAACTTCTGGAGAACATACTAGATAGGCTCAACAACAAACCCTTTAATGCACGACTTCTGATTACCAACTTACAAAACTTTCCACCATTCTGATGATCACAACTTCACAGACTGCCTACAACATATTTATTCTAATTTTCTCAATATCCTCGACATATACAACCTTCAAAATCATCAATGCTAATAGTGTTGACATCAATGACAACCACATATCAGCAACACAACCACAACATCCAACAAAAGGAATGATGAAATCACAAAGTGCTACAACTCACCACCCTTCAATGACTTCCTTGAAGGACTGCAGTCATGCACATCACCTCAAGGTCTTGGATCTTTCTTGCTTGATTGCTTGAATTGATTTGGAGACCTACAAAAGGGGTTAGCCTGCACAAAACAATGGTAATAAAACAACATTAACTCACATACACTTTGACATGGTGCTTGGATCTTGAATTGTTGTAATAAATCACTAAAATGTTGCTCTTGACTTCTCTTGACAATAATGCTTGCTCCTAAAATATCCTTCTTACATTTTTCTAGTTTCAAATGGTGAAAAGACTAGGTATTTATAGGCATTTATTCAATTTCTCTAAAATTAAATTTCGATAGCCGAAATTTGAAATTTGAATGTTCAAATGGCCACTCTGACATATTAAAAATTGGGTCCTGGCTAAGTAGGTGGACCCATACGCCCAAGGGCATATGGGTCTCAACCCTAATTCCCAAGACATGAGGTGTCGGGGGTACAACATTAAATGTATGCATTTATTCAATGCTTGCAATTTTTCAGAAAGTGGTACAAATGAGCTATAGAATGCATAATTTTAGGAAATTAGGGACTTAATTAAAGGCTCAATAATTTATGAGGGAAAAAACATAATGTGAAATTGTAAAGGGTGACAATTTACAATGCTACATTTATCCCCCACTTTAGTGAGAGTATGAACTTACACTCAGACACACTAAAGTAGAAAATTTATGTTTCGATTGTCCAAATGTTGAAGAGATAGGATGAATAAGGATCTAGGGAGTGCAAAAGCCCCTAGGATCCAAGATCCCATGGCAAGCCAACATGAGCACAAAGGAACACACACACATGTATGATATGCAGCAAGACAACATACATAAACATACATGTCAAAAAATACGAAGCATACATGATGAAAACATATGACATGATAGAACATAAATATGATGAAAAAATGAAAACAAACACAATATAAACATGATGTAAAAAAAATAAGACACACAAAGGACATACAACAACACAAATCTTATCTTATCTTATCTTTAATACCTTGAGACCTTATAGGTCACTATTCTTTGAATGGAAACCAACCTCTAGAGAAATATACTATGTGTTTGCCTTGAATAGGGGTAGGATTTTATGAACTCCATGAGGGATTTAGTACACATGATCCATACAAAATATTTTCTTTCTCTTGTTGACACTATTATGCTAAACCCTACCCATTTCAACAATAGTGTCTACAAATATTATACACAGATAGTGCAAAAGAGAAAATAAGCTAAAAACATAATAGATGATATGAAGTATTCTTAAAAGAAACTCTTCCATTGAAGTTGCATTGGTAATAAGGTTTTATGAAAGAGAAGCAACATACATACACATATGAACCTCTTCTTGGATATTGGAACATGTGGAAGTAAGTGGTTGCAAGCTCCTGAGATCTCTCTCCCTTTATGCAACATGTCAAAAACATATCTAACCTTCATCTTGATTTGCAACATGGGTGAAAATAAATGGTCTCCTTGAAAACCTCCAATGGCTTTGCAATTTGTGTGAGACCAGAGCAACAAGATCCCGCTTCCATGCCAAATTGAGGACACCTTCAATGCCAACAAAACAAAAACCTTAGGATTTCTCATGCAACGTGCCATATCAAGATCTTAAACTTTCAAAAGGAGGAAAAATTCAATGCTTCCCTTTCTTGGTGTGGAGACAATAAAATTTGAAAGTTATTTTCACTTTTGAGTGCCTAAGAACTGTTTTAAAAATAATGTGTGCTCTTTATGACATGAACCTAAGAATCTAAAGATATATAAAATAAAATGATGACTTTGTAGCATAATTTAGACCAGGGAGAGGCCCAAAAAAATAACAATACACTACACAATAAACACCCAATAAATACACACCAATATAAATGCAAGATCACCTCTTGTAGCCATTCCTAGGCACCACTTTCAACGATCAACATGCATCATTCACTAAGAGAGCACATAATAACTCGTCAATAAATTAATAATCTCTTTCAAAGTTATTACTCCTCAATAATAATATACGTTCACAACTGTACTAAGGAATTCATGACAATACAAATTCTATTAGACATGAAACCAAGGGTCATTATAAATCACTCTAGGAAGCAAGGAGATCCTTCACCCAAAGGGAAACGTAACAAAGGAATCATAATACCTCACTATTCCCACAATGACAAACTCCAGCTACAACCACATGGAAATCATACCAAGGAATGAGTTGTATCACACAACATAATTTGCCAATAGAAGGCCCAACACATGTGCACACACAACCTAGAGCTCCCAATGTTGCAACATGGGATTTGATACCATATATAGTGCACTAGATTTTACAATAGGACATTAATGGGTAAAACATGAACAAACATATTTTTTCAACAATAAAAGTGGTAACACATAGCCACACAATAAAACAACATGCACAAGGTGTCATATCCAACCCATGATGACACACTTGTAATGCACACCAAGGAAAAAATAAGAAAAATACTTAACTCAACCTGGGACAAGGCACCAAGGTTGCCATAGAAAATAAGGCATAAAAGAGAGCTAGGATTCCCAAAACCACTAGGATGCCATTCTAACATATCTACTAAAAAACTCTCCAAATTATATTGAGCCACAATAAAAATAAAATCCAAAGCTATAATTTAGGCTTTAGAGAGGAACTATTTGTGGGTTAGACTTCAAACCCAAAATGCAACTTACATAAAGAAGATAGTTTAGGTTCAAACTCTAGAATACGACTGGAACTTGCACACAACTTGACTTTAGGCTTTGAAAAATATTTGTAGCTTACAAAGTGTGAAGACACTATGAACCTTGACCTCACATGACTTCAGACTTTGAGAATAAAACTACAACTTACATAAATCAAAAGTCTTGTAAAAGTCTAGAATTGTAAAATAACAATGAATTGGGATATGTGGTATCACTTGAAATTGCAACTTACAAAGTGTTAGTCAACTCCAAACCTTGAACCTCAAACCACTCAAACTTTGGAGATCAATTGCAACTTGCAACTTTCTATGAGGCTTTGAAATTTGGACCTCCAATACCCTCATACTTTAGGATCTAACTACAACATGCAACACATTGCATGATGAGATCCTAACATTGAACCTCTTGCACTTCAAAGCTTAAGATATTATTGTGAATTGAAACCTTGGACTGAAAAATCTAACTTGTAATTTTGGGTTGTGTATGCCATTTTGCAAATAGAGCCAAAATTTGTACTAAGGCATAAAAAACTAGTAACCTCCATTTATTCAGTTAATGAGGCATAACTTGATTTATGAGCTATTATGAAATAGTAAGAGGTAAAAATTTATGCTAGTGTGGGATCCAACTTGGCCACATGAGAGCCTCTCGAAGGGCATGGATTCCAAGAAATGAAGAAAAAAGTGATACTAGCTCCTTAACCCAAGGAAAGGAACTACAAAGAAGATGCCATGCTCATTCAACATCAATGTTGAGACAAAGCCAAATCAACAATAAATCATACAATTTTTATGATAACATAATTTAACCCATAAATTGAACCATAAAAATAATTATAACATATATAAAAGAGGACACCTTGTTAATATTTATTTCCTTCTTCTTCATCATCTATGGGTACCATTATTGAGATACCTAAGGAGATGTCCACTGTGCCATCCCATAATTCATGTTTTATAAATTCAATAGACCTTCTAATTACAAGCTTCTTAGTGATAGGGCTATACAATTTGTATGCATGAAATCCTTCATTGTAGCCTATGAAGATGCACTTTTCTCTTATATCATCTAATTTTTACCTTTTCTCCTTTAGCACAAATGCATATACCTCGTACCCAAAAACATTGAGGTGCTTCACAGTTCATTTTTATTTTGTGCATGCTTTGTATGGAATCATGTGATGCATGACCTTTGTAGTACATGTATTCAATAAGTATACTATTATTGTAATAGCTCCACCTTAATATTAATTTGGAAGCCCCTTGGTCTTCAACATGTTTCTTTTCATCTTGACGATGGTTCTATTTTTTCTCTTTGCAATTCTATTTTTTTATGGAGCATATCTAGTTGTAAACTCTCTAGTAATACCTTCATTTTTATAGAGATATAAAATTATTTGGAGGCACATTATCCTCGTCTATCTAATTTGAGGATCTTATAAAAAAATTCAAATTAATTCTTAGTCAATGCCTCAAACTCTTTGAACTTCTCAAAGGCTTCATATTTATTCTTCAAGAAGTAGAGCCATGTCTTTCTATTTTAGTCATCAATGAAGGTCATAAGACATTAATTTTTGTCTAGGGTGAGAGATTTCATAGGGCTACATAAGTTTAGATATACCAATTTGAATAGTATTTTTTCCCTCTTAGACTTCCCTAATTGAAAGGGCTACCTATGTTATTTTTCTAAAATTCAAATTCATATTTTATTAGGCTCTACTATATTTTGTAAACCCCTAACCATATCATTCTTGGAAAAAAGACGAGGTCTAGAATAAATAAACAATACATATTTGATGCATCTTTTGTGAGAATCTTGAAGGTTGCTTGTTGTGATTTTTTTATACTCTTTATGTGCTTGGGAGGAGTAGTTGAAAACTATGCTAAAAAAATAATTTATATCCATAGAGGAAACGTTTGATTCTTTATCATTTGGGCTATTGTAATCTTATTTTTTCTCCCATTTTGATTAAATGTGATGCACTCTCCATTTTTCATCATCATTTTATAGCCTTTCTGGACCAAATATACAACACTTAGGAGATTATGTTTTATGTACGAGGTATAATAAAAAAATATTTTTTATCATCATGCCTGGTGCAATATATAATAGACCACCTACCCACAATTACAACTATTTCATTATTATCCATTTTGATCTTAGCTTGGATATTCTTATCGATGAAGGAAAATAAGTTTTTCATTCCACTCATGTGGTTGTTGCATCCACTATCTAGGTACCACACTTTAGCACTATCCTACTAAGCAATATTGCACATGATAAATTATTTTTACTACTTAGGTTCAACCTTCTCCTCATTAGTCATATTTGGACATTATTTTTGGAGTATAGGTGTGAGTTGCTTGCTCCTTGGATATTTATCCTTTTAAAGATGCATCTTCTAGAATTACTTCTTCCTCTACCTCTATAGTTTCTTCCAAAGCTAGTTCTTCCTCTCTCCCTACTTATCACATTGGATTGAGATTTGAATGCTTTCTCTAAGGAAGAAGGGATATACCTATTCAATTATTAATTGTGGGTTTAAAGTGAACCCATTAACTCATACACTATTATTTGTAACAAATATTTATCTTCTTCTACTGCAATGACTGCAATGTTAAAATTTATGGGTAGACTCCTAAGGATTTTTCAATGATATTTTCATATTTGATATCTTCACCATTAATTTTTAGCCAATTTATTATACTCTATACTCTTGTATGGAGGTCTGAAATAAATTCAACATCCTCCATTTAAAGGGTTTCAAACTCTCTCCTACGTAATTATAATTTTCCTAAATTTACTTTGTTGGTCACTTTGTAGGAGTTTTGAAGAATCTCACATGCCTCCTTTGAGTAGTTAGTTGAGGTTACTTTTGAGGAAGGTGGCTTCTACCATTGCTTATTCAATAATTCTCAAGGCTTTTGCATCCTTCCAACATGTCTCTTTCAGCTAGGTATTTTGGGCATTTGTGAAGGTTGCATATAATGTTGAGTATATAGTTTCTCCCATCAAATATGGGTGGTTGCTACCAAATTTCAAAGTATGTTCCAGCCATGCTAAAAACTCAAAATAAAACTCTAGTTCCTAGAACTCTAATTCCCAATACAATCTAGAACTTCTAGCTCTAATACTAATTGTTGAAAAAAATAATACAAACAAGACCCCATAGATTATTGCTAGGATACCAATATATTAGAAAAACAATAACAATAAAGACTATAGAAGGAGACAACTCTCTAAACTAGAGAAATACTTTTTGTTTATATGAAAAATCTTATACAAAATATTTACAAACAAATCACATAATGTCTACAAATAGATTTTCTTGCTATTGTGTGTACTCTCTAGAACTGTTAGGTGTATTCATATTTTTGGAGTTGTTGGTGTTGCTCTACATATACTTTATAGAGTTGTTGTGTTCTTCTTTGTAGTAGTAATTGTTGTGTTTCAAATCTCTTATCTTCTCTACCTCTAAAAAATTCTCTATGATTTTTTTCTTACCCTTTTTGGTTTTCACCTACCAATAATTAGTTCCCCCTGTTAGTGTAAATAGTTATTTTACCTAACTAGTTCACTTACATGCTAAGTTTATTTAAGTCCTAGGGAATCTTTATAGAAGCCTTAGGTGTCATTTGATCTTATCTTATCTTATCTTATCATGTAATTTAATGTTTGTGTTCTAGGCCATTTAATAATTGTTGAGGTAGTTGTCTCATTGTACATGATTAAGACATATGTCATTATCTTGTCTAATCCTATCTAACAACCTTGCCTTTATAAGAAAGGCATCTTATGTACATTTTACATAATCAATCAATCTTGAATCCTTAATCATAGCGAGATATTATTTTCATTTCTCTCTTGTGGAAGGTATTTTAGTTTGGAAACTAATCTTGGGGTGTTTGGAGTTCACATTCAAATCTTACATGGTATTAGAGCTCTAGTGCTACAGACTCCTTCCCAAATTTGAGAGACATATTTTGGCTTGAAGAATTTGTTGGGTATGATTTGGGGCTTCAAGGACCTTATGGTTGAATCTAGGGCATCAAAAAAAGTTAGAATTGGCTTTTATTTCATCAAAATATGACATATAGGGACAAATTTATAAGAGTTTCAATTTGGGTGAAGGTTACCAAATCATGGAGGTAGCTGAATTTTTGGAGCACTTTGGGCCAAAATTGACCCTATCATTATATCCAAAAGGCCCAAAAACCTAAAGATCGCTTGTCAAATTGTTGAAATTAGACACTTTCTCTTGGGGGCATTAGAGGTTTTTTCTCTCCAATCGACATATTTCGTATGAATCCGTACTTGGTCATACCGTACAACATCGATAGTGTATAGTCTACACTTGGGTGAATATTCACATGCCATATTCCAAAGAATATTTTGGCATCTTTGATGTCTGTGTCACTTGGTCAAGAATATGTTTTTACCATTCTCTGTCATATTAGGGTACAAATTATTTTTAATAATTACAATTTTAGTTTTAAAATTATTGCTAACATTTGGTTTGTTATCCCTAGTCATAGGGTTGAAAAGCCTCTGGTCTTGTTGCCTGCACAAGGGCTAAGCCCTAAGCGATGCAGCTTAGGCCCATCACCTCGATGCCACCCGACCATCTCTTGCTTGTCGCTCTGCTAGCGACGAGATGATAATGCCCTATTTTTTTAAAAAAAACTTGCAAATGCATGGTTGCGTGGGCACCCAAGGGCCCATTCTTGGCCCTCTAATGCCCAAATTGGGCAATTTTTTTCAATTGGCCATAACCTTTCGCCATGGTACTATATTTTTGAAAATGAGATATCATCGGAAAGATGGCTCTATGTACTTTGTAGTGGTGAAGATTATTTTTCCAGATTCTACTGTTTGGTGCTATTATTTTTTGTTTGAAGTTAGATTTAGACTTTTGGCTCCTGAGCTCATAAATTTTTTCCATAACCACTTATTTTCGCGATTCTTGTGGTGTTGGAAAGGTATTGAGGAGCTTCATAATGCCATCCATATTTTTTTTCCAGATTAAGCCCCATGTATATTTTATTCATATTTGTGCGTATTCACATTCTGGTCGATCACTTGGACATCTTGTCACTTTGGAAGGTGTTGTTTTGATCCTTACACTTCATTTCAATTCTAAAATATGGTTCTATCTCTTGTTGCTTCAATTAGATTCTAGGGTTTCTCCATATTGAAAGTTTTCCAAAATTCCTTGACATCAGGATAATCAATCTTTGTTTTTGTTGCTTTATCATGATTCAAGAGTTTCTCCAACAATCGAAAGTTTCTTGCATGCAAAGTTCAAAATGACGTTGAGCACGAAAACTTTGGACGACAAGCAACGGGAAAATCCTGGACGGGTGGGTGGGATTTCTTTGGACGACATGCAACACCTTTGCTCGATGAGCAAGATTCCTCTGACTGGCTATCTTCAGGATGGAGAGGTGCGGGTGGATGAGGGCCCTATCTCTCCTGGTTGCCATCAACGAGAATGTGCTTTGAACAATTTTGTTGCACAAGATCCTTTTGAACTGTTCCCTTCTGTGGTGTTGGGAGGGAGTCTTTCGTGCAGTGTGCTTCTGCCTCATGAGGACTGTTGTTGAGCGGGTTCGTTTGGGCGAGGGCCCTTTGATTGGTGCTACTTCTATTGCTTCTGGCTGCCATCGGAAATCCTTTTTTGATGCTTTAAATGTTTCTTCTGACTACAAACACAAATATTTTTCTGATGCTGCTCATGCCTAGATTCCTTCTCCTCTAGCTAGGGTTCGGCCTTTTCCCTACGCTCATGCCTCCCCTGTTGTGGTATGTGGGCCAAAGGTTGCTAAGAATGAGGATTTCTATGTGTGTCAAGGTGTGGTCTGCAAGTTTAACGGCTTGTGGCCCTCCCTTCTTGATCTCCATGAGTGGGTTTTCGTTTCTTGGAAGCCTATTGTTTCTGGGCAGATTAACCTCTATCCTAGTACTAGAGGTTTTTTCTGTACAACCTTTACTTCCTTCGAGGATCATGACCGAGTGTTGGATAGGGTGTGGATGTGGGGTGTTCATTTGTTGTTCATTCGACCTTGGTCTCGCTCGTTCAATCCTCTTACAGAGCCTCTGAATATCAGACCAGTTTGGGTTCGACTACCGAATCTCCCTCTCTAGTTTTGGGAGGATTCTTGTTTTAAAGCTATTGGAAATGCCATTGGTAGCTTTTTGAAGGTGGATTCTACGTCTCAAGATCTTGGGCATACTAACATGACTCGTATTTTAATCGATTTAGACATCTCCAAACCTCTCCATGGTGATATGGTCTTGATAGTGGAGGACAAACCTTGGAAGCAACTTCTGGACTATGAGGGGCTCCCTTTTTAGTGCAGGAGATGTTTCTCTATTGGTCATTTGGCCTCTAGCTGCCCTCTTTCTCATCGCAAAGGTGTTGCTACCTGGTGGAAGGATGCTCTCTCGAACCATCTCACAGTGGGCTCTCCCTCTTCGGATGATCCCTCTGAGGAGGACTCTTCCTTGGTGGTTGTGGCTCCCCAGGATCCTCCTCCGGCTATCCCTTATGTGGAACCATTGCCCGATCTACTGTCATTGTGTCGGCTAAGTCTGCTCGTCCCTCGATGAATACTTTTGTTGTTCCTTCGTTTACTCCTGACTCCTCTTCTGCACTATCAACATCGTTGCATGGAGGCTCATTGTCCATGGTGGTTGCTGATGAATCGTTCATCTCACCTCACTCGATTGACTTTGGTTCTGAGCCTTCCTAGTCTATTGTGCAGAAAAAAAGAAGGGACTCCTCAAACCGTGGCCTCGGGTTTTGGGAGTCAGATCTATCCCCTCAGATTCTAGGGTTGTCTAGTCCCAGTTTTTTGACATTTTGTCTGTCAACTGTTCATGTTTTGGGACTGTTGTTTGTAAGGGATCACCTCCCTCTTGTCTGCTTCTCTTTCTAGTTCACGTTTTGTTTTGAACTAGCTCTTTTTTGGCCCCGAGGGCTCTCTGTGTAAAGGGTACATCACCTTCTAAATGTTGCTTACTTTATCAAAAACAATCAAAATTTTTGAATGTTTTTGGTATCAAACTCATCTTGTCCTTTATTTCTTGGATTAAGGTTCCAAAGTTACTCTGCTAGTGTGCTTCCAATGTTTCTTTGTAATGGGTTATCTCATTATTGGGGGGGAGGATATATAGTCTCTCTTCTTTCCTTCCTATGGAGGGGAATTTGATTGTATCTTTTCTCTCTTTTGGAGAGGATTTTTGTTCCATTGGGTTTTCTCCTTTTCTTTGTGTTGTGAGAGATTGCATTTGTACATGGGTACCTAATATGACCTTGTAGCTGAGAACCATCCTTGCATATTTGCATAATAATCTATTCCCTAAGTTTTACTTATAGGACCTATTTACATGTTAAGTTTGCTTAGGTCTCAAAGAATCTTTCTAGAAGTCTTAGGTGTCATGTCATTTAGTGCTTGTGTTTTAGGTCATTTAATAATTGTTGAGGTAGTTGTCTCAATGTACAAGATTAAGACACATGTCATGATCTTGTCTAATCCTATCTTACAACCTTTCCTTTATAAGAAAGACATCTTATGTACATTTTACATATTCAATCAATCAAGCTTGCATCCTTAATCATAGAAAGATATTTTTGTCATTTCTCTCTTGTGAAAGATTTTTGTTTTGGCAAGGTGTTGGGAGTTCACATTCAACTCCTACCCCCCAACTCCCCAAAACAAGAACCGTTCTTAAAAAAACTAACTCAAATATGAGCATAAAAAATAGAGCCTAAAAAATAAATGAAGTTTGGTGGGTGTTGCAAGATAAGATGTCTCCAAATCCAAAAGAATGTGCAAGAATAAAGAACATGTTAGAAATTTATTTCTCTAACTCAAGGTTAAGAATTTCCAACAATATGTTAACAAAGAATAATATGATGATAATTGTTTTAAGAAATAAATTTATACAAAATATAAAAGAAAAAAGAGAAATTTTAAGGATTATGTGTAAACATTATTACTCCATCCTAATTTTTAAATATTGAAATAAAAAATCAATAAAATTTGAGAAGTTTATGTTGAAGTTATAAAGACACAAAAATAGACTAGTCAAACTCTTGAGTCTTCAAGCCTATATAGCAAATGGAGGGGGTCTTGATGAGGGAGAAGATCCCAAATATATGGAGATCATGACTAGCAAATAGTATACTCACAATCTATGATGAACCCATCTTTATGTAATTTTATAAAATATAAAAATTAGCTTTACTGACATTACACATTCCTATCAAGTACAGATTTTCATGTCTCATATTTGAACCAGTAAGTAGAACAGCCCGCACATATATCTGAGCTGTGAACTTGCTGATTTCTGGGTGTTTTTGGTCTGTTGTACTCTTTGTTTTTCATCTGAGTTTGATTGTCAGCTGAAGTTGTGCATTTTAATTTTGGAGAAGAATATCTTGATGGGTTTTAACGTGCTCAGATTGATAAAACAACCAGGAAAGAAATAAGTGTGTACAATTGCAGTTATTACAAGGACAGATTCGTTGAATGATGAAATGAAACAAATATGAATAGTACTATATAGATTCCCTTAATACCAATTCTCCATTAAGTTCGAAGATAAACATATGATATGCATGAAGATCTCTGACATGCTTCCCCTGAATACCTGTCCTAACAGACCTCCATCTCCTTTGAAGAGTCTACCTTGGTTGTCTTTTCTGTTACACCTGTTACCTGCAATTCATGAACTTCCATGCTCTGTACTTGCAGTGGGTGTTGGTAGTTGCAGTAGGCAACCCATTTACTGCAAATAAGCAGGCAGCTTTTTTGGATCCTTTGAGATTCTGGTTCTGGACTTAAACCAATTTCACAGACTTGTCCAAAATGACTATGACAAACAAAGACATGACAAAGGGATGGTGTATGGCTAGTTGTCCATCACCATGTTGGGGTTCTCTAGGGTTTTGTGTAGCTTATCTTTCTCCAAGCAGGCCATTTTTGGGGGTTTTTAATTTGTCTTGAAAACACAAGGTTTCCAATTTCAAGCCCATGATTTGGCAATTGAATACGTTCCTCTCGAAGATACTTAATTTCTGTGTCAATGGAATATGATTGGTGATGTGTGAGCTCTGTTTTTCTTAAAAACAATCAGGTGGGTATCAGGGATTCATGATATTGAAGAGCTGTAACCCCCTTTTCACCATTGGAATACCATGAGACTGAAGATCAGAAGCTATACTGGTTTAGTCTTGCTGCTGCATCTTGTAATAGGTGTGCTTAATTTCTGTGTCAATGGAATATGATTGGTGGTGTGTGAGCTCTGTTTTTCTTACAAACAATCAGGTAGGTACCAGGGCTTCATGATATTGAAGAGCTATAACAAACTTTTCACTATTGGAATACCATGAGACTGAAGGCCAGAAGCTATACCGGTTTAGTCTTGCTGCTGCATCTTGTAATAGGTGTGCTTAATTTCTGTGTCAATGGATATGATTGGTGGCGTGTGAGCTCTGTTTTTCTTAAAAACAATCAGGTGGGTATCAGGGATTCATGATATTGAAGAGCTGTAACCCCATTTTCACCATTGGAATACCATGAGACTGAAGATCAGAAGCTATACTAGTTTGGTTTTACTGCTGCATCTTGTAATAGGTGTGCTTCCTCTTGTGCACGGTGAGCGCCATTAATGGAGGCTCAAATCCATTAGGAAACACCAGTTTCAGTTGTAGTCTGGATTTGTTTAGGCTTTGGTTCAAAAAGGATATTTTGAGATTATAGCATGAATGATGGTTCTGATTTTGCAGGGGGCCGAGCACTGCTGAAAATAAGGACAGCTCTTGTCCAAGCTGAAATTCCCTCTTCAAGAGTATGAACTTCATCCTAAAATTAGCATATAGTTTTGATCAGTTGGTTCATATCCCCTGTTAATGGAGTTTTTATTATACTTTTGTTCTATGACAGAGTTCTAAATTACTTTTATTGTATTTTTACAGGTTGCAGAGGGAAGAAAGATGCAAGAAGTAGAGTCCAAGATTGGTTCAAGTCCTCCTAAATGCTACAGCAAATGCAATTCATGTGGGCCATGTGAGGCAGTCCAAATTCCTGCAGTACCCAAGGGCAGAAATGCAAGTTCAAGTTCTATAGCTTTTCAGAGGCTTATGAGAACCCAAGAAAATACGAACTACAAGCCCATGAATTGGAAATGTAAATGTGGAAACAGCTTATTCAATCCTTAGAGCATTCAACCATAGAACTATATGTAAATATTCATCATAAGAATTTCATATATTGAGCAGGCTATCTGCACTCTGTCATATTATCTGGACTTATGAAATTGTATGAAAATAATAACTTATCTTATATAAGTACCTGCATTATTATTTTCTTTTGGAATGGTCTGTTGACATTTGACTGCAAATTTATGTCACATTTAAATTGAATGATGAGAAGGCATTAGAGAAAGCTTATTATCAAAGCCCACTTAATTTAGTAATTCTTAAACCACACCCAATTTAATGGTTCAAGGTCAATTTTAGATAATTACATATTCCATAAATGCCACTTATAAAGGAGTATCTTATAAAGGAGTATGTTTTATGTTGTTATGAGTAAAGTTCTATTGTTCTTTTATTCTATTTGTGAGACTATATTGGTACTTTTAGATCTTCCAAGACACACGGTTACAAATTCAGAGGGGTCTTTTATGAAATTTATTTGATATATTGTTTGAATTTCATTCTCCTAAGGTTTGTAAGGATGAAAATTGGATATCTAGTCTTAGAGTTTTGGGTCTACAACAATTAGGGGGTTCTATGTGCATTGACTAAAATAAGATGGGGTATTTAGCAATGGAAATTGGTAAATAATGTTGTTTGATCCTAATTCTATCATCACATGTTCTACGTTGTTATGAGCAAAATTTTTATTTTTCTTTTATCCTATTTGTGAGATTGTATTGGTTTTTAGATCATCCAAGGCATGCTTTTACAAATTCACAAGGGGCTTTTTTAAAGATTTATCTCATACATTGTTTAAATTTCATTCTCCTAAGGTTTGTAAGGGAAAAAAATGGATATTCATGTCTTTGAGTTTTGGGTCCATCCTAATTGTTTGTGTGAATTAGGTGTTTTACCTAACTAGTTTATCTAGTGGGTCCTATTCACATGCTAAGTTTACCTAGGTCCTAGGGAATCTTTCTAGAAGGTTGCTAGTTGTCATAAGATCTTATCTTTTGACATTTAATTCTTGTTTCCTAAGTCATTTAATATTAGTTGAGTTAGTTGTCTCATGGCATAGGATTAAGACACTTCTCATGATCTTGTCTAATCCTATGTCTCACCTTAGCTATATAACCAAAGGGTCTCATGTGTAAATCAACAATCATAAAATAAACAATCCTATTGCATCCTCAATAGATAACATTATTCTCTCATAGTTGATCTCTCTCTTGTGATTTCATGAAGTTCCTAGATCTTGGGTGGCTATAATCTTTAGCCAAATCTCACATGGTGTAGAGTATTATATACCAACTCTTACATGGTATCAAACCTTGTGGGATTTCTTCTTGTAAGTCTTGATTGATAGATCTAGGTTGCGGATCTTGTTGGATCTTGAAAATTTGAGTATGCTCTTCTCTTGCATCGAATGATGACCTAGAGAATAAAAAAAACTTAAAAGAGATACTAAATTTGGGGGTTTTTTCTTTGTGGCTTTATATTATAAGTCAAAATCAGAGCTTGCTGGTGCAAATATGAGCTCACCATTGAGTTGAGAGGGTTCAAGAAAGTTAGTTTTTCCTTTTGTTTCATCCAAATCAGACATTTGAGGCTAAATCTATGAGGATTTGAAGTTTAAAAGTGGTTGACATATCCAAGAGGTAGTTGCAATTTTGGAGCACTTTGGTTCAAAATAGACCTTGCCATCGCATCTAGGAGGTCCAAAAAACCTAAGATGGACTATCAAACCACCAAAAATCCAAGCACTTGCCCCAAGCCCTCAAAAAAATTATCCTCCTTTGCATTGTATGAATGACCATATAGTTGTGCGGTCATAGCCCTAAGGTTGTGCACCTTAGCCTGCAAGTCCTTCAAGGAGCAATGTGCTTCCTTAGGTAGTGAGCCTTTAAAAAAATTGTAATTCTAGAAGCAATGAGCTTCCTATATTGTGAGATTTCTCACCGTGGTTTTTCCCTTCTTGGGTTTTCCACGTAAATTAGGTGTTATCTTGTGCATGTGTGTTCATTGCCCTATCTATTTTTACTGTTGATTTGATTAAGTGTTGTTGATTTGTTTATAAGTTATTGATCCTATTAAAAATCTAAATTTGCATATTGTTGAAGGTTTTAAGTTTTATAGATACTAATTCACCCCACCTCTCAATATCCAGGTGTGTTCAACAATTCTCATCCATTTTTAATTCAAATTCTTCTATCAAGGGTTATTCTCCTTCTTATTCCTAGGTCACCATTGCTCTCTTAGGTTTTTGAGGGTACTTTATAGCCCTATGGGCCTCATTACAAATAAATCACGTTAAAGGATTCCAAACTCTAAAAGATTGTTGTCCTCATCTTCTACCTCTAAAGCCACCCTCCCTTGGAAATTTGGCTTCACATTATCCTCTATATCTTTTTCATTGATTGATTAGGAGGAACGTCCTCTTCCTCTATTTGAAATGTTTCCACCTCTTTTATTGGCCACTTTGCCCAACCCATTCATTCCTTCCTCTACTTTTAAGGTTGATTGGTATGCTTCATCAGTAGTATTCACTTTGAGTAGACCTAACTCATGTTGGAGTTGAAATCTAATCCCATTAATATACCAATCCAATGCATGCTCATCATATTCTTACAAATTAGTTTTAATTTGTAAATTTTCAAAAATTCTTCAATATAGGTTAATATGGAGGAATTCTTTTGTCTTAGATATTGGAGATCTCTAAAAAGAATCATTGATAATATGAGGGCCTGAATTTATTTTTCAAAATTTTTAACATCTTTGGCCATAGTTTTCTTTTCCCTTGTCTTATCCTAATATTTTAGAGATTCACCACCATATAACAACATGAGGCTTTATTTTAGATATTGTAACTTTCCACTTTGTTGATTAGTCTATTGAATTTCTTCCATTTCATAGTATTTTTCTAAATCTTGAACCCAATCTAAGAACACTTATGGATTTAGTTCACCTTTAAAATCAAATAATTTAACTCTAGTTCCCTATTTGATAATATATCTAATAATTATTTCCTTGCGATCTATGGCTCCCCCTTGATCCCTTTGAACGTCTAGTTCTTCCTCAAATTCTTCACATGACAACCTAGCCTCAAGGGTCTACAACCTTATGAGTACTTCATCAACTACATTATCTCCCTCTCTAGCATTCTTCTAGCATCTTCTTCCTCAAATCACATGGGATCCCCTCTAGTCCATTGATTTTTTTTCTCTAATACCAAAATTATTTAGATCTATACCTTGAACCTATAGATTATCCTTTAAAGAAAAAATCTCTAGTTTTGTTTTAACTCGTGAGGGTAAACAAAATCAATGACTGAAAATTAAAAAGGCACAAAAACAATTATTTTTTAAATATATGAAATACATCATAAATTATTTTATATTATATCCATACTCATAAACTAATAAGATCAACACAAAGATGAGATCTAGAAATATTATCTTCATACTATTTGTCCCAATTGTGTCTCATGTTCTATGTGTTCCCTTTCTTCTTCCCAAATTTCCTCTTCAAAAATAAAAATCCATCAAAAAAGAAGCTCTAGTAACTTCTATTTGTCCTAGAAATACTATATTCATGCTATTTCTCTTAGTAATGTCCCCTATTTTGTGTGATCCCTTTCTTCTTTTGAAAGTTCCTCTTCAAAGCTAAATTACCAATTTTTCTTAGCTTCTAATGTCAGCACAATTATTCACTCCTAGTTTTATTCATAAATATAAAAATAGAAAGATGTTAAAAATTGTTAAATAAAATTTAAATAGCAACAAAACTATCAAATAATAAACTATTATTAGTAAAAAAACAAAGTCTTAAAAAAAAATTAAATTACACTCAAATAACTAGTCATGAGAAGGAGAAAGTTAAGTAAGATGCTCCAAATCAACTTGAATTAGTATTAGAAGACATAACTAATAATAATGAGACCCTCTAAATATCCATTAAATGATGGTATCTAATCAAGGAATTAAAAACTAAAAATGAATGTTGAGGGTTTTGATGATTTTCTATCAATTGGTGTATTTGTGTTGTCACCTATGTATGGGTGCAAACTGATAGTTTCTTCTAATTTTAAATTTGTAGATGTTCTTATATTATTTTACAAAAGATTCTGAATTTTCCACGCTCATAAGAAAATACATCATCAAGTTTTTTTTGGCAAAGTAGTATCAAGGCCCCATCCAAAAACTTATCTTCATTTTCTCCCTTTTAGAAAATATATAATGTGATAGAATTTATTAAAAAATCATCCAATCCATATGTATGATGGAATATTTGTAAGGAATCTACATATTAAAACAAAATTCCTCCATCGTATAGCCTCGACTCCGGATAATAACACATTGCATAGGACTTGTAGAAGAATTTCCATAGCTTACTATTAGCAAGGCAACACCTAAGATTATGAACTTTTTGTATTATATTATTTTAATAGGCTTCCCTTGGTGAGGAGCACTTGAAAAATACATAGATCATGGTGGAGGTTAAAAAGACTAACATCAAACAATCTTGACCACAAAATTTACAATAAAAACATGATTATGATGTGTAGCCTTGTCATTTTGTAATAAAGTCATGTTCATGGCACATGGAAAAGGTCTATTGATTACTATTTTAATAGTTTTATTGTAAAGTAAGAAAGCAAGATAAAATAAAATGTTTGATCAGATTCATGTAAACTAACATATCTAGTTGATCTAATTATTATCATGGTTGTTATAAATATCTATTATCAACTCTTGAAATTTAAAATCCTGTAAAAGGTGTAGATTTATGGATAGCTACTTAGTGTCTATTGAGGTCTTCAACAATATTTGAAATATTTGTAGGCTATACTTGATATTTTTTGAAATTTTGTAGCCTCCTCAAAATATATAGTTATTTTTAGTCATGATGTAGGAATTTTTCTTGATGCGAGCCCATAAAAAAGAGTTCATGTGGAAATATTATTGATTTATGTGTCACTTCATAGTTGATGTGTGTCAAACCATTTTTAAAGAAACAAAGTTCAATAATCTACCTTTAGAAAGGTAGTGTTGGTTTCTTCATGCTTTCCTATGCAATACTAATTGGTGATGTCTAAGGGCCCCACCACTCTGTATAGTAGCTCTCGATGCTTTAGCTTACTCTTCCCTCAACTTAAATTCATCAATTAATTCCTTTCAATAGAGCATGTCTTTTATCTCATGCCAAATCTTCCCCCATGCCACATGTTTTCCTAAATCAACTCTTAAATATATAGTTCAAAACTCCTACACCCATTAAAATTCACATTTCTTTCTTCTATTTAATGTCATTCCATATTTTTTGTATAACTCTATGTGGTCAAAGGTGAATTCTCATGGAGAATAAACTAACAATATTGTGGTATGGTTTTGGTGTGCCTTTCAACATTGCATCATAAGAAATATTAACATGCATGGTTACTCATGTTAGTGGTATGTTTGCATATGCATGGAACTAGATTTTCCCATAGTTTCTATGCCATCAGTCATAAATTTGTGTTTTATCTTTTTAAAAATGGTTTTTATTCATGTTATAGCATTTTGGAATGAAGATTTTTCTAAACCTTAAGCTTTGTGATTTTACTTATGCGCTTGGAGATGCACATGTATATAAAAATCACATTAGACCTCTCTTAGTACAATTTTAGTCTTCAAATAACCAATTTCTTGTATGTCTATTTTCTCTAATCATTTTTGTTACCAAGGTTCATAATTTATTTTTATAAAACTCTATAGGATTGCTAGTATTTTTATGGCAATATGCCCACTCTTAATGTTGGAAAAAATGAGTGGACTAAATTTTTTATCTGAGTTTATTTAGTGTTTTATTTAGACCCCACTTGGAGGAATGAACATGGCAGATTACATAAGGATGTGGTAGAATATGACATAGACAAATAAACAAAGCATACATCTATAGATTTTTAATACATCTATCAAACACCATAATGTAGCTTATATCCATTTTATTAACTTGTGGTACATGTACATCTTATATTACACTTCACCAATCTTTATTACAAACTTCTTCTTAAGTACACACCATATTTTTTCCTTTCTATATTTTTTTTTCTCTATATCACTATATGTATACACTTCTATTTATGTGAATCTATTTATCTTTCTACCTATATTCACATGCTATTATGCACGTATCTTATATCTTATATCTTAATCCTTACATATGTATATTACATCAAGATATGTGTCCCTTGTCCTTTCTCATATCAATTAATACTTGCTTCAAATTAGTTGGGTGTACCACAATTAGATTGTAGTACATGATCTATCTAATTTTTCTTGTAGGGTTTTATTCTATCTGAAACTATCCTTTGGTGCCTTTTCAAGTGTTCACCATTAGCCTCCATTAGACTTCATTTTCAAAATTTCAACCTAATGGGAGAGTAAAAGTTCTATATTACTAACACTAAATTTATTTATGTTTTGTACCACATATTTTAAAAATTCAACCCTAGAAAGAAAATAGACATGATAATGGTTTTGTAGTTAATATATTGTGGGTAGTGGTCCTCAACTATAGAATCATAGTGAGGTTGAGTTTTACATATCATTTTGGATCTATGATGCAGGAGCATCTAGAAGATTCAATCAGTTGGGACAAAGAACATTCAATTATAGAGAGTGACCTTAGAGTTTATTTTGTTCCTTAGTATGATGACTAGTTCAAAAGTTGCAGATTAAAGGGTTTGTTTTCAGGTATATCTAGTTTATCCACCAGAAGTTTCAGAGGTTTGCATGAAGATTTGACTAAGTTATGACTATCGGTGTTCCGATAGTCATTATGTCGCTTTAGTCGGTGTTCCTAAAAGAAGGTGATGTGATTCTAGTAATCTGAGATGTTGTGGATTCGTTAGTGGTGATTCGTGGATGTTTTTAGATTGTGATCTATCTATGTTGTTGGTTCACATCGATTGTTGTGCTTGTGATTGGTGATTTTCTTCTGGGAGTTCATGTTTTTCATGTTCATGGCCAATAGGGTGGTTGTAGCGTGTTGTGGATCTTCGAGGCTAATTGTTTAAGGTGTTCCATGTTTGAGAAGTGTTGTTTTGGGTCCCTACTATGTTTTGGCTAACATTGGTTGATTCACATTGATAATTGCTTATTGATTTGGGCCGATATTTTGTACACATTTTCATATTTTGTTGGGCCAACATGTAGTTGATGTTATCCTAGATGCGGATATATATGATCGATTGTTTATACCATTTGAGGCATGGGGAAGAACAAGAAGGAAGCATAGTGTGAGATGTGTGAGTTCCATGTGCAAATAATGTTCTAATAAATCGAAGAGCAGTCGATAGAATGAAGTCATGAAGCACGGTGACAAAATGTTTTGATCTAGAAAGATCACATAGCAGAGAAATCATGGAACGGAAGGAAGAAGCGATGGAAGAAAATTATTATATGAATTATTTGTAATTCCTGGGCTGTGACCTAGTATATGTAAAGCCTGAGTGGCATATGTAATGTGTTTTGAGATCATAATATAATGAGGAGTGAACTTTGAAGGCAGGGTTTTTCCCAGGATAATTCTGGTGTCATGTGTTCTTGCATCTTTATGTTGATTATCTGTTAGTTTTTGTTGCATCTATAAGATCCAAGTGTTAGTTGTTTAGGCTGCAAGGTGGGACAGTCCCTCATCGGACCCTCCTACCTTGGACTACATCAATCTAGAATCGTGTAATTTATTGTACTTGAAAAAAGTGAGCACATAATTTTTTTTATAATTGCACACTTGACAAGGGAGATATATATTTTTTTAATATATCAATGAACCTAAAATTGAATATCAAATAATGACATACATAAGTTTTGGGTTTTTCTGTCCCATCTTTGGAAGATGATATGGAACAAGAAGACAACAATAAATTTTTTATTATATATTTTAGAATGCATGAAGCTATATTCTCTTAATATGTGAACAAATAATATTTCAAATTGATTTTTCAATCATTTTAAGAGACAACTTTAATAAGATATTTTATGTTGATATGATACTTCACATAACTATACAAGTTATAGTATTTTTGTTGGCACAATTAGTTTATTTTTATTTGGTTTTATTTGTTGTTATTTGGGGTGAATTCATTTTTTCAAAGATAAATTATAGTTGTACTTAAATATTGAACACTTTTTTTTATCAATCATAGTAGGATATACTTATGGGAAACATGATTAGTTTTTCTTATATGGCATTCTTTCTAGAGGATAGAGTAGTTTAAATGTACTTTATTCTTTTAAATATTGATGTGGTACTTATGAGATTAGTTCATTTTTTACTAAAATGACACTTTGTATGCTATCATTCTCATTCAGGTTGATTGTACTATGATTAATTATATTGATAGCCATTCCCTTAGCAGGGAACACTTAAGAAAGGACATCTATAGATGGTTGAAATTAAAAGGACTACATTAAAATAGATTTGACAATATATTTTGAAAACAATCTTGTTGTATGATTTTAAGAACCAATCACTCAAATATGACATACAAACTCCTTCCAAATTATATATGGTTGTAGATTTATGGTTTTATTTAAATATTGCAAGAAAAATAACAAAGTTTTAGATTAATCTCGATAAAATTTAGATAAATATTATAGTATGAAGGAGACATAAAAAATAATTTTGAACAATCATAACATGAGTAACACTTAAAGGGCAACAATTCTCATTAATTTTAATGTTTATGTAGCAAATAAATGACTAGTTTTGTAAAGATAAAGACGTGGTCAAAAATATTTGAATGACTAGATAGGATAGATTGGGGGCTAAATTAGATGGCTATATTTATGCAATTTTACTATAAAATATAATATTTATTTTAAGAAGACTATATCACAAATAAAATTTGATGTATATTAACTTCAATATGTAATGTGAAAATAAATTTAGTCATATTAAGTGAAAGAAGGCAAATTTTAATATGATGGAATTAAAAATAATAACAATAACACAATCAATGGATTAAATAATACAAATAAATACACAAGGAAAAATATCTAGCAAATTCTATAATTTATTCTAAAAACTATCAACATGCCCATTGAACCTATGGGTCCAATTACTCATTTTATATTGATCAAAGTTCAAAGTTTACTTTGTTTGGTGAATTTCACCATTATACACTTAATTTGTTTGTATACTATTTATTGTGACTATAAATAAACTTTGTTGTATGCTCATCTTAATATATAATGTTGTAGTGTTGTAAATTGCATACCCTTGCAATTTCACACCTCACAATGTCCTCTCTTTAGTACTATGGCATAAAAATTTTGATTTCAAAATACTAGCTCCTAAAATCTCCATTTTTGATAGTTTTATGATGTTCTCAATTCTTTGAGTTGAAAATTTTCTAGATGAGAATGATCTACGTGGATGTTCATGTGACACACTAGTGTCTTGTGAAATTCATAATTCTAGTGGTCATTGGAGCATTACCTTCCCATTGCTTTTTTAGATGCAATGCTCCTGCATGCACTTGCATTGAACAAAATCAACTCGACATGCTATTTTGAAAAGAAGGAAGGTTTATTTTCTCTCATTCCCTCTCATACATTTGGCTCTCACAACTTTTGAAGTTCTTCCATTTTGATTACACAACAATATTTTCTTACTTTGCATGATACTTTCTTGAAGTTATTTGATCACCATCTTCATAGAACTAGTATAACAGCAACCTTGAAGCAATAAATTTTCTCTTGGAGATTTTCTTCAAAGCTTCTAGGCAATTTCCTTTTATTTTGTTGTTCCCTTCCTTTTATCTTTCATTTTATGATAGCATTTGAAAATATCAAGTACATTAGCATATTCATTAAACCATTTATATCTCAAGCTATTGTATTTTATTTTGAAGCTATCATATTTGTATTTCTTCAAATGTTATAAAACAATCGTAGTTTTCATGGAGGTAGAAATTTCAAAATGGGGGTTTGACTAAGGAAAGCCCCTAAACAACCAAACAAACAAAAATCTTCTATTCCTTTGCATGTGCAAGTTATTAGTCA
This sequence comes from Sequoiadendron giganteum, assembly GCA_007115665.2. Taxonomy (NCBI): domain Eukaryota; kingdom Viridiplantae; phylum Streptophyta; class Pinopsida; order Cupressales; family Cupressaceae; genus Sequoiadendron; species Sequoiadendron giganteum. The sequence continues at coordinate 400,963,797 of CM021110.1, read as the reverse complement.
AGAAGATAAACTTAATTTGATTGTATCTTTTGTACTTCTCTATTTTTTCTTTCTATTTTAATAGTTAATTCTATCATCATTTCTACCATGTAAGATATTTCTCAAATTTTTGTAAATTTTTCATTTGCATTTTTGTGTGTGTAGGTATAAGTTTTGGACATTCTATGTTTTCTATTTCACGTTTATGTTAGATGATGTGTTAGATGATAGTGTGACATGAAGATGTCTACACTCCCCACTAGTGTCCATGGTTGAGACTTCCAAAAAGCTACAAAATATTCTTTGAGATTATTTCTCTCTATTTTTATATAGATTGGTTTGTAATTTTTATTATGCAAATATATAATTTCACCAATTCTTTATAATTGGATATTTTAAATTATAGTTAAGTATTTTATATAAATCCATTTGCACTTTCTAGTTATAAATAGTTATAAAAGGATAATCTAAATAGTTTAAGAATTGTTGATTCATCCTAGTGTATTATGTGAATGGTAATCTTGAAAGACTTGGGTTATTTCCATTAGATTACTTTCCATACAATACAAATGTAAAAAAAAAAATCAAATTAAATGAAACAAGACAACCATTAATATGATATAATTTCAAAAAGCAATAATAACACAACAAATAACATAAATTAATAAATAAGAAAAAACATCTAACAAATCAACATTCCCATTAAATCTAAGGGTTCAATTTCTCATTTTATATTGATCAAAGTTGAAACTTTACTTTGTGTGATGAATTTAAACACTATGCACTTAATTTTTTCTTATACTATTTGTTGTGACTATAGAATTTTTACTTTTATGAATTTCACCACTATACATACTATGCTTAATTTTTTGAATACTAATTTTTGTGACTATAAATTATTTACTATCTTTAGACTTGAGGTAATATGACAACCCTTTAGTTCAATTATATAGCTATGTAATATATTTAAACCTTTTTTCATCAAAATATTTTGATTATGTAGAGTGGGTAGAGATATTATCAATTGTGTAGAAAATTAATTTAGTTTAATCAAATCCAAGAGTCTTGGTTCACAGGAGAAGTATCTATGAAACCAATATTCAACATTAGATGTAGAGAGCATCATGATTAGTTGTGTTCATTTTCTATCTTTTTTGTCTCTTCTCATGTATGAAACCCACTTTATTTTTTGGACTGCAAGAATCAGGTAGCCCCCCTATAAACTGCACTGTGCTTGGTAAACTTTTTTCATGTGACCGATGATGCTAGTGTGACACACCCTCCAATACCATGGGGATGGGGGGGAATATACCTCATGAACTCTTTCCTGCATCAAGATGCCTTAGCCAATCGAGCTAACCCCCCTGCCCCTTGTATTATACCCACTTCAAAAATAAAGTTGTCCATAATTTTTTTTGTTCCTTTACTTCAATTTTTGGTATTATATTTTATAAATTGTTCAATCCTTAGCTTTTCTTAGGCATATATGTAAAAATACATCTAGTTTGAATCTTAATACAAAGTTCATCTATGGTAAATTTTTCTTATCTATTAATAAATATACCAAACATCACAACCCTTTGATTGGCCTTTTTGTTCCAATAAGAAGTTACATAATTTATGATGTGTATTCCCATTTTCACAAATTTTCACTATTATAAGACTTAATAGTGTCCACTAGTTGCATTGTAATTTATAGTACACTTGTAATTTAATTGAAAATGCAAATATAACCAATAAGAAAATTTAGAATCTTTAGGAAAAATTTCTTTAGAAACTAGTCATCTTTCAAACACCATCTATTTAATTGCAAGAAAACCATAAATTTGTGTACCATGTGGCTATTTCCTCACAAATTGCAACTAAATCTTCTTAATAATAGTTTCTCAAGATCAATTTTTCTAGCAATTCCAACATTTATTCTTTGGTGGATATTCAAATCTCCATTAAATTCAATGGTTTATAGTCTTGGTAGCGAATTTGGTGGAAAACATATCGTTACGATAACTTATTGAATTGTGCTCCAAATGACCTCAAATGTAGACTATATTAGAAGAAATATGTACTTGATAAACCCTCTAGACATTAAAAAGTTGTTTATTTTTAGTTGGAGCGAATTAGGTGGAAACCCTAATTATGAGAAAAATCCTTGAAATATACTCCAATTTTATTCAAAATTATACTACATTAGATTAAATGTAAGCTTAAAAAACCCTTTAAAAATTAGGAAAAAATCACCAAAATTCGAGAGAGATATGCTTCCAAAAATGACCTCCAAAATTAAAAAAATGTCTTGCCTTCAGGGTGCCAAGATCATGCTTTAATATCACTTGTAATGAAACAAAATACACAAGAAATAAATATAATAAGATATTTGATGCAAATACTTGATAATAATATACCATTTCAAGGGGCCAACCTCCTAATCTACTTTGAGGGGGATACCTCCAATAGTATTTAATAAGAGCATAATACTATTTATGATGATAATAACTATCCACTAGCTCCTATATATAACTGATTATTCCTTGGTTGTCATCTAGGTTGACTTAGTTGATTAACTATAACCCTTAGGATGACCTAGATACCTATATATGATTATATAACTCATTTAAGAGTTAAGGTAGTGTTGGTAAGCAGATTTGTCACTGCAAATTTTAAAGTGACTCGCCCAATGAGTAATGACAAACATCCCAAAAATTGGAGAAGTTGTTAGCAGACTAACAACTTTCCTATATGTTTGAGAGGGGTAGCTTTGGCATATGATGGGTGTTTTTAGGGTTTTTTTATGTACTTTTAACCTAAAAGTACATAAAAGAAAAGGAAAAAACTCAAGAAATCTGAATAACATAAACCCTACTGACATAATATGAATACCAACTAGGACTTCACAAGATATGAAAATTACAAGGAGCAAATCACCACAAATCATGTTTTGATGTGCAACAATAATGAAAGTGTAAAAAATCTCAAGGTATATGAAGAGACAAGTTGCTTCAACACATTCAAACCAAGATACCGAGATATGAGTGTGTTTGTTACATCAATTGCATCTAAATTACCAATGGTTTGCATAGTTACACAAAGGGATTACTAATTTAGCATATGAGAAATCAATAATAATAACACAAAAACACATTTCGAACATATGAACCAAAACAAATTTTTCATTATCTTTATGAAATTATATAATTCCAAAAACCCTTCTATACATAGTGTCAAACCAAAAGTACTTATAATTTTGTCCAAAAAGTTCTCAAAAAAATTCCCCTCTAAAAGAGTCCCCTTTACATTTAAAAAATCCTTGTATTTATAGGCTTCTTTCATATAGCTACCCTTTAACTACTTTGAAACTACCTCAACTACCTTTTTGAAACACAATGGTTTACAAAAAAGTAGTTCAAAACCAATAACTTTGAAAAAAAGACCAAGTTATTGGTTTGTTGAGGTAGGTACAATGTCATTTTTTCAATCCATAGGTCATCCATTCAACAACAACTTTGTCTTCAAGGACATACATTCCAATTGCATATTAAATGTTGACCATTGTAGCCATCATGAACTGAAGCCTTCCTAAGGGTAGCTTTCTTAACCTCAATCATGCAATATCACATGGCCTTCAAATGTAAACTTTACACTATTGAATAGTAAATTATAGAATATATCTACTTCAATCGACTTACATCACCTTTAATCCATGATGTACTTTCTTCACAAATTCATCACACAAATCCAATACAAATTTTGCACCTTTATTTAATGTTACAAGAAAGAGAATATCTACAACTTCTTCAAGAACCTAAACTACATTGAAGTTTAATTCTTCACGCTATAACCTCCTGACCTTGATTTTCCTTATGTCCAAGATAGAGTTTAATTTACAAAGTTACATGCACAAGAATTCATTTGCAAGAGGTGCACCTCCAACTTGGAAAATTGCTCCCATTTGTATAATAAAATACCCATCTTTTGTGACTATACACATATCACCACCAAGAAAATTATTATTGACACTCTTAAAAGCTAATACTCCAAAAGGATCTTAAAAAAGACACATCTTTAATAGAGGCCAATGAAAGGAATAATAGCTCCTGAAATTGACCAAAAGTAAAACCCAAAATGGCATATCCCTTATTATTGTTCAAAGCATATATGAACCATATGCTCATTGGAGTTGCTTCCCACATAGGTACCCATATGGTAGCACTAGCTTTTTGACAATACCATATATATTTTCGCTTGCCAATGTGCCTTATTCCATTTCCATTATGGTTGTATCCCTTCTCTAAAGTTGCTAGGTTAGCATAGAGACTAAGGAATCGAGTAAAGGTGGACTAGTCTTAAGTTACACCAAGATGATGCATTTGAAAGAAGATCCCTAGAACCTCTCCATATGTATATACAACAATCATGGTATTTCATGTCCCCCACATTACATATAGGCATTTTTTAAAGAGTAGTTGTGCCTCTCTTGCTAATTATTTAAATTTGGTGATACTATCTTACAATTCTTGAATCACTGTCACTACTTCATTTATAATCCACTTCTCTTGAATAAGTTTTAAATCAGCTCAACATGCAGTGTTACCTACCATTAGTTTGGGTGGATATTTTGGGAAATGCAGGTTTGCAATAATTGAATATATGTAGAGGGGTCTCCAAGTAAGTTGCATGTAGTTGATTGCATGATGTCTCCATCCATTCCTTCATTGCAGGGAAGGCGTTAACATCTCTGTTTGATTCATGAATTGAAATTCAAACTCTCAATTTTCTTTTATGGATTTCCCTTATCGGTGCAAGCTGATGAATGCATGTCTCTTACACCATCTTTAACTCTTGTGATCACAACTTTTCTTAATGTTTTTCTTTGAGTAATCTTGTCAAACATTCTATGTTATGACAAATTCACGGATAACAATTCACTGTCAAGACAAATTCATTTCAAGGAAAATTCACCACCAGCAATTCACCACTGCAAAAAATAAATCATCGCATTAAAAATTTGTGGTGAATTTTCCTTTAGATGAATTTGTTATGACTTGAATTTTTCATTTCCGACGGTGAATTTTTCAACAATGAATTTTCCTGATGTCTTATGAAATATGCATGATCCGTGAGTGCATTTCAAACTAGAATATCTACCAATTGCATTTTCTTGAAAGTTTCTTGAGCCTTTACAACACATCCATTCTGCAATCATTTCAATGCTTAATATCACAACTCTTTAAGGTGTTTTATCAAACAGTTCACGTACCTTGTCTATATTTTCATACTCTACACGCATGTATGCCAGACCACTTGAAAGTATAACTCTTGAAAAACATTGCAGTTGCGCCATGATTTGATGGATGCTCATATGCTGTTCTAGCGCACCATTTTGGTGTAGGCATAGAGGATGCTAACAAATATTGCATGTTTTAGCTTTATAACTACCAAATGCATTTTCTTTAAAAATTTCTAGAACCATTTCAACAAATCTATCATGCGTGAATCTTGTAACTGTGGCATTCCATGAGATTGAGTCTGTTTGAGTCTTTCTTTCAAACAATAGATATTCCATGCAATGCTTCCACGTTCTCAATCACATCTACTAGAGTAACTGTAACTGAAACATCTGACAAAAATCTCCATATTTTTCTTGGAGGGATACCCATGATGTTTGCAGAGATTGTGGAGTTCAACTTCACTCCTTAGCTATAATTCCCAAGCATGATTTTCTTGGGTAGTTATGATAACTACCTCATCGCTTCAACCATCGGTCTATTGAGAGTTATCTAAAACCTTCCCTTGGTGTTTAATGAAGAGTTGTGAAGTCACGTAAAATTGTGTAATGTGAGGGAGGTTAGTAATCTTCATAAAATTGTGCACTTTAAGTAGATTTGTTAACTTATACAAAACATCATGCTTTTAAAGATGGTTATGAATTTATTTATTTTTTAGATGTTTAAAATTAGTTTACAATTTGTGTTGTTCATTTTTGGAGAGAGTTATTAACTTACACAAAACTACACATTTTGTGCATATTTATTAACCTTCATAAGATTGCATATTTTTAATGGACTTATTAACCTTCACAAAACTGTCGATCAATCCTCTATCAACATTTGAAATAACTTTCAAACCTAGAACTTCTAAAACTCATCTGTCAAGCCTCCAAATGTGATGAAGGATAAAACAAGCTTAAATTTTGACTGGATCAATATATTCTCATGAAACTTTGCCACATTGTCAATAATGATTCCACAAACCTACCTAACAAACCATTTTTCCCTAGCTATTACAAAACTCTAGATTTAATTATTTTTGTAAATCACCCTATGAAAAATTGAAGTTTTCAAAGATCCTAAACCAAAAGGCATCTTGACCTACAAACTTGTGAAATTAGGCTAAATGAAGTCAGGAACACTATTGTAAAAGGATTTTGCATAATCTATTATATATATTTTCAAATTTAATTATTTTCATGATTTTTCACACCGGGTGGCTACTTTGAAGGATTTTTGGATGAAACAAGGGATGATTCTCCTTAAAATTGATGTACCTTTTGGAAAAAAAAAGAAAAGGTATGACACTTAAAATATAGGTGAAAATAAAAAATGGTGTGGAAAATACATGCCATCATCAATTTGCAACTAGAATCAACTCATCAAATGTGTTCGATTCATGACAACACTTATCGTTTTGACAAAAAAAATTAAAAATTGTGGTATGAAAATGAGGCCAACGGTTGGTTCTAACTAGAGATGGGGACTACAAAGGATGTAGGATGAATCCATAATCTCTACAAAGGACTAGTGCCTTAACTATTGGGCAATAGATTCACTTGAGGAAACGACTCAAGAGACTAAAAGGAGAAACTAAACAAAAACCATAAATAAAACGCATGACACAAAGAACACAAAGAAAAGAGAACACACACAAAAAAAAATCCTACTTAACTTATGTACATGGTAGATGCCCCCACCTCAAACTTCTCTAGTTTGATCGTGAAAACCTATTGACAAGTTGGGCAAAATAGATGCCATGGTGGAAAAATGGATGGAAACCCTTAAGTACCTGCGAATTCAATTATATTTTTTCTCTTTGAACTTTAATTCCAAATTTTTTGGTATGTGTAGTTTCCCTAAATGAGGCCATGTATCCAAACAACTAGTATTGCAAATTTAATCTTTTTAATGCACCTTTAACGATTTGGATCTATAACTAGATGACTTGAATATTCCTGAAATTATTTTACCTTCACTAACATGATTTCAATTGGGAATGCTAGACAATATTTTGCATTTGAAGATACATTCCCATTAGGCTTTACTTGCATAAGGTTATTTTCATTCTCCACTTCTTTTTGATCTTGTATTTGACTTGTGTCATTATGGGAACATATAATAGGTTTTTCCTTTTTGATACATGCATGCTCTAATGAATCTACATGATGAGGACTATTTTCTAAAGACCAATGCTAAAGAGAGAAATAATTTTTTGTATCAACATTATCATTAATTCCTTCATTTTCACATCTTGATTGTATGTGTACTAGAGTAGAGATCTATTTTACCTCATCTTCACATTTTTAAATTTCTTAAGCACAACACATTTCTTCAAGAATTGATTCCTTTACAGGATAATATTCTACCTTTATACTCTTTTGGTGAATGATATAATATAACCCAATTTTCTTCATTTGATACAAAGGCTTCTTTAGATGTATGATTTTCCCCTAGTAAGGATTCAAGGATATGAACAAGAAAATGAGAAGCTCTTTCATTACATAGAAATTAAATGTCTAAAGTTTTAACACAACAATTAGGAGCGAAGGTCTCATTAAGTTGAGCATTCTTTTGAACCTCATTAGATTGATCAACACTCATACTTTTCTTGTTCAAATTTTCAAACTAGCTTTCAATTGACTTTCTTATACATGAAAAATTTGCACCTCCTATTGTGTAATGTGACTCCTAACATAAATTTTAACATAAATATCACTTCAGAATTTCATCCATATATGATATATCAAATGCAACTCATTAAGAATAATCTGGAATGATTTAAAATGCTCTGTTAGATAAACAATAGTATTACTATCTTCCTTACAGATTCCTTGAAGCTCAGATGCAGTTCCTCAATGATAATCCCCTTAAGAACCAAAGGGGTTTCATCTTTTTATCCTAGGGATCGTTGGGTTTTCATCCAATGATCATAAAATCGTATGGGTTTTTGTCCACAAAAGGAATTAGAACACAAGTATCCTGAAATACTGAAGAAAGAATGTAATAATTCCATGCCTATTTCAAGAATTAACTCCCTACATTTATATTCTAAAAATTTCCCTCAAGGAATAGGTTGGCTTTGAGCCAAAATGGCACCAAAGCCCAAAATTGAATTTCAACATGCTACACTAGATCGGCCTTAAGACAAAAGTAGATTCTTTTGAAATTAGTGTGCCACCTTGCGAACATATCCACTCACTTCCCTAGCCCCTTCCTTCTTTCTGATATTTCATAATTGATGTTGCATGATCCAAAGGTGACTTATCCTTTATGCTTGTTTAAGTAGGTGCTAGTTGCCTAACATAGTCAACTTCTAACAATAATATCTCTCTGGTACCTAATCCATTTCTCTTGAGATTTGGATATGATATGTAGGTGTGATCATAGATGCTATGTTCCAAACCACACACCAGAATGTGCTCTTGTAGAGGAATCTGGAGGAATCCTCAAAAGTGATCTTGCTCTGGTATAGTGAACTTGAACTGACGACCTTCTGATGGCGATATCTTTCTGGTACATGATCCTTTTTTCATGAGCTCTAGATATGATGTATGTGTTGAACACCTAGAATATAGAGAGGGGGGTGGATTAGTATTCTCTTAAACCACTTAAATATGTATTTAAAATGTTTCATCCAATTTGTAAAAATGAAAAGAAGCAATTAAAAAATGCATCACATCACACAACACAAGAACACCAAATTTACGTGGAAAACTCAAGAAGGAAAAAACCATGGCGAGGATTAGCTCACAATATATTATAACCAGTTACAAGATATTACAAAAGGGCTCACTACCAGGTAGAATCACTATTTGGATGAATCATTTTCCAAAGAATAAGAGATAAAGAAGAAAGGGCGCTTCATTGCCAAGATTTGAACTAATACAATGCATCTACAATATGCTAGAGACAATTCCATTGAAGCTCAATATATTGAATTAAAACACTTCATGTTTCTCAACACTTACACCCACTCTTCTCTTCTTCACATCACATTCACATACTTTGCTTAGAAATTTGCATCACCAACACATATCTCACTACAAGACTGAAATGAACTTACATTTATATTCGCAAACACCTACATCATCAATTAGGTTGGCCTAATTAGATGAAATATGCAATACATCAACCTATTGGCACAAGATCCAACCATACATGCCTCACAAAATAAACCAAAACTTGTAACACATCAAAATAGGTCGATAGGGACCTATAATTACTCCCTTAAGTTTAATTAATTCATAATTTAACTTCACACAACCCCAAACTCTTTAGGTTGGGACCAAATAGTAGAGACTGGTGACATGAGCCGTCTATTCATCCATGAAAAAATGTGCGAACCACCAAAAAATTTGATACTTGGACTATAAACACTTCTGACACATGTAAGCATTCCCAAAATAAAATATTATTCCACGATGGAATGTGAAGCATTCCAATCATGTACTCTATATCAATAACACTGTCATTGTCAAGTCTGATACTTTGTCATCATTATCTTCAACACCAAAGGACATTAAGACATGAAACTTTGGATTTGGATTCCTTTGACATACACCAAAATTTCCTTAGAACTACATAGCCATATTTTGCATGGAAAAGCAATGCAAACCTCAAAAATGGTTTACTGTACACTAAAAACTATACTGTGGGACTTAGAAAAATATCCAACACATTTGTTCTGCTCTGGATCAAAACATTTGGCATTACTAACAACACTATATTCAATCATGCTCATTAAACAATTGTACATCAATGTTGACATCAACGACAACACCATAAATACTCATGCTCATGTTGCCAAAAATCTCATCAATGACAAGTGAACTTCCAACAATCTCCCCCTTTTTCATTGATGGCAACATGCCCAAAATTCTTCTCTAGATATTCTCCAAAATACTCTCCAACCAACTATTTTCTCAACTACTCTACCCCTTTGACATCAATGGAAAGGGTACACTATTCAAGCATACATACTTACTCCCCATAATTGATATATATATACACATGAGAGTAACTCCCCCTAACAATGCTATCCATAAAAAATGACCAAAACTTGCATTGCTATACTATTCACTATCTTCCACATAAATCTAAAATTGCATAAATAGAATAGAAATGTACACAATCAACTAGAAGAAGGAAAAATTCTTTTGTATGACTACTTCAATTTTGCAAGGAGTTCCTCCCAATCCTTTTTACCATCTTCCCAATCCTTCTTGACAAAGCCAAGCATGCGGCACTGATTTTCAAACTACATGAGGAGTTCTTCACCTTCATTCAGAGTACTGGGTATCGGATTTAATCTTACTACCTTCTCTACATTAGCCAGAGCACCAATCAAGGATGCAAATATAACATTTACCAAGTCTCTAAGCTGATCAAATTGCACTATAATATTTTATTTTTGTTCTTGTAGTTGAAAGAACTGTTCATGCAAATTCTTTATTGCCAACCTTGTATTTCCATCTGCAACATTAGCTGGATCATATGCTCTAGAGGCCTTATCAATTCGAGACTCAATGGAGTCCATCTCATCCTTTATGTTATTTATGGAGCTAGGCCATTTCAAACATAATCACAACAAAATCTTTGTTTCCTCACCATAATTTTGAATATCCTTAAGGTTGTTTTTTAGCTTACCATATGAAGTAGCACACTTGTCTTAAAAATCTACCAAAATTCTCTCATTTACCTTCTTATTTACCTCCTTTTCCAAATTCTCCTCTAAACCAGTAGAATATTCATTGAATGATTCAAGAATTAACCTCAATTGTTGTACATTGGATAAAGAATTATCAACATTTGCACCAAGGAAGCTTTCTTGTAGTAATTTCACTGCCTCATCAATCATCTCAACACTCTTTTGACGATTCTACCGAATCTCCTTTTTTGTAGAGGTGTGAGATGCATCACCAAGTTGCATCTTGTGCAAGGTGGATATCTCATTCATTTCAACTTGGCCTTGCTGAATTGGGATTTGTAGAAAATGTGTTGATACTACCAGTTGGAATTGGAGTTGCATATCTAATAAGCTTTTCAAGGAATCTTTGGAGGCTCTAGAGGACTCACTAACCATCTTCACACTTTCTTCATCCTTTTTTCATCACCCTTTTCCTTTTCACTAATGAATTCTTCAACTTTCCCATCATCCGTCTCCTCGTATACACTTTTGCACTCATCGTTAGTCTTCTTCTCTTCTTCTACTTTCATATTATCATTTTCCTTGTCACCAATTTTGGAGTCTTTCTTAGCATTATTTTCTTTTTTATCAGACTCTTTATCTTCCAAAAGAGGAAAGTCTTCAGTGTTTTGTGCATATGTATTCTTTGGGTTTTCTTGTATGATTTCTTCTCCTTGCTCTGCAATTTTCTATGTGTCTAGAGGTGTGTTATGCTCTGTTTGTTCTTCCTCCTACATTTCACCGTACTTTTCTGCTTCAACAACATTCTCTTCTACCAAAGGTGTATTATCAGTAACATATTCTTGCACATTTTCTCCTTCAGCTACATACTCATGTTCTAGAGCATTCTCATGTTGTGCATCTTCTAGTTCATTCACTTCAGTGATAGACACATCATCATGCAATTGTTCAATTTGTTGTCTAAAGACATTCCTAATTTTTTTTTTAGATTGGAAACCTTTTCCACTATCTCATTTCTTAATATTTCTATATCTTGTTTGTCCCTTCTCATTAAGGTATTAACCCTCTGCTTAGTCCTAAATTCTTAATTATACAATTGAGCTAATTTAGCTTTATCCTCATCTAAAAGAGAATAACTAATCTTCTCCAAAGAAAATGTCCTTAACTTGGCATCTTCATTTATGGCCTCTTGCCTTCTTGCATATAATACACTTTTCAATTCCTCACATAATTAAATGTTTATATCCTTCATCCTAACATCAAAAGAAATAATGTACCTGACAATTGCTTCTTCAATGGTGGATTTTTCCAAATCATCTATAGTAGGGTATAATGCAATAGTCTCTTCTAGATTCCCATATATTGAAATACAACTCACTAATGCTTCAAGCTTCATGGGACTCTATTTTTAGACTAGAGGAGTCTTCTTCTTTCCTTTCCCTTTGGTAGATTTTCTTTCCTTTTTGGACTTCTTCTCCCCCATATGAATCATGAAAGCTTGTTTCTTCACTTCTACCTCACTTTCAATATCCATAATATAATTTTTTTCTTTCTTTACACTTGTCTCTACTTCAGAGACACTAGTTTTTCTTTTCCAAACCAATTGTTGTCCTTATTCTTGTTCTTCTTCCTTGTCATCAACATTTATGCTCACATACTATTCTCTTCTTTCCTTTTTTTTTCTCTCTTCTACAAATCACTTTGTTGTTTTGTAGGGGCACTAGAAGATTATTTTCTTTTCAAATCAACTGTAGGTTTAGTCCCAAAGGACTTGGCAACAATCAAAGAGGGGTTAGAGGTCACAGCAAACCTTTTTGTGCTTGGGGTACCAACCAGAGTGATATATGTTCTTTTGGATTCTTCCACAAGGATTTTTGGTAAGCCCATAATTCCCACAACTCGAGCTTTCATTTTCTCTATGTTTTTCTTGATCTCCTTTGCTTTGTGCTCCATATGCACAACATTTTATTTCTCCTCATATGTCCCATATCTCTCTTCTTTAGGATCTCTTGGCATTCTCAACATGTGATATGAAAGATCGGTAATCACACTCTCTTCTTCCTCATTTCCCATTTTGAGAACCCATAATGTCCTTGGCTCCATAGCTTCCATCATACAATAGTCTTTGCTTACCATAAAGATAATATCATTATTATATTTCTCAACCACACTCTTAGGAATCCTTTCTCTTTCCTGCATCTAAGATTGGAATGTTTTGAAGAATCCCCATAGGGCTTCATCTTTATATGTTGAATCCAGATATCTTAACACATGATCTCTAATTTGTCTAGCCACCAACACATTGTCTGGCCATACTACATTCCTTACATGAGGCAACTATCTAAGAAAGTAAAAGAATAAAATTATGATCAAGGTACCATATCGGAAAGGGTACCAATAATCCTTATTTTTCTAAAGATTCTCCAATAGTTGTTGCCTCAACAATTCACACAGGTCAAAATTTGCACCTTTCTTCACCATTTCATATGCAATATTAATTGTAGTAGTAGAAACAAAGTTTTTCTCTATTTTTGAAGAAAATTTTATATCCAATCATCATCGATGCGTATTTTACAATTGGGTCTTCAATGTTCTTAGCTATCAAGTCTCTCTTATCAAATTTTACACCAGTTAATTTCATCGTACTTCATTTTTCACCAATTTAAAAGTTAGAATTGGTCTTTCAGAACACAAACCTAATGGCTTCTTTATTGATCATGTGTTATAGGTCGAGCTATATGAATCTATCATGGATTTTGCTGAATGTATGTCTAACCCATTCATCATTATAGAATAAAACAAGAAAGTAATTCCACACATCTAGTTTCTTCTTCAATAAACTTTCATACTTGGGTTTCTGTAGCACAGGGAAAATTCATGGATTAGCAATACAAGCATAACTCAAAACTAAACCTAAGCTAATAATTGAGAACAATGGAAAACTATATAAACAATGCATAAATGAACGATTTTATGAAACATCCATGTAATTCCATGAATCACCGCCATTAATCTTCTCCATTTCATTGTATTATGATACTTGCCCTCAGATTTTAATTAAGCATGCAAGTGTGGCCTCATGAAAAATGATAATAGCTTGAAACATTGAAGATTCTAAAGTTGCTTCCAAAACTCATAAGATTTTAGGAGGTAAAGCCAATTTATAGAAAATATGATTTTCGAATGAAAAACTCAAATTAAAAGATAAGTTGATGATTGGGATTAAAAGATGTGACATGCAATAGGATTAGGGTTAAATTAGTGTAAGTGATAAAGCATAAATGGTGGGGATTAAATTAAATAATAATTTAATCACTAGTGGAAACTAGTTGAGACACAAAAGAATATAGATTGCATGAGAAAAGACTGTTTGTTATAAACAATCAAATATTATCTCACCAGATAATTGAATGATCAAATTAGATCTAGACATAAGTGATAAATGACTAATTAGATAACAAAGAGATTATCTAATTATAGAGGAATATACTATGGATAAATCTTTTTACGAATTAAATAATGATTTAATTCAACATTCAAGATTTTGGGATTAAATTAAATAAATAAAGATTTATTTAATTAAAGGGAGAAAAGGCTAATGAATAAATAATTAATTAAAGTGATTATTTAATTATATTTGAAAGTGTGACACGAATTAATTAAATAACTAAAAATGATTATTTAATAGAAGATAGATTTAATTAGCCACATAATTAAATAAATAATATTTATTTAATTAATCAAGAAAGAATAAAGGTAAGAATGTATTAATTAAATAATTAAAGTTATTTAATTAATAGAAGACATACGACTTTAGAAAATAATTAAATAATTAACATTATTTAATTATGAGAAATGAAGATGAAAGAAGTATGAAGAAGTTAAGGGTCGCAGGCCTAAGACAATTTTTAGTGTCTACAGTTTCCCCCTCTTTGATACAATGTTGTTTATCACATTGTGTCAAAGAAAATCGCTCAAAACATGCCCCAGTGACATCAGGATAGGGTAGTGCCCCCTTAAAAGAAATTTACAATTTTTTCACAAAACAAATAAAAAATTTAAAAATTATTCTGAAAAGTCAATTTGATAGCTAGGAAAGTGATGCTGAAGTTGGTTTCGAATTTCATTAAGTTTAGAGCGTCTGAAGTTGTTTCAAACATGACAATAAGTGCATCTAGTTATAAATCTAGGTCAAAACCCTAATTTTGATGGGGTATAAATAGGAATGTGGCAAATTTGAGTTTATTTTGCACTTTTGAACCTTGGAGATTTGGAGCTCTGATTGAAGATGGAGCGTGTTCCTCACCGTGAGCATAGGGCTTATAGATTTTGTACGTTCAGGTGGACAGAGGCCACAAGAGATCCGGTAAGTCACTACAAACCCACTAGGTCAAATTTTATTTTCACACATTTCTAGGTAGGACTTAATTTTAACATTCAGTTGCATCACACGGAAAAAGCCGCAATTGTCATTATGTTGTATGCATTTGTATGCGAAAATGACACAATTGTTGTCAACCTGCCTAGGGTAGGGTGGGTGTTTTTAATTTTGTGATACAATTGTTAAAATGTGACAAATCTACGAGTTGGTTAACCACATCCGTGTATGTGTGACACAATTGACTGTAATTGTGCACAATCACATAATTATTACCCACAATTGCTTATGAGTGACACAATTGTTATAGGGATCCACAATTGAATTAGGGGTTTGACACAAGTGATGTCTTGCAACACATGTGCAAATGTGCACTACAATTATAGAAATAATGATGCATTTGAATCTAAGTGACACAATTGTTTGTTGACATTTTTGACCTAGGTTTGATTTGACCTATTTTTATGACATATGCAAAATTTACTGACATAGTGGTTGTGACGGTTCTCATAGGTTCATTTAGATCCAATTTATACTAGAGAGTCTCGCCCACCTGAGATCTTCCGTTTGAGGGCACAATTGTCCAGCACTGAGAGGTGTAGGTTGTGGCATCTAGGGCTCTTCCATGTTACATTTATGCTCGTGATTAGGGAAAACATAGGGATGTTGACTACATTAGTTGAGCGGTGGCACTCAGAGACCTGCTCATTCCATCTACCTACTGGAGAGGTGACCATTACCCTAGAGGACATCTACAGGATCCCGCATCTGCCAATTCATGGGGAGAGAGTTAGATATGATCATAGCCGAAAATATTAGGCACTTACCACCTTTTTTGTATATGATGAAATGGCATAATTGGGGATTGAGAGATATGAGATCAAATGGGAGAAACTAGCTACACGCTGAGTTTTTTGATTGTGTTCTATGTTTGGTGATAGAAGGAGTGGTTATTCTAGACCATCGTGGACATGGGTTTCTTGTTGGATGGGGAGAGATGTTGGTTGGCATGATGGTGAGTGATACAATGTATGCGTGGGGTCCCTGTTTATTGGTCATGGTATACTTTCAGCTACATGACATTGTATATAGACGAGGACAATCCATGAGAAATGAGGTCACTTTGTTGATGGTCTAGGCATGGGAGCACATTGTAGTGTTATGTCCACCTATTGCTCAACACTTAGAGACTACGACACCCTATATTTGGATTTATACATGAGCCATCACATAGACACATGTGGGCGATATCGGTTACTGGGGACATGGTCTTGACACACTGGTCAGTTTTATCTAGAGGCCATATATGGATTTCCATCAGTGGCCAGATGAGCATGAGCATATATCGTGGTGTCGGTAGGAGAGGTACTTGATTGGGAGGACTATTCAATCAGTTCATATTATTGAGATTTATTTTCTAGATCATGTGCTCAGATAGTTTGGAGAGCAACAGGGAGAGCCTTATGGGTTAGTAGTATTTTCTCAATCGTCCAGGGAGGTGATGCCATGGGAGTTCATGATTGCAGTGGCTACAGTAGAGCAGGCCATTGATATGTTATAGGAACAGTAGTGGGTGTGGAGAGGAGGATCAACGGATGTTGGGACCACTCCTAAGTATGATGCCTGGTGGAGGACAAATAGGCCTATTTCGTTGATGGATCTTGATCAACCTACCCCAGTAGTCAGACGAGGATGGGGTCCTCAAGATAGGAGAGGTAGAGACAGAGGTAGAGGAGATGGAGGTCATAGAGGTTGAGGTCAAGGTGATGATGGATGAGAGGGTGAAGATGGTAGAGATGGTGGAAGGGGTGGGAAAGGAGGTGATGGGTGGAGAGTTCATCGGAGGCTGAGGAGGAGGAAATCACTTTCTCCTATTTGAGAGGAGGGAGAGGATGAGGAGAGACATGAGGAGGAGAGATAGGAGGGGAGATAGGAGGATGTTGTGTTGGATGTAGATATTGAGGTAGAGTATCATGAGGGGGAGAATTTGGAGATATTAGCAGATGTAGTTGCCATTGGTGTGGAGGTAGGATTATAGGAGGAGCTAGAGGAGGAGCATGAGATGGGTGAAGAGGAGCGGATCCTTCATGAGAGCTGGTATGCAAAACATGAAAAAAGCCACAATTATCAATGTGACCACCTATATAAGGCAATGATAAAGCCCGATGCTAGAAAGACACATTGTATAAGATGTCGAGTCTGGTTTCAATCATGTGACCACTTGTATAAGGCAACAATAAAGCCTAATTTTAGAAAGACACATATCGTATAAGATGTCGAGTCTGGTTTCAATCATGTGACCACCTGCATAAGGCAATGATAGAGCCTGACTAAATGATAATGTTTTTTTTCAAGGACATATCTTGTATAAGACATAGGTTGATTATTTTGGTTATTTTAGTGTTTTGGCAATTTGTTTGGTTTGACTTGATGACCTTGTTGACTTATTTTGACTGACACGACAAACCCTAAAGGACTGACCTAGTGTGGCCATGGGGGCTCGTCGATTGATGACCTTGCCTAAGTTATATACACAAAGACCTCGTAGTTTGACATGACCTTGACTGACATGAATGATTGAAAAAAAAATCTTTTCTTTGAAGATATCTAACATGTGTGATAGTGAATGTGATGAACCCTAAAGGACTGACCTAGTGTGGCCTTGGGGCCTCATCGATAGATGGCCTTTCTTACGTTATACATGCAGAGACCTCATAGTTCGACAAGACCATTGACTTTGTTTGATGAACAAATAATTGAGAAATGATTTTATTGTGTGTTATTTGACAAACCTAGAAGGAACTAACCTAATTCCTCGGGGGCACATCAAGGGATGGTCTTGCCTATGTCTAGTCATAGAGGTAACATAGTTCGACATGACGATGACTGACTGACACAAATGACTCTGACTGGCTGACATAAATGACTCTGACTCTATTTTTAGAATTTTTGAAATATATCTGAATGTTTTTGGGTTTTGACATGTTTTTATTTTCCTTTGTCCTTTTTGAGGTTTTATAATGTTTTTATATTTTTGGATTTTTTTCTGGACATTTTACTACCTCAGAACAACAAGTGGAAGATCCAAATGACGTAGGTCGAGTATTTTCCCCTAGTCAGGTATAATACCAATAGGATGGAATGGGCATGTGGAGTGTACTTGATGTCAATTGTTCCAAGTTATGGAAAGGACAACCATTTATTGTTGGTGATAATAAAGACATGAAAGAGTCGTCTGATTGGAATAATGGTAGATGAAGGAGAAAATTTGACTACACATGACACCTATTTGCCAAGTTTTTACCATGGTACTTATCCAAAGCACCACCAAAGTGGTTTTCACTATTGGACGACTTATTTCTCTTTACTATTTTGTTGATTTTTCAAATTTTTTGGTGTTACGAACGCCTGTTCGCCAGGTTTTCATCAAGGTAACAATTTTTTATTTATTTTATTTTATTTTTATTTTTCATGATTAAGTCAAGGTTCTCAGAAGCTATGTATAGAACCTCTTCAGATGAAGGTTGTTGATTGGCGTTGATAGTGGTTCTCCTTCAGGGGTAGAGAGTTGGTATGCTCTTGATCCAAAGGCTTTTGTAACAATGTAAGGCCCTAACCAGTTTGGTTCAAACTTTCTTGGTTTTTCTCTTTATGTTTGATTCTTTGGATTCTCCATTAAGACCAGATCACCAATGTCAAAATTTCAACCCAATAATTTCTTGTTATAGTCACGGCGAAGGCTATTTTAATATTCTTGAAGGTGATCTAGTGCCTTTTGTCTTCATTCATCTAGGAAATCTAGCTCATGCAGTTTTGACACACGGTACTCTTCATCATCAATATGCCCTTTCAAAGATACCCTTAAGGAAGGAATTTCAACCTGCATAAGCAAGATGGCTTTAGAACCAAATGCCAAGGAATACAGAGTGGCATCGGTGGGAGTGCAGATACTTGTGTGGTATTCCCATAGGGTAGGGTTAAGCTGTAAATGCCAGTCATGGCCAAAATCATTGATAGTATTTTTAAGGATTATGAGTATTGTTTTGTTAGACAGTTCACCTTGCCCATTACCTTGCAGGTAATATGGTGTAGAAAAGTGGTGTTGGATATAGAATTTCTTGCAAAGATGAAAAAATTATAGGTTTTTAAATGGGCGGACATTATCTGTGATTATGGATTGAGGAACACCATATCGACAAATGATGTAGTTAAGGATGAACTTAGAAATTTGTATTCTAGTAATGTAGGTCATAAGAACAACTTCAATCCACTTGGTAAAGTATTCAATCATAGTAATGATGAATTTATATGACCGTTGGAGGATGTAGGATGTATCTTACAAATGAGATCAAGTCCCCATTGGGAAAAGGGCCATGGTGAAGCTATTGGATGAAGCTCTTGTGTTGGTGTGTGTATCAAGTCTCTATGAATCTAGCACTGTCGACATTTCTTGAAAAATATATACGAGTCATTTTCCACCATAGGCCAATAATAGCCCAGTCTCATAATATTTTTAGCTAAGGTGGGACCGCTAGAGTGGGATCCATATATACCTTCATGTGTCCCATGTAAGTTCGCTTGTGCTTCTTCAACATCAAGACATCTCAACAAGGTGTTGTCTAGGGCACGCCTATAAAGGGTATCTTTGATGATGGTATACTTGGAAGACTTACGAATAAATGTTCTACATTGGTTGTTCGAGAGGTCTAGGGGTATGATTTTGGCATGGAGGTATTCATATATTTCTTTGCACCATGGGGAATTAGGACTAACAAGTCCACACACCATCTCAGAATCTGGGACATCAAAGGTAGGGACTAAAATTTGTTCTACCAAAAAATCGAATTTAGGAATGTTGGTAGGTATGTCCAAGAGTGAACCAATGGTTTCCATGGCATCTTCTGCCCTATTATGAATGCAAGGTATTTGATGAAAGATGATTTTGTCAAAATATTGTTTGAAACTATCTGCCATCCGCTTGTATGCGGTGAGCTTTTCATTTTTGGCTTCATAGTCATCATTAACTTGTCGAACTACCAGCTGAGAATCTCCATAAACTTGTAGGTGCTTAATCTTCCATTTGATTATCATTCGTAATCTTGTTACAAGAGCCTCATATTCTGTTATATTATTGGTGCATGTAAAAGAAATTACGAATGACTTAGGAATAGTGTCGCCTTGTGGTGTGATAAATAATATGCCTAGCCCTAAACCATGATTTGTGTGGGACCGATCAAAGTGTAAATTCCATGTCATTCCTATGTTAAGGGTGAATTGAATTCATTAGGAGAATCTGCAACTAGAGGATGATCCACCTTAATTAGTGTGTATTCCAACTGGTCAACAATAACTTGTCCTTTAATAGCTTTTATTTCTAGAAACTAGATATCATATTCACTGAGTACCATTACCCATTTAGCCAGTCGTCCTATTAATGTTGATTTACTAAGGAGATACTTCAAAGGATCTATCTTTGTAACCAACATTGTTTGGTGGTTTAACATGTAGTGCCTAAGTTTTTGAGTAGCGAAAACTACTGCAAGATAAGCATGTTCTATGGGGCTATAATTTAGCTCATATCCCACCAAAGTATGACTAACATAATACATTGCCCTTTCATGGCGCTCATTATCATTTTGTGCAAGTAAGGCTCCTAGCGCTGATGTGGTTTATGAAATGTAGAGTATCAAAGGCTGTACATCAGTAGGTGGCATTAGCACTGGTGGTGTAAGTAGGTAATCCTTGATTTGTTGAAAATATTCTTGGCATTTACTTGTCCATACAAACGGTACCCCTTTTATGAGTAGATGTTGGAAGGGGTGTATTTTAACTGCTAACTTCATTATGAATCATCTGATAGACTACAGTCTCCCTTGTAGTGTTCATGGTTGAATTATATTGGCAGATGGAGGCATTTACATTATAGCTTTCACTTTTGTTGGGTGCACTTCAATGCTTCATCTAGAAATAATGTATCCTAGAATTTTTCTTGATTGCATGCCAAATACACATTTTTTAGGATTTAGCCTCACTTTTTATTCTTCCGGTCTTTGAAAAATCTTATCGAGGACTTGCAAGTGATCAACCCTTGTCAATGATTTATCTATCAAAGCATCCACATAGTCTTTCATGAGGGTGTGTATTAGATCATGGAAAATGGTTATCATGACACGTTGGTATGTGGCTCCAACATTTTTAAGTCCAAAAGGCATGACATTCCAATAGTAAGTTCCCCATAGACAAGTAAAAGTTTTCTAATGTTGGTCTCCAGGTGCGATTTTGATTTGATTGTATCCCAAGAAACCATCCATGAGGGATAACATTTCATATCCTGTTGATAGGTCCATAATCATGTCAATATTTGGCAGAGGAAAGTCATGTTTAGGAAATTCTTTGTTTATATCTCAAAAGTTTGTACAAATGTAGATTCCCCATGTTGGTTTTGTTAGTAGTAAAAGATTGGAAATCCATTCGGCATAGTCAATTGATTTGATAAAGCCAACATCCAACAATTTCTATAGTTCAACTTTGACTAATAAAGCAATTTGTGGGTGCATTTTCCTTAATTTTTTCTTCACGAGTTTAACACCTGGTTGTAATGGAAAATGATGTAATACTAGGTTAGGATCTAGTCTAGGAATGTTGGCATATGACCATGCAAATTTGATCTATCTTTCTGTGAAGAAGTTATGAAATTCAAGTTGCTTTGTTTTTGTCAAAGATGTCATAAAATATATTACTCAAGGATTATCTTCAGTGCCTATGTTGATCTCCAAAGATTCCTTGACTAACATTGGTGAATTTTCTTGAGCAAAGAGGAGAATTTTCAACCCTCCATCCTTGGGTGCCTTAGAGAGGTTTTCACCCTTGGATGCATCCTTATTTTTTACTTTTTTTATCATCCAAAGGCGCCTTTCAGTTTCACCTAGGGACTCGTCATTTTTTTTTTTTCATTGTTTTTCTTATTGTTTCCACTTTTGTGACTGGAGGGGTGAACAAACTCCCCAAAATAAGCCATGTTATCCAAGTCTATGGTAAATCCATCTTTATGGTCACCACTAGGTATGCCTTCTCCCAGTCCCATTAACTCAGTTATTGCTTCATCATTCTCGAAGGTATCTAATATGGGGATGTCTTGTTGATCCCAATCAATAAGCTGGGGATATACCAAGGTCATTTCATCATCATAATTATCAAAGGTAGAGGCCGATAGGGTGAGGATAGACCTATTGATGCGGTCATAAAATTTTCTTATCAAATCCTCCTTATTCTTTTTCTTGGGAATAGGTAGATTCTAAGGTGGACCCATTGTAAAGGTTTGGTTATCAGAAGCAGGTTCATGGGGTTCCCAAGAGGCAGGATCAAGGGATTCCCAAAAGTAATGTTTGAGCCATTCTTCTTTTTTCAAAGTCATTTTAGGACAGGAATTAGGTGGATTTTGTGAGGGTTTAAGCATTTGGTCAAGTTCCCAAAATAGTTTATCGAGGTCCATGAAAGTGGTGGAGGAGAGGGAATCCCACTCATATTCATTAGAGTCGGGGGAATTGCAGTAGCATTGGTCAGATGGCTCATTGGATGTCTCGATATATTTGAAAGAACTTAATTCATCTTGTGATAGTGATGAGGTACTAGAAATGCCAATCTTAATTGGTTAAAACCCCAAACCTAGGCCTTTTGGTCGCTTAGAGACAATGATGGGTTTAGTCCTTCCATTTCGATGTAGTCCTTGCCCGCTATGTCTATCATATCCTTTGTTTTGCATTATCATAAAACTTTTCCATATTGATCTGTAGGTATTTGAGCGAGTGGAGGAGATTCTTCATTGTCTTCTTTGTATAACTAAGATGTCGCATCTTCTTGATTTATAGCTTCTCTACTTAATTCCCCAATTTTCTAAAAGTCATTGTGGGAGGGACATGCAATGTGACAATGGATTGTCTCCTATCTGCCATTGGTAGACTATAGTATTTAGGAGGAACAATCTGGTTGATACAATAAGATGCTTTCATATGATACTCTCCACAACCTTTATCTTGGATCTCGACCTTAGGAGTGGAAGGTGGTGTTTGGGAAGTAGATTATTTGGAAAGAGTGGATGGATCGATTTACTCAGATGAGTTGGATGATGAAGCTTCCTAATTAACAAGCACCTATCTTTGGGGTATTTCACGTAGGTTAGTGTAATACTCGAAAGGATCAAGATCACCATCTATTATGATATCAATACCATTGTATGGGAATTTAAGGCATTGATGGTAAGTTGAAGGGACGACCTTCATAACATGTATCCATGGTCTGCCCAGTAAAAGATTATATGGAAGGATGAGATCCAAGAATTGGAAATTGGTATCCATAATCGTAAGACCAATTCTAATAGGGATCATTACAACCCCTTTAGATGATCGTTCACCATCATAATATGCCTTAATGATAATTCTCTTAGTAGTATCCACACATGCCTCTGACAAGCCTAATGCCTTAACCAGTTTCAAGGTGCAAAGATTCAACCTTGCTCCTCCATCTACCAAGACTTGTCTAACTTTTGTTTTATGAACAAGAACTTTGAGGTACAATGGGTCATTATGTTCTGCCTTCTCAGTTGAGTAATCTTGTTCAAAGAAGGTAGCATGATGAGATTTGGTTAGGTAGCCTACCATCTCTTGGAAATGATTGAAATCTAGGTTGGTGGGGATGGTTGTGCTTTGCAAAGCTTTGTCTAAAATAACTGAATGATCGGGTGATATACTCAACAGTTCAAAGATAGAAATTTGTGTTGGGGTCTTCCCCAACTGGTAAAGTAAATTGTACTGAGACTTGGAGGACTATGGTTGTTACTGCGACGCAGGACCTTGGATGGTTATCTTAGTTTGGCGAGTCTTGCCAGCACATTCGAGAGTTTTCTTTATGGTAATAGTGTTGATATGTCCATCGGTGACTCAAATGTGATTTATGATTGGACCATGGTAATAGTCATACTTGACATTAGCATAGTTGGCCAAATTATTGGTCTTATTCCCCGAACTAGAGGCTTTTCCTTTTTCATGGTCATGTAATGGATGAGTAAAGACCTTGTGGTCACTATTTGAGGATGTCTGTTTTTGGCCAGTAACTTCAATAGTTCCGTTCTCAACGAGATCTTGTATAATTTTCTTCAATTGTCAACATTGTGGTAGACTGTGTCCCTTAGTTCAGTAGAAATCACAAAAATTGTTGTCATCTCACCAAGAGGGTTTAAATTGTCCAGGATCATATTTTTTTGGCTCAGGAAGTTGTGTGATTTTGTGTTTTATCAATTCTTTGAAGACTGATTCAATTGGTTCCCCTAGGGATTGAATTCGTGTTTTAGAAACCTCCTTTGTGGTCGTGGTTGTTGCGTAATTTGGACAAGATTGGCAGTTTAGTCGACATTATTGGGTGTCATTAGAGGGGTTGTGACCTCTAAATGTAATGATTGGTCCTATGTGTAAGATTTTAGCATCGACAATGTCATCATTAGTTACGTTCTTGTTTCAGGACCAAAATTTGTTCATGTCATTAGGGGTGTTTTGAACATTTGGATTCTTGTTTGACATCTTGATTTTACCTTTTTCCAATGAGAGACTTTTCAAGTATGATACCCTTTTCTACTAGTTCCACAAAAGAAGTGCAACAGTCTACTCTTAGGTCACTTCTCAATTTTGAATTAAGGTTTTTTAGGAATATGGTGACCTTTTTCTTTTCAGGTATTTCAACAAGGCATCAACTAGCTAGACTCCCCCATTTCTAGAAGAAGGTGATAAAGTTCTCCCTTCATCTTGTGTGGTGTGACATAATGATTCTATTATGATTTCGTTGTCAATATTAAAGGAAAAATGTTCAATAATTTTTTTAGCAAGTTCACCCCATGACCTTATGCCATATGGAAGTTGAGAAAACCATTCAAGTACTATTACAAAAAGGCTTTGTGGAAAAAGTCTTATTAGATATGTGGGGTCATATGCAACACATATGCACATTGTGGAAAATTCCCTTATATGTTCAATAGGATTACACTTCCCATTATACTTAGGAAATTTTGTTATAACATATCCATGTGGGAAGGGTGTCATGTATAAAGCTTTGTCAAAGGGAAATGGACATAAGTCTTTTGCTAAAAAAGTCTTTTTGATAGACATCACCTTGTTGTTCATTTTTTGTTGAAGGGCTTGCATTTTTGTTTGCAAAACATCCACTTGTATCAATGACATGTTGGTTGCATTGTTGGGGTCTATGTAAGTGTTTTGAAACCCAATGTTATGTGACGGATTTTGGTTCAGTGTAGGAATGAAGGGTGGATTTTGATTTGGAATGTGAGAGAACAAGTTTTGGCGTTGGTTGATTGGTAATGTGAACATTTTGTGAAGGAATGACACTAGTGTTGTTGTTGTTTGGTATAGAATTTGTCATGTTTATGCTAACTTTAGGACTTTTGCTTCCAGTATTGGTGTCGAATGGGTTTGACGATGACAATCCTATGGTAAAATTAAGGCCTTGTGTCATGATTGATGTACCGAAAGGTGATGTATGTACTATTGTGGCACTTTGGGTAGGTACTCCAAATGGTATAGATGTAGTTACTTGATGGATAGAGGCACTAGATGTCATCGTGTTTTTCCCCTAGGTAGATGAAGTTTGCAATGCATGAATGTTAAATCTAGGAGGTAATGTGACACCTTCTACTAACAATTTTTCTAGATATCGTTGAGGATCATTTTCCAAGTATTCGTCTACAAAAGAGGCAAATTTTGGATCTTGGGTAGCAACATCGAAGTCTTCAACTATAATGTGTCCTTGTGGGTCTCTAGTGACAAATTTATCCAATAAGGTTTTGTGAAGTCTTGATGTCCCTGATGGGGGGTTTGAAAATGGATTAATAAAGTCTTGTGGATCAACCATTTCTCTTTGTTTCCTTTTGGACCTTGTTTTGACCATGTAAGATATGTTCAAAATATGGATGATGCCAAATTATGTCTATGAATGATATGATTTTAGTCTATGTTTTTGGATTTTTTGGATATAAGGAATGAATGTTAATGCAACTATGTTTTTGGTCTTTTTTTTTGGAAAATAAGGGATGTTAAATGCTTGATTAATGTCTAAAATGATGGTGTTCTGAAATGACCATGTCTAAGTGTGCTAAAGTCTAGGCAAGCTTTCAACTTTGGGAAAATTTGAGAAGAGGTTACCAACTATGTAAATTTTAGTCAAGGATTCAATTTAGTTTGTCAAAGGACCTTTTGTAAGAGACAAAGTGAGTTCCCAAACTGGATTGACAAGCTGGGAAAGACTCACCAAAATGACAAAAGATAACTGGTGTGACAAATGACAATGATAATAGCAAAAAAATGAAGATTCTAAAGTTGCTTCCAAAACTCATAAGATTTCGGGAGGAGTAATAATGATAGAGGTAAAGCCAATTTAAAGAAAATATGATTTTCGAATAATAGACTTAGATTAAAATATAAATTGACGATTAGGATTTAAAGATGTGACATGAAATAGGATTATGGTTAAATTAGTGTAAGTGATAAAGCATAAATGGTGAGGATTAAATTAAATAATAATTTAATCACTAGTAGAAACTAGTTGAGACACATAAGAATAAGGATTGCATGAGAAAAGACTATTCGTTATAAACAATAAGATATTATCTCACCAGATAACTGAATGATCAAATTAGATTTAGACATAAGTGATAAATGACTAATTAGATAACAAAGAGATTGTCTAATTATAGAGGAATATACTATGGAAAAATGCTTGTATGAATTAAATAATGATTTAATTCAACATCCAAGATTTTGGGATTAAATTAAATAAATAAAGATTTATTTAATTAAAGGGAGAAAAGGCTAAGGAATAATTAAATAATTAAAGTGGTTATTTAATTATAGTTGAAAGTGTGACAAAAGTTAATTAAATAACTAAAAATGATTATTTAATAGAAGATAGATTTAATTAGCCACATAATTAAATAAATAATATTTAATTAATTAATCAAGAAAGAATAAAGGTAGGAATGAATTAATTAAATAATTAAAGTTATTTAATTAATAGAAGACATACGACTTTAGAAAATAATTAAATACAGGGAAAACTTTAAGAAAGCCCCCCCTCGGCGTAGGTGTATAATCCTGGTGAATCCAGTATACTTCTCGATGAAAAATATTATTTCTATTGGCGATTTTTTTCGTTTTACGAGAAAAAAAATCCCAATTGGCGAATCTTTTATAATCCATGGAAGTTTGTGGAAAATCTTGGCGAATTGTAATTTTTTTAATAGAATAAAATATTTTTCATTGGTGAATAAAACCGTTTTTCAAACCAGAATTGTTTTTCCATTGGCGATTAAAACCTTTTTTCAAAGAAAAAAAATATTTTCATTGGTGAATTAAAAAGAATCTCAAACTAGTAAAAAAATCTATTGGTGAAATAAATAGATATGCCAACGAAAAATCATAGGGGTCGTTCGTTGAATGTTCGATGGACGACTGTAGTTGCATTTCGGAAGTAAATATCTGAAGCACTAGACTTGTGATTTGAAACCTCCGGAATAACACTATAACTGTTAGATGCGGAAATGTGGTGAGATCAAGGCTCATCACTCATCACTCATTTTGTCTTTTCAACGCCTCAACATTGTACATTTCATTTAATTGAAATTCTCATTTTCTTTTAAGAAAGTGTGGTTGTCGTATTGCTAGTGCAGGTAGTGGCGGCGTTTAAAGTGACAAATCTGTACACCAAAAAGAAAAAAGAGTTGCATTCAAGAAGTAAAGCTCTAAAGCATTAGACTTGCGAATTGAAACCTCTGGAATAACACTATAACCATTAGATGTAGACATGTGGCGAGATAAAGGCCCATCGCTCATCACTCATTCAGTCTTGTCAATGCCTTGATCTTGTACATTTAATTTAATTGAAATTCTTAATCTTTTTGAAGAAAGTGTGGTTGGCAGTGGCAGTGTGGGTGATTAATGCCATATGTGATATGAACATCCGAAGCAATTTCTTAGACAAATCATAGCTTTAATGAAACAAGATTTGTAATGATTTCATATCGTTTGAACTTTGAGTGATTTTGACAGCTTGTCAGCTTGAGGTAGAGTTCAAGTTGGCACGTTGCAAGATGTCAATCAAATTAGAAATTTTAATTATACGGACTGGTAGTGGCACTGGTGGCCTATAAATAGGGATAGTGATTCTGTGATTAGTAGATAGTGCCATAAGGGTTTTTATTTTCTAGGGTTAATAAGGATTCACAAAGAAGATGATGCAGTATTGGGGATACTGTAAATTCTCCTACCTACAATTATGTAGTAACAGAGTAATCAGTAAAAGATGAATTTCCTTCAAGTTTAGAATGGGTGGAGTTGGAAAAAAGTTGATTTGGTTAACCTGAATTTTTAGACGGGTTTTGAACCAAGATGAGGACCTTTGATGGAGATAAGTGCTATCCCAATGCATAGAGGCTGCAGGTAAAATATGGGAGTAGATTTGCTTCTCCTCCTGTATTCTAATAGCTCCCATTTCCCTAGCATGGTTGGCCAGGCAAGCCCCATGCATTTATTTTCAAAGAGACATTTGTATTACATCTTCTGTATGACTTTGGTTCTAAGGGGATAAGTACATTTTGTATCTTCATGGCTCCCATTTCCCCAGGACTGATTGGAACCCCCTTTCCCTAGCATGGTTGGCAAACCCACCAGTAGAAGCTTGGAATCATGAATTTATTTTTAGAGCCACATTTATTTTTAGAGATAGATGTGTAGTAGGTTTTCAACATAAAAACTTGGAAATTGGAATCAATTTGTAATCCATTGTAACGAGCAACAGCTTGGATTAAATTATTAAATTTTGTCTATGTAAAGTACTAAAGTGACATACTGACATATGTTATTTATACAAAACAGGAGCTACAATGCTACTCGTCTATAAAAAGATATGTAATAATGTGACATTGAAATTCAGTTGCAATAAAATAAATGGTTGTGTTGTGTTATTCTTGATTCCTTGAATCTTCGTTATTCATTTACGTTTAAGAGTAAAGAGTTGTTTTCTAAGTTCGGAACTTCAGTGTCTATTAATAATTTAATATATTCAAATCAATTTTTTTTCTTTTGAGAAATTAAGTAATATACTCTATGCAATTGTTAGGCCGATGCCTATGGTATTGACTTTAAAACACATTTGTCATGTTAATTTTTTTAAGTTAATATGATAAATTAGTAAATTACTCAAGTTTCAAGTTCAACCGTTGGATGAACATTTGATGTATGGTTGTAGTTACATTCCGTAATGAAATGAACAAAGCGATGGCGTTCCCAATTTAAACCTCCAGAATTACCCTATAACCGTTAGATTTATAATGATCAACGGTTAAGATTATGACAATAGAAAACAATCAATATGAAAATTTTATGACGGTTTGGTCATTTAAATGCCTATCAAAGAAATTGTTTAATTTACGAATTTTTATATAAAATCTTTTATAAATGGAATATCTTGAAAAATTAGAAAACAATGATAATTATTAGTGATAAATATAAAAATCTACTATTATAATTAACAATTAACAAAACTTTATAAAATCGTATTAAAAATAAATCTTGTTAAATATATTCTAAAAATTAAAAATAATTATGTTTTATTTTGAAAAGATTTTAAATTAATATATTTTTATAATAATATTATAAATCACATATATTAATATAAAAAATGATAGTTGTACACATCTAAAAATGGTCACGGTTATTCAAACTTGTTAATTAATTAAATATGAATTATTTAATTAATATTCTAAAGTCATCTACATATAAATAAATTTAATTATTTATTTATATTGTTTATTTTTCCAATTCTTCTAATTTAATTAATTAAATAAGTCTATTTAATTATTGCCACTTTCCTCTTAATTAAACTAAATAAATTTAATATTTATTTATTTGATTATCACTTCATTTCTAATAGTTTGAATATTTGAATTTGAATTATGGAATATTCTTCTAATCCATCTCACTTCGCATTTAATTAAATATGATAAATATTTAATTACTCTCACTCCGCATTTAATTAAATATGATAAATATTTAATTACTTTCACTTCTCACTTAATTAAATATGGTAAGTATTTAATTAACACTTTTTCTTTCACTTCTCACTTAATTAAATATGGCAAGTATTTAATTAACTCATTTTTCTTTCACTTCTCACACATAGTTAAATAGTAATTATTTAATTTATGGAAACTTCCATTTGCACATGTCACACATAATTAAATAAATTTATTTATTTAATTAACATTTATCCTCAACTTTAACCAATTTTCATAAATAAAGAAATAAATACCATGTTTATTTCCATTTTTGAATGAGGAAGGTTTTGTGGGTTGAAAGCATTCTTCCATTTTCTTCTCAACCTTCCATATTCCTCTCAACCTCTCGATCTCACATCGTTCATTTTGGCAAGTTTGAATTACAACCGTTGATCTTTGCCAAATGGGTTTTTGCCTCCTGAAAATCTATAAATACAGCCATTTGGTAAGTAGATTTCATCCTAGCTTTCATATGCAATCACTATAGTCACATTCGAACCAGCATATTAGCATAATCAACATTTTCGCATTTCAATTTCATAGCTTAAAGCATATTAGCAAATCACATGCATTCTCATTAATCTCATTCTCTCAAGCTGTCATTCTACAAGCTGCTGTTTAAAACAACCAAGAGCCAGCATCTTGAAACGAATCCTTGGAGATAGAGGACAATGGGACGAATTTGAAGAAGCTACCTGTGTTTAGAGTTTGTGTTTTGCTTTCTTTAATTTAGTTTCTTTAATCTAATGTTTCATTGGTGTATTAGATTAGATTCATTTTGATTTACACATTCTAACATACACATTTATGGCACCCACCATGGGGCCAAGCCCCACATTTAATATTTCTTTTTGCAGATTTTTCTAGCAGGTGACGGACTAAAATCACGTTTTGGCGCATACGAAGACTGTTTCGGCACATTGATGATATATTTCGGCACATCCATTAACTGTTTCGGCATATCCATGGCTTTTTTCGGCGTATCCATGACTTGTTTCAGTGCGTAGACTCTCTATTTCGGCGCATCACTGTGAGATCTTTTGGCGTATCCATGGCTTGTTTCGGAGCATAGATAACCTATTTCGATGCATACAGTTGTAAAAATTTTAAATTCTGATTCCGACGCCATCCGCAGATAGAATTTTTCAAATTTTATTTTAATGGAATGAAGCAACCCTAGGGTAAACATCTAAATTTGGATTATCCAATCCTAGGATAGTCACCAAACATAAATTTATTTTTGTTAAAATGAATCCCATGTTTTTGGTGAAGCAACATCTTCACTTAGTGTAGAGAAATGTCAATTTGGGATTTAAAATTGAACCATTATTGTTTGTTGTGATTGTGGGTAATAGGTTTATGCTCTCCCCTTAACTGGGTGATCAGAATGCCAAACTTACCTTTTATTTTTTTGCAATTTGATGCTTTATTACATCCTTTAGAAGGCCTGCTCTTGTGGGAAAAAGTACTCACCCAAGAGGAACGACCTAAGTGGGAACACCTAAAGCCAAGGTTTCCAACCCACTTTAATCAAAAGCAAGCTGTTGATGAAAATCCAACTTGACAGTAGTGCATAGGATAACCATCCCCAAAACCTTTGTTCTAAAGGTTGGGAGGTCTCTTGAGGGAGTCTATCTATTTGCCACACTGAATGGATATCCTTACTAAAAACCATAGTGTAGAAAGCCAGCTGTGTCAGTATCCAAACATCATCTTAATCATGGTGCAAGGGGAGGGAAGAATCTGCCCCCAAGACACTCACCATATAATCGCCACAAATTGTTTGCTTAGGGGATTCAGTATCCACTTTTGTCACCTTGAGTACGCACCTGGAAAAGACAAAAATACAGGCGCCCTTTAGGGGGTGACATGGCTGTGTGAGTCGACATGATTTTAAGTTGTGGGTTGTGATTACTATGATGACCTATTTGAAAAATTAAGAGTGAGTCTGATTGAAGTGCTTATTTAGTTCAAAACCTGTGAAAATCTCAAGAACATACACTCTTTGTTTAGATTTTAGGATTAACACAACAACTATCTGCTTCTCTATGTTGTTTTTTTCACATTTAAATCAGATCAAGATCATCCAAAATTATTAAACTATCCAAACATGTCCATCTCAAAAGTTTAAACGGATGTTTTAGCTTATCCCTGGTTTGTTTCAGCGCATCGCTACTCTGTTTCGGTGCATTGCTATTCTATTTCGGCGCATAGCTGCTATGTTCCAGCGCATCTGTGCTCTGTTCCAGAGTGAGTCTGATTGAGAGTGAGTCTGATTGAAGTGCTTATTTAGTTCAAAACCTGTGAAAATCTCAAGAACATACACTCTTTGTTTAGATTTTAGGATTAACACAACAACTATCTGCTTCTCTATGTTGTGTTTTTCACATTTAAATCAGATCAAGATCATCCAAAATTATTAAACTATCCAAACATGTCCATCTCAAAAGTTTAAACGGATGTTTTAGCACATCCCTGGTTTGTTTCGGCGCATCGTTGCTCTGTTTCGGTGCATTGCTATTCTATTTCGGCGCATAGCTGCTATGTTCCAGCGCATCTGTGCTCTGTTCCAGAGCATCTGTGCTCTGTTTCGGCACAACGATGCTCTATTTTAGCGCATACATGGAAAGTTCCAATGCATCTGTGTTCTGTTCTAGCGCAAAGGTAGTTTGTTTCAGTGCATTCATGTTCTGTTTCGACACATTTGTTTTCTAAACCTAGATACCTTTCTGACATTTAAAAATCAGCCTTCTCAATTTAGTCTTTTCCATGCTCAGAGTTTGTAAGTCTACAACTTTTGTCAAAAATTCTATAGAAAGGAAAATAAAAAAAGCCAAATAAATCTATCGGTTATAAGAAGTTATTGAAGAAAAGAAAATTTCTCTACCAAATTCGAAAGGTCTTGCTTGAATACAGGACCTTTATTCATTGATATCACGACTATATTAGAGGTTTCACTGATGATTATGCTGTAGAACCTTTATACTCACGAGCCTTCTTTCAAAGAAGAGCCCTTTCTCAAAGGCACAACCATAGTCAACGTATTCGCTCTTCTTATATTCCCCAAACTGCAATTACGTACGCTACTCATCCCAATCAAACTCTACAATAGAGAACTCAAGCACATTAGGCATTTATCCCAATCCATCTTTTTACAAAGCTACAATCAAAACTTCACAAAGTGCAAAATCATCTTTATTTTTGGTCTTTGGTTTAATTCCCGCAAACAGGATTTTCATCCTTTCAATCAGGGAATCACAAGCCAAAGGTTAAAAATCTTTTAAGTCATAGAATCTTCATTCTATTCGACTTTCATATCCATCAAAATTGTACTATTTCCATTCTTTTGATTAAAAGTTAGTAGAATTTGGACAAAGCTTATGCCTGTTGTCACAAGATCTCAAAAACGAATAGAAAAAGATGAAAGAGAAAGTACAGTAAGAAAAATGGGTGATAATATTGATAGGGAAGAGAATCCTTTTCATTCTGAAGAGATAATAGGGGAAAAGCTTTGAGAAGCAGAGCAAGATCCCCAATTCCATACCCTTATGGAAAGGATTTTAGAACGAAACAAGGAAAGATATTTCCTTTCATTAGCTAATCAAGGAGCTAAGCTACCTGTTGATTTCGACACATAAGGGATTAAAGAAGATCATGAAAATCCTCCTAATGAATTTAATGCCCTTACCCAACAGATAAAAGAATTACAAAGGAAAATAAAATAAATGCAAGGAGGTGCAACAAAGAAGTATGTTTTCGATGACATATGTCCTTATCCATTTGATAGGAGACTTCGAATGTTTCCTTTTCCAAAAAATTGTGAAATTCCTGAATTTGATAGATATAATGGGAAAACTGACCCCATTGAACATGTGAGGGATTTCTGAAATATGAGCTTAGAATTCGCTCATGAAGATACCTACTTAATGCAATTGTTTCCATGAAGTCTGGGTGGACAATCCATGGAGTGGCTTTCAAAAATCACTCCCCCCATCAAAACCTTTGAGGAGTTAATAAATAAATTCATATCACAATACTCCTACAACATCCAACACCAGATAACCATGCTTGGTCTTTGTAAGGTGAAACAAAAAGTAGGGGAATCTTTCACTACATTTTTACAAAGGTGGAGAAGGGTGTTTGCTAGATACTCCTGTCCTGTTCCTGAAACAGAAAAGATGGAGATCTTTATTGATAGTCTGAACCAGGAGATGAGTTACAGACTAAACCTTCATTGTCGTCAATCATTTGAAAAATTGATTGAAAACACAATTACTATTGAAGGTACTTTGGTCAAATGTGGGGTTCTGAAAATCAATGAGGGTTCAAATTTGTACAACAACAACAACTACACTGGTAACAACAATGACAAGTCACGATTTTGGACTCGAAATAAAATGTTGTGAATGATGGGGTAATAGATGCTAACAATGTAAAGGTGAAGCCTACCATCCTTAATGTGTCAGGTGTTCAACGTAGCAACAATAATGTTGGAAATTCTAGTACCCAAGGTAATGTGACTAATAATCGTGGAAATAATTTTGGCAATAATCATAATTCAAGTATGCCCAGGTCTTCATATTTTTTAAATCGAAGGAGTTTTACTCCCTTGGGCCAATCTTTTGAATCCATTCTCAAAGAATTATTGAATCAAAACGCTTTTACATTGCCACTACAAAGAGACTATGAGCCTCGAGTTAAACCACCATCATGGAATGACTCACACTGTTGTGATTATCACAGGTGTAAAGGTCACAAGACAAAAAATTTCCAAGGGTTAAAGAATATTGTTCAGGATCTGATTGATAACCGCACCATCATGGTTGAGGGACATAATGTCAATGATAACCATCAAGAATTCAAGGACCCTCTCCCTCATTATCAAAAAGGGGAATCTTCGGGTAACAAGGGAAAAAATGTTAATTATGTCCATGACACCATTATCAATCATATCTATACTGATGATCAACAAATCAATGCCATCTGAATCAAAGGTAAACAAGAATATTGAGAGGTCAATGCTACGACACGGGGACAAGCTAAAATCATTTTCAAAGGTAGCTCATCTAAAGCGGAAATTCCCCCTCCAAGTCAGTACAATTTGGTTGATCAACTACGAAAAACACCAGCCCAAATTTCTATATTAGAGCTCTTAAAATTGTCACCTACACATAAGGATGTTCTGGAAAAGGCACTTGTTGATACAACTGTATCCCCTGATCTGGATATTGATAAATTTCAAGCCATGGTGGGACACTTGTCCCCATCCACATGTTTTTCCTTTACTGAAAAGGATGACTCATCCATAAACCGTCCACATAATTCATCACTCAGAGGTCATGGTTCACAAAGCTCGCATTAGACGTGTCCTAATAGATGGGGGAGCCGAATTAAATATTTTTACTTTGAAGGTAGTCCTAGCTTTGGGATACTCTGAAGAATCTATAGATCCAGGAAGGAAGATTACAATCAAGGCATATGATGATGAGGAAAGGACTTCCAAGGGCCTCATCATGCTACCAATCAGTGTGGGACCTGTTGTGAAGAATACCTTTTTTCAAGTTCTAGATCGAGATCTAACTTATAACATACTCTTGGGTCATCCATGGATCCATGACATGCAAGTTGTTCCATCTACTTATCATCAGTGCTTAAAGTTTCCATATGATGGACAAGAAGTAACAATACCTGCTGATTACATTAGCAGTCAAACTTGCTCTAACCTAAGAGCAACTCAGAACACACTCGTTCCCCATAATAGAGAAGCCTTGACAGTCTCTACCTCAAAGTATAATGACCAAGCAAGAGAAATGATAACTAATTTTGGCGCCAAGCTAAAATTGAAAGATGATGGAGTGGGAGAATATTCTTTATCTCTCTCTAATCTACCCAAATCTCCAAGATCCCATGGTCAACCTTCAACATCTATACAACAGGCTACATCAGCTTTAGCCTCAGCTTCAGTTCCCATCACCAAGTTTAATGGGATATTTATCAAAGAAAATGAAATGGAAGATAGAGCTATCCTTGATTGGCTCTATAAAGATGAAGAAGAATCAGTACTACATGTCAAGTTACCCACAGAACAATACGGAAAAGGTTGTGCTATCATGCAACAAATGGGTTATGAAGGAAATGGCCCTATAGGTAAAAGGAAAGAGGGTATTGTTGAACCTATCCAACTGAAAACAATGCACCCAAGAGATAAAACTGGATTAGGATATGGTGAAGATACAAAGAAAGAAGTAGCACAAAGACCATCAAATGAGGAGTTAGTTGAAACAATTTTGTGAATTCAAGAAGATAATTCTGACACTAACTCTAATGAATATGATTGGGACACCATCTATGACGAGAAATTTTGGAGGGATAAAAAGGTGGATTTCATAAAAAATTTCACACCCACACTCATGCAAGGGGAAAGCTCAAGGCCTCCACTTGATTACGTTCTGCAAAGAGATCATGACTCAAGTGAAACTGATTCGATTCAAAGTGAGACGGATAATCTACAGGAGAATACCATCCTTGATCTCCCATATAACGATGTTAATAATAGTATCATGAATCTAACGGAAAGTGACCTTACTCATCCCAATGATCCATTTCCTTTGGTCCATCTTGAAGTTATTGATTGGGAACAAGCCGCACCTATTGATGTCCCAACCTTTCCAAATGATGAAACCATTATAAATTTCCTTTACTCATCCCAACCTGAAACAAGTTCCACCAGGGAATCACAAGATCAGAGTTTTCGACAGGAAAGTACCAAGTTTCTCAGCTGTGAAATAAATAGCTTAAAAGAAAGATCTAATGGTGAAAACCTAGCAAAGGTAGTATTAGATCAAGAAAAGAGAAAAATAAAAAACGTATCCAATGGTGAAAACCTTGCAAAGGCGCCAGAGGATGAGAAACTTGACACTCTCTTGGAACACTACCAGGAAAGGTCTTCTATCTTAATTGAACCAACAGAGGCACTCAATATAGGTACTATAGAAAAGCCCAAAATCTTGCAATTGGCCGCATCTCTAACGGAAGAGGAAATTCCTAGATTCACATAATTTCTAAAGAACAATCAAATCAGTTTTGCATGGTCGTACGCGGATATGCCTGGATTGGATCCAAATCTCATCATGCATCACCTATCCATTATGCCGAGGGCAAAGCCTGTAAAACAAAAACTCAGAAAAATGCATCTGCATGTTGCATTATTGGTTAAAGAGGAATTGAAAAAGCTTTTGGATGTTGGATTCATTCGGTCTATTGGCTATGCAGAATGGATCTCCAATATCGTACCTATCTCAAAGCCAGATGGACAGATTAGAATTTGTACAGATTTTAGAGATTTGAACAAGACATGTCCTAAAGATGATTTTCCTCTACCCAATATTGATATGATTGTTGATTTGACAGTTGGGAATGCAATGTACTCATTAATGGATGGATTTTTAGGATACAACCAGATAAAAATTACACCAGAAGATCAGGATAAAACAACCTTCACATGTCCTTGGGGTACCTATTGTTGGAATGTAATGCCATTTGGGTTGAAGAACGCATGAGCTACATACCAACGTGCAATGACAACGATTTTTCATGATATGATGCATACATTCATGGAAGATTATGTTGATGACCTCCTTGCCAAATCTAACACAAGAGAAGGACACATAGATATCTTATCTAAAATTTTCAAGCGAATGGAACAATTCAAGGTGAGACTTAACCCAAAGAAATGTGTCTTTGGAGTAAAATTTGGAAAATTGCTAGGTTATATTGTATCAGAAAAGGGAATTGAAGTGGATCCAGCTAAGGTACAAGAAATTCTTGATATGCCACCACCAAGGAACATTAGTCAATTACGCTCTTTGCAAGGACAAATACAATCCTTTCAAAGATTCATTGTCCAACTAGCGGATAAAAGTCTACCATTCACTCATCTCCTACAAAAAAAAATCCATTTAAATGGGAGGACAAGTGTGAAGTAGCATTTGAACAAATAAAGCAGTATCTCATGAATCCACCAGTGCAAGGAAAACCACTTATACTATATATTTCGGCCACGGAAGTGTCTTTAGGGGCATTATTGGCACAAGAAGACAACTTAGGAAAGGAGCGAGCCATTTATTATATCAGTCAAACTTTGACAAGTCATGAGCTAAATTACACATTCATCAAAAAATCTTGCTTAGTGGTGGTGTTCACTTCTCAAAAGTTACGACACTACATGCTAGCACATACAATAAAGCTTGTGGCCATGATTGATCCACTTAAATATCTTTTAAGTAAGGCAACCCTAACTGGCAGGTTGGCTAAATGGGTCATGATCCTAAGCGAATTTGGCATTCATTATGTGGATCACAAGGCTATAAAGGGACAGGTAATTGTTGATCAGTTAGTAGAAGCACCAATGCCAGCAAAACACCCAATACACATTGATTTTCTTGATGCCGATGTATTCACAACGGTTATTAAGCAGTCATGGGCACTCTGCTTTGATGGTTCCTACACTCAACATGGTTTAGGAGCAGGGATTCTTTTTATTACACCTCAAGGACATACCATTCCAAAATCTTACCGACTCATGTTTCCTTGCACAAACAACATAGCTGAGTATGAGGCATTATTAATTGGCATGAAAATTGCAGTGGATTGGAAAATCACAGAACTTCAAGTTTTTGGTGATTCACAACTTGTTATAAATCAAATCAATGATGAATATCACACTAAGGATGACAAGTTGGTACCTTACAAAAAGATGGTGGATTATTTCATGAAATACTTTATGGATATCAAGTTCATACAAATTCCACGTATTGATAATAAAGCAGCCAACACAATGGATACAATAGCATCTTTACTCTAGTTGATAGAGAATCAAACAAGGTATGATTTCTTGGTGGAACAATATTTTTCTCCTGCCCATGACAATCCGGAAACACAGACTGTTTGCCACATAACCAATTCTGATTCTCCCCTATATGGCCAAATTTACACTTACCTAAAGGATACTATTTTACCTTTAGATTTGTCTAGAAATTAGAAAAGAAATTTAATTCGTCAATCCTCTTGTTATACATTAATTGTTGATGTCTTATATCAGTGTGGTCTGGATGGTACTCTCTTGAGATGTCTCGAACGCGATTAATCAGAAAAAGCTTTACACGAGGTGCATGGTGGTATTTTTGGGACACACTCAAGTAGACTAACTTTAGCAAAGAAACTTGTGAGATTGGGTTACTACTGGCCGACCATGGAGAAGGAATCATTCATCTTTGTGAAGAAATGTGAAAAATGTCAGATTCGTGGGAATCTCATTCATGCTCCTGCTCAAGAATTACAACCCTTCACCACAACATGGCCTTTCACTCAATGGGGATTGGACTTGGTTGGCAAGATACACCCATCATCTTCAACTGGACATAAATTTATCATTACAGCCACTAAATATTTCACTAAGTGGATTGAAGTTGTTCCTCTGACACCTATTACGGGCAAACAAATTTCTTCATTCATCTTGAATTATATCATTTGCAGATATGGTATTCCCAACTCCATTATCACAGATAATGGAAGACCCTTTAAAAATTAGGATGTTGATGAACTATGTGAAAGATTTCACATCCAACACAGGTTCTCTACACCTTATTATCTGCAAGGGAATGGTCAAGTTGAAGCTTCAAACAAAACAATTCTAAATATTTTGAAGAAAACAATGAATGAAGCAGGTCATGATTGGCATGTCCAATTGAATCTAGCATTATGGGCCTACAGAACAAGTATTCACACACCAATGGGTGCTACTCCTTATGCTTTGGTCTATGGATTAGAAGCTATTCTACCGCTAGAAGTCGAGATTCCTTCACTTCGAGTATCACTTAAGGGGCTAATCAATGATGAAGACTACAGAGTATCAAGGTTGCAAGAGTTAGAATTGCTTGATGAATGATGCCAAATTGCAGTTAATCATTTGAAGGGTATCAACAAATTATGTCCCCCAGCTACAATCATAGAGTCAAACCAAAAAATTTTCAAGTGGGTGACTTGGTTCTCAAAGAGAACCCTCGAAATCAGCAGGATCGAGAAAAGAAAGGCAAATTTGAACCTAATTGGTTGGGCTCGTTCGTAATCATTGCAGCATATGGATCGGGGGCATATCAGTTGAAAATAGTAGAAGGGGACCTGTTTGAAGATCCAACCAACAACATGCATCTGAAGAAATTCTATGCCTAAAAAAAATAAAAAACAATACAGAAAGTCCAAAAAAAAAAAATCATAAAATCAAGAAAAAGGTGCAATAAAAACAAATTGTGAAAACCTGGCAAATAGGCGTTGTTTGTGATTTCATTTGGCTCACTTATCTATTAGGATACCCTTTTGCATATTCATCTTTTCATCTGCATCGCACACATGCCTGACCAATACATTCGCATCATACATTGCATCATCTCCTTGAAACGACAAGGATTTCATCATGGCTTGATGATTCGGGTTATCCTTAGCAGTAGTTGTGTCTAAGAGGAGTCACGATACAAGGTCATTAGGGAAAGGAAGTTCCCTTCTTGGAGCTTTCTATCAGACAATTGATAACATGTGTCAAGAATCAAAATATTAGGAAACAACAACATGATCCAATTACATTTGAGACTGCATGACTATTTGGATATATAACAAAAACAAAAATTGGATAATCTTAATTTGAATAAAATGAATGAAAAACATAAATCATAAGTTGCAATTGTTGTTTTGATATTTGATGACATCATATCTTTGGAGTGATTCGATGATATATTGAATTAGAATCACACGGAAGAAGTATGATTTTTCTTGGCTTGTTGTCTATAAATTAATCATTAGTATTTTGCAAATTGGTCAAGGACATGCTCTACAATGTATCATTGATGACATTTCAGAATTTGCATAAGAAAATGGTTAGTTTTTGTCTGTTTATGCAAACAATACTCAGGTCATCTTGGTTCAATTATACCTCGATGCTTGTATTAATTTGCTATATCAAAAATCATGAAAGCAGTACTCAGGTCATCATTGGTGCTAACATACCCTTTGATGCTTGTACTAACTTTCAACATATCAAAAGGCTCAATGATGAAAATCAAGCACAACATGGAATGGAAAAAGAGAGAATGATTCATTATTGCATTCTAGGATTGCATGATTCATTTAAGATTGCATTTTTAAGGTTGTATGAGGTAGAATTTTTGAAGGTTGGTAACTATTTCATCTATCTTTTCAAAACAAACAATTGAGTAAATTTGGATATTTGTAACATCATTTTTATTATTATTCATTTCACGTCATTTTCATGATCATTCATTTCACATCATTTTCCATTATCATTTACTTTATCATTATCATTGCACTTGCATACTTACATCATCATTTCATTTCATTATCATCTCATTTCATTCACCATGATCATTATCCATCATTACATATCATATGCATGGTCGTTATTTTAATCATTCATTAACATATACATTTGCATATTTCACACACATTCATAAATAAAATTGCATCCATTTCATTCTTTTCACATCATCAGTTAGGTTATCATATTCATTTCCATTACATCATTATTATCATTCATACTACATCATAAATCATATCCTCTCATTTCATCAAAAGCATTTACATCTTACATCATACATTCATTACATACATCATGAAAGAAAAATCATTCAGATTACATCATATCATTATTGCATCATCATACACGACATAGCATATAAAAATAAAAACATGCATCCATAACATGTGCATAAATCATCCATAACATGTGCACCAATCATCCATAACATGTGCATAATCAAATCACCGCTGCATCTCATAAATCTCATCAAAACAAATGTCCAGAAATACAAGGATATCAAATGTTTCAAAAAGATAAATCAAATACAATGACATAAATGTGTCCCACATGCCCATCACTAAGGGGCATCTGACCATGGAGCATGACTGCTACTACCTCTTGAGGTAGTAGGTCTCGTCGGATCTCTGCTCCCAGAAGCTCTACTCTCTCATCTGATCGGCTGACCCATACTCCTAGTAGCACTCCTGGAATGACTACGTGAATGGGTCCGAGACCGAGTACCTGACTGTTTGAAGGCAATCCTCCTCTCAGGTGGGACTGCCTCAAAATACCTCATCCTATAATACTCAGCCTCCCGAGTAGTCTCCAACCCCTCTGCCACAACCTCTCCAATGGAGGTGCTCTCAACTGATCTGAGAAGCCTCTCAGCTATCCCCTCAGCCTGTATGCATCTCTCTTTGAAACTATCTCTCTCGACTATAAGCTAAGCTACCTGTGGGTTAGGAGGTTGTGGTTGTGCAATCTATGCCTGCAATTGACTAATGGTCCCCTGAGCCTGTGCTAACTGACTCTGAAGGGTCTGAATCTCTGCCTGTAAATCGTCAATCTGTCCCTGACACAGAGCCCTAATAATAATCCATGGAGCCGAAGTACTCGACTGGTCCACTACTCTGGATGTCTATGGCCTCGTGCTGAAAGACACATCAAAGAAAAATCTTTGTCTCCCACCACCCCCGTCATCCCCATCATCCCCACTATCTGAGTCATTTGACTCCTCATCCATCTCCTCATCCTCTGAACTCTCATCATCCACATCCATAGCCACCCCACCGATATCCTCGGCCTGCTCTACCTGTACCCCTACCTGTGCTGGTACTTGTGCTTGACCCTGTGGCTACCCTGCTGTTAGAGGTCCCTGTGGCTGTTATCACCTCACCCATGTAACTAACCCTCCCATCAATGGGGCAGGCTCCTTTGGACTAGTAAATCTTGGGAAGGGATGTGTGTAAAAATAGGTTGCATAATCATCCATCATCCTTGCATCTGTAACCTCTAGATGCATCACCCAGTAAGCTAGCTATAGCTCCAAGTACTCTGCCTTGGTTGCCTCAATGGTCACAAATGGACCCCACTCTAGTACATCCTCTCGTCGCCTAGCATAGTGTGCCACACCCTGTGGTATCATCTGTACCAATCCTAGCTGTCTCAGCACCCTCATAACCAAAAACCGCTCAATGATAAAAAGGTGTTCGCACAATCAGGTATCTGGATCTAGTCACATATGGTAGCTCTATATCATTAGCCTCCCATGGGTCACAATCCACATACGATCGCCAGATGATAGTATATAAATCATCGATTACA
The DNA here is from genome assembly GCA_007115665.2 of Sequoiadendron giganteum. Taxonomy (NCBI): domain Eukaryota; kingdom Viridiplantae; phylum Streptophyta; class Pinopsida; order Cupressales; family Cupressaceae; genus Sequoiadendron; species Sequoiadendron giganteum. Next base: position 400,920,222 of record CM021110.1, on the reverse strand, counting down.
TGCCGCCAATACTCTAACTTGGCTAGCCTTGGCTGGACAAGGGGCCCTGTATATGCATAAACATATGGAAATCCAAGGGGACAATCTCTCCAGACGATGGGGCATGTAATTGCAAAGTGCTCCCATGCGAATATCTGTAATAGAGTCACCTCGCAGGAGAGACTCTTCCCATCTATGTACACGACCTGATGAAGATCATGGTATAGATGGGCAAGCATGCATGACCCCCATGCATATCTGGTATGATGGAGAAGTATGTCCTCCAGAATCCTACCCCACCCAATCGATAGTCTCTTTGCCCTATGATCAGGACAAAGGAAACCACTGATGAATCCTGCTAAAACTGAAGGCAGTGGGGCATAGCTCTCCATCATCTCCTTCCAGGGAATCTCATATCCAGTGATATGAGGATCCTGGAAGACCCGTCTTAGTGCATTTGTCCCCCCAATCTCCTTATGATCATAGATCACAAGCCATCCAACCACAGGAATACCCAGAATCCTGTAAACATCCTTCGGAGTCACTGTGATTTCTCCTGTCGGAAAATGGAAGGTGTTATGCTCGCTATACCACCTCTCCGCTAAAGTAGTCAACAGTGCCCTATTGACCTGATACTGCAATATCACCAACAAAGGACCAAATCCACACTGATGTATGATCCCTAAATCATCCTCAAATAACTACGGAACCATCTCCCAGGTACGAGGGAATCTCTCTCTAAACAGGAGGAGGTTAAATTCCTCCTTTATCATATCAATCAAGCAATCAAATTAGTTCAATCAAGCAATCAAATCAAATCTATCATTTATCATTTTTTTCAAGAACAAAAGAAAATTAATCTATCTATTTTTTTTTCATATCGCATGGAAGCAAATTTAATAGTCAAATCAATCAACATCTATCAGCCTTTGAATCAGGAAAGGAAATCTATCAGCCTTCAATCAGGAAAGCAAATCAATCATTTCGACTATTTGTTCTTCAAACATGAAGGAAAATTTATCAAATCATACAAATCTAATCTTGATGTTTTTCAAAAACATAAAATCAGTTGTCTAATCTAGCAACAATCATCAAGCATGTATTAATTTTTCTTCAAAAATTGAAATTCAGCAAAAATCCATGGATGCGCCAAAACAGTCAATCGATGCGCCAAAACATGGATGCACAACTTTACTCCATGGATGCGCTAAAATAGATTATGAATGCGCGATTTCATGAATTCGCTATTTTATCAAACAAATGCGCTAAAATAGTTCATCTATGCGCTAATCTACCATCTAATGCAGGCAGGTTTCATGGATGCACCATTTGATCTATCCTATGCACTAATTCACCTATGCGCGACTGTTTTGCACCTATGCGCCACTTTGGATGCGTCATTTTATCTAATCTATGCGCTAAAATAAAGCTCGTATGTGTCGAAATAAAATTATATGCGCTAAAATAAAGCTCGTATGCACCGAAATAAAATTCTATGCGCTAAAACATAATTCAAAAAAGCATTCGAAAATCATTTAAAAATTAACAAAGAGGTTTTGATCAACTTACCGGAGGTCCATAGGCTGTGGGTCTTTGATGACGGCGGGCTCGCTCGAATCGGTGGCGCTCATAATGGATCGACATCTCGCTTTTATCGCCCAGAGCTCAGAAATTCTCAAAGGGTACTATTCAAATGAAAATGACTTTTCACCTTTTTCAACTTTTAAAGGGGTAAAAGTGGAAAATTATTTACCTTTTTACTATGCAAAGTGCTATTTCGAGAGCTAAATCGCCAAATTTTCTCTGAAATCATCTGAAAATCTTTTAAATCATCCTCATCATCATTCTCATCACACGATTTACCTCTCGAGGGGGCATCATGCATCATCAGTCAAATTTTTCAAAATCAGGGGCAAATTCTTTGAAGCAATGCGTAAAACACATCACTTCAAAGAGGGGCAAAATGTACATATTTAAAAATGGTCACGGTTATTCAAACTTGTTAATTAATTAAATATGAATTGTTTAATTAATATTCTAAAGTCATCTACATATAAATAAATTTAATTATTTATTTATATTGTTCATTCTTCCAATTCTTCTAATTTAATTAATTAAATAAGTTTATTTAATTATTGTCACTTTCCTCTTAATTAAACTAAATAAATTTATCTTTATTTATTTGATTATTACTCAATTTCTATTAGTTTGAATATTTGAATTTGAATTATGGAATATTCTTCTAATCCATCTCACTTCGCATTTAATTAAATATGATAAATATTTAATTACTGTCACTCTGCATTTAATTAAATATGATAAATATTTAATTACTCTCACTTCTCACTTAATTAAATATGGTAAGTATTTAATTAACTCTTTTTCTTTCACTTCTCACTTAATTAAATATGGCAAGTATTTAATTAACTCATTTTTCTTTCACTTCTCACACATAATTAAATAGTAATTATTTAATTTATGGAAACTTTCATTTGCACATGTCACACATAATTAACATTTATCCTCAACTTCAACTAATTTTCATAAATAAAGAAATAAATGCCATGTTTATTTTCATTTTTGAATGAGAAAGGTTTTGTGGGTTGAAAGCATTCTTCCATTTTCTTCTCAACCTTCCATATTCCTCTCAACCTCTCGATCTCACACCGTTCATTCTGGCAAGTTTGAATTACAACCATTGATCTTCGCCAAATGGGTTTTGCCTCCCGAAAATCTATAAATACAGCCATTCGGTAAGTAGATTTCATCCTAGCTTTCATACGCAATCACTATAGTCACATTCGAACCAGCATATTAGCATAATGAACATTTTAGCATTTCAATTTCATAGCTTAAAGCATATTAGCAATGCACATGCATTCTCATTAATCTCATTCTCTCAAGCTGCCATTCTACAAGTTGTTGTTTAAAACAACTAAGAGCCAACATCTTGAAACAAATCCTTGGAGATAGAGGACAATGGGACGAATTTGAAGAAGTTGCATGTGTTTAGAATTTGCGTTTTGCTTTCTTTAATTTAGTTTTTTTTAATCTAATGTTTCATTGGTGTATTAGATTAGATTCATTTTGATTTACACATTCTAACGTACACAATAGCTATTAATATTATAAAAAAGTCAAAAGTTTCTAAATTCATATTAAAAATATTCAAAAAAGTTATATTGTATTTTCTTTTTATAATAAAAATTATAAAATGATATATATTATAAATTAGAATACTATATAATAATTTTTTACGGTTTAATAAAAATATAGCAAGTCAAACTATACAGTCTAATAAATTTTATAGCTATAATATACGGTCTAAAATTGAGAAAACAGTCAAATATTTAATAGACCATCAAATTCCAGGCCTATTGTCAACTGTCAAGTGATTAATGTTTATTTTTAAAGTTAATATCATAAATTACTCAAGTTTCAACCGTTGGATAAATATTTGATGTATGGTTGTAGTTGCATTCAGTAATGACATGCACAGAGCGATGGGCTTCCCAACTTAAACCTCCAGAATCACCCTATAATAGTTAGATTTAGAAAGATCAACAGTGAAGAATTTTCAACTTGTAGACGTAAGACGTGTCATTCACTTTAATGTTCCAATTTCAAGAAACAAAGCATTTAAAACACTAGCACTTTGTACTGCTAAGTGTCAACTGTCAAGTGATTAATGTTTATTTTTAAACTTTAAAGTTAATATCACAAATTAGTAATTACTCAAGTTTCAACCATTGGATGAACATTTGATGTATGGTTGTAGTTGTATTTCGTAATGAAATGCACAAAGCGATGGGCTTCCCAACTTAAACCTCTGGAATCACCCTATAACCGTTAGATTTAAAAAGATCAACGGTTAATAATTTTCAACTTATAGTCACTAGTCTTGTAGACCTAACTCCTAAGACGTGTCATTCACTTTAACGTTCCAATTACGAGAAAAAAAGCATTTAAAATACTTTGCACTTTGAAATGATATATAATATCCATTATGCTAATGAACATGTGAAATATAATTATACTCAGCACATTGTAGAATCCATGCATAAACAATTTTTAATGATTAAAGCAGTTTCCACGAGACATTTAGGTTCACAACCTACTTTTGCTATCTTTTTCTATTCAAATTTAGAGGAATGTTTCAGACCAACAAGCTTTAGATTCAACCCTACAGTAATGCAGAGGAAAATAAATTGGCTCTAGTATATGAATGGACCACTGAGATAAGGATGCATGATTCTCGAAGGAACTACTGTAATTTTGTAGACTAATTTTTGGCTCCATTGCATCAAGTAATTACAAATACTCCAATGCCTAGATTTCCCATGTCATGTAGAAACTACATGCAACTAGGAAAAGAAATACAATTGGTTGATTGGTACTTAAAGGAAGAATATACTGTGCTAAGATGTTATAGATCGGGAGTACAACCATACAAACTTCCAATACATGTGACATAAAGGGTTTTTGTATTGGAATATGTAAGGCAGGTGCAGAGTGTTGATGAACTACACTTTCTCAGTCAGCAAAAGAAGACCTTATTTTCTTCTTTACCTTTTTCATGTGGAGGGTTCACATTCGAGAGAAAAAAATTTAGTGTGGCACATAATCTTTCTAATATTTTTGCATTTGATGTTATTTGTCACTGGCAGTATGATCCATGTGACATCATTAAATTAATGATTGTGGCCAATAGGAATGTTGCAAATAGAATTCAACATCAAAGTAAACCCTTGCTTAAAAACTTGAGAAACAAGGATTCTTGGGATGAGGTCAAAATAGCAATGGAGAAAAGTGCTAGTGAGAATGGTATTTCTTTTGAACAATTGTCAGCAGAAATTATGACATTGCACCAAAAGACAATCAGGACATATAACAATTTTTATGAAAAAAGTGATAAACCATATAGTAGAGTAAAAATTCTAGGTTCTCTAGAGAAGGAAGTTATAGATAAAAATTGGTCACGATAAAAAATTACTACCTGTTGGTCTATGAGGAAGGACCTAGGTGATCCAAGAGCTCTTGCAGAGTATGATGCTAACGAAGAAGATAAAGAGTTTAGAAAATTGTGGAATATAGAGGATCCCGATGAACATGATGAATCTGATGATGATATTGATAGGGAAGAAGAAGAAGAAAGCCATGCCAATTACAAACCTGGTTTAAGTGAGGCCGCAAAACAAGAATATGCTTCAACATATACTTCAGGAGCAACCATACTTGAAAAAATTGGTTATGAAGGTGGTCCTTTGGGGTCCAAAGGACAAGGCCCTTGGACAATACAAAGTGTTGAGCATAGAAAAATAGTTGATAAATATGGCCTTAGGCTTGGTGGTGAAAACGTAGACCAAGGGGATACAAGTCAAACTCAATTTGTTAGAGCTTCTAGTCCTCATCCTCATGGTTAGATACAATCACAACTAGGACATGCCCTTGGTGGACAGCTTAGTGCAACTAGGAGTGCCATTGGTGGCGATGGTATGGGTAGTAGTACTAGTAGTGGTCAACATGTGCTACAACGACAAATTACACACAATACTAAGAGGAAAACAAAAAAAGATACCACAAAAACACCAGGTGATCAAGGCAATCGAAAGAGGCAAAGGATTTTGATAGGTCCAAGTCACACTATCAGTGGATCCACGAGTACCACAAAGGAGTTATTTCCAGACACTCCCACAAATCCAGTTAGTGTGGGTGCGACATCATTAGCAACTGCAAGTACTCCTATTCCTTCGCCATTCAAGAATTCCATTGTTCCTGCCTCCCCAGGTTATGATTTCATTGAAGAGTTTAAAAAGAAATCAGACTTGAATAAAAAATAAAAGAAGCAACTGATGGAGAGTGCGTCTGCTATAACTTTAGAGACTACAACAACCATGGTATTACCCACATTTGACATAAATAAATAAATCATGGAGTACACAATTTTTGTTCCAACAGTTCAAAAAAAACCAACAAATCAGATGGATCGATCTGAATACCAGGTAACCAATTTTCAATTGGATTTTTCTGGCCTGAAAAATACTACAAAATTAATGTATCAAAGAAGAACAATGAATTGGTGTAAACATCATTGCTAAAGCAAGATAGAGAGAAGAAAAGGTTGCAGACCCAAATAGAAAAGTTACAGGCAGACCTAGCAAGTGAGAAAACAAAGAGGAAAGCAACAGATAACAAGAGCAATGAATTAGAAAAAAGAATAATAAAATCTGCCTCTACATCAACAAGCAAAGAGGATAAATCAAATGAGAGAGAAGTGAAGGCTAGATGAGAGCAACACGAAATATGATCAAGAAAAATCCACTTCAGAAAAATTAAGAGTAAGCATTGTGAATGGAAATGTACAGTGGGAATTTTTTTCGGAGAAACAGAGAAAAACAAATGAAAGATTGGAGACAGAGCTGACGGAAGCAAAAGAAGAAATTAAGTCTTGTCAAAATAAGTTATCTGCATTTTGTAGAGAAACAATGAGGCATATGAAACAAAAGATCTGGGATGAAATAATGCAGAGGTTTGATCATTTGTGTGACATGTTTCAATTGATTGATGCTATCAGACAACATTATAAGAAGCTCAACAAATATTTAGTGGACAACAAAAAGGTGCTGGAATTAGAGAAATCTACAAATGAAGTTCTATAAACAGTCTACAAATCCAGTGACAATGATCTGAAATCAAAAGGGATTACTAATCAGATTGAAACCTCAATGAAATTGTCATCTATCATTGAAAATTGTTCGAGAATGTGTGGAACAAAGTAATATTTGCATTTGGTTGTAGACAAGATGAAGGTGGTAAATGAAAAGGTAAGGAACTTCACAGAGCTTGGTTTTCCAGAGGCTTTTGACACAAATGAGTGATTCATTGGAGAGGATGGTTTTAGAAAGAAGATGGAAGGTGCAAGGAAGATTGATTTGCACCAGTTTCCTCATAACCAAGATGTGAACTATTTGGATTCCATCAAAACACTGATAACCTTGAATGCAAAATTGACTGAAGAATTCAAGACACGTTTCATTTCCAATTACAATCATGAAATGTTAACAAAACTTCAAGTCAAAAAACATCAATTAGAGCAAATGGAAATTCCACCACCTGAAGAGTGGAAGTTGCTAGAAAAGTTGATACAGTGACTTGATTTATTATTTTCAATCTTTGATAATATGAGTTTCGAAGTTCCAACTCAACTCTGTGCAAACTTGTCTTTGGGCATTGGTAATATTTTGCATTGCCAATGCCAATATGTACTCCTTCATGTGAAATTCAATTAAAAAGTTCAAATTCAGACTTCAGTAATGTGATGATGTTCAATTATCTGTATTATTTATTTTATCATTTGAAGTATTGATGAACTTGATGGAACTTCTAATTTTTCTCTCTGAATTCCTCTTTGTCTTGACCTTGTCCTGTTCTGTTAATGTGTCATATTGTTTGGGAAAGAACCTAAGGTTGGGTTTTTTATTTTGGTTTTCATGAAAATCCTAATGTCGTATGTAATACCTTGGGTGAACATCTATTTGGATGTTACCTTTTTTGGGTGGGTTTTGTTGGTGTTTTTTAACGTAAACCAAGTTTTTCTCCTAATCTACCTATGGAATTGCCAATTCCAATCAAGGGAAGCTCAGAGGACCTGGACCAACTGACAAGGATTTTAACTGTAACCTCCTACACTTCGGGCTATGCAAAACCCAAGAGGGTGGTCCCCATAATGTGTTTATGATCTATGCACCGAACTCATAAACAATCATTAACAATTAACAAATAATCCCATCGAATAGCTCAACAGAATAGGATAATACTGAAATGAGTTGGCCTTTCACCAATAATATCAACTACTTGGAGCATGGGATTATTACAATATTATTTTGTAACTTATGATAGTTATTTTATTTGCAATTTGGCAACAAGCTCTAAGTAAAGACATACAGACACATGACTTCACAAACTCGTACAATTTAAACCAGTGCCAGATACCATTAGGGAGTCAAATTCACAAACATTTAAAATTTAACAATAGATTCAAATACATAGCATATAAGATCCTTGGAAATATTGCATTACAATAGTGTCAATCCATATCCTAACCCAATACTTCTTACTAAATCCCTTTACAAACATATCCATCCATGATTCCATCCAAGCATTTTAATTAATTCCTTGAATTAAAGCCAAAATGGAAAACATACACACCAGAGCAGTGAGATGAACACCATAATCCTTGATTATACTATTCAAAATTATGATATGTTTATACAAAGGAGAGACATGAGGTCAAAATATAACATCATAACTCAAATGCTAGTACTGTTGCGAAACATCAAATCTTCATAGACCTAAAACCCCATTACCAAATAACCCCAAACCTAAATTGTATTAATATTGAAATAACTGGTTCTTACAATCTTTTCTGCAACTATACCTAGAATCGACCTCAAAATATCTAACTTGCCAACCCCTATTTCTGGCCTTGAAATCCTTCTTATAGAAAACGAAGGAGCAAACAAGCATCGGGCTAGAAATTATACATGTCATTGGTCAATTGGACCGCTATGTGCCAATTCAAAAATATGATTAAAACCACCGAGTCCCAAAGGATCTTTCCATTGATTCCACTCATTACATAATAGCCGCTGCATTAGCTATATCTCAAAACCTGCGCCAAAAGCTGTCATGGAAGCAAAACCATCATCAGTTATACTATAACCGTTGAGCTGTTAGTTGCCGATAGTAGACATTGTTTTCCTCCTCTTCAATTAAGTACTTTTCCACCCATTTATGGCATTCCTCATCCATTGGCCAGTTAAAATTCACCACCTCGATCACCCTAGTATCGTTAGGTGTGTACTTCACCGCAACCTAGTTAGCCTCTCTCTTAAAAGACTCTAAGAATATGCTGGTATTAATTATTTTATCCATACTGCTCACTAGCAAGTCATAGTTCGAGTCATCACAAATCAATTTGATTTGTGCATCAATAACCTCTTCTGCCCTATCTTGCCACTACTGCAATGTCTTAATATTTCCTTGTGCATCTATTATATCTGGCAGAAAAATATCATTCCAGTCATCAAAACTCTTTACAAGTTCTCTCATTTTTCTACTCAAATCGTCAGGTAGGGCCTGGAATCCCTTCAATGATTTCACAAAACTTTGAGTAGGCTTCAATGACTGAGGCATGTTGTCTGCATCAAACCTGGAAGCCTTAAACATAACATATAAATCATTGGCCCGAGGGATCCACTTCTCAACCAAAGGCAGAACTACTTCCCGATCTTTGTTAATGTTTTTAATTCCACCCAAGAACAAAGAATACAAAAAATGTACAGACACCAACCTACAATCAACCTTCTCATTTAGATGCATCAAAATGGTGTCAACCACCTCATTGTGTTTAGCAATTGCATCATCCTCACTTGCCTTTAAGGCAGCCTACAATTCTATGATTTTATTCAACATTTGCTTCTTGGTAGAATCCACAAAATACTCAACTTCCTCTTTAACTGGTTCTGGTGCAGGAATGAGAGCAGGTGTCTGAATGGGGGACCCAAGAGTATAAATGATTGGGATATTAAGGGGAACTGACCCTGAAGTAGTGGGTAGTGCTCTGATACTAGGGGCACTGGAGGATTCTCCTACCTGCCCATATTTTAGTCTATCTAATTCAGACTGCAGCTCAACATTCCTCTATTGTATTCTACTATATTCCCTAATTATTACATTGTATTTCTCCATCAGACTCTTATTTTCAGCTTCCTCCCTTTCAACTGTCTTTTGGGCCAATTTGGCCACATTCAATGTCAAGCTTGTGGCTTCTGTTGTGTAGGTTTCAAAATTTATCCTGATGATGAGCCCTCCCCTCAGACTTGGGCCAATATCAGCCACATTTGGTTTTCTACCTTGGGGTGCCAATGCCCATATGGCTAGAGTTTCATATTCCGCACTAAAAGAAGAGTCTTGCAGAGTTGCCTTAACCTCTTCTTCACTGTTTTGCACAAGATGTTTGAACTCCGGGATAGCATTGAATGCTACAACATCATCTATGTCCCATTCAGGCAGAAGTAAGACACCAGCCTGAGTCACAAGTCTCCTTCCTTCCTCGGGAGTAATGCTCTTGAATTCCTCCATTAGTTCAGCCTTAACTTCATCATCATTCTTGTGTTTAGATCTATCAGGTCTTGAATCTTTCCTTCTCTTGCATTTATCCTGATATTTCTCTAATTTCATTCTCCAAATTAACTGCAAGAATACAAGAGTCTTCACAAAGGCATCATCATCCAGGAATTCCTTGCAGGCCTCCATCCTGGCATCCTATACACACTGCCGCTTTATATCCATATCAGTTAACACCAATTGTGTTGATCTAGGAGGAGAAGGGATACCAACCTGCATGTCTTGATCAGTTATAATTATTTCATCCATTAGAGCCTCTTGTGTTTCCTCAACCCTTTGCCTCTTTAGGCTTGGCTCTGATAATAACTCTACAGGATCATTTCTCGGTGGTGAATCTAGGTCCACAATCCTTATCCCTCCAGGTTTCCTGATCCCTTGACCCGGTTGTGATGATGCTTGCATTATTTGTTTTCCCATTTTATCTCCTGCCTCCTCATCACTACTATCATCTCTCTTCCTCTTGTGGCTGATAAGTTGGCCTTGTTTCTTTAGGACTCGCCTCTAGTTTTTGAATTCCCAAGTCCACTTCCAAATTGACTTTCTTGGTTTTCAAGGTGCTCATGATATCTTTGAAGTTATTCATTAAGAAATCTATTCTTTTGTTAAATGGAGTGAACTCCATCATTGGATCATATTTTGGATCCATTTTATGCACCATAGCCAACAGTTTCTCATAGGCAATCCATTTCTCTTTATTTAATTCTTGCCTGGTCAAATCAAACTCATTTCTGATTAGATCCTCAGGAAAATTGAAAACATGTGCAAACTTGCCACCTTTAATTTGTTGCCTAAATAGGGCAAAGAATCCCTTGGGGTCATGCCACCTCTTAGATCCACTCTTCAAATGATAATCATCAAAAAATATTCCAAAGTGGACCCATCCTCCCTTGAAAAAGACAAAATCTAAAACAACAGTATAATCAAGGAACAAAGTCCCTTTTCCTTTCCCTGTGAAATTATCCTCATGAATGCAACCGAGTTGCCACATGACCTTGGAAAATCCCATCCATGATGGTATATTATATGGGAGAATGTGAGGAGCTCCCTAGAAATCATAAACCCTTAGGACAGTTCTTACGGGGTATAAGATGATGTCACCCCAATTGTGGCACACCTTCAAATCAAGCTTCCTCACTTTGGGTTGGAGGAAATCATGCAAATCCGCAGGGACCCTTGGCACATTTACCACCAATCTAGCTCTAAGTCTGGAAGCAAAACAATTATCAAACTGCACAAAGCAATCACCTCCCCTGTTGCAAGACAAATCTGCACTCCAAACCTATACTGGTAATCTTTCTCCATTCACTTCTTGCCTCAACCCCATTTTCTCTGAGAAGAAGTTGGCATTCTTGTATAGGAACATATGCATTAATAGGGAGTACTAGTGTCCCCCATATGCAACTTCAACAAACCCTCATGTATCTTTTCAACAAGAAAAGATGCATAGTCGTGCACTACAGAAAAATTGGGATGCTGAATTTGAGCCCCCATAAACATATAAGCAATGGGCATCACGGTATTAGGGCTGAAACCTAAAATCTGGCAAAGTGAATAAAATGTTGCCAAGAAGTGATCAGCAAAACATCTCAGCCTGAAAGGCTCCTGATAATTTGGGCTGATGTGAATCGTTGAACTGTCTACCTTGGCTAAATGAGGAGGAAGCAATTTTGATCTGAAAAGAGGCTGTGACTTGGCATATTCCTACTTCATTTCCTCAAAATCTACTCGAACTAAGAATGGGCTATATTCATTCAAATTGAAAACCCGCCGAATCTCATCTGCATTTATATTCAATAGAACCCCACCATCATTATCCCTGATAATCCTTGTAACAAGATCATATCGTGCTGCCACTGCTCTGAGTAGGTCAATATCAAGAAATACATTTGGTACAACTATTTTCCCCATATCATACCTCTAGCCATTATAGAAAGGATGAGGCACATTTCGCTGCCTATACCATCTCCTAAACATTTCTAGGCCCGTCATTTGGACCCTAGCATCTACAATATTATAGGTTTTACACCTTAGTCCCTCACCTAAGGCTTTCCCTTTCATTAAAACCAAACCCCTCTTCTTGTCGTTCGTTGATAGTAGGAATTGATCTAGGAAATCATCGTATAAATTCCTTTGCAAATAATCAATATGGCTAGAATGCTGCTTTGATGCCACCATTTTGAACAACAAGGGCTTCTCCTAAAATCAAATTCTTGAACAAACTAGGGCTACCCAAAACAAAATTACACCAGAACTTTGCAATTTCCCACAATTCAAAAGAACCAGTAACCTTACAGTCTTAATCAACAAGACCCCTGACCAACACAATAGAACCCTCCACAAAAAACACATTCAAACAAAAACCGTGGCATAGAAGGTAACTCACGAGATTTCATGCCTTGTAGAAAACCAAACCTCGCTGTATTTGCTTGAAAAACTCTGGAGTCCTAGACCGCTTCAAAAATATTTGAATGCCTTTGTGGTGAAGATAGAAGGGAATTAACTACTTAAAGCCGATGAAAAATGGCTAGTAGACGTCTCATCCGCCATTAAAGCTCACTTGCATGCCGCACCAATGGCTTCAATCATATTTGATGCAAATTTAAACCCTCGCCCTCGATCTCTTGTTCCTGTCAGATCATCAATGATCAGATGACCATCTCCAAAAGGTTGATAAAATCTCCATGTCATTATCAAGGGCCCACCATAATACATAGCGCCAAAGGAATACACGTGGTGTCCGCCTGTGATATCGCAATGACTAAACACCCTTCACTTTAGGATCACACGATGGCGAGCAACCGTTGATTCCCTCCATCGGTGATCATGATCATTCACAACAGTGAGTAGCACCAAAACCTATCTATCAAGAAACTTGTCATGAAGGTTAAAACATCATCGTCGATCTCGAACACGTGCATCTCACATCTGGTTTAGTAACCCACTCTATAATGTACTAAAGTCTGATACAAATATTAAGCACTTTATTTACTCATTTTGAGCATTGGCAACCTGGGACACGTGGTGCCCGCCTGTGATATCGCAATCACCAAGCAAGCAACGATGATGTCATCAAGAGATCGCGGGGAACGGTCAAGATCAACCATAGGGAGATCAATGATCACTAAAAATAACCCCTGCAAAATAATACAATTACTTAAAAAAAAAGAGGGGAAGGGGACACCGCCTAGGACAACGAAAAACGATGGCTCAAAGTTGTTCTAAAACACAGGGCACGGTCTGACCCAAACTTGAGAAATAAAAGGTCAGGCGAAATATTTAGCATTTTTATTAAAAGGGGCTTGGCCTAGATGATTCAATGGGACATAAGTTGTTTTGAAACCACACTCAAAAAGGTAACGTCAGAAAAGACCCAACCGAAAGATATACATTATATGGCAAGTTACTAAAGCGGCTGCGAGATGCACGTGCTCAAAATCAACGAAGGTGTTATAATCTTGATGAAAAATTTGCTCGACGGTTATGTTCAACAACAGTGACTGTTATGAAGGAACATGATTGCCGATGACGGAGATTAACGGTTGCCCGCCATCGCATGATCGGAAGATGCGAGGTGTTTATTGATTGCGATATCACGGGTGAGCGCCACGTGTATTCCTTTGGTGATGCATAGTGTGGTGGGGCCTTCGTGCTGAGATGGAGATTACATCAACCTTTTTGAAGGCAACCATTCAATGCTCTAACGAAAGTGAAGGATCGACAGTTGGGATTTGAATTCGCATCAAATGTGATTGGAAACTTGGAGCCTTTGGTGAGGCATGCAAGTGAGCTTTAATGGCGAATGTGACGTTTTCTGGCTCAATTCGATCGACATTAAGTAATTTTCCTTCGTTCTATTTTACCACAAAGTTATAAAAGATTTTGGTTGTGTCTTGATGACAGTTTTGGGCCACTTTTGGCGCAAGTTTCTTGAGGTTTGGTGGTTGGCTAGTGCATCAGCCATTTTCTAGCGGATGGGAAAAATAAGAAGATTCTCATGGGACTCAGTTGTTGTAACAAATTTTTGAAATATCATAGGGGGGTCCAAGTGACAGGTGACATGTGTATTTCTGGCCCAATGCTTATTTGCTCCTTCATTCTCTATAAGAAGGATTTCAAGGCCAGAAATACAGGTTAGCAAGTTGGATAATTTTAGGTCGAGTCTAAGTAAAGTTGCAGAGTGAATTGTAAAGGGCCTGTTGTTTTAGTGAAAATATTGTTTTAGATTTTGTGTCATTCAGTAGTAGGTTTTAAACTCATTAGAGTTTGATGTTTCAGGATAGTACTAGCATCTGAATGGAAATTACTCATTTCGAACTCATGTCTCTCCATTGTATAAACATATCATTATTTTTAATAAAATGATCAAGGGTTATTTTGTTCATTTCTAAGTTATGGATGTTGAACTGTTAGTCTATTAGCTTCTGTTATGTTTTGAATAAAAATACTGATATGATTCATGAAGTGCAATATAATATAAAATATCATGGAGACTTGGAGTGAAATATCAAATATTAAATAAAATATCCTGAACTTGAAGTGCAATGATTCACAATTTATTTGAATACAATATAAAAAATCATCAACTATTGTTTGGAATATGATTCATGATGTGCTTGAGTGCAATATAAATTAAGATTATAAGATATGATGAACTTGAAGTGCAATGATTCACAATTTTTATTTAATAGAATATAAAATATCATCAACTACAGTTTGGACTTTGGAACAATAGAAACTGATTCAAGAAGTGTAGTAAAAATACCTAAAACCTACTAATTCTCTTCCATTTCCCAAACGGAGTTAGGGTCCTCAAACTGATGCTCATCTTCAAATAAAGTAAAAGATTCATCTTGATTCAGAGACTGCTCTGCACTTTGTTCGACCTGTGTCTCAAAATCAACATTCATTGTTTGATTTATGTCAATTTCAATATCATTATCATCTTGATCTATCCCAGGCCCACTGCCACTGCCACTAGTACCACCACTAGTACCGACAACTCTTGGAATTGGAGAGCCTATGTTGCACAACCCGACCCCTCTTCTTTCACTTGTGGACCTCTAGATTGCGAGTGCCCTTTCAAAAAGAAATTTTTTGACATTAAACATAATTGCTTTCATCCTCAAGCAATTTTCCAAATTCTTGTCCAGTTTGTTTCTTTAACTTTGATTTCAAAAACCCCAATGTACTGAAAAATCTCTCATCCTCCACCGACCCCAATATCATTGTTTGACATAAATCAACAAGTTTGAAATATTCTGACATCGAACCATGCAATATTTCACTCTGACCTAAGCTTGTCCAAACCTTTTTTATTGATCCGAGTTCAAATGCCTTCTCCTTGCCCATGGAATCAGACTATTCCCTCATAGCTATTGCAAAACTCTGACATTGCTTTCTAAGCTTATTTTCATTTAAAATTCCTTCTATTGCCTGTTCATTGTATGTTACCTTTTTCAAAAATTGTTCAATCACGATTTTTACTTGATGATGAAAATATTTTGGGTTATCTCAGTTTACCCAAAATTGACGATACACAATACCCATGGCTTCAAGTATTTCATGTTGAGGGAATCTTTTATGAATCTCTGAGGAAAGCGATTTTGCAATTTCCTTCAAATTATCACTAACAGATTTAACAATGTCGTTAAAATCTTCCTTGTTAATAGCTACTTCTTTTCTAGAGTGCTTGGCTGTCTTACAATGGTACATTGGTATCTCATATCCACGTACACAAATACATAAGT
Source organism: Sequoiadendron giganteum (assembly GCA_007115665.2). Classification (NCBI taxonomy): domain Eukaryota; kingdom Viridiplantae; phylum Streptophyta; class Pinopsida; order Cupressales; family Cupressaceae; genus Sequoiadendron; species Sequoiadendron giganteum. Next base: position 400,904,308 of record CM021110.1, on the reverse strand, counting down.
TCCTGCTTGCATTAAACTGTAAATAATTATCAGGATTATTCAAATCAGTAATTTCTGCCACATCAAATAATTTGTGCCTTATTGTGTTAGATTTAGATATAGATGATCGAGGGCCGAGCATGTAAGTTTACCTAGATTGGCATATTCATAAATATACATAGTTCTATCTTGGGCTTTCTTCATAAGATTTTTTATCTCATCTAGCATGGGGAGAAGACTAGCTAAAATCAAGAGTGTCTCTATATCACTTATCCTATGTAAGAGTTCAAGAGCTTTGTCTACTGTGCTGCAATGCTCGTACATCAACCCAATCAAGGATTGATATTCTAAAAGAACTCGCTGCGCTAGTCCATGCAGGGAGATCCATCTGGTATCGACATCCTTGAGAAGCTTGTTTCTAGGTGTTATTCCCTCAGCAAAATATTGAAATTCAAGGAAACATTTGGGATTTCGGCATAAGTATGCGTGGATCTCGCGAACTAGATTTTCAACTTGCTTACAATTTTAAATGCTAAATTCATTCTGTGGGCCATGTAGTGAATGCCAAGCATGTATGGTGCACAAGTAGTTTGTAACTTTGTGCAAAGACCGCTCCTTTGACCTTGCATCACTGCAGCTCCATCAACTCCTACACACACCAACTTTTTGGCAATTGTCAACTCATCCAAACATGCAATTTCATTCAAAGATTTCTTGACTAGTCCAAATAGATTTTGCGATGTTGAACTGTCCTTCATTTTACGAACACAAAGAAGATGAGCTTAGAGAACATGTTGTTCTACAGTATACAAATGCATACAAACCCAAGAAGTATTGTCTACTGCAATAACTTCATCTAAAGATAATGCAATGAAATTTGACTCTTTTAATTTCTCCTTTAAATCTTGTTTTCCCATTGCAGCAAGACAGTTCGCCCATTCTCATCCAGCGTTTACCGACCAATGTGAGAAGGGAAAGTGGGGAACACTCGAATAAGATAATAAATCAAAATATTCTAGGTAGTCTATCATAGGATGCCCCCTGGACAAAATATGAAAAACAACACTCATCTGAACAGTTTTTGACAGATTTGCTACTGCCATGGCTTTTCAAAAATGAGCCTCAAGTGTACCTTCACATTTTTTAATCTTCGACATTCTATGGTTATGCTCTCCATAATCTATGGCATACTTAACATGAAGACATTTGTCCTTTGATTTCCATCATACGACTAATTGTTCCTTTCCGTCTATAATATGTTTTTCGTAAAATTTGCCGATATGCTTTTCTATAGTGTCAAGCTTTAGTTGCATTGTCTTTTCTCTTCCACATTTCCAACTACAAATATTACATCTGACCTATGTTTCCCTTTCAATATCATTTTCGTTTGATACCCCCACTAGTTCAAGGAATGGGTACTTCGACAACCAACCAATTTGAAAATTCCTTGTCATTTCCCACTCGCGCCCCAATTTTTCTTTGCCTTTTCTTTTCTTGCTACCAATATCATCCTCATCCAAGTCAATTATCTCATTCTAGCTATCCAGGGTATCCTTTGGAACATCTTCTGCAGTATTTCCATCCTCATTTGATACATTTTGATTTAACATAATGACAATCTCACCTTGACCTTCCTGTGGTGGAAGAGTTGATGATGTATCTCCATCTTCAATAATATTTGGTGGAAGAGTTGATGGTGTAGCTCCACCTTGATCTGATGGATTAGAAGCTTTTCCAATTCCAAAGTGAGACTGTATGGTACTTCCCCATTTTGGGTGTTTTGATGGCCTCCCAGTCTCTTCATTACCCACCTGCTTAGGAGTCTTACCCTTGCTACTCAACATATTGATCTCACTTCGAACAAAAGCTGGAAAAAAATGTCTTCTTGTTTAAGAAGGACAGACCAATAGAGAATATAGATCCCATTCCCTACTTAAAATTATGTTATGGTGAATTTATTGCCTAAACATGCCTCGTAAAAAAAAATAGTTGGTGAATGGACATGCATTGGACTGATAGTACGTGAAACCCAGGCAATTTGAAGACCTTGCTGGATAGCTATAATTCGCCAAATTCTATTTGGCCGATTCCTGGAATTCGCCAATTGGTGAAGATTCGCCATTAAATTTATCCCTGATTAAATAATTAACATTATTTAATTATGAGAAATGAAGATGAAAGAAGTATGAAGAAGTTAAGCATTGCAGGCCTAGGGGAATTTTGAGTGTCTATAGTTTCAACTCAATATCTTCACCAATGAGATCATCTACCCACACTTCTCCCAACTTTGCATGATATTAAGATTATATTTTTGCATTAATATACATCCTTATATCCTCAATATGCATAACCCCAAAAGGAACATATGAAAATGCACCTTCTGGATCCATCACTTTTGATTTATCAGGGTTCTTCTTAAATTTGGGATGAGGTCGGTCCACAAAATTTACTATTTGTAGAGTTCACATCTTGAAATACATTTGAAATGCTTATAAAACTTAGGGAAAAGTGAAAAACTATAAATAACTTTAGATCTTTGTCGGTTAGGGTTTTACACACAAATTTTGAATCGCTTCAACTTGCCTCTTCTCTACTCTTCACTCTTCAAATGATCGATCACAAATGAAATTTTCATAAGTGAAATCAACTATAAACACCTTTTGAATGACCTAAAATGCATTAATTGCATTGATTTGGAGTTAGGTCAAAAGTTGATGAACCCTAACTGCAATGACACTATCACTTGCAAACTCTCTACAAATCTTCACAACGAAAGATTTTCCATCAATTTTTTTACCAATAGGTCAAGCATGTCAACCTATACCTTGTATCAACGTGTTGAAGGCATCAACACCATATCTATGGCAGGGGCTTAATTCTTGTCTATTAAAACACCCTCTGAGCCAAAGCTCTTTATTTAGTTTCTGGAGGAAACAACTGCATTAGAAGTTGGCACAAACATATTTTTAACCTCATTCTCCTTTTTATTTTTCTAGATCTTGTTCATATCTTTCTTCAACTCAACAAGATAAACCTTATTCAACGGATCATTCTTCTTTACCATATCAACCTTCACATTCTTGCTTCTACAAAATTTGACTATATGTCTAGATTTATTGCATTTGCGACATATGGTATCATTTTGAACAAGCTTACTTGCACCAACTCTATATTTGCATACATTAGCCTTATGCCCAAATTCATTGCATGCATAACAATACACATTGAAAGATTGAAACCTCGTGCCATTATTGTAACCATTCATTATTTAATTACTACATTCACTAGCTTTATGACCAAATCTATTATATGTAAAGAACTGACCAAGAAATGGTTGAACATTATGATTTATTTTTGCTTCTACAATCTACAGCCTTATGTCCAAACTTATTGTAGGAATAACAAGAACCATTAAAATATGGGTACCTTTGTGCATTTGGTTGTCTGATAGGTGGTCTTTTGAAGTCTTGCCTTTGATTTTAGACCTACTTGCCATTACTCTTCTTGTCTTCAATCTTCTTTTGTTCATTGTTCTTTTCATTACTTGGTGTCTTATTTGCTTTTGAACTTTATCATTTTAAAACCCTAATCCCCCTTTCTCTTTAGAAGCCTTTTGGCTTGCAAGAATATCATCAAGCAATGTATAACTCTTATTGAATTCATCTTCTTGATTCTTTTGTTTCTCTAGATTTGATCTCAAAGTCACAACCTATTCTTCAAGTCTCAAAAATTTTATGAATTTTCTTTTCAATTCATCATTCAAGCATTCTTCAACTCTTCTTCCTTCTTCAACGTGCACTTTCAGACTAGTGATTTTTCATTTGATTGTTTCAACTACCATTAACCTTCTTGTGTCTTTATTTGAATTTCTTGATTTTCTCCCTCAACGTTTTGATGCATTCATCCACTTCCTTGATATTTTCTTTCAGATCTCTATTCTCACTTTTAGTTCTTTCCAAATCTTCAAGGGCTAATTTGAGTTCTTTGTTCATATCAATCATGCAATCTTATTTAGTGAATATTTCCATAAGAATTTCTTTTGGAGGATTAGGATATGTCCTAGTGGTCATGTGTTCAGTCTACAAGATCTTCCTCAAGCGGTTAATCTTCTTCTAAGGAACTAAGCTTTGATATAAATTGTTGAACACCCAATATGGCCAATGACTTAGTATAGGTTAACTACACCTGATCCATATGAATTTGGGGCATATTTAATCCACTGAGCATCAATCCCAATAAGATATTCAATATTAATAAAAACAAAGAATCCATTAATCTAACATGCTAAAAAAAATGAAAGCTTAACAAAGATCTATTTTAAGACACCAAAACTTATCCTATTGGGGGAGTGGTGTCACATTGATGTGGAATGGTGAACCTTTCCCAATCCCTTGGATAATGAGCTTGTTTCAATCAATTTTATTGAAGAAAACTGATGAAACCAATGAGAGAGATATGTGAAACCTGATGAAAGCTAATTTAACATGATAAAGATGAATTCTAAATGCTAAATTCTTGATGGTAATGATGCAATCTATGCTAAATGGGGTTGAAGTTCAAAGATGAAAGCCATTGATGAAAACTAAGCTAAAATAGAAGGCATTAATGGATGCTTAAGCTACTATGATCAATATTTAAACTAAAAATGCTAAATATATGCTAAATGTGGATGCAAGTGGATATGAGTTTCAACAACATAAGTTTTCTATTAAAAGATGGATCCATTTGTCTCCAAATAGTGATCTATTTATAAGAGAGAAAATGAGAAAGCAATGGATGAGATTGATTTGATCTATCAATGGTCACAAATGAAAGGAGGATGAAACATGGATTGAGTATTCCAATCCATGGTCAAGGTTGAAAGTTGACAAGGATCAACTAATTTAATCAATGGTCCAAATTAGCTTTCAACAAACACACTTCCTAGGAATTAGGTAGAGGTTAAGAGATATTTTGGAAGAATGAGTGCATAAAAGGGGATATTCCATAAGAATATTCTCTTTTTGGAGGAATGTGCAAAAGAGGGAATATTCCAATAATATTCCCTTGCAAGTGGGAGGATGAAGATAATTAGCGATTTAGTTAATTAAAACTAAGTTTGAATGAGAAATCAAAGGCTTAGATTGAAAAGGTCAATCAATGGTTAGGATGGAAATAAGATGGAGGCATGGATCATGGATTCCCATCAAGGGTTGAGAATGCAATTCTATATTTAATCAAGGGCTCACAATCATGTAAAGAAGCACACTTTTAAAGCTTGCTCTAGAAGTTTGTTGAAGGTTTGTTTCAAAGAAGACTATTCCCTTTTTTGAATGAGTGAAAAGGGAGAATATTCTCATGTAAGTGGATGAAGAAAATTGTCATTTGGCAAATTGAAACAAAGTTTTAATGTGCAAACGAGATGGATATTCATAAGAATATTCCTTTTTGGAGGAATTTGCAAAAGAGGGAATATTTCAAGAATATTCCCTTGCAAGTGGGAAGGTGAGGATAATTAGAAATTTTATAATTAAAACAAAGTTTCAATTATGAAAATTAGGGGATTTAGGACATCCATTAAATAATTAACTTATTTGATGAAAATAGATCAAAATTAAATTTAGTTAAATAATTAAGATTATTTAATTAAATGAGAGGATTTAGGGTGCTAAAATTGAATACTTTGATTTATCCAATTTAACTGGATGAAAGGTTAGCATGAAAGAGGGGGGAATTAACCTAATTAGATTAATGAGATTAATAGATGAAAATAATGTAGTTAATTAAATAGCTAGGCTAATTTAATCAATTAAGTGAAAAGAGGATGGGTTTCAAGATGAAATGATGTTAGTATATCAGATTCAAGTGCATGATATCATTCAGGACATTTTTAAGTGTCTATACCCAAAATATTAAGAGGGGGTGAATCCATATTCTTTGAAACCACTTAAACATGTATTCAAAACATTTCATCCAATTTATAGAAATGAAAATAAGCAATTTAAACATGCATCACGTCGCACAATACAAGAACACCATATTTACGTGGAAAACCCAAGAAAGGAAAAACCACGGTGAGGATTAGCTCACAATATATTATAGGTAGTTATAAGATATTGTCGAAAGGCTCACCACCAGGTAGAATCACTATCTAGATAATAAGAGAGAAAGAAGAAAGGGTGGCTCACTACTAAGATTTGAACTAATACAATGCATCTATAATATGTTGGAGATAGTTCCACTGAAGCTCAATATACTGACTTAACACACTTCAATTTTCTCAACACTTACACCCACTCTGCTCTTCTTCACATCACATTCACATAATTTTCTTAGGAATTCACATCACCAGCACACATCTCACTACGACACCAAAATGAACTTATATTTATATTCAAAAACACCTACATCATCAATTAGGTCGACTTAATTAGATAAAATTTATAATACATCAACCTACTGACATAATATCCAACCATACACGCCTCATGGCATAAACCAAAACTTGTAATGCATCAAAATAGGTCAACAAGGACCTATAATTGCTCCCTTAAGTTTGTTGAATGCACAAGACAACTGATTCACCCCCTCTCAGTTGTACCTTAAAACTTAAAAACCTTCATACACATTCAGATCCACATTAACTTAATTAACCCTTAATTTGTTATGATAGGAAAATAAAAGAAACTAAAACAAATCAACACCATGCACAAAAGAACACTATATTTATGTGGAAAACCCAAGATGGAAAAAACCACGATGAGGATTAGCTCACCATATAAAGTTATATCAACACTGAATACAATGGGGCTCACTATCGAAGGCCTCACTCCTCAAAGAAGAAAGGCTCACTACTAGAATAGAAAGAAGATAGAGAAGAATGTTACATAAGGAAATCCATCTCAATACAATAGAGAAATCCACCACAATATCATCAACATCTTTGTGGCATAACTGAAGAATTGTAGACACCTTCTGCTCACTGCATCTAGCAATCTACCACATGAAATCTCACGCTTCTTTTCTTAAATTAGCACTCTAACACTCTACACTTTGCATCATTCACATCTTACTTAACTATCTTCACTTACCTCAACAAATCAAATCATATTTATATCATCTTCAACCTTGAAAACATTCTTCAAGGTCAACTATGCACCTAAATCATGCAAATTCAAATTAGGTTAGCACCAAAACACTTTCGTGGTGGATAGAAGTGAAAGTAGACCACACCACTCCTTATCTGGGACCCAAATCTATAACACCATGCTACAACACGCTTCTACAAACAATAAACATCCATTGTAATTATTGTAAACACCTAGGTCAGTCGTTAGCCATGTAAAGACCATTAAAATTTTAAGTGCATGCTTCATTTGTTCCAACAACAAGTTGCAGAAAAAAAAGATACTTGAACACAATTTGGAATATTCCATAAACACCCTGAAATTTATAAAAATCCTACACAACAACTTTCACCTGAGCTCACCCAATACACTGAAACAAATCTGCCATACACTACAACTTTAAGAAACTAACTTTTACAACACCAAACCTTGAATAACTTAGACTGAATAAAGATATCAACACTATCAACACACCTTTAGATCTACAAGACCTAAAACCAAACTATGGAGAAATACGGAGCAAAAACATTTCTCCCAAACACCTTTGCAATACACAGTCCACATACTAGTTAACACAACTTCTTATGTACAACGATCCAAAATGCAAAATTTTGAGTACAACACCTTTGAAAACCTCTGAAAACCTTTGATCAACATATCTAAAATGCACAGGAAGATCTTCAACCTAGAAGAAATGTGGAGCAACACAAGAACACTAGTCTGTAACCTAGAACAACACTGCAACACACTATTTCCTCTTTTTATCAAATTTTATCAAAAGCACTTGGAAACCAAGCACCATAAACACATCTTCATCATCTTCAACACTTCCTTAACCATAGATAGAAGCTTATCAAATCAACACTAGAGCTTGACACCAGTATCTTACTAATGACAACATAATGCAACTAGTCAAAGCATAGATAACACCAACATACTCTTGTAAGAATATCCCCCAATAATGTTCTTCTTCCTTATACAATTGACACCAATGAAAACACAAGCTTGTTGACATCAATGACAACACCAATATTCTCATGCTTGCAATAATCTCCCTCTTTTTCATTAATGGAAACACATGATGTGAAAAACCATCAACAATAATAGCTCTACACCATATCTATTTCCTTTTGTCTTTTCTCATTACTCACACTCCCTTATCCAACTTATACTATTCTCTCCCCTTTTAAAAAATCTGAACATGATTCTCTCTCCCCCTTAACTCTATTATTTTTCACATGACTCTCTCTCCCCCTTTGACATTAATGACAAAGGAAAAAATATTTATACTACCCGAGTTTCTCCTTTGACATCAATCAACCTTCTCACAACTGTTCAACAAATTCTATTCCTTTGCTTCTCTGCATATTCCCCCTTAAGAGCACACACCATACTTCACCAAACAAGAATTATTTCATAATGACAAAAAATACTCCCCCTATCTACAACAACCAACAATGTTACTACCTACTCCCCTTGAGAGGTATCCACCAACATCAGCTCAAAAAAAAAAATGGATCTTGAAATCCACTAGACTGACACATCTCCTTATGCATATAGTTCAAAGGAGGGACAATAACATCCAACTTCTCTCAAAGATACTCAAATGTATCCTTAGGAAGAGCCTTAGTCAATATATCAACAACATGATCCTTTGTAGGATCATATTCAATCTTAACTTCATTCTCTACAACCTTCTCTCTCAAAAATTGATACCGTACTGAGATATGTTTTGTCCTCGAATGTATTATCATATTATTTGAAATATTATTAGCACTATTGATAGCACTTGTATTATCATAGAAGATAGAAATTGGTTCATCATATACTACTTTAATGTCCTTCAATTTTTGTCTCATCCACAAAACTTGTGTGCAACAAGATGCTGCTACAATATATTCTATTTTTGCAACAGATAAGGACATTGAATCTTGTTTCTTGCTTAGCCATGACATCAATATGCATCCAAGAGATAATGCACCACCACTTACACTTTTCTTGTCATCCACACAACCATCCCAATCTGCATCTATGTAAGCACTCAAAGTAAAATCAATATCCTTTGGATACCACAAACCATAATTCGAAGTGCCCTTCAAGTATCTAAATATCCTCTTCACTATTGCAACATGTGACTCTCTAGGATCTTCTTGAAATATTTCCACAAGACAAAGTGCATGCATAATATCTAATCTAGTAGAAGTTAGATATAACAGTCCACCAATCAATGATCTATAGTTTCTATGATTAGTCTTAGGAGATTCATAATTCTTGCTCATCTTGCAACCAGTAACCATAGGAGTACACAATGGTTTAGAATCTTCCATTCCAAAATTTCTTCAACATTTCTTTGATATACTTTGATTTTGTAATGAAAATACATTTATCTATCTAATTTATTTGTAATCCAAGGAAGAAACTTATCTCCCTAAACATAGACATTTTAAATTATTTTTGCATTTTCTTTGCAAACTTCTTGCACATATCTTCATTGCCTCTAGATATTATGTCATCAACATGTACAACCACAATCAAGATTTGATCTTTTTCAAATTTAAAGTAAATATTGCTATCTTTGGTACCTTTATTGAATCCTTGTTTTATTAAATACTTATCCAACCTTGCATACCAAGCTCTAGGAGCTTGCTTTAATCAATATAATACCTTCTTCAATCTATAGACCATATCCAATTTTTCTGATAACTTAAATCCTCCTGGTTGTTCTATGTATACCTCTTCTTCCAATTCTCCATTCAAGAAAGAAAAATTTGCATCCATTTGATAAACTTTGAAATCCTTATGTGCTTCAAATGCCAAAAACATCCTAATAGCTCCCACTCTTGCCACTGGAGAAAATGTCTTCTCAAAATCTATTCCTTCAACTTGTGAGCAAAATTTACACACAAGCCTTGCCTTGGTCCTTACTACTTATCCATTCTCATTTATTTATTTTTTTAATACCCACTTAGTTCCAGTCACATTTTTTGTTGTTGGTCATGGGACAAGTTCCCACGTCTAATTCTTCTCAATCTACAATAGTTCTTTCTCCATAGATTTGATCTAGTATACATCCTTACATGCCTCAATCATTGTTTTAGGTTCAACTTCAGAAAGAAAACACAGATTTATTTGTTCTTCAACATATTTCCTTCTTGTTAGTACACCTTTGTTCTTATATGTAATGATCATATCTTCAAAATGATTCTTCTAAACATACTTAGGGGTTTTAGGAGTCTTTTCTGGAGCTTCTTCCTCTTCAATCTACACTTCTCTTTATTTTTCTTCTTCTTTGTAAGAAGACTCATTTGATTCATATCCATCTATCATCTTTAATTATTTTGTAAATATTCATCAACCTTGACACTTGCAATCTCAACAATCTTTCTCAATCTCTTATTGTAGCATCGGTAGGCTTTGCTTCTAGTAGAATATCCAAGGAAGATACCTTCATCAGACCTTGCATCAAAATTTCCTAAGTTTTCTTCATCCCTTCTGATATAACATTTTCTTCATAAACACTCTAAAGTACTTGACAGTAGGAATCCTTCCATACCATAGCTCATAGAGATTCTTTGTACTATTTTCTCTTGCTTGAACTCTATTAAGTATATAAATAATAGTATGAGTTTATTCTTTCCATTAAAATTCTAGTAGATTTACCTCTTTCAGTATTGTCCTTGCAACTTCTTAAATAGTCTAATTCTCTCTTTCAACTATTCCATTTTGAAGAGGAGTCTTATGGGTAGAAAATTGCCTCTTTATGTCATGATAACCTTCCAGAATGCATAATATGTTCCATCAAACATAGGGATCTCTTTATTGTGTGCCATCCCAGATCTACCTCAAGCGGTTAAGCTTTCTTCCAAGGAACCTTTCTCTGATACCAATTGTTGAATGCACAAGACAACTAAGAGGGGGGTGAATTAGTTATACCTTAAAACTCCAAAACCCTCATACACATTCAGATCCACATTAACTTAATTAACCCTTAATCTGTTATGTTGATTTAGCATGAAAGAAAAATAATAGAAATTGAAACAGATCAACACCATGCACAAGAGAACACTATATTTATGTGGAAAACCCAAGATAGGAAAAACCATGGTGAGGATTAGCTCACAATATAAATTAATATCAACATCGAATATAATAGGGCTCACTATTAGAGTGCTCACTGCCAAAAGGCTCATTACTAGAATAGAAAGAAGATATAGAAGAATGGTACTTGAAGAAATCCATCTCAATGCAACAGATAAATCTGACACAATATCATCAACACTTTCACAACATAACTAAAGAATTGTAGACAACTTCTCCTCACTGCATCTAGCAATCTAAGACATGAAATCTCACATTGCACTTCTTAAATTCACACTCTAACACTCTACACTTCATATCATTCACATATTTCTTAACTATCTTCACATCCCTCAACAACTCAACTCATATTTATATCATCTTCAACCAAGAAAAAATTCTCCAAGGTCGACTATGCATCTCAACCATGCAAATTCAAATTAGATTAGGACCAAAACACTTCCATGGCAGATAGAAGTGAGATCGGACCACACCACTCCTTATCTGGGACCCAGATCTATAACACCACACTACAACACACTTCCATAAATAATAAACATTCACTACAATTAGTGTAAACACCAAGGTCAATCATTATCCGTGTAAACACCATTAAACTTTTAAGTACATGCTTCCTTTGATCCAACATACAAAAAATGACACTTGAAAACAATCTAGAATATTCCATAAAAACCCTAAAATCCAAAAAACTCCTTCGCAACAACTTTCACCTGAGGAATGTGCACACCAATTACACTCAAACAACTCTTCCATACACTAGTAGAGATTACTAATGACAACATAATGCAACTAGCAAAGCATACATAGCACCAACGTACTCTTGCAACAATCTCCCCCAATAATTATCTTCCTCCTCCTTATACAATTGACACAAATGATAACACAAGATTTTTGACATCAATGAAAACACCAATCTACTATACTTGCAACAAAGTTCTCTCAATTCATACTTTAACTTTGCACAACCCCAAAATCTTTAGGTTGACACCAGATAGTAAAGATTGGTGACATGAACCATCTGTTCATCCATAACACAACGTGTGAACCAACAAAATAGTTGACACTTGGACATAGAAACTTTTGACACCTATAAGCATTCCCACAAAAATGCACAACCAAATATTCTTCCACAGTGGAATGAAGAACATTCTAATCATGTACTTTGCATTAATAACACTATCACTATCACTTCGATACTTTGTCATCATTATCTTCAACAAAAAAGAACATCAAGACATGAAACTTTGGGTTTGGATTCCTTTGACATACACTAAAATTAACTTAGAATTGCATAACCTAATTCTGCATGGCAGAGAAATGCAAACCTCAAAATTGGTTCATTGTACACTGAAAATTTTACTTTGAGACTTAGACAAATATCCAACACATCTGTTCTACTCTGAATCAAAAAATTTGACATTACTAACAACACTACATTCAATAATTCTCATCAAACAGTTGTACATTAATGTTGACATCAATGACAACACCATATATGTTCATTCTCATGTTTCTAGCAATCTCATCAATGACAAGCAAACTTCCAACAGTGTGATCATCATTGTAGATGCTATGTTCCAAACAACAATATGGGAGGTTTTTTTATGATGAAATTTGGTAGTATTTTCGGATCCAACTCTACAATTGTCTTTCTAGAAAAAGGGAAATGACAAATATTCCTTTCCCAAAATTGCTAGTCCTCAAGCAATGTAAATTTGGATGCTCTAATACCACTGTAATATTCCTAAAATAAATTTTAACACAAAGATTCATTTGCAGATTGAATTTAATGAAAAAAAACATATGCACACAAAGATAACTTCAAAATTTCATCCATATATATGATATATCAAATAAAACTCACCAAGATTGATCTGAAAAGATATGCAATGCTCTCTCTGATAAAAAATAGTATAACTATCTTCCTTACAAATTCCTTGAAACTCATATGCAATCCCTCAATGAGAATTCCCTCAAGAACCAAAGGGGTTCCATCCTCTGATCTTGGTGATCATTGGGTTTTCATCCAAGAATCACAAACTCCTATGGGTTTTTATCCATAGAAGGAATTAGAACATAAGTGTCCTAAAATACAAAAGAAATGACATAATAATTACATGCCTATTACAAGAATTGACTCCCTACATTTAGATGTCGATAGTTTCCCTTAAGGAACAAGTCAACTTTGAGCCAAAATGGCGCCAAAGCCCAAAATTGAATTTCAACATTATACATTAGGTCAGCCTTAAGGCCAAAGTAGATAATTTTGAAATTAGTGCACCACCCTATGGACCTATCCACTCGCTTCCCTAACCCCTTCTTTCCTCTTGATATTTCACAATTGATGTTGCATGATCCATAGGTGATTTATCCATTATGCTTACTGAAGAAGATACCAATTGCCTAGCATAGTCATCTTCCGACACTAATATCTCTCTAGTATCTTATCCATTACTCTTAAGATTTGAATATGATATGCGAGTGTGATCATAGATGCTATGTTACAAACTGTATGTCAAAATGTGCTCCTATGGAGGAATGTAGAGGAATCCCCGAAAGAAATCTTGCTTAGGCATAGTGAACCTAAACTAGTGACCTTTTGATGGTGATATGTTTCTAGTACATGATTCTTTTTCCATGATCTCTAGATATGATGTGTGGCATCATTGCAAATGATATGTTCCAAACTACAAGTTGGGAGGGTGTTTTGTGATGAAATGCGGTAGAATTTTTGGATCCACTCTACAACTGTCTTTCCAAAAAAAGGGACATGAAATATTGTACCATATCCATAAGCATTTTATCTTCCATCCATATTAATATTCTCATTATGCATGAGGTGAAAATTAATGATATAATCCATTTCATGTAGTATTTTAGATGAGGAATTTTTTGCTAATTCAGAATGCAAGACTATTTCACAAGTATTTTTCTTAGAATCCATACATTTAGTTTCTAGAAATGGGATGTGATTCTATTTTAATACAACCAACTCAAGAATTTTGTTACCTAGTGATTACATTGAAGAACATATGGATGAGTTCATACCTTCAATTTCATTAATATGACTTTCCACTTTAGTGATCAATAATGAATGAATAAAAATGTCTTCTCCACAAAGAAAGTCATCATATGAAGCATCAAGACATCAAGAGGGAATGAAAAATTTATGGTTTTCATATTGAAGTTTCCTATTATCATCTTTCTCTTCAATCTTGGGTTGTGTGCATACGGGGATAACTTTAAGTGGTTCTTCTTCACACTCTCCACTTTTAATTTGGTGAAAGATTTCTTCTTCATTATTGCATGCTTCAATAAAATCTCTTATTTCTATCTGTAATGTCATAAAACTACACCCCCAATGCAATTTCACATTACATAATCTTTACTTTAGCTTAATAAGATGATAATCTGAATTCCCCTTTTTCTAGCCTCCATTTTCATCCTTGACCCCATCGTTGTCAATCGTAGAGGTATTTTTTGTTAGGGACGCTTCCACGACGCACAAATGCCTATGTGCCACACAAATGTCCTGAAAATATTCCTAATTCTTGGGCCTTTGGGATGTTACACTTACACCTACCCATGAAGTGTAATGAATCTATAGTCATGGCACACCCAAAAATTGTTGAAAAATGAGGTGTTTTCTTAGCTTAATACTTTGTGAAACTTTAAGATTGCTCATCTAAATAGCTCTAATCAATTCATGCTAACTTCAAATTCAACCTACATAATCATGAAGCTTCCAAGAAAATGATTAAAACCAAGAGAACTTATCTGTATGGTTTCATAAGATAATCTGTAACATTAATTAAAGTGTTAAATTTCTCAATTAATACCTTCCCATTATTAACCAAACCAATACCTTTCCCAAGTCTTTGTATCCAAACCACCTCTATGGAGGTATGCTAAACCACCAAGTGTGTTGAACTCACGTTCAACCAAGGTATAGGCTCCTCGGTCTTTTCTGTTGAAAAAACTTTTCTTATAAGTAACCATTCCAATAAATATCTCTTACCAAAAGAGAATTCCAGCCTCACCTATTTCTCCAAGTATCCATGAGGACTTGTAACCAAACAATCCATGCCAAACTCCAAATGAAACACAACACATTTATGAATTAATCAAGAAAATGATTAATGTACCCAATACTTAAGAAAACTACACAAGATCAATTCTAAAGCTCCAACCTTGAACATAAACATGACATTTATGATCTAACCATATCCTCTTAGGATATCGCATGCATCATAACATACTTATACATCCTAGTCTCAAGAGAACCATGTAATGTGCCAAACTCTAAATGCATATCAAGAGTAAACCATGACATAATAGCAACCACTCTAAACCAAGAACAAACCATATCCCCAATCACATGAAGATAACCTTAACAATGACGCATCCAAGTCACTGCCAACAAATCCCACTGAAGTGTTGTACCGAGTTACACATGGCATCATGACTACCATCCTCTCCATGAAGATTACTCTGAAACATGAAGCAAAGAGTTATCACAAACACTATTAGCTAAAATAACCAATGCATCATTACTATCATATGAGGACTCCTCTGTAGAAGAATTAGAACTTTCTTTCTTGTTCTTACAATCCTTCTTCACATGTCCCAGTTTCCCACAATTCCAACACTTTACCTTACTTCGTCCTTCTGACTTACCCTTCCCTTCCTTGTTTCACTTAGGTTCCTTTTTCTTAGGCCTACCTTTTACAAAGAAGACATCTTGGATTTTCTCCTTAGACTTCCTCCTCATCTCCTCTGATAGGAGAGTAGGAATAATTTTTTCCATCTTTGGATCTGCACCATTACCACTAATTGCAACAATTAGATTTTTCCAAGAATATGGTAAAGAACAAAGTAACAAAATGCACTTATCCTAATCTTCTAGCTTTACATCTACAGATGCTAACTGACTGAGAATTAAATTGAAAGAATTTAAATGTTGTGCAACAGATTAACCATCTTTCATTTTTAATGAATACAACTTCCTTTTTAGATACAACTTATTGGTGAGACTCTTAGTTTGATAAATATCCCCTATTCTCTTCCACAATTTATATGCAGTATTTTCATCTGAAACATTCAAGAGAACCACATCAACAAGACATAACCTAATTGTTCCTCTTGCCTTCTTATCTAACTTAGCCCAATTCTCATTTGAAATAGTTGTAGGTGTCTTTGTCTCATTATTAACCGCTAATCACTGATATCTTTCTTCAAGAAGATCTTCTATTTTTAATTTTCACATTTCATAGTTAGAACCATTGAACCTTTCAATATCTAACCGAGAATTCATTGTAAAAAAACTTAATTCCAAAATCAGAAAATAACAAAAATAATAAAAGTTCCCCCTAAGCCAAAACATCCTTCAATACTCTACCCAACCTTAGCTCTGATACCAAATGTTAAAAAATGAGGTGTTTTGTTAGCTTAATACTCTGTGAAACTTTAAGATTGCTGATCTAAATAAGCTTTTCCTTTTGTTACAAATTTTTTGTGGGTGATTATCTTGATTAATCCATTTTACTGTTGTAGAATGTAGATAGAAGTTGATAGAAGAAGTAGAATGAATATTAGAAAGATTACACAAGCATATACCATAAAGAAAACCCTTTCAGGTAAAAAAATCCACCAAGAATTAATCTATTATTCAATCTCTGAAGTAGATTACAATAGCTCCAATTATTGCTTGAGAATTCCTCTTCTGCCTTCACCAAACTTCTTCACAACCTGGAAATCAAACTTACCAACTCTCTCTACAACTTGCTTGAGATATATAGACTTTTTCCAACATTGTAAACTCAAACTGAGTTACAAAAACAATGCTCAAGCCCTAACCCTTAAAGGTACGCCTATTTCAAGCAAGTGGAGTTGTGCCATGAAAACCAATGTCAAACCATCTACCTCTTCCATTTGGGCCTACCAAACTGAAGTCACAACTTAGTCTTCATCCTGTAAATATCTTAAGGCTTTATCCTCAAAGTTGGTGCCCAAAAGAGGACCCCACTTAACTAAGCCTTCAAAAATATCTCTGCATGCAAAGGATTTAAGTCCAAGAAGCCAACTTGGGTGCCCAAAGTGGGTTCAAGATATTTCTTGTTTAATTGAAACATTTCTCAACACCATTCATGCAAAAATGGTCATCTCCTGTTAAATGAAGGTATTTCCTATTATATGTCATGCAACTCAAGTTATTAGCCATGCATTTCAAGTTAACTGAAGTCAAATAAAATGCAACTAAAACTAACTAAAGATAACTAAACTTGAACTGAACTGAACTGAACTGAATTAAATTGAACTGAATTGGACTAAATTGAACTGAATTGGACTATACTGAACTTCAACTAAACTAAACTTCAACTGAACTTCAAACCCTATTTTATAGGTACTCAACATGCATAAAACAAAATCCCTATTTTGTAGGAAGCTAGGATGCATTTCTGAAGTATACTCAATTTACAACCTAGTTAACTGAACTAAAGGTGAGTGTCACCTCCCATGTGTGTTCCCATGTCCTCCTATTTTGTAGGAGCCCATCCCAAGGCATCCCCACATGTTCCTAACATTTAGAATAACATACAAATGCCAATTAACATGATTATTTCATCAATTATTAATTCCTTCTTAATCCTAGTGTTGATAAACACATTTCAGGAACTTAGGAGATACATGAAATAACTAATTTTTTAGGATTGCAATTAAATGGAAACCTATTTCCAACAAAAAAAACCCTCTTGCATGAAATTATTCATTCAAAATTGATTTATTTCCTCTCATTCATTCATTTTCTCATTCATTCGATCTAGCTCGATTCTTGTAACTTCACTTTCTCATTCTACACCTTTCACTCTTGCACTTTTTCTCTTCTACATCAAACTATTGCATGTTCTTGGCTCTATATCTTTGTTTCAAGTTCTCTCAAATCATATCACTTCCTCTCGACTTGTCAAGCTCATTGGAGGGAGGGTAATATCTTACTTTTATTGCATTATCATTCTTATTTGATAACACATTGATATCTTGAATGTTCTCTTTCTTTATCTTGTCATTGTACTTTTTCTATCATCTATTTCTCTATCTCATTGTCTCTTTGGTTTTCGGTGGAGGTGGAATCACCAAAGCAAGGGGGTTTGACTAAGGAAAGCCTCAAAACAACCCCAACCTTTCTCCTCATTTTTTGTGTGTTCAAGTTGTTTGTGTGGAGCTTTGTGAGAGGCTTCATAGTTGGACCGCCCTTGAGTTCATTCCTTTCTTTCACCTCTTGTCATTTTATTCAATATTTTAATTACTTTTTCATTTATTATTATTCTTGTTTTTATTTTCTTTATTTTCAGCATTCTATTTAGATTAGTCTAATTGTCAAAGTTTAGTTTGTGAGTAGTTAATGGGCCATGCCAGTTTCTAGTGACTAACTCTACTTTGGGTCCGTACAAGATGTCAATGCTCCATTGAGATGCAAATAAATCATATTGTCATCCTTGGGTCGCACTTTTTTCCTCTAGCTGAAATCTAGTATGTCTATCTCCTAAGACCTTTGAGGCCTGATCATTTAGCTTCTAATGTTTTTTTCCATAAATAGTCATAAAAGATAAAATATTGCAAAAAAATTCTCTTTCACCCATCTTGGTCACTTGAGCTTATTTCCTTAAGGTATTTGAAGATAATTTTCTCCCTATAGAATCTTCCCTATCCTAGAGACTTAGGAGTAGCAAATCTCCTCCTCTACATTTTGGTGAACTCGATGTGAACCTTTCTTTCCTCTTATCTTTGTATCAAAAAATTTCTTCTCTTGTCAGGACATGTAGTGGGTAGTGCATTGTGACGCTTTTATGAGCTTCATGACCCAATATACTACCTTTGGGTATGTAGCAAAGAGTTATAGAAACATTGATATGGGGTCTAGAAAGTTAAGTCCTCCTTGCCAAGGTCCATATTTTGAGGAGAACTCTACAAGACTCATTGTCGGATTCTCCCTGCCTCATGCTGAAATTGTAACTCATACCTTGCTAGCCTCTCCTTCAAACTCTTCCTCTTCCTTAGAAGATGCTCTTCAAGTTCCTACCAATCAAATTCACTCTTTGGAAGTAAGGATTTAAGAGTTCGACTAGTTTCTAAAAAAAGAAGATGTTTATTCTCAAGTAGCTCCTCTCCTCATTGTTCTGAGGGATTTTCTTATGTCCAATAAAAAAGGGTTGAAGCTACTTTGAGGAATTGTAAATATTATGGAGACCCATGTTCTGGCATACACTTTTGTCTTGGGCAACCCACAAGATGTTTAGTTAGAGATGACTAGTCATCAAATACATGTTCCAATGCCTGGAGTGTTTGTCTAAATGGTTGAAATAGGTCCTTATGTCAATACCACTACTAATAATGCCACCACTGCATCTGAGGAAATTCATTTGATCAAAGTGAACTGTATTCCTTTCAAATTCGGAGCCTCTACATCAAGAGATAAAGTCCCTACAACTTTTTGTCCTTCCTCCTCTAGTGCTAGTGTTGGTGCCTTAATTAGTTGAATACTTCATCCACAAATATTATCCTCAATTCTCTCTTGTAGAACATGGGGCATATGCAATCTTAGCTGGTGAATCTAGCATGTTCTTCTTCTTTTCCTATGTTCTAGCCTTATTGTCATCATAGTCCCTTGTACATTGCTATCTTGAACACCCCCATCCCTCAAGGGATGGAGATTCCTAATTTTGAAAAGTATCGTGGAAAAGGAGACCCATAGAATCACATCTCGTCTTTCAATGCCATGTGTACGAATTTCTTCCATCATGATGCTCTTTTGGAAAAATTATTCTTGCATTCTCTTAAGGACACTGCCTTGGAGTGGTATTGCTCTTTGCTTGATAATTATGTATCTTCCTTTGATGAACTTGTGAATCAGTTCCTCTATAAATTCTAGGCTAATATATTGGATCGAAGGCCACTTTTACCAATCTCATCTGATATAAGCAGGGTGCACATGATAAAGTGACTAATTTCATAGCTCGTTAGAAGGCCCTCTTTTCTCAAATCTCCTATGCCTTGCCTGATTCCAATGTGCAATGATTGTTCATTGGGAACTTTCAGTCAACACTACAAGATAAATTTATTTTGATGAAATATCTATCCTTCACCCATCTATGTGCTACTTTATGCGAGTACCAATAAACAGTTTCTTAGTACAAGGATTCTTCCTCATCCTCTCATCGAGATGGCTGGTCGATTGTGTCTATCTCTAGTGAGTCAAGGAAGAACAAAGTAGTGGTGAATATGGTGTTTTTTTTCCCACTAATAAATGTTTTACAGGTTGAAATAGAATATTTATTAAATTATCTAAATCTTATACAAATGTCCTACAAAAATTATTAAAATATGGTGTAATATATCTCCTAGAGATCAAACCACTTTTTGAGCCTTATCCATAGTGGTATGATACATAAAAGTTTTGACAATATCATCAAGTCTCAGATCATGATACCAAGTGGTGTGTGCATCTTCATTGTGTCATACAAGACCACAACAACAATGGTACCATCCAGAGCGATGGTAAAAAGTAGAATTCCAATAAATCTATAGCAAAGCCTAATATCCAACTATATATTTACACATGTATCCCTTTCCATCCCATTCTGCCAACCTTGTAGCCACTACTTCTTCTACTTCCAATATGAATCCATCTGAGTATGTGAATATGATTTCATTTACTCGTGTTCCTCTTCAATTCATGTGGATGAAAACCTGATATTACATTCACCCCATAAGACCTACCTTTTTAAAAAAGAGTCCTCTTTGTTGTATATCCTCGCTCGTGTCAATGATGATGTTGTAATTGGAGTTATGGTTGACCCACGAGTCAATTCAATATTATCATAAAAGAGACTCTTTTCATAAATGACTTGCATAAGGAGAAATATAATGAATCGTAGACCATGCTTCACATTCGTGATGGATTTTTTGTTACACCCATTGGTTCTATTTATCTATCATTCTTGGTTGGAACTAAGTCCCTCGAAGTCTCGTTTGTCGTGATACCCAATTTTAACCTCTTGAGAGTTAGACTATTCATCTCATGGCTAGTCTATATGAATTTGGTTGCCTTGGTTATCCATAAATGTTTGAAGTTCCCCATGAGGATACCATGTACACTATCTAGGATACTAGATACATACCACCAGTGTCACATTGGGGCTTCTCCCTGGATCACTTTTGGTGCACCCCAGCTAGACCTCTGAAACCTAGAGGTGACCTATTATACAAGGCTTATTTCAGATATAAGATTGGGGGCTTGGTGCCTAAAGGTGGTTTTCCTCCTTCTACTCAGGCTATTTCTTTGAAGAGCTCTTCACATTCACAACATCGTGCTTCATCTTTTTCCCCTCTGAAGAGTAAGGATAAGAAATCTCTTTCCCTTAGGCCTTCTAATTATGCTTCTTATTCATCTTCTAATATGGCCTAAAAACCATTGGTGGTGTCCTCAGTTCCTTCTAGTATGCCCAACACAGGAAAAAGAAAGGCACCCATGTTGTGGAGGTCCAAATCACAAGCGTTTTGGCTTCCTATTTTACCCATGGTACCTTGACCCACCCTATATGGCAAGATGAAGCATACATGTGGGGTTATTCTTGGTTCTTGATCTTCGTGACCTCCTTTTCTTCCCCCATCTACCTCTAAGGTAGACAAGGGAAAGGGGCCCAACATCGAGACCCATGTGTTTTTTTCTGTTCCTCCTCATGTCCCTCCTCGGGAGTCTATTGTCTCATTGAAAATGGATGTGGAGATTATTCCTCTAGTGGTGTGGAACCCTTAGGATATTTTTCTTCCATCGACAATGGCTATGGATACTACTCCCTCAATGGAACATGATCCCCTAGAGTCTTCTCATTCTCATATTTTTGGTTCCCATAGCCATCACAACTATAGATTTCATTTGAGTGTAAGCATCATTAATGAGCCTTGTCTCAATAACATGAAGCCTCGCAGAAGAATGAGGAGGATCCTCTCGTTCCTCCATCTGCTTTTGTTCATGTCTCCCCTTCTATTTCAATTTTTTTTTTCCATTGCCTCCATTTTTCTTTCAGCTTCCTTTGTGGATCCCAATGAACCACATCCCAAAAGGGTGCAAGTTTTCATAACTCCTTCTGTGAAGCCACCTTTGATCACTTCTCTTCCAAATTTTCTTCCTTTTCCTAAGCTTGTTGACATGCCTCACATAAAGTTTGTGTCTATGGTGGATTCAACTCCTTCTTCCTCTTTCACTTCTACTACGAGGACTCCCCATCCTTCGCTCAAGCATAATTTAGAACATGACCTCATCCTAGGCGATGGTTGCAAAAGTATTCTTCACCTCCTTTGTCTTATTCCTCTTTGGATTGTGATGTCCTTGTAACAAGTACATTGCCTCCTTCCTAGAGTTTATCATTGCCCTTCTCTTGGAGGTTTGCAATGAATATTTGGTCCATTCTCCCCCTCTTGTTCAATCACAATGCTTCACTCTAAAAAAGTGTATGTTTGACTTGGTGGAAAATATTCCTACCTTTTCTTACATTTTTCCTAATTTTGTGGCGTTAGCCTCATAAGACCTTGTTGATGAGGATGTTGAGACGACCTCCTCCTTGGCCCTTGTTGTAGGAAAGATGGTTTGTACCATGCTTTCTATCCCCCCCTTATAGGTTCATCTTCCCTCCCCCTACGATGATCTAGATTGGGAGCAAGATGACTTGTTTGAGCTATCGAACTAGAGAAATACCTCTTCTTCATCTTTAGATTAGCTTTTGGTGTTTGTTTGTGTTCCCCTCATGATTGTTTATTTATTTCTGTTCTCTTGCTTGGATGACCCTTGATACCCTTGTAGGTACTTGGAGATAGGAGAGACAAGATGTTGTACACTTCTTTTGTTTGTATAATCATTCTTCACTATGTTGTAATCTTTGATTTTCACGTCGGGAATGATGCAAAGAGTGGGGGAATTTAGGCCTCTTCCATGTTGACCCAATTTTTATTTTTATTTTATCTTCATGTGCTCTTCTTCCCATTCTGATCTATTTGGGGGGGGTGATGGCAATTCATACATATTATATCTATCTATCTATATCTATGATCAGTTTTGACCCTGAATAATTGGATCCCCCATTATCTTGATTACTTCGTCTCCACTTTTTTCCTTCATGATTTTTTGGATTCTATGTGTTGTCCCTCATGTAAAAAAATTCCACGAATACATCTCGTTATGTATCTCATTCCACAACATCTCTTTGTATTTCTCTTCTCCTTAGAATAACCTTTGCTCCTTTATGCAACACACATCATTCTAAGGGGGGCTATCATATCTACTTAATTTTCAAAATGTTTTAAAAGGATTTGAGAATATGTCTTGATGTCTAATGTCTTGTAGTCTAGCTTGGGAGTAGCCTAACTAGACCTGTCTTATCTTTTTTGTGACTATCCCGCAACACAATTTGCAACAACCACATGCCTATTTGCTTATCGTATGGTCTCTAGCCTTACTAGCCATACCTATCAACATTGTCTTTTATCTTATCATATTATGTCATGTCATGTCTATGAAATTGTCTCATGTCTATTTTTTTAGTTTTCACCTAATGTGTTTGTCTGCAACTAACATGTTTGTAGTGAGATTGTAGTCGACTTTGTTGGATAGAAGACTCATTTTCTCTCTGCATCCTAGATTAGCTTCTTCTACATCTCATATCCTAGATTGAATATTTGCATCCTCTTTGTCTTTGGTATATTCTATTCAACCTCTTTCTACTTTAGCTCACACATGTTCAGATACATATGCTCCCGAAAGGGTAAAAATGTAATGTCATAAAATTGCACCCCAATGCAATTTCACAGTACATAACCTTTACTTTAGCTTAAAAAGATGATAATGTGAATCCCCCTCTTTCTAGCCTTCATTTTTGTCCTTGAACCCACTGTTTTCACTCATCGAGGGAATTTTTGTCAGGGATATTTCCATGATGCGTATATGTTTGCACGCCACACAAACATCTCAACAAGATTCCTAATTCCTAGGCCATTGGGACATTACACTTCTACCTGCTCACAAAGTGTAATGCCTCTATAGTCATAGAAATGCCCGAGAACAACCCTCTTGCATGTAATTATTCATTCAAACTTTCTTTCTTCTCTCTCATTCATTCATTCTACCTTCATTCTTATAAATTCACTTTCTCATTCTACACCTTCCACTCTTGCACTTTTTCTCTTCTACATCAAACTTCTTGCACATTCATATCTCTACATCTTTGTCTCAAGTTATCTCAAAGCATAACACCTCCTCTCAACTTCTCAAGCTCATTCAAGGAGGGAGGGTAACATCTTACTTTTATTACATTATCATTCTTATTTTATAGCATATTGATATCTTGCATGTTCTCTTTCTTTATCTTGTCATTCTACTTTATCTATCATCTATTTCTCTATCTCATTGTCTCTTTGGTTGTTTATGGAGGTGGAAACACTAAAGTGAGGGTTTAACTAAGGAAAGCCTTGAAACAACCCCAACCTTTCTCCTGATTTTTATGTGTGCAAGTTGTTTGTGTGGAGATTTATAAGAGGCTTCATAGCTAGACCACTTGTGAGTTCATTCCTTTCTTTCATCTCTTGTCATTTCACTCAATAATTTAATTATGTGTTAATTTAGTATTATTTTGGTTATGCTTTTCTTTATTTTAGCATTCAATTTAGATTAGTCAAACTATTAAACTTTAGTTTGTGAGTAGTTAGTGGGCCCTGTGAGTTTATGTTGATTGACTCTACTTTTGGTCCGTATGAGAAGCCAATGCTTTGTTGAGATGCAAACACTCTATTGAGGCACCGATGTGTCACACTATCATCCTTGGGCCGCACTTCCATCCTCTAGCTGAAATCTATTCTATCTATTTCTTGAGACCTTTGGGGCCTGCTCATTCAAATTTTGAAGTTCTTTTTCCATAAACAGTCATAAAACATAAAATATTGCAAAAACTTCCCTTTCACCCATCTTGGTCACTTGAGCTTATTTCCTTGAGGTATTTGAGGAAAATTCACTCCCTGGTAGACTCTTCCTTGTCTTGGAGACTTGAGAGTAGCCAATATCCTCCTCTACACTATCACCATCACTTCTTCTAAATTATTCTTGTTGACACAAATTCTTATGAGTAGATATAACAACTTCATCTTATTTAACACATGCATTTTTTGATGAACACCTTTCAACACTAATTGCAAGGCATTTCATCAAACATGTGTTCATATTCAAGAAAAAAAATCTCATCTACATCACTATCTTTGTTATACAAATAATACATTTTAGTATTGGTTTCCACTTGAGGAAAAAGAGTTTCATGAAGACAAATCTCCTTCCAATATCTTAGTTCAATATTTTGCAATATTTGAAGTAAAGAAGGATGTATCTTATTAGGAGCAAGTTGAATTTCACCTTAGAAGCTCTTTAAGAAGTCAACTTTCTTGGGTTCATGAAGAAATTGATTCATCTAGGATGATCACTTAGAGAAATGAAAATATTCATCATCACTACCACTCTCACTTTTTTATTCAAGCAACTATGAGTTAGGCTTCTTAATTCCTTGATATTGAACCATTATTCTAAGTTCTTACCTCCAAATAGAGTTGCAACCTTCATTTTAGGGAAGGAACCTTAATATTTATGAGGAACAAATCATATTGACACTTCATTCCCCAGCAAAGTCACCAAAAATCTATTGGTAAGAAAAAATTTCACTACTAATTTCAAAGTGACTCACCCAACGGTAAATGAAAAATTTCCCAATAGTTGGAGAATATGTTACTAGACTAACAAATTTCCTTTGAATTTGAGAGGGTCAACTCCTTATATGATGGGTGTTTCGAAGGTTTTTGTGTACTTTTAATTTGAATGTACATAAAAGAAAAGGAAAAAACTAAAGAAATTTGAATAACATAAACCCTAGTGACATACATATGAATACCAACTAGGACTTTACAAGATATGACAAATTACAAGGGGGTTTCACCACAAATCATGTTTTGATGTGCAACGATAATGAAAGTGTAAAAAATCTCAACATATGAAGTGACAAGTTGCTTCAATACATTGAAACCAATATGCCAATATATGCGTGTGTTCATTACATCAATTGCATATATTACCAATGGTTTGCACAGTTACACAACGTGATTACTAATTTAACATGTGAGAAATCAGTAATAATAACACATGAACACATTTTGAACATACAAACCAAAATGAATTCTTCATTATCTTTATGAAATTATAAAATTCCCAAAATGCTTCTATATATAATGTCAAACCAAAAGTACTCATATAAATTTCTCCAAAAGGTTCTTCTCAAAAATTTCCCCTCTATAAGAGTCCTCTTTACATTTGAAATAACCTTGTATTTATAGGCTTCTTTTGTGTAGCTACCCTTTAACTACCTGGAAACTACCTTAGCTACCTTTTTGAAACACACTTGTTTAAAAATAAGCATTGTTCTAGTTACATTTTATTCAACTTTTCTAGAAATAAAACTTATTTCATATTTCCTAATTACAATAAGTGGCATAAATCACTTTTACAAAGAGGTAGCTCAAAACCAATAAATTCAAAAGAAAGACCAAGTTATTGGTTTGTTGAGGTAGGTACTATGTCTTTTTTTTAATCCATGGGTCATCCGTTCAACAAAACTTTGTCTTCAAGGACATACATTCCAATTGCATCTAAAGCATTAAGCATTATATCCATCATGAAATGAGGGCTTCCTAAGGGTAACTTTCTTAACCACAAGCATGCGATATCACATGGCCTTGAAATATGCATCCATGAGAGAATTTCCAACTAGAATATTTGTCAATTGCATTTTCTTTGAAGTTTCTGAAGCCTTTACAACACATTCTACATATAGCGTACAATAATTTTAGTGCTTAAAATCATAGCTCTTTAAGGTATTTTGTCAAATAGTTCATGTTGGATGTTTACAAAATAGGTACTAGACATTTCTTAATCTCCTTTGTGTTGTACTTTTTAATAGTATAGTTCATTTCAATACATGAAAGCATCTTACTTTCAATACATGTGACATAGTGATTCACACTATTGATGTTGAAAATACAACCCTTGCAAGCATTGTTCCAATGCTTCCATTGGTGACTCTTTAAGAAAGAACACTTAATTAGATTGGATTCACTTTCTTACACTCTAGGGGATTGCTTATTTGACAAATTCAAAGTACAATTTTTTTTGCTACACATCAATTAAATTGTGTAATTAATTAATTGATCACTTCTTACTATTCCAAGCCTAACCATAACCATGATGCATCACATGCATTTGTACATGAATTGCATCAAAAAATATATATTAAATATGCATGTGAATGATGTCAACACCTGCTTCTCTAGAGTCTCTATTTTAAGTACTCTACCTCAAACACAAAGAGGAATTTGGGGTGACACATTTTGCACATGATGGATATGCAAGTGGTTGAAAATATCAATTACATTGTGGTCAATGATAAGAAATAAAAATATAGATATTTCACTAAAAAAATACATGAAAATATTTAATCTATTTTGTTTAATGATGCAAACCCTCTTTGCGGTCTATATAAACCATTGCTTTGGAAGAAATCTTTTGGAGAAAATGTACATATATTAAAGAATCGCCTTTCAATTCTTTGTTCAAATTTTGAAAGATACTGACAATATATTGCCCTTGAAATGCAAGTTTATGTTTTAGAAAAAAAATGTTGAGGCATTACATACTATGGTGACAACCATTTTTATCTAATATTCTCTTTGATGGCAAAGTAATTTGATGTTCAATCTCTAAGACTTTAAATTTCACTATCTTTTTGCCACACAAAAAAGAGTGGTGGTTGTAATGCAAGTTATTGCTTACAACATTACCCTTCACCTATACATCTACGATTAACTAGCTTTTGAACCATTGAAAACCAAACTAACAAATTATCAAGCGTTCATCAACATTGCCACTTCATCTACTTTTATCTCAATTTTAAATTAATGAGTCTTAGTCATCCACTCACACTACTAAAATCACATATATCACATAGCTATGTGTAAAAAACAAATTTTTCTTTAATTTATAATTATAACAAAATAACAAATATGAAATTGATATCAATTGCTTCTTTTCAAAATTAAAAAGATGTTAATATTGTACACAACTATATGTATTTCACTTTATTTATATGTATTTAATATAATATAAAATTACTTCCATTACAATCTTCTATGTCAAAAACAAATCTTCTCCCTTTATACCATTATACCGGAGCCAGCTAACTCCTAGAAAAAAAGTGACCTATGTGTATACAAAAATGCATGAAAAAATATATAACGACATACATGGTAACATACATAACATGACAATATGTCGTAGTGCGGGGCTCGCTAGACAGGGGCTGAAAATTCACGAAACCGACAGACAACACCAAACATCCGGGAAATGGTAGGTAGGAGTTAACAACACCATCAGGTGGGTTTTCTTGCCTCCTACCAATCAAAAAAGGCAGGCACCTTAGCTTTCCTGTGAAGTCTCGCTTTCAGCCGCATTTTTTTTTGGCCTAGGAAAACTGGCGAATGACATGGGCCTTTTTGTTTCCAGACTACTTGTTGAAAGCTGAAGGTTTGGGTACACTTGGAGGAGTTGGAGGAGAAAAATGACCAAATCCAAGTGCTATTCGGTAGTTTGCACGTTGTAAGATGAATTTTGGAGTGCATGTGGAGGAGTTAGATGAGAAAACCAACCAAATCGAGGTGAGGGGTGCTAACCAATTTGGTTGCAGGCAGAGGCTCTTACAACACCTTATAATTTGTGATTTGGGAAACACAATGTGTGGAATTTCAGCTATTCGAATCTCCTTGTTTAAATATATGAATGTCTTGAAAATAAACATTCCATTATTGTATTTAAATTTTGCATGATTGAAAAAAAAGTGCACAAAATAATTATAATTTGGAAAACACAATGTTGGGTTTCAGTTATTTGAATCTCCTTATTTAAATGTAAAGGGTCGTCTCATGTTTGGTTGCTTACTTCTTAACACCTACTGTTTTGCAACATGGAGTGTTACAAAACAATATGAATGTCTTCATAATCACACATTTAATTGTTGTGTATAAATTTCACATGATTGAAAAAACAAAGTAAACAAAATAATTGTAATTGAGAAAACACAGGGTTGGATTTCAGTTATTTGAATCTCCTTGTTTAAATGTGAAGGGTTGTCTCATGTTGGGTTTCTTGCTTCTTAACACATAAGGAATTGCAACATGGAATGTTACAAAATAATATGAATGTCTTCAAAATCACACATTCCATTGTTGGGTTTAAATTTTGCATGATTGAAAAAAAGTGCACAAAATAACTGTAATTCGGAAAACACAGTGTTGGGTTTCAGTTATTTGAATCTCTTTGATTAAATGTAAAGAGTTGTCTCATGGTGGGTTGTTTTCTTCTTAACACCCATGGTTTTGTAACATAGAATGATACAAAACAATATGAATGTCTTCAAAATTATACATTCCATTGTTGTGTTTAAATTTCGCATGATTGAAAAAATAAAGTGCACAAAATAATTGTATCTGGAAAAACATAGTGTGGGGTTTCAGTTATTTGAATCTCCTTGTTTAAATGCAAAGGGTTGTCTCATGTTGGGTCGCTAGCCTCCTAACACCCACAGTTTTGCAACATGAAATGCTACAAAATAGTATGAATGTCTTCAAAATCACACATTCCATTGTTGTGTTTAATTTTTGAATGATTGAAAAAATAAAGTGGACAAAATAATTGTAATTGGGAAAACATAGTGTGGGGTTTCAGTTATTTGAATCTCCTTGTTTAACTGCAAAGGGTCATCTCATGTTGGGTTGCTAGCTTCTTAACACCCACAGTTTTGCAACATGGAATGTTACAAAACAATATGAATATCTTCAAAATCACACATTCCATTGTTGTGTTTAAATTTCACATGATTGAAAAATTAAAGTGCACAAAATAATTGTAATTGGGAAAACATAGTGTGGGGTTTCAGTTATTTGAATCTCTTTGTTTAAATGCAAAGGATTGTCTCATGTTGGGTTGCTAGCCTCTTAACACCCATGGTTTTGCAACATGGAATACTACAAAACAATATGAACATCTTCAAAATCACACATTCCATTGTTGTGTTTAAATTTTTCATGATTAAAAAAATAAAGTGCACAAAAATAATTGTAATTGGAAAAACACAGTGTGGGGTTTCAGTTATTTGAATCTCCTTGCTTAAATGTGAAGGGTTGTCTCATGTTGGGTTGCTTGTTTCTTAACACCCACGGTTTTACAACATGGAATGTTACAAAATAGTATGAATGTCTTCAAAATCACACATTCCATTGTTGTGTTTAAATTTCACATGATTGAAAAAATAAAGTGCACAAAATAATTGTAATTAAAAAAACACAGTGTAGGGTTTTAGTTATTTGAATCTCCTTGTTTAAATGTAAAGGGTTGTCTCAGGTTGGGTTTCTAACTTCTTAACACCCACGGTTTTGCAATATGGAATGTTACAAAATAGTATGAATGTCTTCAAAATAGCGCATTCCATTGTTGTGTTTAAATTTCGCATGATTGAAAAAATAAAGTGCACAAAATAATTGTATCTGGAAAAACATAGTGTGGGGTTTCAATTATTTCAATCTCCTTGTTTAAATGCAAAATGGTATCTTATGTTGGGTCGCTAGCTTCCTAACACCCACAGTTTTGCAACATGAAATGCTACAAAATAGTATGAATGTCTTCAAAATCACACATTCCATTGTTATGTTTAAATTTCACATGATTGAAAAAATAAAGTGCACAAAATAATTGTAATTGGGAAAACACAGTGTGGGGTTTCAGTTATTTGAATCTCCTTGCTTAAATGTGAAGGGTTGTCTCATGTCGGGTTGCTTGCTTCTTAACACCCACGGTTTTGCAACATGGAATGTTACAAAATAGTATGAATGTTTTCAAAATCACACATTTCATTGTTGTGTTTAAA
This sequence comes from Sequoiadendron giganteum, assembly GCA_007115665.2. Lineage (NCBI taxonomy): Eukaryota > Viridiplantae > Streptophyta > Pinopsida > Cupressales > Cupressaceae > Sequoiadendron > Sequoiadendron giganteum. The sequence continues at coordinate 400,873,068 of CM021110.1, read as the reverse complement.
TTTTGCATGATTGAAAAAATAAAGTACAAAAAATAATTGTAATTGGAAAAAAATAGTGTGGGGTTTTAGTCTCATGTTTGGTTTCTAGCCTTTTAACACCCACGATTTTGCAACATGGAATGCTACAAAATAGTATGAATGTCTTCAAAATCACACAATCCATTGTTGTGTTTAAATTTTGCATGATTGAAAAAATAAACTACACAAAATAATTGTAATTGGAAAAACACAGTGTGGGGTTTCAGTTATTTGAATCTCCTTGCTTAAATGTGAAGGGTTGTCTCATGTTGGGTTGCTTGTTTCTTAACACCCATGGTTTTACAACATGGAATATTACAAAATAGCATGAATGTCTTCAAAATCACACATTCTATTGTTGTGTTTAAATTTCGCATGATTGAAAAAACAAAGTGCACAAAATAACTATAATTCAAAAAACACAGTGTAGGGTTTTAGTTATTTGAATCTCCTTGTTTAAATGTAAAGGGTTGTCTCAAGTTGGGTTTCTAACTTCTTAACACCCAGGGTTTTGCAATATGGAATGTTACAAAACAGTATGAATGTCTTCAAAATCGCGCATTCCATTGTTGTGTTTAAATTTCGCATGATTGAAAAAATAAAGTGCACAAAATAATTGTATCTGGAAAAACATAGTGTGGGGTTTCAGTTATTTCAATCTCCTTGTTTAAATGCAAAAAATTATCTTATGTTGGGTCGCTAGCTTCCTAACACCCACAGTTTTGCAACATGAAATGCTACAAAATAGTATGAATGTCTTCAAAATCACACATTCCATTGTTGTGTTTAAATTTCACATGATTGAAAAAATAAAGTGCACAAAATAATTGTAATTGGGAAAACACAGTATGGGGTTTCAGTTATTTGAATCTCCTTGCTTAAATGTGAAGGGTTGTCTCATGTCGGGTTGCTTGCTTCTTAACACCCACGGTTTTGCAACATGGAATGTTACAAAATAGTATGAATGTTTTCAAAATCACACATTTCATTGTTGTGTTTAAATTTTGCATGATTTAAAAAATAAAGTACAAAAAATAATGTTAATTGGGAAAACACAATGTGGGGTTTTAGTTATTTAAATCTCCTTGTTTAAATGTAAAGGTTTGTCTCATGTTCGGTTTCTAGCCTCTTAACACCCACGGTTTTGCAACATGGAATGCTACAAAATAGTATGAATGTCTTCAAAATCACACAATCCATTGTTGTGTTTAAATTTTGCATGATTGAAAAAATAAACTACACAAAATAATTATAATTGGAAAAACACAGTGTGGGGTTTTAGTTATTTGAATCTCCTTGCTTAAATGTGAAGGGTTGTCTCATGTTGGGTTGCTTGTTTCTTAACACCCACGGTTTTACAACATGGAATGTTACAAAATAGTATGAATGTCTTCAAAATCACACATTCCATTGTTGTGTTTAAATTTCGCATGATTGAAAAAACAAAGTACACAAAATAACTGTAATTCAAAAAACACAATGTAGGGTTTTAGTTATTTGAATCTCCTTGTTTAAATGTAAAGGGTTGTCTCAGGCTGGGTTTCTAACTTCTTAACACCCACGGTTTTGCAATATGGAATGTTACAAAATAGTATGAATGTCTTCAAAATCGTGCATTCCATTGTTATGTTTAAATTTCGCATGATTGAAAAAATAAAGTGCACAAAATAATTGTATCTGGAAAAACATAGTGTGGGGTTTCAGTTATTTCAATCTCCTTGTTTAAATTCAAAAAGTTATGTTATGTTGGGTCGCTAGCTTCCTAACACCCACAGTTTTGCAACATGAAATGCTACAAAATAGTATGAATGTCTTCAAAATCACACATTCCATTGTTGTGTTTAAATTTCACATGATTGAAAAAATAAAGTGCACAAAATAATTGTAATTGGGAAAACACATTGTGGGGTTTCAATTATTTGAATCTCCTTGCTTAAATGTGAAGGGATGTCTCATGTCAGGTTGCTTGCTTCTTAACACCCACGGTTTTGCAACATGGAATGTTACAAAATAGTATGAATGTTTTCAAAATCACACATTTCATTGTTGTGTTTAAATTTTGCATGATTTAAAAAATAAAGTACAAAAAATAATGTTAATTGGGAAAACACAGTGTGGGGTTTTAGTTATTTAAATCTCCTTGTTTAAATGTAAAGGTTTGTCTCATGTTCGATTTCTAGCCTCTTAACACCCACGGTTTTGCAACATGGAATGCTACAAAATAGTATGAATGTCTTCAAAATCACACAATCCATTGTTGTGTTTAAATTTTGCATGATTGAAAAAATAAACTACACAAAATAATTGTAATTGGAAAAACACACTGTGGGGTTTCAGTTATTTGAATCTCCTTGCTTAAATGTGAAGGGTTGTCTCATGCTGGGTTGCTTGTTTCTTAACACCCACGGTTTTACAACATGGAATTTTACAAAATAGTATGAATGTCTTCAAAATCACACATTCCATTGTTGTGTTTAAATTTCGTATGATTGAAAAAATAAAGTGCACAAAATAACTGTAATTCAAAAAACACAGTGTAGGGTTTTAGGTATTTGAATCTCCTTGTTTAAATGTAAAGGGTTGTCTCAGGCTGGGCTTCTAACTTCTTAACACCCATGGTTTTGCAATATGGAATGTTACAAAATAGTATGAATGTCTTCAAAATCGTGCATTCCCTTGTTGTGTTTAAATTTCATATGATTGAAAAAATAAAGTGCACAAAATAATTGTATTTGGAAAAACATAGTGTGGGGTTTCAATTATTTCAATCTACTTGTTTAAATGCAAAAAGTTATCTTATGTTGGATCGCTAGCTTCCTAACACCCACAATTTTGCAACATGAAATGCTACAAAATAGTATGAATGTCTTCAAAATCACACATTTCATTGTTGTGTTTAAATTTCACATGATTGAAAAAATAAAGTGTACAAAATAATTGTAATTGGGAAAGCACAATGTGGGGTGTTAGTTATTTGAATCTTCTTGTTTAAATGTGAAGGGTTGTCTCATGTTGGGTTGCTTGCTTCTTAACACCCACGGTTTTGCAACATGGAATGTTACAAAATAGTATGAATGTCTTCAAGATCACACATTTCATTGTTGTGTTTAAGTTTTGCATGATTTAAAAAATAAAGTACAAAAAATAATTGTAATTGGGAAAACACAATGTGGGGTTTTAGTTATTTGAATCTCCTTGTTTAAATGCAAAGGTTTGTCTCATGTTCGATTTCTAGCCTCTTAACACCCACGGTTTTGCAACATGGAATTTTACAAAAAAGTATGAATATTTTCAAAATCACACATTCCATTGTTTTGTTTAAATTTTGCATGATTGAAAAAGTAAAGTGCACAAAATAATTGTAGTTGGGAAAACACAGTGTGGGGTTTCAGTTATTTGAATCTTATTTTTTAAATGCAAAGGGTTGTCTCATGTTGGGTTGTTAGCTTCTTAACACCCCACAGTTTTGCAACATGGAATGTTACAAAACAATATGAATGTCTTCAAAATCACACATTCCATTGTCGTGTTTAAATTTTGCATGATTGAAAAAAAAACTACACAAAATAATTGTAATTGGGAAAACACAGTGTTGGATTTTAGTTATTTGAATCTCCTTATTTAAATGCAAAAGGTTGTCTCATGTTGGGTCGCTTGCTTCTTCACACCCACGGTTTTGCAACATGGAATGCTACAAAACAGTATGAATGTCTTCAAAATCATACATTTCATTGTTGTGTTTAAATTTCATATGATTGAAAAAATAAAGTGGACAAAATAACTATAATTCAAAAAACACAGTGTTGGGTTTTAATTATTTGAATCTCCTTGTTTAAATGCAAAGGTTTGTCTCATGCTGGGTTGCTAGCTTCTTAACACCCACGATTTTGCAACATGGAATGTTACAAAATAGTATGAATGTCTTCAAAATCACACATTCCATTGTTGTGTTTAAATTTCGCATGATTGATAAAATAAAGTGCATAAAATAATTGTAATTGGGAAAGCACAATATGGGGTTTCAGTTATTTTAATCTCCTTGTTTAAATGCAAAGGGTTGTCTCATGTTGGGTTGCTAGCTTCTTAACACCCACGGTTTTGCAACATAGAATGCTACAAAACAGTATGAATGTCTTCAAAATCACACATTCCATTGTTGTGTTTAAATTTTGCATGATTTTAAAAAATAAAGTGCAAAAAAAATTATAATTGGGAAAACACGGTGTGGGGTTTCAGTATTTGACTCTCCTTATTTAAATGCAAAGGGTTGTCTCATGTCGGGTTGCTAGCTTCTTAATGCCCATGGTTTTGCAACATGGACTACTACAAAACAATATGAATGTCTTCAAAATCACACATTCCATTGTTGTATTTAAATTTTTCATGATTGAAAAAATAAAGTGGACAAAATAACTGTAATTCAAAAAACATAGTGTTGGGTATCAGTCATTTGAATCTCCTTGTTTAAATAGAAAGGGTTGTCTCATGGTGGGTTGCTTGCTTTTTAACACCCATGGTTTTGCAACATGGAATGTTACAAAATAGTATGAATGTCTTCAAAATCACACATTCCATTGTTGTGTTTAAATTTCCCATGATTGAAAAAATAAAGTGCACAAAATAACTGTAATTCGGAAAACACAGTGTTGGGTTTCAATTATTTGAATCTGCTTGTTTAAATGTGAAGAGTTGTCTCATGGTGAGTTTCTTTCTTCTTAACACATACGGTTTTGCAACATGGAATGTTACAAAACAGTATAAATGTCTTCAAAATCATACATTACATTGTTGTGTTTAATTTTCGTATGATTGAAAAAATAAAGTGGATAAAATAACTGTAATTCACAAAACACAGTGTTGGGTTTCAGTTATTTGAATCTCCTTGTTATAATGCAAATGGTTGTCTCATGTTGGGTTGCTTTCTTCTTAACACCCATGGTTTTGCAACATGGAATGTTAAAAAATAGTATGAATGTCTTCAAAATCACACATTCCATTGTTGTGTTTAAATTTTGCATGATTAAAAAAATAAAATGCACAAAATAAGTGTAATTCGAAAAATACATTGTTGGGTTTTAGTTATTTAAATCTCCTTGTTCAAATGCAAAGGGTTGTCTCATTTTCGGTTGCTAGCTTCTTAACACCCTCGATTTTGCAACATGGAATGTTACAAAATAGTATGAATGTTTTCAAAATCACACATTCCATTGTTGTGCTTAAATTTCACATGATTAAAAAATTTAAGTGCACAAAATAATTGTAATTGGGAAAACATAGTGTGGGGTTTCAGTTATTTGAATCTCCTTGTTTAAATGTAAAGGGTTCTCTCATGCTGGGTTGCTAGCTTCTTAACACCCATGATTTTGCAACATGGAATGATACAAAACAGTATGAGTGTCTTCAAAATCACACATTCCATTGTTGTGTTTAAATTTTGCATGATTGAAAAAATAAAGTGGACAAAATAACTGTAATTCGGAAAACACAGTGTTGGGTTTCAGTTATTTGAATCTCCTTGTTTAAATGTGAAGGGTTGTCTCATGTTGGGTTGTTTTCTTCTCAACACCCACAGTTTCGCAACATGGAATGTTACAAAATAGTATAAATGTCTTCAAAATCACACGTTCCATTGTTGTGTTTAACTTTTGCATGATTGAAAAAATAAAGTGCACAAAATAATTGTAATTGGGAAAATACTGTGTGGGGTTTCAGTTATTTGAATCTCCTTGTTTAAATGCAAAGGGTTGTCTCATGTTGGGTTGCTAGCTTCTTAACACCCATGGTTTTGCAACATGGAATGCTACAAAATAGTATAAATGTCTTCAAAATCACACATTCCATTGTTGTGTTTAACTTTCACATGATTGAAAAAATAAAGTGCACAAAAAATTTGTAATTTGGAAAACACAATGTCGAGTTTCAGTTATTTGAATCAATACAGTATTTGTCTCATTCACTATGGTCTACTTATTTTTAAGTATCTACAAAAAATTCCTTTGTGATTTCATACATTCTAGTACTCACTGTCTCTTGAAGTATTCGTAAGATCTCAGGTTCCTCAAGCCATAGTTTTTTCCAACATTGAATTACCAATAGACAAAACGAGTGTAATGAAAGCCTTACACTACCAATGTAAGAAAGGGCACGTTGAAAATTTACCAAAACTATTGTACTTAGAGTATGAACTGCATTTTGATTTTGTCATATCATTAAAATATAGGCAGCTACGAAAACAGATTGGATTGCGAGTTAGTTTGTTGAGCTTGTACAAAGCTGAAGGGTGGAGAATTTGGAGAGGAGTTGCAGCCGGGGGATACATAAAAGTAACCATATTTAGCTAAGGGGTGACCAACCATTTGCGTTCTTATACATCGAGGGTTTTTCAACACTATGTGGGTCACAAGTTTCTTAACGCACTATGTTTTCCAACCTTCAATTATATTTTTGCTTGTTGTAAGATGAAGGGTGGAATTTTTTCTTTTGTGCTTAATGTTCTTTTGTTGGTCATGTTTAGTTTTATGTTCACAGACTTTTGGAAACCATAGAAGTAATTACATGTTATTATTCACGTTACGGTTATAGGCTACATATAAATTAAGGGTTGAACTTCTCATCCAAATGTTTAGCCTACACTTTTTTAGTTCATGAATTGTCATATACACTTTTGTTGGTCATGTTAACTCAGCCCAAATGGAAGGCTCCATATGAAAAAATGCCTGCTCAGGTAAAACAGGTTTGTAGACCCCATCTACTAAGGCATCTTAGTCTTTTTTCATGTGAGGTTGTGATTTTACCTGTGGTCTTTATGTCCGCTTGGAGGTTCAAGTAGACACAATGTTCTCCAACATGCATTGGTTCACATCATGGTTGATAGGGAAATTTACATACACATGCCTTTCTTGATTCACTCCATTACTGATTCATGATTCTGTCAACAAATGCAAAAAACTTTTTATTCTTTTGGCGTTGGTGGCAACAATGTATGCACATTTATTTTCATAGAAGGTTGTCATAAATTTTTTTGGTAGATCTTTAACCTTTCCTCTCCATTAACACATACACATACACCACAAGCAACGTATCTTCACTAATCCACTTGTTCTTGCAACTCTAGAAGTGATTACATAGTGTTATGCGCATTACACTCATACACCACATACAAAGTTGCAGGTTGAACCACTCATCGTGTGGTTCAACCTTCACTTGCTTATTTCATGAATTGCTAGATGTGCTTTTGCTCCCCATGTTAAGTCACACCAAAGGGAAGGCTAGATATCATATGCCTCATCAAGTAAAAGAGGTTTGTACACCCCATATACTCTGAAATCTTTGTTATATTTACATGCAGGATTGTGAATTTACTTGCACTCTTTACGTCCACATGGAGGTTCATCTACACGCTATTTTTTCCAACCCACATTCGCTTACATCATGGTTAATAGGAAATTTAATACCTTTTGGGCTATCCTCTTTCTCTCCATTACTGATTCATCTTTTTTGAACAGATGCAACAAACATGTTATCATTTTGGCGTTGTTGGTAGCAATGGATGCACTTTTTCCTTTTACATACAAGGTTGTCATCAAAGGTTTTGATTGCTTTCTAACCCTTGATCTCCTTTAACACATATACACACAACACAACCAACGTATTTTCCCAAGATAATACATCTGTTGTTGCAATTATATACGTAATTACATACTCTTTTCCACGTTACACTCGTATGCCACATAGGAAGTTCTAGGGTGAACCACTCATCGTGTGGTTCAACCTTCACTTGTTTATTTCAATAATTACTAGATGTGCTTTTTATCCTCATGTTAACTCACAAGAAATTGTTAGGCTGAATATCACAACATTCTTCCCTAGATAAAAGAGGTTTATACACCCATATACTTTGAAATATTTGTTATATTTACATACGGGGTTGTGAATTTACTTGCGGTCTTTATGTCCAGATGGAGGTTCATCTACATGCTATGTTTTCCAACCTGCATTCACTTACATCATGGTTGATAGGAAATTTTACACCTTTTTGGCTTTCCTCATTCTATACATTACCGATTCATCTTTTTTTCAATAGATACAACAAACATACTATCATTTTGGCGTTGCTAGCAGCATTGGATGCACTTTTTATTTTTACATACAAGGTTGTCATCAAAGGTTTTTGGTTGCCCTCGAACCCTTCATTTTCTTTAACACATGCACACGCACCACAACCAACATATCTTCCCACAATAATACATATTTTGTTGCTATTGTATAAGTAATTACATACTATTATGCATGTTACACTCCTACGCCACATAAAAAGTGGTAGGTTGAACCACTCATTGTGTGGTTCAACCTTTGCTTATTTATTTCATCAATTGATAAATGTTCTTTTTCTCCTCATGTTAACTCACGCCAAACAGAAGGCTGAATATCAAAACATGCCTCCTCATGTAAAAGAGGTTTGTACACCCCATATACTTTGAAATATTTGTTATATTTACATGCGGGGTTGCGAATTTACTTGTGATCTTTATGTCATCAAAGGTGTTGGTTGTCATTTTATGTTGTTGTTGTCTATGTCCACTTGTATGGTGAGATAGATAATTTGATTTCCATCCCGTGTTTGTGTTATATTTTATGTGTAGCTTGATTCAATCTATCACCTTTAATTTTTCTTAGTTCAAGTCGGCAACCTCCTATTGGTTTCATGTGGGTGACAACAATGCAAGCAAATTTTATTTGCATTCAATGAATGATTGCTTTATTTTTCTTGACACAATCCACACTAATTTTAAATATTCATCCAATTTTTTCCTTTCGTAGAATGGGGAAACCTTTGAAATGGAATAAGCAAGACGAATTGGATGTGCAAGATGTACAAAATGGAGACTCTCCTTTTTCCTCTTCCGATTTGCAATGGACTCCTATTTCTATCAAGAAGGATGGGGTCCTTGACCTTGTCGCAATAATTCCTTGTATGAGAATTGATGATTTCATTCGCGCTAAAATGTGCATTGAAGGTTTTGAAACTAAATTTGTGGACAAGAAAAAAAGAGAAACTACCACCATGCGTCCCATTGATAACAAAAATTATGGCAAAAAAAATTGGTATCATAGGTTTGTATCTTTCAACATTCATTTGTATGGTCCATTGATATTTTACTCTCTCTTGCTTCAAGATGATGAGATTATTCCTTCTACATAGGTACTGGTGTCAATACGATCCTGTAGACCACAAAGACCAGCGTGATCCAAAGAAGAAACAACAAAAGATGTTTACACAAATGCAAGGTTGTCAACACCACTTCATGGTAAAGGTTATGAATGGAAAACCTGATGTTTCCTACATTATCTACAAAGAAATGTTCCACGTCGATAAAAAGGTGAATTTTTCCATGGCATTGGTGACACAAGTGGAGATATGTGTTCTATTTTTTCTGCTAATCTATCCGTAGAGTGCAAAATCTATATTGAAAGCCTTTTGCTCATGGACGTCGGTTTCAATGCAATAATGGATAGAAACATCAACGATCCTATCTTATGTGGCACGATGTTTAAGAGAGATCAATTCCATACAAGAAAGGATGTAATGAATTCCTGGCGAAAGGTGCGTTCTACTCACGCACACAAATACAAAGTTGATTCGACAAGTATCATGATGTGGAATGGACATGACTTTGATGACTTCTTCTACTTTCAATGGCCCAATGGGAAAGATACACCTTTCATTATCGGGGTTCAGACACCATGGATGTTAGATAAGATGGTTAGCCACTTGCATAATTCAATCATCTCGATGGATTCCATGTTTTTCACTAACAAATATGGGGTGAGGCCGTACACACATTGAAAAATAGTTCTTCATCTTTTGAATTATCTTGCTGGATATAAACTTGAAAATGCTCACACTAAGTTTTTATGTCTACAGTTTCCATTGTATTCTTTGCTCGTTTTTGGCAAGCAACAGAGTGGTGTGCTAGTTGTGTGGGTAGTGTCCGCACGAAACAAGATTGAGGACATCTCTATGTAGCTACATGTATTGCATGATCATGGAAGAAGAGAAAGACCCGATTGGAGAATCAATGCATCTTTGACCGATGATGTGACTGCAAAAATCCAAGCCATACAATATGTGCATCTCTTTATTCATTTGTGTACCTTTCTCATTTGCTATTTATTTTTAATGCCACTTTCTCTTGTAGATAAGCGGTAAACAATATCATTTGTATTCTCTATTAGGGTTGTCTTTCAATGCTATGTGTGCTATGCCTTTGACATGTTAAAAGCAATTGGCTGAAGAATGCATATAAGTATGTAACCAAGAAAAGGGAAATGAACATCTTCTACAGACTTGGCACGATCATGATGGCAATCAGTGACGGAAATGATAAAGTCACTCAACTATTGAACTCTTTATTTGAGGAGTTCAATGATCAACCACAATATTTAGAGTACTTCAACAAGACATGGTGCGAAGGAGAAGGTCGAATTGGTGAGTTGATAATTTTTGTCACCTCGTAGGATTCACACCATTCACATTATTCAATGTTACCTATAATATGTTGTGGTTTACTTGACTATTGGATTTCTTTTTTTGCAACCATGTGGGCAAAAAAATTTAGACTATTCCCACATGCCAACCAAGATACAAATGCAGCCATTGAGTTGTACCATTGCTTACTCAAAACTTGGTACTTGTGTGATCATTCTAAAAAATGCACTAGGAGAATGGACTATTTGTATTACACACTTGTGTAAAAACTGGAGCCATTCTATAGGCAAAAGGAAAAGTTACAGTATTATGGTTTTTTGACGAAGTATAAGTTTTTAAATACTTGATCTAGTTTGGATGGGGCCAAGGCAATTCAGAACGATCATTGTGTTCTCGATGAAACACATCTTGGATGGTACTGGGTGAAAATTCAATGTAGATCCGACCACTACCTTGTTTGGAAATTTGGGGAGCACCTTTTTGTTTGTGAGTGCCCTTGGAGTTTGTAGGGGAACACTTGCAAACATGTCTCGAAGGTTGTTGGCTTGATTAAAAGATCATCTGCCATTGAAGGGGTGGTCCACAGTAAGTGAAGTTCAATTTGAATTTCGTTACTTTATGGGAGTCAATTGTGTTTTACATTTTCTACTACCTAATACAAGCTTCATTTGTTTGGTCATTTAGATGGGGGAGGTCAACCAATTGATAGAGGGATAGATTTGAATGAGACATTGTCACAGGGGGCATCAAAGAAAACAATCCTAATCTTCTCACCCCTACACAATCTCCTTCTATCACTCATGTATATGATGAACACATGCTCAAAATGTGTATTTGGAATGACACAAACCAAATCTTGAACAAAGTGATGAGTACACCACCACAGTGTGTACAATAGGTGCAATCATACACATAGTGCATGGAGAGGTTTCTACAAGACCTAAAACAATCAAATGCATTTCCCTTTCAATTCATTTTCAATCTTGATGAAGCTGCAACTAGCACCGTTTGCATGCGTCCATGGTTTAGTGCAAGCAAGGATCATCATTGACGTGCAACCCATCATACGAAGCATGTTGTAGAACACTCAGATCACTAAACTCCTATGTATGACTCCTTTCCCTTCTCTGCGAACAATAGCTCCAATGTGAATGTGAATATGCAATGTCAGACTTTAGGAGTAGCTGCTATCGATGTGGCAGAGGATACAACATCTAATACAGGTGACTATGAGAAAACCCATTTGAATTTCTATATTGTAATAGGAAATGGTATTACAGATTTATTTTTCCAGTATGTGCTTCTACCATGTCATAAACTTTTTGATTTATTTTTTGGCCTTTTTTGTTCGCTTCAACACTCCAATCAGGGGAAAGGAGTTCTCGCTGATGACTATCTTTCGCGAGTGTAAACCCAATGGAAGGTATTGTTAAAATTTAATAACTATGTGTACGTAAGTCCAATTTTGGGTATGACATTTTGCAATACCATGGTTCCTTATTAAAATTTGGCTACGGTGATAGGTTGATGTCGGCCAACGTGCGTTCACTCTACTGCTTCTTCAAGAGTTACTAAGGATTGCACAAGAATACTTTAGTGAACCTTCATCTGTAGGTAAGCATAGTACATGCGGTCCTTCCTCAACCCGTGAAGAGAAAGAAGAGTTTGTTTAGTCAAAATTTTATTTGTTTCTTTCACATTGCTTGCTTATTTTCAAGTATTCTCATAGTCCCATGTCACTGAAAATGGGCATAGTGTTTGCATTGTTGGAAACACACTATCCCATGTCACTTTGTTCCTTGTGAAAAGGTTTTTTTTGTTACCACTGAAAATGGTCATAGTCTTTGCACTGTTGGAAAACACACTATCCCTACACATTTTCCCTATCACCAATCTCAAACCCATTCTATTCAGGCATATTTCACAACAGTGGGCTTCAATCCCACAAGAAATTTTCACAATGACAATACTCTCAACATAGCACAATTTAGGTTTTCAATTTATCAAGCCCAAACCAATTTAATCACCATCTTTAGACTCCTTAGAAGCTTTAATTCAAACAAAGCAAACCTTTACCAAATCTGCCCTTTCATATTTTCATAATTTCTTCATGACTGTCCTTAATGTGCTACCATGGCACTCAAACAAAAAAAATATTTTCCAAGGCACAACCAACCTACTCAATGCTTAAGACATCTTTATTGGAGTTAAAATAGAAAAATAAAACACTTCACAAGGTCTTCCCTTACACACCATTTCCATTTCCTTCATTAGTTATTCAAATTCCTAGTAGCCATTAAAATCAAGGCTGTCAAACCTATCTTTTAATTCAGATCCCTCCTTCAGACTATGATTATCTTTTTGGATACCCATCAAAGAGTTTTAAAACATATCTAAAAACCAACATATGTTACATTGGAAAGCATTGATCAAATTAGGACTGTTAACGTGCAAATTAGGCTTAATTAGGTCTTAACCCAGATAAGGCTTATTGATTATGCTATCTCCGCCATTAATTTATCCTAGCCATTACTTGGAACCTAAAAAATTAGGTCTGTTAAAGCTTAATAATCCATCAACTGTTCATTCCCATAATCATTTTTATAAACCCTAGGTCTTAGGCTTCTTGAACCCTCTGTTTTTTGGACTGTAACATAATTTTTAGTCAAGGAACTTCACCTTTCCACACGTTTTCCTTTACCACTTGACTTGTGACCTCTGAGATATGAAGGTACATACAAAAAACAATTTCTTCACCAAGAATTGATAATTTCCATTGGCCAAAATAGGAGAAACACAATTTTCATTATTTATGTTTACCCTAGAACAAGGTTTTACCAATCTATAGTAAAATCTCAATATCTTATTCAAATTAATACCAATTTGCATGAAACCAATTCGAAATCGAAAGTGATTGAATGGATCATTATTCAAAAGTACTTAAACATGCATACCTTCTCGTACAAATCCATACAAGGACCTGAAACAATGAAAGTTTGTTGAAAATTCATAAAAAATAGAGGTTTTCCTTATTCATTTTTCAAATCTCAATCACCCACGCCTTCTCAATTGGTTACAAGGCCTTTTTAATGAAAAATCATCACGACCTTTCAGTTTCTAACTACTTTCCAAGTGAACCAAACTAATGTGACTCGATTCACCTTCCTATGTTGCATTTTTGCAACTTCACAAATTTGTGTTGAGAACTTTTAGATTTTTCCAAATTTGACACAAAAACTTGAGTATTGACCCTCCTAATGACTTCAATAAATGGAAAATGACTTACATGACCCTTGAGCAATGTTAAAACATCCAAAATTGATCAACCTTCAACATTTTCTTCTTAGAATCATAATATTGTCAAGATGTTCCTGCATCACATGCAAAGGATTTTTAGTCTATTTTGAGTCTTTATGTTACATGCAGTGGTTGTTTTAGATAAATGGTCATAGTCTTTGCACTATTGGAAAACACATTGTCCTTACACAGTTAGTTTGTTATGAAAAGTTTTCTTTCACTTTCAATTTTTTGAGAAACTGTATCGTACACTCCAAATGTTTTGAAATTGCTTTCATTGTATTGGAACCGTTCTTTATTTAAGTATGCATACACAAACAATTTTAATAGGTCGCATAATATACAAGTGTACTCTATTTTTTGAAAAACAATAAAATATAAAACTTTCTGACGCTGTTTGTTGTTCTCTTTTTTCTTGAGTATTAACTTTATTTATTTTCTTTTTGTTGTTATCTATCATAACCAGTGCAGGAATCAAGTCGTGATTTGGATTTAGAGAAGCCAACATACATAGTGTGTTTCTAATTAGATAATGTTTTTGTATCTACTGGAATTTTTGTTGTCTTTTATTTTAGGCATTTTAGCTCCTACTGTACCAGTCGTGCATTGCCATATGCCCATTGGATAAACTACACATGCTGCTTTACGAAGAATAGGTACAATATCTTCAGTGAAAATATTATCTATATCTTCCACTTTTCTTGCTTCTTTTTCAATGTTTCCATTGCATTGACAGTGTCTTTCTACTTAGAAAATGCAATTGTACATTCTGAAAAAGTTGTGTTGTCTTTCATTTTAGGCATTTCAACACCTGCTACTCTGATTGTATAGAAGATGTTGCACTGTTCACGAGCATGGGTCACTAGTTGGTTGACCAACTACCACTGTTATCTTCCATGCAATATTCTTGCTCACATTGAAGAATTAATTTTCCCATACAGGTTGCGGTAAAAAATGTTAAGGAGAATTGATAGAAAAGGGCCAAAGCGCACTGATTTGAACTACCATAATTATGCTTACTTATTTAACAACATATTTGGTGTATGGGAAAAAGGAATGGATGTTCAATATTATAATCTACAAATAGAGATTGTAAATTTATGTGATTGGCCAATGTCTCTTTACCAGGAAATTTGAGACCTCTTCCTAGCTGGATGCATCTGGAAGGTATGCATTCCACCAACTGTAATCATACACAAGAAAAATCTTACATATGAGCTAAGCATGAGGTTTATGAGATTACTTAAGGGGGAATCTCTAATTAGCAATCACATGGGTCCTGTGGAGGAATGGTTATTGGTCATCTTCAAATTCAACCACATTGTCAGGTTCGAGATCCACTGTGTCAGACCATCGTTCAGGCTGCTACATGCGTATTAAAGGGTGCCAACGTTGTATGCTGTCAATTCCACTTTGACAATCAGAGTGTGGAAAATCCGTCTGGATGCTGAGAATGTAGAAATTATACCTATTTGTAAATAGTTGACATAGTTCTAAGTGTTAGTAGTATTAAATGTGGCTTGTAATTTTCTTCACAAACTATAATATTAACTCGAAAAGTTTTTACATTTGATTGTGTGATGGGAATTGTTTATCTGAGATCAAATCTGAAAACATTTCAAAACATTGTCACAACCAGGTGTTTTTTGTCCATCGTGCAACTTTTTTTGTGCATTTTTTGTTCGCAACATCTTATGATATTGAAATGGAATGTTTGCTGCAAGTTGGCATTGTTATAAAATATAAAGGTCTTTTTCAATATTGTTATAAAATGTGAAGCTTAAGTTGAATAGTTATGCACTTTGTTGTTCACAGAGATGACAATCATTGAGATAAAGCAACAAAGATCTAATAAGTTCAATGCCCTATTTGATGATAAAATATGAAGGTGAACTTCAATACATCGTGTTGTTATAAAATATGAAGGTGAACTTCAATACACTGTGTTGTTACAGTCTCTATAACAAAAAGTATTATCTTTGAACAATATTTGAGAAGTGAGGGACAACCTTTTATGTATTTCCATCCGACAACTTTATTTGTGCATCTTGTGCTCCAAACTTATTACGACATTGAAATGAAATGTTTGTTGCAAGTAAGGGTTGCTATAAAATATGAAGGTGAACTTCAATACACTATGTTGTTACAGTCTGCATAATAAAAAGTGTTATCTTTGAACAATATTTGAGAAGTGAGGGACAACCTTGTATGTTTTTCCATCATGTAACTTTATTTGTGCATCTTGTGTTTCAAGCGTATTACGATATTCAAATGGAATGTTTGCTACAAGTAAGGGTTGTTATAACATATGAAGGTGAAATTCAATACACCGTGTTGTTACAATCTACATAATAGTAATTGTTGTCTTTGAACAAGATTTGAGAAGTGAGTGACAACCTTGTATGTTTTTCCATTCTGCAACTTTATTTGTGCATCTTGTGCTCCAAACATATGATGATATTGCAATGTAATGTTTGCTGCAAATAAGGGTTGTTATCAAATATGAAGGTGAACTTCAATGCACTGTTTTATTATAGTCTACATAATATTAACTATTGTCTTTGAGCAAGATTTGAGAATTGAGTGACAACCTTGTATTTTTTTCCATTTTGCAAGTTTATTTGTGCATCTTTTGTTCCAAACATATGACGATATTGCAATGGAATATTTGTTGCAAGTAAGGGTTTTTATAAAATATGAAGGTGAAATTCAATGCACTATTTTGTTATAGTCTGCATAACAGTAATTATTGTCTTTGAACAAGATTTGAGAAGTGAGTGACAACCTTGTATGTTTTTCCATTCTAAAGAAAACCTTGTATGTTTTTCCATTTTGCATCTTTTTTTATGCATCTTGTGTTCCAAACATATGACAATATTGCAATGGAATGTTCACTGAAAGTAAGGGTTGTTATAAAATATGAAGGTGAAATTCAATGCACTATTTTGTTAAAGTATGCATAACAATAACTATTGTCTTTGAACAAAATTTGAGAAGTGAGGAACAACCTTGTCTGTTTTCCATCATGTAGTTTTTTTTGTGCATCTTGTGTTCCAAACGTATTACGATATTCCAATGGAATGTTTTCTGCAAGTAAGGGTTGCTATAAAATATGAAGGTGAAATTCAATGCACTATTTTGTTATAGTATGCATAACAATAACTGGTGTCTTTGAACAAGAATTGAGAAGTGAGGAACAACCCTATATTTTTTCCATCATGCAATTTTTTTTGTGCATCTTGTGTTCCAAACATATTATGATACTCCAATGGAATGTTTGCTGCAAGTAAGGGTTGTTATAAAATATGAAGGTGAACTTCAATGCACTATTTTGTTACAGGTTGCATAACAATAATTGTTGTCTTTGAACAAGATTTGAGAAGTGAGTGACAACCCTGTGTGTTTTCCATCATGCAACTTTTATTTGTGCATCTTCTGTTCTAAATGTATGACAATATTGAAATGGAATGTTTACTACAACTAAGGGTTGCTATGAAATATGAAGTTGAACTTCAATAAATTGTGTTGTTACAGTCTGCATAACAGTAACTGTTGTCTTTGAACAACATTTGAGAAGTGAGGGACAGCCTTGTGTTTTTTTCATCATGCAACTTTTATTTGTGCATCTTGTGTTTTAAACGTATGATGATATTGAAATAGAATGTTTGTTGTAAGCAAGGGTTGTTATGAAATATGAAGTTGAACTTCAATACATTATGTTGTTACAATCTACATAATAGTAACTATTGTCTTTGAATAACATTTGAGAAGTGAGGAACAACCCTATGTGTTTTCCATCATGCAACTTTTATTTGTGCATCTTGTGTTCTAAACGTATGACGATATTAAAATGGAATGTTTGTTGCAAGTAAGGGTTCATATAAAATATGAAGCTGAACTTCAATACATTGTGTTATTACAATCTGCATAACAGTAACTGTTGTCTTTGAACAACATTTGAGAAGTGAGGGACAAACATGTGTGTTTTCCATCATGCAATTTTTTTTGTGCATCTTGTGTTCTAAACGTATGATGATATTGAAATGGAATGTTTGCTGCAAGTAAGGGTTGTTATGAAATATGAAGCTGAACTTCAATACATTGTGTTCTTATAGTTTGCATAACAATAACTGTTGTCTTTGAACAACATTTGAGAAGTGAGGGACAACTCTGTGTGTTTTCCATCATGCAACTTTTATTTGTGCATCTTGTGTTCTAAATGTACGATGCTATTGAAATGGAATATTTGCTACAAGTAAGGGTTGTTATGAAATATGAAGTTGAACTTCAATACATTGTGTTGTTATAGTTTGGATAACAGTAACTGTTGTCTTTGAACAACATTTGAGAAGTGAGGGACAACCCTGTGTATTTTCCATCATGCAACTTTTAGTTGTGCATCTTGTGTTCTAAACGTATGACGATATTGAAATGGAATGTTCATTGCAAGTAAGGGTTGTTATGAAATATGAAGTTGAACTTCAATACATTGTGTTGTTACAGTCTGCATAACAGTAACTGTTCTCTTTGAACAACATTTGAGAAGTGAGGGACAACCCTATGTGTTTTCCATCATGCAACTTTTTTTTGTGCATCTTGTGTTCTAAACATATTACGATATTCAAATGGAATGTTTCTTGAAATTAAGGGTTCTTATAAAATATGAAGTTGAACTTCAATACACTGTTTTGTTACAGTCTCCAAAATATAAAGTGCTCATTGCATGTGCTTACATTTGTAAGTAAGTTCACATCCATAAGTAAGTTTTCATAACGAATTAAGTTGTATAAGACAATTCATTTTCCAACACTGCAAATAATGTGAGCATTCTATTTGTTCCAATGACATGAAAAAAGGAAATGCCATTTTTACTCAACCAACTAGTTATAAAATATAAAAGTGGAATTCATTACATTTTTGGAGCGTAAAAAATAAAAAAAAAATTTCATTAAATATGAAGGTGGAATTAAATTCATTTTTGGAGCGTCAGAGATAAATAATCAAAAGGAAATAACTCACAACAGACAATGTGTTTTCCAACGGTTCAATCCATGCAAGCATTTTATGTGTTCCAATCACATGGAAAAAGGAAATATACCATTTTGAGTCTACCAAATCGTCGTTCTAAAAATTCAAAGTGGACTTCATTTCATTTTGGGAGCATACAAAACAAAGACCTTTCATAAGCGAATAACTGACAGGGAACAATTTGTTTTCCAACACTGCAACTAATGCAAGCATTTTATTTGTTACAATCACATGAAAAAGGGAAATTTTCCATCTGCACTCAACAAAATCGTTGTTCTAAAATTGAAAGTGGACTTCACTTTATTTTTGGAGCGTGAGAAATAAAAACTTTTGGTAAGAAAATAACTGACAAGGGACAATGTTTTTTCCAACACTGCAAGCAATGCAAGCATTTTATGTGTTCCAATCACATGGAAAAAGCAAATATGCCATTTCTACTGTACCAAATAGTCGTTCTACAAAAATTCAAAGGACTTAATTTCAGTTTGGGAGCATACAAAATAAAGACTTTTCATAATAAAATAACTGATGGGATAGTGTGGTTTCCTACACTGCAACCAATGCAAGCATTTTATTTGTTACAATGACATGAAGAAGGGAAATCTTCCATCTCCACTCTACCAAATCATTGTTCTAAAATTCAAATTGGACTTCATTTACATTATTGGTCGTAACAAAACAAATACTTATTGTAACGAAATAACTCACAGGGGACTGTGTGTTTACCAATAATGCAAACAATGCTAGCATTTATTTTGTTCCAATCACATGGAAAAAGGAAATACAGTCCACAAAATACTTGTTCTACAAATTTAAAGTGGAATTCATTACATTCTTGCTGGTAACGAAACAATTATAGGGCTATGAAAATTCTGATATGAAATGGATAACAACATTGTGTTCAAACTTATGAAAATAGTATATATGTTCACCATAATTGTTCAATAATCAAATAATTATAGAGGGCCATGAAAAGACTGATATGAAATGTATAACAACATAGGGTTGAAACATATGAAAAAGGTATATCTGTTGACCATAATTATTCAATAATCAAATAATTACAAAGGGCCATGAAAATTTCGATATGAAATGTATAACAACATAGTGTTTAAACATATGAAAATGATATATCTCTACACCATAATTATTCAATGATCAAATAATGAAACCCACAAAGCAAAATAAATATTCTCAACTTGTCTCATCATATCCTACGTTGCCTATTCTTTGCAATTGAGTTCAAGCCTGCGTAATACATGACAAGTTTATTAGGGTTCTTGTGTATTTCGGGAGGGGTGATTCCAATTCCATGAACCCTCATAGATGATGAATGTAAAAAAATAGATTTCTTCATAGGTTGTGCTTTTTCCTTGGCATGTTTAACACCTGCACCCTATAACAAACAATTAATCACAATTAACATATGGATGGAAACAATATAAGTTAATATGCTATATACAACAACATATCATTTATGTGTACCTCTAGAACATAATGCTTCATCTTAGAGAGATTTCATAGCACGAAGCCACCCACACACTCATCAATGGTCTCTGTGCTAGGAAGTGGAAAAGGCACATAACACTCAACAATGCTTTATCTCACACAATTTTTTGGGTGCATAAAGCCGTGGGTTTCATCCTTTTTGTCGACAACATGTAAAATGTCTTTGGAAACCCATTTACGATGCCTCAAAAGATCAACATGATCACCGACCTTAAAAGTGATGCCCTTGAACTCTATCATATGTTCATCCATAGGATTTGGCTACAATGGAAACGTCATTGACGTGAATCATAATTGAAGGTATATTAAAGGATTCATAAAGAAATAAGAACAAAAGCATGGAAGTGTGTTGGGTATGTTACCAATATAGATGGTAGGACAAACTTCACCAATATTGGATTATATGTTGTGCTGACTGCAACATGCCAACTTGTATAGTCAATAAAAAAACATATTAATATACCATGGGAAATTAATTTCCAATTTAACCTATCGCTAACACTTGTAATATATCTCAACAATTATATCTACCATTTTGCTATTCTGCTGGAACTATGAAGCAATGAACATTCATTCGGATATATCTCAAACCCATCTCTCTTGGCATATGAAAGAGGACATCATTTGCATAATCAATAAGGGAAGGCAAGACACACAAGAGAGATACCATGCACCACTTTCAAACTTCTGTTTATTTCATTACTTGTATAGATAACTGAAAAAATAAAAATTATTGCAAGACACTATGGTTGCAAAGCACAGTGTGCATCGACTATTCAAGAATAAATGTTAAGAAGTCAAAGAAAACCTTGGTGATCACCTTGATTAATAAAAAATATCAGGTGATGGCATTGGTAAAATATTATAATGCACAAAATAATTGCATGTTGGATAACAGTCTGTGGTTCAATCTCCATGCTCAAACCTAGAGGGTGAAGAGCACAACGAGGAGTTGCACATGGGGAAACCACAAAAATACCAAATTGAGGTGAGGATGAGTAAGCAATTGGGTTGCTACTTGTAAAGGGTTTTAGAACAATATGTGGGTTACAACTTGTATAACACCCATCGTTTCCCAATTCATAATTTTTGAAAACAGTAAGAATGTATTCAACAATGCATACTATATATATATATGTTGCCAACAAAAAATAAATAATAATAATTTTGACGCAGGAGAGTGAGTTTTATAAATAGATTTTTATTTTTTATCTCCAAATTACTCAAATAAATCTTTTCATTACAAACTAACTGGCACGCGATAGTGTGTTTTCCAACACTCCAAATAATGTGAGCATTTTATTTGTTCCAATCAGATGAACAAAGGGAAATTCCATATTTACGTCACCAAAGAGTTGTTCTAAAATATGAAGGTGGACTTCATTACATTTTTCGAGTGTACAAAACAAAAACTTTCCATGAGGAAATAATTGAGAGGAGACAGTGTGTTTTCCAAGACTGCAAATACTGCAAGTTTTTTTATTTTGTTCCAATCAGATAAAGAAAGTGAAATGACATTTGGACTGTAGCAAAGAGTTTTCAAAAACTTCAAAGTTCTCTTCATTGCATTCTTTGAGCATAAAAAAATGAAAATTTTCATAACAAACTAACTGACATGGGACAGTGTGTTTTCCAACACTACAAATGATGGGAGCATTTTATTTGTTCCAATTAGATGAAAAAAGGGAAATGCCATATTTACGTCACCAAAGAATTGTTCTAAAATATCAAGGTGGACTTCACTATATTTTTCGAGCGTACAAAACCAACACTTTCCATGAGGGAATAACTGAGAAGAGACATTATACTTTTCACCATTGCAAACAATGTGATCATTTAATTTTTGTTTATTTTTTCTCTTCTGATTGGTACAGTCAAAATGGCATTTCCCTTTCCTCATCTGATTTGACCAAATAAAATAATGCTCACATTATTGGCACTGTTGGAAAATACACTATCTTCATATAAGGTGTTAAGAAACAAGCAACCCATTTAGTGTTGTAAAACCCTCTGCAACTGAGAGGAGACAGTGTGTTTTCCAACTCTACAAATAATGCGAGAAATTTATTTGTTCCAATCAGGACAAAACTAACTCATAAACAAAAAGCATCGATGTATGTAACATGAGATTGAAATGGAATTTCATTTTCATCATCTAATTCGACCAAATAAATGCTCACATTATTTACAGTGTTGGAAAACACACTGTCTCCATATAAGGTGTTAAGAAACAAGCAACTCATATAGTGTTGTAAAACCCTCTGGAACTGAGAACAGACAGTGTATTTTCCAACTGTGCAAGTAATGCAAGAAATTTATTTGTTCCAATCGGAGAAAGCTAACTCCTAGACAAAAGGAACCTATGTATGTAGCATGATATTGTACCCCCCATCCCCTATCTCCCGAGGTGGACAAAATGGCCCTGACGAAAAAGGTGGTCAGATGAACAAATAGCACCGACGAAAAGAGTTGACGGTCGGATGTTAACTCCGTCATGTCTTTGGAGAAATCTAACTCGTAGACAAAAAGAACCTATGTATGCAACATGAGATCAAAATGGAATTTCACTTTCCTCATCTAATTCGATAGGGTTTTACAACACTATATGGGTTGCTTGTTTCTTAACAACTTATATGGAGATAATGTGTTTTCCAACATTGCAAATAATGTGAGCATTTATTTGGTCGAATCAGATGAGGAAAGTGAAATTCCATTTTGATCTCATGTTACATACATAGGTGCATTTTTTCTACAAGTTAGCTTTATGGAGCCGGCTAACTCCTAGACAAAAGTGACCTATGTACATACAAAAATGCATGAAAACATACATAATGACATACATAACATGACGAGATGTCATAGTGCTGAGCCCGCCAAATGGGGGATCAAAGTGACGAAATCGACAAACAACAACAAACGTCCGGGAAATGGTAGGTAGGAGTTAACAGTGTCATCAGGTTGGTTTTCTTGCCAATTGAGAGGAGACAGTGTGTTTTCCAACACTGCAAATAATGCAAGCATTTTATTTGCTCCAATCACATAAAAAAAGTGAAATGACATTTGGACTGTAGCAAAGAGTTCTTCAAAAATGTGAAAGTGGACTTCATTACATTCTTGGAGCATAACGAAATGAAACTCTTCATATCAAACTAACAGAAATGGGATAGTGTGTTTTCCAACACTACAAATAATCTATAACAACACTATGCCTTGCAAGTTTCATAATACCTAATGTTTCCCAATTTGATTACATTCTTGGCACCTCATTTTGATATTTGTAAATAATGGTTTTGAATGCCACATTTTTTTGGGTTTTTGTCCATTCCAAAATGTGATTTAAAAAACCCATCGACGCTGACACGTTTTCCCGGCAATAGGACATGCTACGATAGGTCCGAGTTAACGTTTGACCATAAAGTCTTTCCATTGGTGCAATTTTTCCATTCAACCTTCTTTTTCGTCAGGGCATTTTCTTCCACTCAGATAAAGAAAGTGAAATGACATTTGGACTATACCAAAGTGGACTGTAACGACAGACGAGACCAAATGTCCAGGAAAGGTACCGATAGGAGTTAACTAACGTGGGACAGTTTGTTTTCCAACACTGCAAACAATCTATAACATTGTGCCTTGTAGGTTTCATAATCCCTACTATTTTCCATTTCCATTTTCATTACATTCTTACTATCTAAATAACAAAAGGTTCTCCAGACAATCACAAAACATACCAAATTGAGGTCATGGGTGAGTAACCAATTGAGTTGTTACTTCTAAAGGGTTTTAGAACAGTCAGAGTTTTACGAGACAAGGTGTTTTCCAAAACAAGAGTGTATAAGATGGCGGCAAAAATGGGATCTCGTTTGGGCATTTTGCTATTTGCAAATTATGATTTCGAATGCCACATTTTGCATTTTTTTGTCCATTCCGAATAAGAATGTGAACAATGGTGACGTGTTGGGTTTTATGTGGTTTTCAAAATATATCATTTCATTGCAGAACCCATGTTGCCTTTTCCAACCTCGTAACATATTCCGCATGGTTTTTGCTTTCTATAAACGTTATTTAGTAATTTCATTCATATTTCCACAATGAGTTGTCATTTATTTCATTCGGCAATGGCAAACTTTGAAAACTAGCATAAAGGAAACCAAAATTAAAAAAACCCTCGACACAAAAAAACATTAACAACCTTGCATTTCAAATAAATACCCCTTTCCCCAACAAAAACCCTACAACGTTCAAAATAAGAATATCAACAATGGCGACATTCTGGGCTTTATATGGTTTTCACAATATACCATTTCATTGCAGAGCCCACGTTGCGTTTTCCAACCTCATCATATATTTCGCATGATTTTTGGTTTCTGTAAACATTATTCACTTATTTCACTCATATTTCCACAATGGGTTGTCAGCTATTTCATTCGGCAAGCGCAAAATTTCAAAACCAGCGAACGAGAGGAAAAAAATTTAAAAAACCCTCAACATAAAATCACATAAACCATAACCTCGTAGAATGGTCGTTTGTTTCTTCATAGTTCCTAGGAAAAATGACAAAACGGTAAATACTTCAAGCAGATATACATACCTACTAGATCCGAACACCTACAACTCCTTTCCATTACTCTCCACCAAAATGTCGCTGTTGAAAATGGGACCTCGTTTGGGATTTTTGATATTTGCAAATAATGGTTTTGAATGCCACGGAATGGACGAAATAATGGTTTGGAATGCCATGTTTTTTTGAGTTTTTGTCCATCCCAAAATATGATTTCAAAAACCTGTTGGCGCTGACACGTTTTCTCGGCGACATGACAGACAACGACATGGCAAAGTTAATGTCTGACCGTCAACATTTTTTGTTGGTAGTATTTGTTTGTCCGACCACCTTTTCCATCTAGGTCCCTTTTGTCTAAGAGTTAGCTTTCTACTTCTCCCCATTATACTCATTGTCTTCTATATGCAAACCAAAATAACACTTATTTCTATTTTAAAATATTTTAAAATACCAACTAATAACTACACAACTCATTCCATTTTTATCAATCACTTCCTAATGAATTCATCCCAAAATCTATAAAGCCAACCTAATGCTGCCAATATTTATTTGTTAAATCAATTCTTTTGGCAGGACCACAATTTTCCCGTAATCTGTCGATTCATTTAAAATGGAATCATTAAAATGGAGGCAGATTGAAAGATTACAAAAGCATCTAATCACAAACAATTTCAAGATAAAAAGTATAGTTCTGTATGAGATTGTTTTAGCTGAGGCAGTAGCTTTTCCAATGGAAATGGTAGCATTAATTCGTTTATTAGGCTATTTGAAGAGAATTGAGAATATGGAGGAGCATCGATGGCCCAAAATTGTGGTGGAAGACAACTTAACTAGAAGGAAGAACACGTGGATGAAGCAAAATGTCAAGTGGATGGAAAAATTGGGGATAAGCATACAAGAGTGTCCAAACGCAAATGTTGAAATTAAAAGGTATGTAAAAGAGAAGGTCAAGCATATCATGTGGTCAAAACAACTTGGTCGAAAAAGAGAGCACTATGTTTTGCATTTTAACCCCACTTGTGATCACGGGCAAAAATATTATGTGGGTGCAGATATAAAGCGAAAGGCTAAAATGTTGATAACCCAGTTAAGAACTAGTTCCCATCGTTTGAGGTGTGAAACGAGAAGATGGAGAATACCCAAGGAAGCGTGGGCAGATAGGATTAGTTGTTTCTGCTCTTCAAGTTTAGTAGAAACCGAGTGGCACTACGTCATGCAATGTAAGGCTTACGAGAACATCAGGTGCAATTACTCAGATCTGTTTAAAGTCAAATCGTTAGAATCCTTGTTTGAAGAGGAGAAGATTGCCGAAACAACAAGTTACTTGATCAAAATATACAGTAGAAGAAATAAAATCAGCAAAGAGTTAGAGGGCTACAACAAGTAGTTGGTGGGGTCGATGACTACTTTATTTGTCGATAGATGCGGTTTTTGTTCTATTTCTTGGGTCCCATAGACTGGCTGGTCTCGTGAACGTAATTAAAAGCATTCATTCATTAAATATGAGAATTCCCCAAAAGGGCTAAAAAAAAATCTGCTGACTATGTGTACATGCGCTCCAAGCTGTCTGAATGAATCTCCACCTAACATTGCCGAGTTATTTGAGTCCCTTCAAATATGAGCCTCTAAAACTCTGTAAATGGTTTTTTCGCTCAAAACACAAATTTTGCTGTCACTCGATTGCAATGGGCGAAAGCCCACGAGATTCTCATTTGGGCGATGTCGATTGCAACCCTCATAACCCTCTACTTTACCCTTCCAAAAGTAAAACGCTGAATAATCAAAATGGAGAAAGCACAAGTAATCTGCATATTCCAAGACCATAGACTTTACTCTCACACGTGGCTATCTTAAAGGAAAGAAGCAGAGATATACATTTTCTGTGGCCGATACAGCTCATCATGTCAACATGACAAAATAATGGCTGATGTTTTGCCCCCTGCAAGGAAACATTTGGAAGGATAGAACTATGCCTTCTAGTACCCAAATTTCAGTTGTATACTGGAAATATTTTTGAAATGAGAAGGCCTACAATCTTAATAATAAAGAAGAAGCGGAAATGAGGACATGGGCATTGGGTAAAATCTATTTTCTTCCCTTCCATTTTTTAGTCCTAGTCTATGTTCTGTAAGTGGGCGAATTTGTACTCAACTGAAAGTGGAATATTATTTGTGTGCCCGTACAACCCACTGATATAAATACGCCTACTTTCATTCGTATGATTCAGCAGCGTCCTCACTTGGATTTCCTGGATTCGCACTTCACACTAAATTATCGCCACGAGATTTCTGTGAGCCGGGGACTTTAAAAGTGCAGCATTTTCCCACAAGTTCTCAAGATTGTATTATACTGAGGTCTAGAAGGGATTTTATATTTCCTCTGTCTTATTGCAGTAGAGGCATCTCAAGAGGGAAGATGTTGTCCGCAGGAGAGATGGCCGAGAAGGCTTTAGGAGGACGGTTCTATGTTGGGGGCTTACACAAACAGGTTCTGGATATCACCCAGAGAAGCATATTGCCCAGTAGAGCAAAAGAGACAGGGCATGTGACTGTGTGCTTTAAGGATGACGATTACCATCATGCCAGTTCCGTAGTGAATACAGTGACCTGTATAACTTACAATATTTTGGCCCCAATTTACAAGCGCATCAATGCTGAGGTAGGTTAAGTATCATAGCCTTGTGCAGTCATTGTCAGTTCTGTAAAGTCCAATTTCTGTTGTTCTTACTATCTGCCACTGCAAGCTGGGTTTAGAAACTTAGCTTCTATATATCAATATCAATTATATATGGTATTTCATCATAGAAGAGTTTTTAGGTCTTGGCATTTCCCTCTCTCTCTTTATATCATGATGACAGTGATGAGGCTTTTGCAGTCGTTAGGTCCAGTTTGTCTGTGTTTCACAACATTTGAACTCCAATATGGATAATTTATTTTTGAGTGAGGGATAATAAGCATTGTCATTGTTCATGAAACGGATCATGTAGTGCCAATAGCCAATGTGTAGGCCAAACCCTCTTGCTGGGTACACATGAATTTATTAAGATTTTACCATTTGCAAAGTTGCGGCAATTCCTCCTACAGTTAAGTTTATTCCAAGGGTGATCAGGATCGCCTGTCAGTAGTGACCAGTGATGCAGGAGGGCTTCTCCAGTCAGGAGATCAAACTCATGCATCTTAATAAGCATGGACTAGCATTTGTGCCTTACCAGCCAAAATTAAAAGAAACTAAAACTCATGTAATACAAAGCTACAAAGTTTACGTTCCCGATCTCTTGTAGAATGCAAAATGACCACCCTCTCACATTTTAGCAGATTTTTCCCCAAGTTTTGCTCAATATACATTGTGGTTTTTCAAACAATGGCATTACTTTTGTTTATCTTGTACTTGTTGCACACATGGTTGCAGTCATGGCAATAGAGGTCATAAAGTTCTGATTCCTCCAGCAATTTTCTGTAGTCCTTGGCTCATGAGAAGCATTGTTCCAATGGCTGGTGCATTCCCCCAAAATATGATTTGAATGTGGGTGCCTAGTAAGTAAGAACTGGAAGATGACTTCTGATCCGAAGCTCACCAACTTAAATTCATAAGTCACTATGGGAATGTTTTGTCTATATTCTAGATCGCATATATTTCTAGACAATATCTAGTTTTGACTTACTCTCTTCCCATAGTGAAATATCCCAACCAATATTCATGCAATTTTTCTAATTTTTGTAATATAAAATGATGCCCTAATTTTCTGTTTTTTAATTTCTGCTCAAACCCTAGTTTGCTGATATAAATTTCTGAGTATATTCATGCATGAACAGCAGTATTCATTCATCCAAATAATAGCCAAACTCATAGCAGATTTGCTTGATCATAAACAAAATGAAACCAATATCATAGAGCATCAAAACATTCACCGACATGTGTCAAAATTCTGATATTTAAACACCCAGTTTGTTGCTACAACTCAGACTTATCTAATGATGCAATTACACAATGAAATGGGCTCCAAACATACCCTACAACATATAGAAGTTAGCTGATATGAAGAAACCCCAATCTATGCAATGAAAATGATCTCCTACTCTAACCCTAGCTTGGCGAAATTGCCCCAGCTCATACCAATGCAAAATGCAATGCATATATATGATGAAATGACACCAAAACCCTACCAAAGGGGTGCGCTGGCCTGCTGGTCTGCTGATAGGGTTCGCAACCCTTGAAAATATGAAGAATACCTTCCAATTTGCTCAATTCGCCCCTCCAAACTAGACTCCTATGCTGATGCAAAAATCTGAGTGTGAGTCTAGCAAGAATCACCATTGAAGCCCATGTGAACCTCCGTCATGAAGTCCTCCATTGAAGAAGCTAGGGTTTCGTCCAACTTCTCGTATATTCATAAAGGTTTTCATCCTTAGAATATTAGCCAAAGTGCAGATCAGAAAAGCAGAGATAAATTCGTTGATGATAAAAAGCCTCCACAATGAACTTGTATTTATATCAAACTTCCCCTTTTCCCTCCAATCTGGTTGGCGACCTAATTTGGGCCTCAAAATTCAAATTTAATTAATTTTTTATTTATTTATTTTAACCCCCAAAAAGGGTCGCCTAGCCTCATAAAAAAATATATAAAATACTTAGGCACCAAAATCAGATTTAAATATTATTTTATTTCTTCCCCTTGAGCGCCAAATTCAAAATAATAAAATATTATTTTTTTCTTCTTATTTCTTCATGCTCGCCTCAAAAGAGACATTGCAATCCTCTCTTTTTGAAATTGCTTGTCCTCAAGCAATGACAAGCATACCACCACCTGGATCCCATATCATTAGACTATCACATCCAACAAAACTGAGGAGATAGATGTACCTCAAAGAACTATCAACATCAACCAACTCTCCAACTTCAAAGGATTCCTTATGAATGTGCAAGTCGCCCCTCATAGATGCATAGAAGAACATATTAGCTCCTCCTATGTTGCTGATATAAATCAGAACATCAACCTCCCAATTGAAAATCAGACCCAAGTGAGTGCAAATATCATCACCAATGTCATATGATGATAGAGTATCATCCATACGCCATTCCCCAATGATGGAGTGATGTTCCAAAACACCCAAACAGTTGTTGTCCTCCAAGTGGCCTGTAGGATATCTTTGTGCAGTAAGGCAGGATAACCATCTCCCAACAAAGTATGGAGTGGATTCTCATGAACTAGGGCAGGAAGGCCAAGATCTTCATGCTTCCTTCCAATCCCTATGACATAATCCAGCTAGAACACAAGCATTAGTAACTCAAAACCAAACATCATAGTAGTACTTCCATACCTTGTGTCAAAGTACAATTTCACCTCCCAAATATGCCCAAATAAGGCAAGTATCTCCATGGCATACATAACAAATTTTTGAAATAGGGCAGCCTCCAATGCAACCAAAATATGATGATAGGATTGCACCTTTTTATTGACCAACTCTACATCTTCAAGGGGGGCCAATGAATCACCACAAACTGAATCACTTGTGACTCCCTCTTCATATGAACATTTGACATTAGTGGCTGATCCACTAAGTGTATGCTCAACTATTCTAACCTCCTCTAGGGTTTGGGCCTTCAAGGGGCCCTCAAACAAAGGCAGCTTGTGATGCAAATCAGATACAAGAACAAAATTTTCTGATTCATACCTTTTTGTTTGTCCACCCAAATCTGCATACTCTTCTTGCTTTCTTTCTTCGCAAGACCCTTCCCTTGCTTGCACCATCACTATGCATCCTTCCCTTGGAAGAAATAGAGATCTAGTGTGTGACTCCCTTTGCCTCTTGGCTTGATCTAGCTGATTACATCATTCCTTGAGCTCTTGCAAGTGCTGTTTTGTTTGTGCAGCTAACATCTTTGCCCTTCTAGCTCTTTGCAACCACCCATTACACATATCTTGTGTCTTATCCACATCTTTCATAGTATGATATGCAAAATCGGAACCTTTGTGGCTTGGATCCACCATACATTCCTTGTATTTGACACTCACATTTTGAGTGCCACATTGAGAGACCCTCAACACCATTCCCCTCATGTGTCATAGCTGCAATCTCATGGTTATCAATAGAAATATGACTGCTGTCATAAAACAGAAAATCAGGACTTATGTTATACCTCTTTGTAGTGCCTTCAAGGGACTCAAACAAGTCTTTCTCCTTTGCTAATTGCCCATTGTCAAGTGTTGGTTCAAGAGATGTCTTCAATGGACAATCAACTGTGTCATGTGCCATAATTTCTGTCCCTTGGCTGCAAGCTACATCTTCGTATGTATAGGCCTCCTTTATCTCCTTGACTTCATCATAGGACCTTGCAAGTCCTTCCTCCATGTCTCCACTCTTTGCCATCTTCATGCTGCATTGCTTTTCATCGGACGTGGCTGACATAGAAGTCTGAAATTTTGTGTGTGATGAAGAGTGTGCCATGCTCAACTCCTCACAAAGCTTCTCCACCTTATCTTCTTTTCTTCTCAAGGCATCAAAATATATCTCACCAAGTGTGAGGAGATGATTTCTATCTGCAAGTGTAGGTAGTTTGACTTTACTACCACCAAAGCCTCCTTGAGTTTGTGCAAGTCATCAAGAGATAAACCTACTTCAAATTGTACATGCTTCCCTAGAGCCTTCCAACACAAACCTACCATCATTTTATGAACATGATCAAAATGAGTTAGGGCTGCCACAATCTTACCTTCGTTTACCTTCAATTGTCCTTCCAAGTGATGTGACTTAATGGAAAATTTCTGTTTGGTCTTCATGAATGTGCACCTCCAAATCCGCTTCCTTCGTGGCCTCTTCTTTATTACATATATGTGTGGAAACTAGGTCATCATCATGCTTCATCAAAGGATCTCCATCAAAATAATGAGTAAAGTCTTCTGCATCATGATCTTCCTCATTGGCGGATCTAGCATGAGTATGCATAGCTATAACCTCCTTAACCTCCTAGTGATCCTCCATGTCTTGCAATGTTAAATTAATCTTATCCAATTCACTTTGTTCACTACATACTGAAATTTCCGAATTGCCATCATATGTATGAACAACATCCATTTCAACAACACCCAAACCACAATTGGATTCCTTGCCAAAATGATGTAAAGGTGATAAAGCAAGGCTAGACTTAATTAATGAAACATCACAAGAACCCATACCTTCATGTAGCTATTCTAGCATAGTTGGTTTGACAACCTTCATGGTGGTATCTTTGTCAATCTCCATGTGCTCTTCTTTGTAGCTTCAAAAGGTGAATCTCCTTTGTCCTCGTCCTCATAGGGTTGAAGTGAACTTTTAAACATATCTTCCTTTATCACTTGGACAATTTCAACATGCTCTTCTTCAGTGGCTGTTCTAGAATCTTGTTCACCTATAGGTTGATCAATGACTGCTGATTGAGAAATCTTGTTAAACTCATCATAGAGATCTCTAGATATTTCATCCCTAGAATGTCTTGATAGGTAGTCTTCATACCGCTGCAAGCTACGAGCTAATCTCTATTGTGACAACGCTAATCTTTGTTTTGACAACACTAATCTCTGTTGTGAGAGCCTAAGTCCTTTCAAGGTGTCCTCAAAACTTGGCTGCTCACACTTCTTTGATTCCCTTTTTTCTTGCAATAGTCCATCCAACACTCCATATAGCAATCGAAGGGGAGATCATTTCTAATCTCATGTGCTACCATTACTCCAAACTTTACATACCCAACAAGTTGGCAAGATCAAGGCTCTAATACCATTGAAATATCCCAACCAATATTCGTGCAATTTTTCTGATTTTCGTAACATAAAATGATGCCCTAATTTTCTGATTTTTAATTTCTTCTCAAACCCTAGTTTGCTGATATAAATTTCTGAGTATACTCATGCATGAACAGCAGTATTCATTCATCCAAATAATAGCCAAACTCATAGCAGATTTGCTTGATCATAAACAATGAAACCAATATCATAGACCATCAAAACATTCACCAATATGTGCCAAAATTCTGATATTTAAACACACAGTTTGCTGCTACAACTAAGACTTATCTAATGATGCAATTACACAATGAAATGAGCTCCAAACATACCCAATAACATATAGAAGTTCGCTGATATGAAGAACCCCCAATCTATGCATTGAAAATGACCTCTTACTCTAACCCTAGCTAGGCGAAATTGCCCCAGCTCACACCAATGCAAATATTTGATAAAATGACACCAAAAACCCTACCAAAGGGGTGCACTGGCCTGCTGGTCTACTAATAGGATTTGCAACCCTTGAAAATCTAAAGAATACCTTCCAACTTGCCCAATTCGCCCCTCCAAACTAGACTCATATGTTGATGCAAAAATCTAAGTATGAATCTAGCAAGAATCACCATTGAAGCCCATGTGAACCTCTGTCATGAAGTCCTCCATTGAAGAAGCTACAGTTTCGTCCGACTTCTCATATATTCATAAGGATTTTCCTCCTTAGAATATTTGCCAAAGTGCAGATAAAAATGTTATATTTAGGATCAGAAAATGCAACACATAAGACAATGAACACAACAAGATACCCTTGGAAAACCCTCTTACTCGAGGGAGAAAAACCCAACAAATATATCTCTTATATATAGGATGAATAAGAGCAGAAATCTGCTTACAACTCAAGCCCAACACAATGCCGAATTTGATACAATGAATAATAGCACCTCTCCTAGATGCAAAGATACAAATGGATATGTTTCTCCTTGAAATCGTTCTGCTGCTACAAAATGATGATCTGCTGCTACAAGATGATGATCTGCTGCTCAAGTATGAACTTCTTCTAGGAATGTGAATTACGATGAATGAACTTGAATATCAAATTAATGATCACCACCTTGTATTTATACAAAACTAGGTAACTCTTCATTCGGGTTGGCCTCTTTTAAGAAACAAGGTGACTCTTCATAAAATTATTATATATAGCAAGTCCGACTTGCCTTGGTATTATTTATCCATCATTTTTAAATTTGAGAGAAAGATATCTCCCATTGCTATAACATCAATACTCTCTCTTAGCTAGGGAGGTATCTTTCCAGATATCCATGTCATGGAGTCTCTCAACATGACGCCCACAATGGCTATACCCATTTGTGGAAAACTCAAAGGTTCATCACGGAGTCTCTCAACGTGATGTCGTCATGGAGTCTCTCAACATGACGTCCACCATGGCTACTCCCATGTGTGGAAAGAAACACAAGTACAAGGGTTCATCACAGAGTCTCTCAATGTGATGTCGTCATGGAGTCTCTCAACATGATGTCTCATCCCAGTCATAGAGATGAACAAGGGCTCGCACCTCATATTTATCCGTCTTAGAGAAATATACACTACAAGGGCTTTCACCTCATATTTCTCCGTCTCAAAGAAATATACATCACAACAAATCTTCATGATGATGTGACTCCGTTTGGAGCTCCAAGTACTTGCATCAACGTCCTAACCTCCTCGTCCAAGATTGTCTACAATGCTTGCCTTAGAGGAGCGGTTTCCAATGCACACTTCCGACACTATTGACATGCTCGAGTCCAAGACTATCCTCCTTGACCTCATCCCTGATCACCCTATTCTAAATAGGTTTGCGGAGCTACCAATGTCAAATCCAGATTAACTGTCTTGTGCAATTCTGTTCTCAGCTATTGAAGAGGTCTTCCAAGGATTTTGCACTTGGCCTTGCAACACTGCAACCTTCACTTCTTCTTAGTGAGTCACATAACTCCCTCTTGATCCCTGCCTCATAGATTTCAAAGAAATCCTCTGGAAGTGAACTCCCCTCGATTGACCTATCTCAGAACCTTAATTCTTTTCCTAGACAAGCTCTCAACTCGTGCCTTGAATTCTCTGAATTTGACTCTCTCTGAATGTCATTTTCTTCTCTTCGAAGAAATTGATCAACTTTAGAATAAGAAACCTTCTGAATCAACTTTAGAGCTAAGCTCCTTCTGAGATGTCCCTATGTCAATTTCTGCAGTAGAGACATGTTGTGTAGACCTTAATTTGCAATCTTGAGCAAAGTGACCGTACTTGTCACACCTGAAACATTGAATGTGAGAGAGATCCTTCTTCTTCTTCTTTGGTTCTGGGGAAAAATATGGGGAAAAATCTGATTCTCTGTCTCTATTCCTCTTTCTTCCTTTGCCTCTTTCTCTAGAAGTATGTGTTGCAAGAACTTGATTTTCTACATCATGATAGTTTCGCTCAATTCCTCTTGCTGCCAACCTGGAATCTTCTTGAATACAATCAACTCGAAGATGATCAAACTTGGGCAACTTGGATCTCCCACTGATGCTTTGAATAAAGGGTTCCCAAGATTGAGGAAGACCATTTAGTGCCAACATAACAAGATCTTTGTCTGCAATTATATCCCCAATAGCGCTCAACTGATCTCTGAAATCAGCAATCTTCATAAAGAATGAGATGACTGAATCATCTTTAGCCATTTTTTCATGGTGAAGTTGTTGTCTCAAAGCAAGGGCTCTGCTGGTGTTGTTGATCTCATACAATCCTTTTAGAGTATCAAACAATTCTTTAGCTGTCTTCAACTTGGAGATGATCGGTACTAGGTGATTCATCACAGAGTCTATCATGATCTTTCTAGCCTTCGTGCCATTTTTCTTCCACTGGATTTTCTCAGTATCATCGGAAGGCTTGGGCATATCACTTTCCACGAAATCAAGAAGATCATTCTCCTCTAATGCAATGAGTACCCTAGGTTTCCAAGAGTTGAAGTTTGAAGCTCCATCAAGCCTATCTTCTACCTTGACACCGCTCACCATCTTCTTTTTCCGCACAAATTCACCTTCAAAGATCTGCCCTTAGGTCAGAAATAATTTGAACCTTAGATCTGCGATACTTCAAGATCTGCCCTAGATAAAAAGTTGACTTGACTGCTTAAACAAATCTAATCAGATATTTTCTTAGACTCGCTCTGATACCATGTTAGATTTAGGATCAGAAATGAAAGCAATCAGAAAATGCAACACATAAGACAATGAACACGACAAGATACCCTGGGAAAACCCTCCTACTTGAGGGAGAAAGACCCAACAAATATATCTCTTATATATAGGATGAATAAGAACAGAAATCTGCTTACAACTCAGGCCCAACACAATGCCGAATTTGATACAATGAATAATAGAACCTCTCCTAGATGCAAAGATGCAAATGAATATGTTTCTCCTTGAAATCGGTCTGCTGCTACAAGATGATGATCTGCTGCTCAAGTATGAACTTCTTCCAGGAATGTGAATTATGATGAATGAACTTGATGATCAAATGAATGATCATCACCTTGTATTTATACAAAACTAGGTGACTCTTCATAAAATTATTATATATAGCAAGTCCGACTAGCGTTGGTATTATTTATCCATCATTTTTAAAATTTGAGAGAAAGATATCTCCCACGGTTATAACATCAACAAAAAAAAGCAGAGATAAATTCGTTGATGATAAAATATTAAAAAGCCTCCACAATGAACTTGTATTTATACCAAACTTCCCCTTTTCCCTCCAATCTAGCCTACCTAATTTGGGCCCCAAAATTCAATTTTAATTAATTTAATTTAATTTATTTTATTTTTAAGCCCCCAAAAGGGTCGCCCAGCCTCATAGAAAAATATATAAAATACTTAGGTGCCAAAATCAGATTTAAATATTATTTTATTTCTTCCCCTTGAGCGCCAAATTCAAAATAATAAAATATTATTTTTTTCTTCTGTTTTCTTCATGCTTGCCTCAAAAGGGACATTACACATAGAGCCTTGGTGTGGTTTGTGTCTATTATAAACACCCAAATTCTCTTTATTCTAGATCACATCTAGTTTTGATGTATTCTCTTCCCATATTGTCTTGGGTGTGGTTTGTGTTTTTTATAAGCAACCAAATTTATACGAACACATTTTGATCTTGTTGGCATTCATATTCTTCTTTGAGCTAAAGTAGTTTATCTATATGGTGTAATGCTTCCAAATTTGGATTGGTTTCATCTCTGGAACATTTCGTTTTATAATTTTCTATTAAGATATCAGTCTGCCATAGTGTCTCTGTTTATTAAAAAGTTGAATGTTTAGTATAAACCAGTGTTGTTCTACGGAAACGCGTTTCCCCCCCTTTTTGGCTGCATTTCGGAGACTGAGAAGTTTCCGGGACATGGAAATGGGTGCATGACGTCTCCCGCCATCCCACCACCGCCACTGGTGCTCCGTCGGAGATGGGGAAACGTCTCTGCGTTTCCCAAGGAGACATGGAGATGTCTCCAAGTCTCCTTAAGAGACGTCTCCACGCCTCCTTGGGGGATACCTAGGCATTTCTTGGGAGATGGGGAGACGTCTAGCCATCTCCTGTCGCCCCACGTCAAGGGATGGGCAAAAGTTAAAATTTAAAAAATAAAGTTCGATTTTTGGGGGTTGGGGGGTTACCCTAATTTCACGTGGGCCCCACCCCTTCCCCCAAAACAACACAAAACCATCTTATTTGGTTATTTTAGTCACATTTTGAAAGACTGATTTTTTTTGCAGCAAGCTGGAGAAGAGAAAAAACTTGTAGAAGTTTGATTGAAGGAGTGAAAAAAGTGATTGCAAGTGTGATAGGAGTGAGAAAGAGCAAGAAGAAGAGGAGGAAGAGGATTCTACTGCATTTTGGAGAGATTTTTCAAGCACAAGGTAGGGTTTTTTCAGATTTCTTGTTTTGTTTGTTTTATTTTTTGATTTTCATTTTTCAATTCTTTGTTTTAAACTTGTTTTTTTTTTCTTATTCATCTCAAAATCAGATTTGATGAATCTTGAGGGCAAAATGATGAAGATGAATGAATCATTCATCATTTTTCCCTCAAGATTCAACATCAAATTTTATTATTTAATATTTTTTAATTTTAATTTTTAAATAATATAAAATAATAAATTATAAATTGTAAAATTTGTTTTCAAAATTAAAATTTCAAATTTGTATTTCAATTTGTTAAACTAGGCTGATTTTATTTTTATTTTTGTGTTGTGAAATACAGTGTCACTTTCACAATGAGCTCCCAAGACATGAGTGGGGATGAGATGTAAATCCATTCTCATAGTGAACATGATTCAGGTTTTGAATCTGAGAATGAGGGGGGTGACCATGAGGCTAATCCTGGAGCCCAATCTAGTTCCATGGCGAGTGTACCAGCTAGTACAGGTTGCCCTTCCGAGTTGTTGGCACAATATGCTAGGGGTGCTTTTGGTCCTAAGTCTCCTCTCAAACAATTTGCTTCAAGAATACAAGGCACATCACACTCAGGTGGGGGAACAAGGAAGTGGAAGTGCAACATTTGTGGGACTGAATGGTATGGTAGCATCACTAGAGTGAATGCACACTTTCTTTTTTGGACAGGAAAAGGTGTGGAGTCTTGTAAGTTTTTGAAGGAAACTAAAAATATACAGTATAGAATTGAGTTTAACAAGCTTTTGGGCGTTTCAGATGACACAAATATTTCAGTCCCTACTACTTTGTCTGCTAGGGAAGCCCTTCAGCACATCCATCATGCGCGACATACTTCTCCTCATGCATCGCAGATGTGAGGAATGATGTTTGGATCTCCATCCACTTCCACTTCTAGTGCCGCTAGGGGGACAGGGAAACACAAGTAATAGATATCGCAGAGTAACCCCATAGCTGATATGTTTAATGTGCAGCTGAGAGATGAGATAGATGAATCCATTGGCAAGTTCTTCTTTGCCAATGGCATTCCATTTCATGTTACACGGTCTCCTTATTATAGGGAGATGATGGCTATGGTGGCAAAGGGAGGAACATCATATGTGCCACCAGGTGAGACAAAAATGAGGACCTCGATCTTGGATAAGTGTTATTCCAAGATCAATATTTTGATGGAAGATGAAGGCATGTTGGGTGGCATCTGGGTGCAACATAGTTATGGATGGGTGGACAGACATTAGCCTTCGTCCACTCATCAACATCATGGTCACATGTGCAGAGGGCCCATACTTCCTTAGAGCAATTGATTGTACAAGACATCACAAAGATGTTGATTTTCAATTTTAGGTCCTCAGGGAGGCTATTGAGGAGGTTGGGCCACAAAACATGGTCTAAGTAGTCACAAATGCAACCCATGTGTGTAGAGCAGCAGGGAGACTCTTGAGGCAGCCTATAGACATATTTGGTGGACCCCATGTTGTGTGCATGCCATGAACAATGCACTCAAGGACATGGGGAAGATTCGGTGGATTAGAGGAGTGGTCACCGATGTGAGAGATGTGCAGATGTTTATCTGCAACCACCACACTTCGCATGCACTCTTCAAGACCTTTGCGAAGGAGTTCGTGAAACCAATCGAGACCAGATATGCATCCTATTTCATTCTCTTGGAGAGAATGATCGAGTTGCAAGAGGCATTGCAACTCATGGTTATGACTAATGAGTGGAATAGGTGGGCCGAGGCCAAGAGAGCACAGGGGAAAAGGGTGAAGGAGATAGTGAAGAGTGATACGTTTTGGACTGATGCGAAATACATTGTCTCCATCATTTCTCCAGTATTCTAGGTTATCAGATATGGGGATGGGGATGCACCTAACCTTGGAGAGGTGTATGAGTGCATCGACTATATGCTTGACCAAATGAGGGCTGCTGTGCGAGTGAAGGACCCCTCTCTAGCATTCAACAATGAGTACATCCGACCAATCATTCAACGTAGATGGACAAGTTGAACACTCCTTTGCATATGGCTGCCTTTGCCTTGAATCCTAAGTGGTACAAAGCTAGACCGGGTAGAGTGACACCAATTCAGGATGATGAGGTGAAGGCGGGTTTCTTTAGGTGCATAGATAATATGTATTATTCTAGAGATGCCAGCATAATTCACACTAGGTGGGAAATATTTGCCACTCTTAGAGGCTATTCAGATGCAACAAAGATGGATATAGAATCTATGGCACAGGAGGACACACTTTTGTGGTGGAATTGTCATGGTTTGAAATCTTTGACCACCACTCTAGCTATCTATATGCTATCCCAGGTTTCCAGTTCTTCAGCTGCTGAGAGGAATTGGTCTACATATAGCTTCATCCACTCTCTTAAGAGGAACAAACTTACCTCTAGGAGAGCAGAGAAGCTTGTGGCTGTACACAGTGCTTTGCGTCTCATGGACCGCAAGACACTTGGGTACAAGGAGAGTCCAGCGGCACGATGGGATGTGGAGGCAGAGGAGCCTTCCAAGATTGATGAGGATGATCCTACCACTTTAGATGCAGGGCTGGTTGGTGTGAGCTTGAGGGATCTTGACCTTGTGGAGTCCAACAGTTCCAGTGATGAGGAGTTTGCAGATGATTAGAGGCCTCCCTTCACTACATTTTGAGTTTTGACATTTTGGCATTTTGTCTTTTGTAATGCTATTGCTATTAGTATCTGTATTTACTATTTGGCATTTGCTACTCATTGTAATGATGAATCATGTAATCATCTTTATGGACTTTGTGATTTCTCATATGACATCAGATGTTCATATTTTCAATATAATAGAAATCTCCAATTTGACAATTTCATTTGTCAAATTTTATTTAGCAATTAGCATTCAAGAAATCTTCGTATTTAGATTTAGTATTTCAAATTTTTTTATGTTATAATTTTACTAATTAGTAATTTCCTATAGTTTCATTTGAAATGTAATTCTTATACTGTTATACATCTTTTCAAAACTAGTTTTTCAAGTACTATAAGTATATGTATAACTATATTAGGAACACCACCCCGCCACCCCCGCATCGTCGTCGCCCTGCCGTCCCCAAACTTAGGCCCTTTGTCCCCCCGTCCCTGAAACCTGTCCCTCCGTCTCACCGTCCCCAACGCTCGTGGAACACTAGTATAAACGAGATCTATTTTATACCTACTTATCTAGCCATCTAAGATTCCGTTTGGTAATCCTTTTCTCAAGACTTTTGATGGAGGTTGTGGATGGGATACAATAAGTGATGAGCATAAGTTTTTCTCAATTCATAAATTCAAACATGGTTGATGTATGTATTCAATAAGACAATTCATTTATATTTTTAAAATATAATTATCATTGCCTCGAAATGTCAAAAGTTCTTTATGCTTGTCATGAATTCCCTTTTTCATTTTTGTTCATTACCTAATCTGTAAGCTATTCTTGAGGAGTTTGTTTTATCTGTTCACTTGCTTCCTGTGTTTTCCATCTTCAACTTACACGGGGCCTGGATTGAACTATTCACATTGTTGTCAAAAGAGGAACAGTCAAGGCCTGCTCTCAATTGAAAACCTGTGTATATTGGCAGGCTCTTGTAGACATTTGATATGATGTGAATAAGCTTCACTATTTTTTTCTCATTTCAATGCTTGCTTAATATTGATTTTTTGTATGTAGATACAAGCTTACCTATTTCTGCATATTCAATTAATTGTAATTTTGTAAGGTGATTGTTTTCATATCTTTTGGACTCAAGTTTGGACTGTTGGATTTCATTTTTCCAGGGAATCCGAGAAAGTGAGTACAGGGAATATTGGTTCAGCCGAAACAAGAGTATACTTGAGACATTGCTCCAGAAAAGATCCTCCATCATATGTTTGCAGGTATGTCTCTGAAAAGAAGTATTATGATTTTGATTATAGTCCTTATTATAGTCCTTAACCATGTTATCAAGTTTCAAGGACTACTCTTATGAGGTTTACTGTAACTCTGAAGATTGGGAAATTTTGTTGTAAAATGTTTATGGATCATAGGTTAACAGGAATTGGTCAACATTTATCAGTTTATATTTTTTGCATTTTGTTTCGATTTCATCCTACATATCTAGCGTCAACCTTTGGTTTTCATGATGAAGCTTGTGGACTATACCCTATACCTTTTGACACTGACAAAGTTCATATGGATTTGCCCCATCCAGGTAATATAGTAAAAATTGAGGTTCCCCTCAATTAGTATGCCTAGCAGGCTAGTACATTTTGAAACCAGTTTATGAAGAATGGATACAAATTGAATAAACTCAAAAACTCTAGAGTGGATATGTGACCATTCCTTCTTAGGTGGGGATCTTGTCTTTTCTGTATTCTTGTGATGAATTTTTCCTGTATTTCTTTTCTACACATTCATAAATCTCAAACCATATGAAGTTTGAAATAATGGAAGAAACACAATGGCTGATTGATGCTCCTTTGAGAGTGCAGTATGGATGGATTGAAAATCAGTCATCAATTACTGGTTTTTGGTTTGCTTGCAATTGTTTATGCTCCATTCCATTAACCTTATGAAGTCCAAGGGCAATCAATATATCAAGTGCCAGTGTTTATCTTAACCACACTGATGTTTACCATCTCATCTACAATACCTCATCTGAAAGCTACAATTCGGATAGTTCAGGGCACTGAGTGAGATTTTGAGATTATCCATTGTCACAAAATAATAGTCCATTATTCATTTATTTCACTCTGTGTTTTAATCTCATTTCAAACTACCTTATAATTTGTTGGGTAATTGTCCATTATTCATTTGTTTCCTTCAGTGTTGTCATTATTTATTTCAAGCCAATTTTACACAAGTGTTTACCAAATGATCAAAGGGAATATTCTTGGACTTGTTACTTCTCATTGGTTTAAGCCTTTAGGCCATTTCCCGCTTTAATGTTTGTTTGGACTTTTGAGCACTCTATGAAGTGGTCAGGGATTTGATAATTTTATGGTAGCATTTCAGTGTTCTTTTTGGAGTTCACATATAAGGTGCCAATCGGTGAAATGGTTAATACTTAATACATGATAAGACATCTGTGTGGAAGTAGAATATATAACAGAGTGTATCTTTTCTGCATACTTTCCAACTCAGAATCACATCAGAGATTGGCACAACCCTGTGATGAGACACCTTTTGGGGAATACAGCAAAAGGATGGAGATGGAAAATGGTCAGATCCAAATTGCAACAATTAGAAGATTCATTAATACTAGATAGGATGGCTAGTTAACAAAATATGTTCCATTTATCCATGTTTAATGGAAGACTTACTGAGAAGAATATATTTTGTTACTTGAATTCTCTTTTGTAAAATTTGTAGAAATTAAAGAAGCAACATCTAAGGATATTTTATTCAGCTCTTCATCCATAGATGAAATGCTTCAAACAGACTCTAGCAAGTACACAAGCATTAGTTAAATTGGAGGAATGTTTTCAGGACAATCTTTTTATCTTTCTCCCTCGGACTGATCTCAGTTAATTTCTCTTCATACTTAGGAGTTCTGGATTAATAATGAGGAGCTTGTGGACATGTATGAAAAGCGATTCCAAGATGCTGGGTATGAGATATACAAACTTGGGCGTACTAATGACCGTGGTGATGGTAACCTAGTGTTTCTTCCTAGATTTGCCCATTTTATTGTTGTATTTTTTCCAATCATGTTAAGAGAAATTCAATGTCAATTCATATAATAGCTTTACTGAAAGAGTGAAAGGAAATGATGAACACTTTTTTTCATCAATGTTCACTAGTTTGGATGTTTCTATCTGGTTAGAATCAAATAATATGCCTTTTAAGATTATTATAATTGGTATTTGCCTTTGGGATACTTGCATACAGAAATTTTGAGAGCAGTTCAGGTTTACTTAGGATATTTTACATTTAGAAGTTTTAAATCAATTTACTAAACCCATCTCACAAAATGAGATTGTAAGGTCTATATTGGTTGTGTTTGGTTGATGAGCTACTTTTGGCATTTTACAGGTCTTCTCACTGCAGTGAGAAGGGACCATTTCAAGGTAGTCAACAATCGTGAACTTTTCTTCAATGATTTTGGTGACCGTGTAGCTCAGTTATTGCATCTTCGTTCTGCAATCCCATATATACAGAATGAAACAGATGGGATTTTCCTAGAAGCTATAGTTGTTAACACCCATTTGGTGTTCCCACACAATTCTAATTTTAGTTTAGTTCGTCTTCGACAGGTAAATTTTTTCTCTCTGCTTAAGTTTCTGTGTGTACATTCTGTTTTATTTATTACTAGCTGGGATGCACAGTTTGTTTTAACTTTTAATAATGTTATTGGTTGTTGCCTTTTATTTTATATTTAAGATATTGATAAAATAGTACAGTTGCTTTTCGATGCTCCCAATGTTAATAAGTGTGATTCTATGATTGGAACAGGTATACAAGATCTTAGAGTACTTGGAGATATTTAAGACAGAGAAAAAACTCTCATCCATTCCTGTTATTCTTTGTGGGTGAGCATCAGTTCTGTTTCACATATTAGCATCCATTATGGCTCCTGGCTTATTTTCCTTATTTATAGTTCCCTTTTAAACCAATAAATGGGAAATTTCATGTGGTTTTTCTTTATTTCCTAGCAATAATAAATACCTGCCCAAACTTTGTATTCTTCAGGGACTGGAATGGGAGCAAACGTGGACATGTTTACAAATTTCTACGTTCTCAAGGCTTTGTTTCATCCTATGACACTGCTCATGATTACACTGACGGTGATCCAGATGCTCATAGGGTTAGCTTGATATTCAGTATTTTTTGTAATGTTGGTAAACTTTGGCAATGGTCTTATAGTATGCTATATTTATATCACCTCA
Organism: Sequoiadendron giganteum; assembly: GCA_007115665.2. Taxonomy (NCBI): domain Eukaryota; kingdom Viridiplantae; phylum Streptophyta; class Pinopsida; order Cupressales; family Cupressaceae; genus Sequoiadendron; species Sequoiadendron giganteum. The sequence goes on along the minus strand of CM021110.1, from coordinate 400,828,572 downwards.
GTTTTTCTTCAATAGTAAAAAGAATTACATCTTTCTTTTTCACATTAGTGCACTTCTGTCTATCTCCTATTGTTTGCTAGTGGATTAGCCATCTCAATCACCGTGGAAATAAATGTGGAGTAGACTTTATATGGCTTCTCAATCCTGACAAAGACCGCAAGCCCTTAAATATTAGCTGGATGCAAGCAGTTTTTAGCATTATCAAGGTAATGAACATTTTTCTTGTAGCCTTGAATCGGTGATACTGCTTTAGATGGATGCAAAGGAATGGATTCTTTTTGAGTGTGCTATATCATTTCCAAAGAGCTCTCTGTCAGATTTTTCTGCTCCCAATATAATCATGGTGTATTTTCACTGCTACCTTTTTCTGCAAGATGCTGCTTTGTTTAGAAGCTGAAATTCAGCATGTTTTGTTTCAAAGGCTATAAATTTATAACATGTAGGTGGTGTCTATTTTGCAGTTTAAATTGAAAGAGGCTGGTTTGAACAATCTAGATGCATTTTGCTTTTTTAACCCAGAATGTAACATTAAGGATTATTTCACACTAGAAGACTTTCGCCATGCTCTTCAACAAGTAGGTTTATGTAATCCTTCTGTATTTCCCTTATTTCCATCTTCAGCTTTTCAAATTAGATATACTAGTTCTTTGTGTATAGTAATTCTAACTTTTACAGTAAAGTGTTTACTCTTAAATACTGAAGGAATTGGAATGTTGTAGTTAGGGCTTACAGAACAGCTTTCAGAGGGTCTTACAAGTGAAGAGATCGAAGATCTGATGATGGCAGCTGACCTTGATGGAAATGGTATAATTGACAGTGAGGAATTTCAGGTATGATCATACATTTTTTTCTGTTTACCGAGTTCTCATAGTCTGTAGTGGCCTAGTGGGTATTGAGATCAATCTGAGGCGTTTTCATGTATTGATTTCTTTCAGAAGGTGATGATAACACAATCAATTGAGTTGAGTCCCATCACTGTATTGGAGGGGAAAAGGTACTCAGCACCTCATGTTAATGGAAAAAGTGAATCACCACTTACAGAAAAACAGTATGACTTAAGAACCGTGAACCATAATAAGCACTTACTCCTAAGGCAAATAACAGGGTTGGAATCTGGGTCTTCATTAAAGAAGTTTGATGTGGATCCTAGCGCTCAGGATCAAGATGCCCTGCGAGAATCTGAAATTGGTTTTGACGTGAAGGGTGCATCATTGTTTCCTTCTGAGGTGGAACAGGGCATCTGGCCTGAAAACTATCATATGTCTGACCATGCTCTACTAAGTGCTGTGTTTGAACCAGTAAGGATGCCCAAGAAGCAGAAGACTACTGGTTGATCTTATCACCGTTCTCTGCAAATTGTGTCTGTAAACATAGAAAAGAAAGAAAGAAATATCTGTGGTCAATCATGAATGAGAATTTAGCCTACTAAATTCGTTGATTTTTGCATTGCAAATCAGAATAATGATATCTACTTTGCCCTGCACCCGTTATCCTATGAAGGTTTTGTGTCGACTTCAAATTCTTTTGGAATTAAGGAAAAAATTGTAGTCTCACTTCATTCTCTTGAAATTTTGCTATTATAGTGTATATAATTGCCAATTTTCTTGTCAAAACAGCATATATTTTTTTTACCTCAAAGCACATTGAAGTGCTCATCAATTCCCAGTTTCCAATGAAAATGAATCTGTTTTATCCAATTATGCCCTCTTCCAATTGGAGTAATGAATTGTCAACATGATAATGACAATAGAATGTATAGTCAATAAAAGGAGATTTAATAAGCAAATATCTAGAATATATCATCGAGTCATTTTTTTTTCCCTCTATGGATGGAGTAATAAAGGGATTAATAACTCCATGGATATGGGCAAAACAACAATTATTGTTAAAGGAACTTCAGCTCTTGTTCTTGTGATTTTATTGCGACGCACAAGCATTGTAGGGCATCACCCAAAAAAAGTTTCCTTTCATTTTTGTTGTGTATTAGTTTGAAGTGTGTGTCATGAGTTTTGTTGTGTAGTTTTGGTTATGTGTGTTTGAGAGTCTAAGTAATCTATAATATTGTGAAGGCCATTGCTTGTGACATTGGTGCTATATATAGGCACATAGGTTGAAGTAGACTCTTGAATAAGTGTATAGTTGCTTGTAACATTGGTGACATAGACAACTCTTATAGAATGAAAAAGTGAAATGTATAGTTGGCTAGAGAAGATAAATATGGTTGATTGGAGAGAGTGGAATGTATAGTTGGAAGGAGAGTTAGTGTCATGTATGGTCGACTAAAAAGAGTATAATGTATGGTTAATTGGAGAGTAATTGTGATGTATGGTCGACTATAGAGAGTAAAATGTATAATTGGCAATAACGGGTCTAATCTACAATGGGCTATTGAGGGTATGTAATGTACAATTTTTTGGAGATGATCGAATGTATGGTGAACTAGAGATAGTGGATAATGTATAGTCTACTAGAGAAAGAGTGAAATACATGGTTTCTTAAAGTTTCGTTTACAAACAAGTGGCATTGCAAGATTGACCCTTTCATTATCTACACATTCTTGGAAGATTGAGTCACCAACTAGTTTTAATGTTTAAGAAGATAGGAAGTGACAAGTCGAGAGAGTGGGAGTTGAGGGTGAGAACAAAGTGGTTCATATGTGTGGTCAAACTTGTAAACAATGTAAATTGTACCATAGAAAGTCTTTATTGTAAACACCTAAAATTGGCATATCCTCATTATTTGACCATTTCTTCAATAATTGATTGAATACAACCCTAATTATTCAATTAATTATCTCATTTTCATCCCCTTATTAATTAAATTAATAAAATCATTATTCATCACTATTCACTTGCACCTTATTTCTAGCCTAAATCATTTGCTCACCCTTCTCTTATAGTCTAGCTTAGGTAAATAAATCCATTTTAGTTACATGGTACATATGTTATGTTTGATCTTGGTGATTGAATGGTTGGGTGTTATGGATTTTCTTTTGGGGTGTTGTGGAGGAGATCATAATTGACACATTTGGCATTTAGAGGTGTATGTAGGACTTTCTATAGGTATATGATGTGCAGTGGTTCTCTCTTTGGTCTTGCTTATCTTCTTGAATGTTTGGTTTCACATTACATTGGTTTTGAGGTTTGGTTGGAGCTATTGTGATCACTAACTTGTGCTCATGTGTTTTCACTTATGTTCTTGGGTGATCACATGGAGGTTCCTTTATCTCTTTCCTTTGTTGGGTGTGGAGAACATGGGAGAGTTATGGAGACTTGTGGTGAGAGTTGTTCTTATAGGTTATTGGTTTACAGGTTTTGCATATCATTGTGGATGTTCCTTGGTACTACATGATTTTGTTTACACCTTCTATGTGATACTATTGGTAGACTTGGTATGCCTTGATCATTTTCAGATTTGCATTACCCATGCAGCGGGAGCTCTTGGATGTGTATGTCATTCTTTGACGGGTTTGCACATGGAGTTTGTGATTGTGGTTTATGGGTGTATATGTTGATGGCATTAGTTTACTATGTTTTGTATACCTTGGAGGTATGGATAGTTGGATGTGTTAGCACTTGCTATGGGTGCTATTTTAGTTATGGTTAGTGTATCTTGACAACTCCTGGTGTATATTGATACCTTTGGATTGAGTGTTTGTGTTTGGGATATTAGTTGAGGTAGGACTTATGCTTCGTTGTGGAAAATTGTGTAGCTTCTCTTTGGATGACTTTTTATCTTTGTGCATTGCTATGATAGAGGATGAGAGCATTCATGCTTGGGATGGTGGTCACCTTGTTTCTTGTTACAAGTATCTTGATGGAGCACATGAAGCACTTTGATTCTTTGATAGTATATGTGGCTAGAGGGATTGTTCCCTTGTTCATGTTTTGAGGTTACTTGGTATCCCTTATGCAATGCATACAAGTGGGAGAACGTTAGTAATTAGGTGATGTACACCTTGCATAATTATGTCGAAGGCGTCCCATGCTTAGTATTTTCCAGCCTTTTTGATATCTGACGATGCAAATTGCTGGAGAGGCAATCAACTGTGATGGAATTCATCCCAGTTGCTCATCGCTTTCCTCGCCCATTTTCTTCACTCCTCCAAACTCTTCTTCATTGGTATTGACCTTTCGTTTCTCCACCTGGCAGAGGGTGGTGATGTAACGAATTTGATCCGTTCATCAATTTTTGACCATTTTTCCACATCCATTTACGCACCTTTTGGTTGCTTTCTCGGCTGTTGTTGCTTTCCCCTCCTCCAAACACTTTGTCTCTGATATTGACCTTTCACTTCTCCAATTTGGTGAGCTACAACAACTTGTCCAGTGATCGATGTGGCCAAGCAGTGTGCGGAAATGATGTGACAGTCGCATTAATATCTTATCATGTGAATTTGAATACACTTGAATGCTAATAAGTAAGCCCTAAAACCCCAATATTTTCATATTTTGTCTACAATAAATAGATTGAAGCAACAGATGTATGAAGATTGGTTTTGGTTTGTGTTATTTTAAAAAAAATCTACTGTGGTAATCGTTGCAAGCTCCGCCAACAATTTTATTTTAATTCTAGTAATTGTTTTTTGGAAATGTTTTGTTTTATTTCTGCATTGAAACAGAGTTTTATGTCGTTCTCCTTATGTTCTCCTGATTTCCAATTTGGTGAAGAATAGATTTTCTGTGATTATTTATATTTTTTAGCCTAAACCCTTGTTTTATCTGCAGTACATGGGGTGACCACTATACACAGTTTCAATCCGAGTAAGGGCGTGATTCACCTCAATACATATGTGCTGCTAGTTTCTCCTTTGTCAAAGGCATGAGACTGAAGTTGTCAAGGGCATGTTAAAGCAAACCTGCGAGCTTTCTATTTGGGTTATATTCTACCATATAAACCCTAGACGTGCAGTGTGGGAGATGGAAACTTGTTGTTTGTGAAGGGCGAGTCACTTATGGAGCTGCTCATTGCACTACATCAGAGCCTAAGTCTGCAATTCTTCTATTGTCAGTCATTTCCAGATTCAACATATGGTTCAGGTTGGAGTTCTTAGTTTGATTTTTCTTTTCATGAACATAGATGGTCTAATTTCATTTGTATTTTTGAGATAAAGAGGTCTGAGTATAATTCTGGGAAGATTGTATCTTGTAAATGAGAGTAGTCACCTTGCAAATAGAAAAGTTTTGTGAAAAACACTTCTACTTTGCATTCTTCTACAAGAGGATGATGAGTGTCAGGGTGTGAAACCTTCTTGCTTAATTGTTTATCTATATAGAAAATTAACCAGTTATCAGTGAAACATAAATAAATCTGCTCAAAAGATTGTGGATATCATAGAACAAGAATAAGTCATAGCAGAAAATGGGGGATCCTCCTAGCTCACAAGTACCTTTAAACTTTTTAAGCATTTATTTGCAGTCTTATGACTCATTATATAACTCTCACAACAATATGTCCTACCATGATACTTTGTGTCATTTCAAAGTTATTTAATGCTAGGGAAACATGCTAGATTGATACAAACCAATGCCACTGACCATATAACCTAATGGTTCAATTGTTTCTTCATTGTTTTCAGTTATGATAGAGGGCACTATCATCATTGTTTCCTGACTTTGTAGATAGCCTCTTTTTACTGTTGGCTCCAAATGAAATATTTGTAGATCTATAGGAATTAGACTTGTGGATATCTTGATGCCTTGGCAATTGCCCATTTTGGCTTTCTAGCCATTCCTCTTTGTAGCACTTGCTTCCATGTCTAATACAGTATCCATTTCTCATAGAAAAAATTCAAGAAGGTAATAACTATGTAGAAAACCAATCACCAACCTAATTACAAGATCCATCAATTTACATGCAAAAAATACAAGTTCTAAAAATTGTAAATTTAAAAAGAGTTTTTCACTGAAAAAAAAATATAAGAATCTCGATGGGCAAGGTTATGAGGATTTCACTACATAAATAGTAGCAGATAAAAAGGAACCGTGTAAACACAAAGAAAGTAATTACTGTACTCATTGTGCAAGAAAATGTGATTGAAAAGATGCCGCCTAAAGTTGAGAAACTCCAACAGTTTCAAAAATTGTGGTAGAGAAGTGCTTTATCAAATGCACCACCCAAACAACTTCAACTTTAGTTAAATTTTAAGTTAAGCTATCATTGACACTTCATATAAAAAGCTCCCTCTTAGCTAGAGGATGCAAACTCAACAATAAATAGAGTAAATTTGTTTGCTATCCACCTAGTAGTTTAGAGGATGTGAACCCCTTTATTTTATAGAAAAATAAGAAGACCATGATTTTTTGAGTTGAATGAAAGGTTATCCTGAAGATTAAATAACTTTAAATCTTGAAAAACTGAGTAAATTTTTTTGTTGCCCACCTCCCGTACTCTTTGACTTGAATAGAAGTGCATCAATTAGTTTGTCATCAATCAAATCTTGAAAAACACAGTACTTTTGTTTGTTGTCCACCTCCCCTATTGTTTGTTGTATTTTGCAAGCTAGGACAATTTACTGCTTTTGAGATCATGGTTCAGAGTTCTTGAAAACTTAATAATTCACTTTCTCTATATAAGAAAATTCTACTCATAAGAAAACTTTCTTAAGAGATGATAGTATCGTGTTAGAGTATTTTACTAGGCCCGCAATTTACTATATATATTCCTTGTTGAAATTCTTGAAACATACAAACTGTATATTTCCGTAGATATCATCTAGCATTTATAATAAAATAAGGTGAATGAGTCACTATTGAAGAAAAATGGTAGGGTGATAAAAGGTACAACAAACAACATGCACATTTGCCTTTATCTTTTCTTGCCATATTTGTGTATTGCAGCGATGAAGTTATCCCCCTATCTATATTTCTATCCTACCTTTTTGTATTTGTCTATCTCTCTATCTGTTTCTTTCTCTCTTCCTCTCACCCCCTCTCTCTATATCTCCTTATATCTCTATATCCCTATCACTCTATCTCACTATCAATATTTTATGATTATGGAAAAGCTGAAACAAGTTGTATTGACTGACAGTGTTCCTATCTATTTAATAATCAGATTTCTTTCTCAATTAATCATAATGACAACCATATAATGATAACAAAATGGGAGAACAAAATGCATATCATCCCCATTTTTGTGGCGAGAGGAAGGACACTTTTTCCCTGTTGTAGACATGATATGAAACAAAATTGTGTAGCATGCGTTGCTTCAAATTGGCTCTTTTATGAAATTATTTATTGTGCCCACCAAAATATGTACAAATTTCCACCAAAATCTGCCCACGAAAATATGTACAGTAAATGAAGGCATTGGTTCTCTCATTTTATCTGTGGTTGTTTCAATATATAAGCTATTTTTATGACAGTTTTCTTGACACTTTATTTAATATTCAATGTATAGCAGCTGTAGCTGAAGCCATAAATGAAATGGTTGCCAGAGCTTCTTTCACATAGTGAACAATATAAATTGGAATATCTTCATATGTTACACTTAATACATTTTTCTTTATAGAGCTTATCCATTATACAGTTAATATTTCCTCTCAGTTTTCTGCCAGTATAATTCTTCTTTACAAAGCTTATCCATTATACAGTTAATATTTCCTCTCAGTTTTCTACCACTATACTAGTGCTTGTACTTTTAAGACCAAATGCCAAAATGCAAGGGATTAGCATGACACAAAGCAAATATTATTTAGTATTGAATGTATGGCAGATGTTGATGAAGCTATAAATGCAATGGTTTCCACAATTATTTTCAAAGACTGAACAATAGAGATTGGATCAGCTTCATATGTTAATACATTCTTCTTTACAAAGCTTCATCTATTTTCCTCAGGTCTCTTAGTTGTTTTTAGTTTGACTCATATATGCAGTGGAGCCTTCAATTTATGTCATTTATGATGTTAACAAATTTCTTAAATAGTAAACAACTTGAGGAGTAAATTTTGGATTCATTTTAACTGTTAATTATTGAAACTTTTGTGCACTATTCAATACACTGATATGCTACTATCTACTATATTTAATGAATTCTTAGAGAAGAAATAAATGCATAACTTCAATTATTTTTTTAAAAAAATGACACTTCACATTTTACATTTTGAAAAATAACTTAAACTACAACTGTCAATCGATTCTCCTTACAAGTAAACATAATCAACAATAATATTTCAATATTTTATCTTCGGCGTACCCATTGCACCCCAAGGTGCGATTGCTAGTTTTTATAATGTTTAATTTATAAATATGTGTGTGGTGCACCTAGGGGGACCTAGAAGTATGTGCATCACTAGGAGTTAATATTCTTGGGGCCATTTTATGTTGTATGTAACATTGAGACATAATGTGAGTTGGAGAAATATATTTACTTAATATGCGAGAAGGCAATTTAATAAAACACCCAATATTAAATATGGGGTCATGATTTTATAATATCAAGGTTTTAGTCAAATGATTTTATGTAATACCACTTGGTGGTTTTGTGGGAGCTTGTTTCTATAAAAGCAACCACATGGGTAGTTGTTTAAGGTTGGTCAATTGGCAGGTTAGCTTTTGTTAGCATTTGTGAGGGTTGAAGCATGACATGAGATGCGTGGTTACATTCTTGTTCACATGGAGTGCCTGTAGAGGGCTTGATGCTTGGTGTTCATGGAGAGCTTTGAAGATGTATTGTAATTGTTATTACTGAATAATACATGAGTGATGGATGCTTTTGGAGGTTGAATTTTTCCCTCTTGAGGGTTTTCCCAGGGTATATCTTGTGTCATATTTTTTTGGGTATGTTGTCTAATCTTTTGCATGTGGATTCTGAATACTTATTTACATAGATTTCTCCTTTTGGTTATGTGGAAATTTTCATTAGATGGTTGTTGGTTTCCTTTCAATTAAGTGGACTAATCCACTTAATCCTCTAATCACCCACTTGCACAATCTAATCCTAGTCAACCTCCCATCAAATCCTCCACATCCTCACATGTGTAAAAAGGCATGGTCTTTGGTATACAAGACATGGGCCTTTGTACATGTGACATGGCCTTAGTACCATGTCACATGGGCCAAGGTACTTACCCATCCCTCAAGGGTACTTCCAAGTACCCTTTCCATCTCACCCATACACTTCTCCCAAGGAAAACATCCACCATTGATTCTCCCCTTAATACCTCTCCCTTCATCTCCTTTACACTTGTCCTCCTCTCCTTTTCCCATGACTCTCAATCAATATGAGCCATTGATTTCATCTTTTAATCCTAGCCATCTGTTCCTTAAGCAAAAAATCTATAAGTTAGCTTCAACCCATCTATTTTCAGATCAATCTCAGATGCAACCTTATGTTGTTGGTAGATGCACTCACATACAACCATCCATGAGAACAACTACCTCACCATGGTGCAACAAGGGTTGGTTTTGGTAAAATTGTTGATGTTTTTTTATCAATGTTTGCTAACTCTTATGTTCAATTTGAGAACTTTTTTGCTTTTTTAGTAGAGTATGTTAATGTCATTTTAGTTTACTCTATTTAGACTCAAAATTCATGCACACTTACAAATATGTCTGTTATTTTTATTAAGTTGGGTGGTGCAAGTTGGTTGATTTCCATACTGTTAGGTCTTAAAATAGTGGGTCCTTAATCCTAAAACTCTTTTCTACCTTCAAGGCCATGGGTTTGTCTTCAAGAAGATAAAAAGAGGCCCATCTATATATTTAGAATGATTAAAAGCTAACTATGAGAGTGGGTAAATTCTCTTGCTCTTTGGGCTCAACTCAAATCCAAGAGGGTGTTCTTATAGGTCACCTAAATAGGTTAATATTACTTGAGAATGACTGATCATTGTGTCACACAACTATACCCTATTGTGTTAGTGACCATTAAATTTTTTCACTAAGTCAAGACAACACCGGTTGCAATAAACCTTTTCTAGCTGATTCCATACCTTGCATAATGTATTTTTAAAATGATAATAGTTTTAGAATTAACATATGGCAGTTTAATTTCATTTAACACTAACATTTGGTTATACTAATGAATCGTGGACTTGTAAATTTCCTACTTCTATGTTTATAAGAACTAATGAAGCAATTTTATGTTTCTATGAATGTCAAAGGTCGAGGTCTTCATTGATTGGTGCCTTATTGATTAACAAAGTTGTGTCCTACTATTACAAGCAAGAATCCATAAGGAACAAAAAATATATCATGCAAAATAAACAATTTTACTTAAAAATCCCTCTTTGAATTCATTAATATTCATCTACAATATTTAAAAGATTATCACATATGATGAAATGCAATAGATTAAAATGTTATAAAACTTTTCAAATATTCATTATAATTGCACCAACAAATGTGATGGAATAAATTTAATAAAGAGAGAGCTTGTTGTACCTCAAAAATTTTAAAATCTTTAAAAATAATAACCAATGAGGAGACATTTGTTTACAAGAACATGCTATAGTAGCTACCTCTTTGCAACTTAGAGACCACCTTTAATGGTGGACAGCCTAAAATAAATTGAAATATGAGATTATTTTAGACTAGATATAGTGAAAACCTAAATTAACCAACCCTTACAAGCAAGAAAAAACACATACATATAGATGCCTAGTATGAAAAATCACATTTTATAGAGGCATGTCCACATCATATTGCAAGGATTTCTCAAACCATCATTGTTGTCATCTTCAATGCTTGCACTCAAGAACATCACTACCAAGATTTGCAGAGCAATTCAAATAGTAAAAAAATCATCATAATTATGATCACTATCACTAAGAGTAGTAATGGTAGGGAGGTTTGAGTGTGCAGAGTTGAAATGGATTTGTAAAATTTACTACAAATTGATTTGGACACAATGCAAATACATCGAGTTCTAAAAACTCTAATGATTGCATTAACTCAGTCATGTCATTTCTAATTTTTCTCTTCTTCAAATCCATACTTGCAATACAAATATCATCATGATGCTTGATCTTATTGTGATGGGTGGTTGCAAAGATCATTGTTGAACAATAAGGGGGAATCCAAGCTATTTCCATCATTATCACTTAGAAATGATGTGAAAAATTGATCGTTGCAATGATTTGGTCACCTGCATTAATTTTGACATCGCTATGGCATTTATTTATGTTGGAAGTTTGTGTTGTCATTGATGTCAACAGATCTTTGTTGTTGCATTGATGTCAACCTATGGAGATGCTTTGATTGGTTGCATTATGTTGGCATTAGTAGTATCACAAATGTCAACCTCTAGTGTTTCTTTGATGAGCATACGTTTTTGGATGTTCAACATCTTGTGTGGTTGAGATGCTGAGAAGGTGTTGCAGATGTTGAGATGGTGTTTGTGGTGCTTGGTTTCCAAGTGCTTTTGAGAAAATTTGATTAAAAGAGAGTTTAGTGTGGCATAGTGGTATTCAGTGTTTTTCTCCACATTTCTTCATGGTTGAAGATCTAATTATGTGGTTTGGATATGTTGTTCAGAGGTGTTACATCCAGAGTTTCATGTTCTGAATTGTTTGGAAAAAGTTGTGTTCACCAGTGTGTGAACTATGAATTAGTGTTGTTTTGGAGAAATAGTTTTGCTCCACATTTATTCACATTGTGGTTTATGGTCTTATGGATCTGAAATTGTACTTACAATGTCTATATTTATCCTCAATATAAGTTTAAGTTTTGGTGCTTTGCCAGGTTGATTCATGAGTTACAGTGCGTGGAAGGTTAATTGGGTGTATAGAGTGATTATGTTCTTCAGGTGTAGTTGAGAAGGATTTGTTGTATTTTAGGGTGTTGATGGAATATTTCAGACTGTGTTTAAGTTTTGTGTGTGGTCCACGAGTCATCCTTGGATCAAAGGAAGCATGTACTTAAATGTTTAATTGTGTTAACACATGTTCGACCAACCTTGGGTGTTTACACTAATTACATATATGCTTTGGTGTTTGTGGAAGCCTAGGATGGAATGTATATGTGGATTTAGGTCTAAGTTAAGGTGTGATGTGGTCCACCTTCATTCCTCTCCATTGTGGGAATGTTTTGGTGCCGACCTAATTTGAATTTGCATGTTTAAGGTGCATAACCGACCTTAAAAGATATATTTGAGGTTGTGAATGGTATAAAGGGAAGGTGAACTATTGGAGTAGAGTGTGTTGTATGAAGTGTTGATATGTGAAGTTTGAAAGTATGAAATGCAATGTGATATGTAGTGTATAAGACTACTAGAAGCAATGAGTAGAAGGTGTCTACATTCTTCAATGATGTTGCAAATGTTTTGGTGAAGCAGTGGTGGATATTTTTTGTTTGCTCTGAGATGGATTTCTCATTGTAAAAATCTTCTATCTTCTTTCTAATCTGGTAGTGAGCCATTGATAGTGATCCCTTCTTTTCTTTTGGGCAATAAGCCTATTGTATTTGGTGTTGCAATTACTTTATATTGTGAGCTAATCCTCACCGTGGTTTTTCCCTTCTTGGGTTTTCCATGTAAATCTAGTGTTCTCATGTATTTAGATGTGTTTGCATTACTATTTCTCATGTTTATATTCTGCTAATGCATGATAAGGGTTTAATGGTTGTTAAGGGTTTAAGAGGCTAATTCAGATCTAAATGTTAATGAGAGTTTTGATGTTTTAATGTATAACTGATTCACCCCCCTCTCAGTTTTCTTGTGCATTCAAAAATTGGTATCAAAGCAAAGTTCCTTAGAAGAAATCTTAACCACTTGAGGTAGATTCGATGGCACACAAGCAAGAGACCCCTTTATTTGATGGATCTGATTATGTATTTTGGATGACCAAGATGGAAGGTTTCCTTGTTTCCCTAGAGTTTGGAGTTTAGAAGTCAATTGGAGATGGATACACAATGCCTACAAATAGATTGCCAATTGATGATGAGATCAAGGCTTATGAGAACAATGGAAAAGTAAGGTATGCTCTCTTTAGTGGTCTTTCTAGTTCAAAACTTGTGAAGGTTATGAGCTACAAATCTGCTAAAGAAATTTGGAAGAAACTTGAAAGTGTTTATGAAGGAGATTATAAGGTCAAGCAAGCAAAGATGTAAAATCTGAAGACTAAGTTTGAAACCCTAAGGATGACAGAAGATGAAGATATTGCAAGCTACATGCATAGAGTGGATGAAGTTGTCAATTCTGTCAGAGGCCTTGGTGGAAAAATTGAAGAAGATGAGGTGGTAAAAAGGTATTAGTTCCTAAATATTATAGTCATAAGGTTTTTTCTATTGAAGAAGCTCAAAATTTAGATCATTATTCTAGAGATTAGTTGTTTGGTGCTTTAAAAAAATTTGAATTGAGAGAGTTTGGTCCAAGTGATTCAAGAAAAGAGTTTGCTTTAAAAGTTGGGAAAGAAAAGGAGAATGATGAAGCAGATCAGGATGAGTTTGATGACTTAGAAGCCAACTTTGTGAGATTGAAAAAAGGCACTAGAAAATATAGAGATAAGTTACCTTTCAAATGTTTCAATTGTGAAAAGATAGGTCATTATGCTTCAAGATGTCTAGTCAAAGCTTCAAATGAAAAATTTAAGGAGAATAGAGGTAAATCAATTAAGAGATGTTATTATGTTAAAAAAGATGTCAGTATATCTGATGATGAATCTGATTACCCAGATGATGAGAATAATGAATGCTTGTTCACATCTCTAAACGTTGGAACTAATTTTGCAAAATCTGAGAGATGTATGAAGGAAGTTTCTCCAGAAGCAAGTCATAATGTTAGAGGGAATATGGTGACTACTTTTCATGCAAGAGAGGACAAAAACTATTGGATTATTGACAATAGATGCACAAATCATATGGCAGGTGTAAGAGTAAGTTTTTTAAACTTGAGAAGTTTGAAGGTGGCCCTGTTAAGTTTGGTGATGATACATCTACTAAGATATGTGGAAAAGGTTCAATTATTTTTGATGGAAAGCATAATACAAATGATGTTCTTTATGTTAAGGGTCTTTGACATAATCTTCTAAGTGTAGTTAAAATGTGTAGCAAAGTATATAATCTTTTATTTTAGGATGGTAGTTGTGAGATAAAAAAGGATCCAAAACTCTAGTTGTTGCAGGAAGAAGGATAGATGGAAATGTTTATCAACTTAAGGGTGCTAATGGTATGTGTTTTATGACTCAAATCAATGAAAATTGGATATGGCATAGAAGAATGTGTCACATCAATTTTGATATCCTAGTAAGGATTAGCTCTGCTCAAGCTATGAGAGATCTACAAAAGATTACAAAGCCTATAAATGCAGTTTGCAAGGAATGTCAGGTTGGGAAGCAAACAAGAAAAAGGTTCAATGTCAAAGGATATTCTACTACAAGACCTTTGGATTTGGTGAATACAAACCTTCTTGGACCTACAAGAATAAGAATTTTTCAAGGAGACATGTATTTTATGTTATTGATTAATGATTGTTCTAAAATGAATTGGGTAAATGTTCTCAAAGAAAAATTAGAAGCTCTAGATAAGTTTAAGAAATTTAAAGCTATGGTTGAGAATGAAATGGATATGAAAAATCAAATGTTTAAGATATGATAGAGGTAGAAGGTTGACCTCCAATGAGTTTAACAATTTTTGTGAAGACCATGGAATAAAGAGACATTTGTCAACTTGTGAGACTCCTCAGTAGAATGGAGTTGGGGAAAGGAAGAATATGATTGTTTAAGAAGCAACAAGGAAAATGATGAAGAAAAAAAATATACCGAATGTCTACTGGAGAGAAGAAATTCATATTGTAGTCTACATACTTAATAGAGCGCAATAAAGGACAAACGGTTCAAAGACTCCCTATGAGTTATGGTATGGAAGAAGTCCTATTGTCAAATATTTCAGAGTGTTTAGAAGCAAGTGCTATATCAGAAGAGATGAAGAAAAAATAATAAATTTTGATGCGAGATCTAATGAAGGAATATTCCTTGGATAATCTAAAAAGAGCAAGAATTATCAGTGCTACAACAAGAGGCTAAAAAGGATTGTTGAAAGTGCAAGTGTCAAAGTGGATGAAGACTTACATAAAATCTTAGTACTAATAGAAGGATATGAATCAAATGAGTCCTCTTGCAGAGAAGAAGATAAATATGATGGTGAGGAAAAATAAGTGCATGTTGAAGAGGAAGAAGCTTCAAAAAGGATCCCTAAGACCCCTAAGTATGTTTAGAAGAATCATTTTGAAGATCAAATCATTGGTGACAAAAGTAGAGGTGTATTGACAAAAAGAAAGGCTGCTATGATAGAAGAATAAGTAAATTTATGTTTACTTTCTAAAGCTGAACCTAAAACAATGATTGAGGCATGCAAAACTGAATTTTGGATCAAGGCTATGGTAGAAGAATTGATGTAGATTGATAAGAATAAGACTTGGAAACTTGTCCCAAGACCAACGAACAAGAATATGATTGGAACTAAGTGGGTGTTTCGTAAAAATTTGAATGAGACTGGAGAAGTTGTTAGGAACAAGGCAAGGCTTGTGTGTAAAAGCTACTTACAAGTAGAAGAAATAGACTTTGAGGAGACATTTGATCCAGTGGAAAAGATGGAGATTATTAGGATGTTTTTGGCTTTTGTTGCACATAAGGATTTGAAATTTATCAGATAGATGTGAAGTTTGCATTCTTGAATGGTGAGCTGGAAGAAGAGGTATACATTGAACAACCAAAAGGCTTTCAATTATTAGATAATTCTAATATGGTTTGCAAATTGAAGAAGGCATTCTATGGAATCAAGTAAGCTCCTAGAGCTTGGTATGCAAGATGGATAGATACTTTGCAACAAGGATTCAACAAAGGTACCACAAACAATAATCTTTATTTTAGGTGGATGGATCAAATATGATTGTGGTGGTGTATGTTGATGATACAATATTTTGGGAATGAAAGTAATGTGTAAGAGATTTGCAGAAAGAGTTTGAAATATCTATGTTTGGGGAGATGAATTTCTTCCTTGGACTTTAAATGAATCAAACAAAGAAAGGAATATTCATATCATAGCCAAAGTATGTCAAGGAAATGCTGAAGAAGTTTGGAATGGAAGAATATAAACCAGTATGTACTCCCATGGTTATTGGTTGCAAGTTGAGTAAGAATGAAGAATACCCTAAGGCTGATCAAAGAAGGCATAGATCAATGATCGGGGGACTTCTATATTTAACTAATACTAGACTAGATATCATGCATGTAGTTTGTCTTGTGGCCAGATTTCAAGAAGATCCTAGAGAGTCACATGTGGTAGGATTAAAGAGAATATTCAGATACTTGAAAGGCACTCCAAAACATGGCTTGTGGTATCCAAAATATAATGATTTCTCTCTAAGTGCTTATACAAATGTAGATTAAGTAGGTTGTGTCGATGATAAAAGAAGTGCAAGTGGTGGTGCTTTCTTTCTTGGAAGTAGGTTGGTTTCATGGATAAGAAAGAAGCAATATTTAGTGTCTTTATCTACTACAGAGGTAGAGTACATTGTTGCAACGTCATGTTGCACACAAGTGTTGTGGATGAAACAAAAATTGAAGGATATCGGAGTCTCAGATAAAGAACCAATTCATATCTTATGTGATAATACAAGTGCTATCAATATTTCAAAGAATCCAATAATGAATTCAAGGAAAAATCATATTTCAATCTGGTATCGCTTTTTGAGAGAAAAAGTTGCAAAGAATGAGGTGACATTTGAGTATGTGCCTACTAAGGACCAGGTTGTTAATATCTTCACAAAGGCTCTTACTAAGAATAATTTTGAGTATCTCTAGGAGAAGTTAGGGGTTATTTTCCCTCCTTTCAATTAGATGCATATGGTTATGCATCAGTCTAGTAGATTTCAAGATTCATTCCTTGTTTTAGACTAAACCAGGGGGAGCAGGTAGTGGCATTATTGGTTGTTGTAGTTAGGGGGAGTAAGTGTTGTCATTTTGTGGCAAGAAAAGAGTTGTATTTTTGTGTTGTGCTTTGAATCATTTTCAAAGGAAGTGAAAAGACGTTGCATAGAAAGTATATGTGATATTGATGTCGAAGGGGAAGCTAAGAAGAGATATTTGTTTCCCTTTTCCATTGATGTCAAAGGGGGAGAAAGTTAGCTGAAAAACCATTTGGAAAAATGGGGAGAGAAGTCCTGTAAAAGAGAAAGTGTTGGAAAGAGTAGATTATTGTGTAAGGGGAAGTAGTGTGCATTGATGTGTAGTATATGTGTTGGTGATCAGAGCTGTTGTTATTCATGGTTTTTAATATCATGTGTTGTCATCAATGACAAAGGGGGATATTGTTGGAAGTTTTTTTATCATTGATGCCAGCAGATCTTTGTTGTTACATTGATGTCAACCTATGGAGATGCTTTGATTGGTTGCATTATTTTATCATTAGTAGTATCACTAATATCAACCTCTAGTGTTTCTTTGATGAGCACATGTTTGTGGATGTTCAACCTCTTGTGTGGTTCAGATGTCGAGAAGGTGTTGTGGATGTTGAGATGGTGTTTGTGGTGCTTGGTTTCCAAGTGATGTTGATAAAATTTGATTAAAAGAGAGCTCAGTGTGTTAGAGAGTAGTTTAGTGTTTTTCTCTGCATTTCTTCATGGTTGAAGATATTCTTGTGTGGTTTGGATATGTTGATCAGAGGTGTTCAAAGGTGTTACATCTAGAGTTTCATAGTTTGGATCTTTCGACAAAAGAATTTGCATTCACCAGTGTGTGAACTGTGAAGTAGTGTTGTCTAGGAGAAATGGGTTTACTCCACATTTCTTTGCATTGTGGTTTCTGGTCTTGTGGATAAGGAAATGTAATTACAATGTTTTTATCTATCCTTAGTCTAAGTTGTTTAATTTTTCGTGCTCCGTAAGGTTGGAATCATGAGTTATAGTGTGTGGAAGGCTAATTGTGTGTATAGAGTGATTATGTTCTTCAAGTGTATGGTGTTGCAAAGGATTTGTTCCATTTCAAGGTATTGATGGAATATTCCAGATTGTGTTTAAGTGTTGTGTGTGGTCCACGAGTCATTCTTGGATCAAAGGAAGCATGTACTTAAATGTTTAATGGTATTAACACAGGTTTGACCGACCTTGGGTGCTTACACTAATTAGAGATATGCTTCGATGTTTGTGGAAGTGTGGCATGGCATGCATATGTGGATTTAGGTTTAAGTTATGGTGTGATGTGGTTTTCCTTCATTCCTCTCCACCGTGGGAGTGTTTTGGTGCCAACGTAATTTGAATTTGTATGTTTGAGGTGCATAGTCGATCTTGAAAGATATTTTTGAGGTTGTGAATAGTATAAAGGCAAGGTGAATTATTGGAGAAAAATGTGTTGTGAAAAGTGTTGAGATGTGAAGTGCGAAAGTTTGAAATGCTATGTGAGATTTAATGCCTAAGACAACTAGAAGTAGTGAGAAAAAGGTGTTTACATTCTTTAATGAGGTTGTGAATGTTTTGGTGAAGCAGTGGTGGATCTTTTTTGTTGCTTTGAGATGGATTTCTCATTGTAACAATCTTATTTCTTCTTCTTTCTAATCTAAAAGTGAGCTCTTCTTTTATTTTGGGCAATGAGCCTATTGTATTCGGTGTTGCAATTACTTTATATTGTGAGCTAACCCTCACCATAGTTTTTTCCTTCTTGGATTTTCCATGTAAATCAGGTTTTCTCATGTGTTTGGATGTGTTTGCATTACTATTTGTCATGTTTATATTCTACTAATGCATGACAAGGGTTTAATGGTTTTAAGGGTTTAAGAGGCTAATTTGGATCTAAATGTTAATGAGGGTTTTGATGTTTTAATGTACAACTGATTCACCCCCCACTCTTAGTTGTCTTGTTCATTCAACAATTTCTATTAGATTTGTGAGACTAGGACACAAAAATAGCTTTTGAATGTTCATGGGTAGTTATAGGGCCAAATCAGTGATTAGATAAAAATATAATTGCTTTATTCCTTTTTCTATTGAAAATTACTCAAAAAATGTGCCTAAATGATGGTGAATAGTCTTCAAATAGTGAAAATATAATTTAGATACTTGTTGCATTTTTTTTGATGTACATATACCTTTCTTGGTACACATGTGGCTCTTTCATGTTGCTCCAACGAGTAGGAGGGAAGACATTAAAAATAGGTAAAAATTTTGAACTATTGGGGCTCAAGGAGAATCTTAATGTTAGGGCATTAAGAGTTGGAGGTGGCGAGAAAATCATGCCATTATGGTATGTGAATGGAGGAAGTTCGAGCAATCCTGATAAAAAGGTTATAGTTTTGGGATTGTCAAGGATCAAGAGTCAAGAGTACCTTTTGATAGGTACCAAGGCGAAGGGAAAGGTGAAAGTCCAACTTTGAAGGGAAGAAAAAAAGGGATCAGTAGAGCTTCAAAGAGTCAATGGAGGCATGAAAGAAATGACAAGTCAAAAAATCTAAAAAATACACTTAGAAATTTTTTATAAGGTAGGCAATTGGGATATCAAGGATGGCATGGAAAAGGTATATGGGTGAAAGGAAACTCACAATCTTCAATTCAAAAAAGTATTTTGAGTCGGTAGTAAGGAATTGAGGAAACAAATGAGGTATGACAATTAGAGATGGTCTAACTCCCTGATCTAAAATATAGGAAAATTTCAATAGCCAAGACCGAGATGGTGATGCAAATATGGAAGGGTTAGTTTGGGAAGAGGAAGCCTCACAACCTAGAAAAAAGGAAAGAATTAGGTATTTTAGTGGAAATATTCAAGGAGTAGAGTTCGAGGATACCAAGGGAATGACATCATGGAAAAAACAAGTCCAATACCTTGGTGATAGAACATTTCTAAGGCATTTACTTAGGATATTAGGTATTAGGTGAATGGCATGACATAAGGGGAAACTTCTAAAGTTTTCAACTCCAATAGAGGATAGAGAACATCTATAAAGTATTCGAAACTTAGAATTTTCCTAATCTTATACAGATTTTTGACATGAGTAGTGCATATAGAGGTTCGTACTTAGGCAAAAAATAGAATTGAAAATTTATACAAATATTTCCCAAAACGATTATAAACAAGGGAAAAAAGAAACCTAAGTAAAGAAACAAAAAAGGAATCAATGAAATTTTTTGACACAACAATATTGAGTCTCAATAGGTTTGTCTAGTGATATGTGTCTCTTGTAGATATATTGAGAATCCAATACACTCTAAGTTGTAGAACAAAAATGATGACCAAAGGAAAAAAAGACCAATTTCACATGCATCATCATGAAAAAAAAGTTTCAATGTTCATACAAGGAAACACAACATATTACTTATAAAAAACACAAACAAAAGACAAAAAAATAGCATATATAGTTCTACTTTAACATTATTCACATTAAATAATTCTTTAGTGTTGACCATGAAAGGGAAACTCTATCAAGCTCCCTATTAAATCCCTCAAGTGATAAACAATGCCTCCGTAGATCTCTACAACTTCATATGACTTGAGTTGCAGAGGGTCAAACTTGTCATGTTTTCTTTTCTCTTTGGATCTTGGATTCCACATGAGAAACAAATATCCAAACTGGAAGTTTCTTTGGAGTTCCTACTTATCAAATAAATACTTTATTTTTTTTTATTTGATAAATTTCTTTCATGTGCAACCCTTTTATCTCATCCAACTCAACTAATTTCATCACCCTTTAAAAAATGTAGCACTTTCTATATCACCAATATCCTATAGCAACATGTAGGCTATCCTAGTTATCATCTTTCATTTTTCTATTGGAAAGTTCAAAAAGGTTCATACCAATAACAAACTTATAAGACACACTATCCTCTCACAATGCAAATTATTTTAGTTTTTCATCCCATCTTTTCCTATTTAATGCCAATGTCCTCTTGATTATCTCAATGATACTTTTATTTTTGGATGCAACCTATCTATTACCTTGGAGATGATAGGTATATGAGAAGATGATATTAATTTCATACTCATTACATGATTTTGAAACATGTGATATAACTCGCATTTCATTGTCCATTGTGATTTTTGTAGGCACATCAAATCTAGTTATGATATTATTTCAAAAAATCGATTACTAGCTTGGAGTAGCATTGTGAGTTGGGATTGCCTAAGCTCATTTGGTGAAGTAATTGGTTGCCACGATAATCCATTTATATTTATTGCTAGATTTCTCTTATATTTCACCTATGAAGTTAATTCTTCAATGTTGAAAAGGAGCATCTATAGTCACTAGTAAGAGAGGAAGAGCACCTAGAAATTTAAGGTTACTAACAAACCTTTCATAGGAATCACACTTGCTTACCCTCTCAACTACATCCTTGAATAGAGTAGGCCAAAAAACACCACCTCTAAGGACTTTTTGTGCAAATGTTTTGAATTTGAAATATCCCCCACATATGACATTCATCAATCACTTGGCTATATTATTGTTGGTTCAACCAATTGAGAAATAGTATTCTTGGGTCTCTCCAGATCAAACTATTTTGGATCATCACATGCTTTTGGGATTATAGTTTGAAGATTCTTTGCTAATGTTCATTCATTCCAACAAGGCACTTCAAATTCAACAAATAAAATATAATACCTTTATACCAATGATCATTTTCAAATGATTAACCAACATGTACATGGACAGCATCTATCACATCCTATTTTTGAGCCCTTTGGATTATGGTATATTTTGATTATAATTCCAAAACTTGTTTTATGGATAATATATTATGATAATTTTTCTGTATATATCAATTTGATATTGTTTTAAAGGATGTACATGTGAAGATGTTTATCTTAAATTTTAAAGAATAATTATATTATATTTTTTAAACACAATAACTAACTACTTTTTCCCAATAAAATCATCGAGTTGAAGCCGAAGCGACCTTCCTAGGAATCAAGACTGCATTTGAAAAAGGGTATAAAAAAGTGTGGGTGGAGGGGGACTCACTTAACATAATTAGATGTTTGAAAGGTAAAAGAAATCCTAGTTGTTCTACGGAGGACCTTATAAATGACTCTCTAGCCATGGTCAATTCTTTAGATGAAGTCCAAATAAGCCACATTTACAAAGAAGGTGATTCTCTAGTAGATTATTTTGCTAATTAAGGTGTAAACCTCATGAGTGTTAAATCATGGAATGGGTACAATTCAGCAGTCGAGAGTGCACTCTTTATTGAGATGTGATAATCAGGGTAGATCATAAGATCAAGTGTGACATGGGAGTAATAATTTCCCTTTTTGTCACATGATTTTTGGGCATTTTAGCACTTCTTCCCAATGCACTTCTTAAAATAGAAGATTTTTGAGATTCAGGAAGATTTTCTACTTTCAAAAAGGTTCTTGTAAGAAAGAAATGGGGGGTGATCAATTTTGGAATTATGTGTTGTCATTGATGTCAACATATCTTTGTTGTTTCATTGATGTTAATCTATGGAGATGCTTCGATTGGTTGCCTTATGTTTTCAATAGTAGTATCACTAATGCCAACCTCTAGTGTTGCTTTGATGAGAATATGTTTGTGGATATTCAACCTCTTGTATGGTTGAGAAGGTTTTGCAGATGCTAAGATGATTTTTTTCATGCTTGGTTTCCAAGTAATTTTGAGAAAATTTGAATAAAAGAGGAAACAGTGTGGTAAGGAGTTTTAAATGTGCTAGAGTAGTATTTAGTATTTTTCTCTGCATTTCTTCATAGTTGAAGATCTGCTAATGCAGTTTAGATATGTTGATTAGAGGCATTCAGAGGTGTTATATCCAGAGTTTCAGGTCTTAGATCATTCGGTAGAAGTTGTGTTCACTAGTGTGTGAACTGTGATGCAGTGTTGTCTTAAAGAAATGGTTTTACTCTGCATTTCTTTGTGTTGTGGTTTCTAGTTTTGCAGATCTAGAAGTATGCTTATATTGCTCATATCTATCTCTAATTTGAGTTGTTTGAAGTTTGGTGCTCAGTAGGTTTTATTCATGTGTTACAATGTTTGGATGGGTAATTGGTTATAAAAAAAGAGTATATTCTTCAAGTATATGATGTTGTGAAGGACTTGTTGGATTTCAGGGTGTTGATGGAATATTCCAGATTATGTTTGAGTGTTGTGTGGTTTGTAATTCATCTTTGGATTTGGTGAAGCATGTGCTTAAATTTTTAGTGGTATTAACATAGGTTCGACTGTGGGTGTTTACACTATTTGTATATATGCTTCGGTGTTTTTGGAAGCATGGTGTGGCATGTATATGTGGATTTAGGTCCAAGTTAAGCTATGATGTGGCCTGCCTTCATTCCTCTCCACAACAAGATTTTTTTGGTGCTGACCTAATTTGAATTTGCACATTTTAGGTGCATAGACAACCTTGTAGATTGTTTTCAAGGTTGATGATGGTATACGTATGTGTTGATTTGATGAAGGATTACAATGTGAGGTGTGTGTAGTGTGTGTTGAGATGTGAAGTACAAAAGTGTGAAATGCAGTGTGAGCTTTAATGCCTAAGGTTATTGGAAGTAGTGAGTAGAAGGTGTCTACTTTGTATAGAGAGAGTGAGAGTGTTTTGGTGGTGCAATGGTGGAACTTTTATGTTCTGAGATGGATTTATCATTGTAACAATCTTCTTTCTTCTTTCTAATCTTGTAGTGATCCCTTATTTCTTTTGGGTAGTGAGCCCTCCGATAGTGAGACTATTGTATTCAATGGTTCAATTACTTTATATTGTGAGCTATTCCTCATCGTGGTTTTTCCCTTCTTGGGTTTTCCATGTAAATCTATTGTCTCATGTGTTTGGATATGTTTGCATTACTATTTCTCATGTTTGTATTCTGCTAATGCATTATAAGGGTTTAATGGTTGTTAAGGGCTTAAGAGGCTATTTCAGATCTGAATGTTAATGAGGGTTTTGATATTTTAATGTACAACTAATTCACCCCCCTTAGTTTTCTTGTGTGATAAATGGAGGAATAGGTCAAAGGTCTAGAGGATTCTAGAAGATGGAGGGTTGATGCCTTATATGGAGAGGCTTCATGGTTTTGACCATGAAGCCTCTAATACTTTCGTCCATGGCTAGCATAATAGATATTTGATAGTGAATGACAACATCTTCCCCATTATAGAGGAGTTCATATCTCACATTACTAGTTTGAGCTTACAGGAGAGGAAGTTTTTTAAGGAAAGGAAGGGCAATGATGATACAATGGATAAATTTTCAAGGGCGATGAGAAAGATCGTATTGTGAAATTTTCCACTTGGGGCCATGACTATCTATCGATCGAGTTGATCTAGGCTAAAGTTTTAGAGGTAATTATGAGGTATTTGATGTTAGATGACTGCTTCACTACCATTATGGGGTTTCACTTCATGTTACTCAATCATTTTTGTCATAATTTGTTGTTTCTTTCCCACTATTTTTTCTTCTCTCTCTAAAGATGTTAATTTTTGCTCCTTTGAAGAATCCTCAAGCCTGTGTTCTTCATGAGGGGCTCATTCTCCTCATCATGGAATATGTAAAAGCTAGCTCCCTGACTAAGGCGATCAAGGGGAAATATTCTTCTTCTAAGGACCAACCGAGGGTTGTAGAGTATTCGTCCATGGAGTTTGGAATGAATGACAAAGATGATATAGAATGGAATGAGCATGAGGAGGCCAAGATTCAAGTAGTTGAGGTATCATCCTCCTCCCCTTTAGATTCATAGCCATAGAAAAGGAATGAATCCAATAAGAAGAAGACCTCCCCTAAGAACAAGGCTAAGAAGTTGAATATGCACCCCAAGGATAGGTGGTTTGGTGGGTTTGAGATGGGTAATGAGGAGGATTCCTAGTCCTCCCCTTTTAATATGTTGGATCTAGATGGTGCTGAAAGTGGTGGCATTCCAATAGTAAATGTGGAGGTTGTTTTAAGGTAGTATTTGACATCTCAACGGGTAGCTACTAAGGAAAAAGGTAAAGAGAAAATCCCTACTGCTCATAACAAAGGTAAATAGAGATCTTTTGCTGCTCCAACTAAGTCTGTGGTTGCAAAATCAGGTAATGTCACAATTTCTGGTAATGTTGATTCTATTGATTTTTCCTCCCTTATCGAGGAAAACCTGGAGAGATGAACCTATTAGATATGGCTCAAAATGGTGCTACTTGTAACTTCAAGTTGTGTAAATGGGTGTTGACTGAGTTTAATAAAGTTAACATTAAGATTAGATGTCTTAAGGAGAATCTTGTAAATCTTCCCAAGGGGTCAGCTTTTGATCTTCTTATTGAAAGAATTGTGGATTTGGAGATCTCATTCTCAAACTTGGAAAGAAAGGTGGTTGGGTATGACAAGGATTGTGAAAATTGTATGTAAGGATTAGAAAGCAAGGTGGCTAAGCTTAACAAGGATATTTAAATTTTTTTTGTAGATTAGCCACATGCCTATCAAGAACAACGAGGATTATTTGAGGGTCCTTTTGGAGAAGCTAAATTCCCTCAGGGAGGATCATATTATTGAGTATCATATGATGACACCTCCCACCAAAGACAAGGGTAAGAAACTAGGGAAAGAGGAGGATAAGGGTCCAAGTGCTAGAACAAGGTGCATCCTGAAGAAATCATCCGAGGAAGAAAAGAAAGAGTTGATTTCCATGGTTAATCAATAATATAACTTGGAAGTGGAGGTTGCTAAAACCTTAAAAAATCTGAAATAGGATCTTTTTGTTTTATTTGTTTGGTCTTTGGTTTAGCTGTTTCTTGGCTATTTTTTGGTTGTTTCTTGGCTATTGGTTTTAATTTTTATTCTTTATTCCCAACAAAATTTTGATGTAAAGGGTTTCAGGTCCCTCCAAAACCTGTTTTTCCCCTTTTAATCAAAACAAACTACATTTTTGGTTTAATGAGGTGGATGCAACATAAATTTTTCCCCCTTTCGGATGAGGAGGGAGAGTATCACTATCCAGAGAAGGAAGAAAAATTGAAAGAATGCCAAGACCATCATGAATCTAAGAGATATCACATAATACACTAAATATTGTTTGGTTTTGAATTCATGTGGATAATCGTTTTGAGTTGGTTAGTTATTATGATTTGGTTGTTCATGTCTTTTGAATTGCTATTTTAATTGCTCTTCTTTTTATAAAGTATATGCTAATTCGGTTTAATATTATCTTAAAAGGAAAACATGTTCTTTATTTGGAAAATTGGTATAATTCTTATTGAATTATAGCATGCAAGGAAATATCATTTTGTCGAATCAATATATTTATATAAGTATATAAATAAGAGAATATTTATATACATATATAAATATATATAGTTTAAATACTCTTTTATTTCAATTTGTGATAATCTTTACATAAATGTATGTATGTATGTGTGTGTGTGTGTATGTATAATATATAGACACTTAAATATATATATAATCGTAGGGTGATATTAATTGATAGTGCTTTGAATGCATAAAAATATCCTAGAGTTGTTAACTCCACATAGTGGAGAGAGTAAGTGGAGTATTGGCTTTAACTTCACATGAAATAAAGTAATTGACACCTTTATTATTTCCATAATGAAACATAGAGGTTTTGTATAGAATGTAGAGAATGAAGGAGAAAAATAAGGGTTTGGGAAGAAATAAGAGAGAAGAGAAGGAAGGAGAAATATATTTATTTTTGGTGGGCAAGAATGCTTAGGAGTGTAGCAAAGAGGGAATTGCAGTCCACTTTAGGAGAGGTAAGCGGAAGTGTTAAATGTTTTGGAAATGATCGATTTGTAGTTTATTAAGATGAATAAACTATCTTTTGTGGCCATAGATTATGTTTTGTACTCCTTATGAAAATTGATGATTTTGTGCTAACCTAGGCTGACTATGCATTGAAATGATTTATATTAAATTCCACACGTTGGTTTATTTTATCATTGTGTGTGAATTAAACTTTATTGGTCTAAATAAACCACTCTAAGGGTCGATTCTTATCTTCTTGCGTAATTTTGATTTCTTGTCTCAATTTTTTTTATATTATAAAACTTGAAAGGTTGGGGTTT
The DNA here is from genome assembly GCA_007115665.2 of Sequoiadendron giganteum. NCBI lineage: Eukaryota > Viridiplantae > Streptophyta > Pinopsida > Cupressales > Cupressaceae > Sequoiadendron > Sequoiadendron giganteum. Next base: position 400,801,651 of record CM021110.1, on the reverse strand, counting down.
TTTGAACTCATACCTATGCTAGCCGTTAGGAGATTGTTTTGGGTTACCTTTGTTGATTCTCTATCAAGAATTTAATTAAGACTATCCTGAATGTGTATCTTGTCCTTTGTTTATAATACCGAATAGGTATTTTTTCTTGCTCTATATATCATTGTATTCTCTTTAAGACTGTATAGGTTTATGAGTGTTGTCAAGTGGTATATTATAGTTTCGCCATTTTTGTTTAAAATTTTCTATGGAAAAGATACTCACCCTTGATAAGCCTGAGGATTTATAATGATTCCTTGTTCAACCAAACATGTCAATGGAGTCTTAAGCTTATCTCAAATCTATCATTTAGATAAAGGCTAGTATTTACTACACACTCCCATGAGTTTTCCAAATTGTTTGAGCCTTATGAACAAAGATTTTGGGGTGGAATGAAGAACCTGACATATGGGAAGTGTTTTGAGCAAGATAAATTAGTGTTTAATCCATACTTGCTTTGTATATTATGGTATTGTTGTGAAGATATATTTTTGCGGTCTTGACAGAGATATGTCTGCATTTATTATCTTAGCATCATTACATTAGCACAACAACAACTAAACTATGTTTACACTATTCACTAGGATTTAATTTCAATAATATTTATATTGCATTTTTTACATGCATTGATAGTAGCTATATGCTGTGAAAATCTCTATTTTTCTTATTGTGTCCATGAAATTTATGTCAATGTGAATGATTTAAACAATAAAAAACAAGCAACATAAAGCTCAAACAAACACTCAAATTAAGCATAAGTGTTAACAAAACATAATAAAAACATAAATGATTTCACCAAATTAGCCCTTGTTGCACCATGAAATGCTGGTTGTGCTCATGGATGGTTGGATGTGTGCTCATGAATTTTTCATCGTAATATTGCTCCAATGATAAAATGAGCGAGTGTGTGAGAGTGGTTAAATGTTGGATTATATAGATTTTGGGATTTTGGATGGAGGGTCAGGATTACAAGTTGATGATAAAAGGTGGAGGATGGTTGAGACATATCACCTCATGGGATGGTGCCAAGTGGCACCATGAAGTGTGATGTGAAGAATATGGTATCTTGGATGTACTTTGAAAAAATTCCATAAAAGAAAATATTGTCCTCACACTCTAAAGTGAAGGGAGTGAAAAGAATAAAGGAATTAAAAATTCCTTTTGGATACTTTTGGAAGAAAGATCCATGTGCCCAAGGACATGGGGTCTTTTCCAAAAGGGTAAAATTGATGAGAGGGAGGACAAGGTGGGTGAGGGAAGATTTAACCACACTTAATCAAGGATTAAGTGTGTGCACATTATTAGGGGTAGATTAGGTAAGTGGATAGGATTAAGATTAGAGGGCAAGTGAGAGAGTTGGAGGATGTGACATGAGGTGAGAGAAAATATGAATTAAATTATTAAATTTAATTCCTACTTGAGGGGAAAAGGGGATTTAAATAAACAAATCATTTATTTAATTTAAGGGATAAGGGATGAGAGTAAATAGTTAAAGGTAATTATTTACTTTAGCCTAGGATTTAGGGATAATAGAAGAATTTGAGTATGATGAAGGTTGAGATAATTAAATATTAATTAAATAATAGGGTATTATGTAATTAATATGTAGGATAGGAAATTGATCGAATTAGGGGTAATTTGACCAAATGTGATCAATTTTAGGTGTCTACACTTATCATATAGTTAAGTGATGACGACTGTGAAAATAATATATGTTCTTGATATCGAAGATATAATCTTTCTATAGAAATATTGTGTTTTGGTGGTTACATTAGTAATAAAATGTAGAGAGGAATTTGTACTACCTATTGGTGTTAACAATATTATACTTTGAGATTAGTACTTTGTTTAATTCCTCAATATTAATATATATTATCTATCTTTTACAAGAAAATGTATACATATGTATAGGTGCAATTATTATTATGATTCATTTTTTCATTTGTTATCATCTTGAAAGTGTGAGCATAGATTTATTTTAAGCATATATACACTCAAATTCTAACACACACATAAATGTATTTAAAAAGTATATATATAATATAATATAATAAATAGCTATGTGTGAGTATGCGAGTGTTTATGTATGTGTAGTAACCTTGAAAATAAAAGGATTATAATTTAAAGTCTAGCATTAAAATCCTTACTAAATTGAATGAAATTTATTCCTTAAAGTGAATAAGTATTTTGATAATCTACTCCATTTGAATTTGGATGTGAAATTGAGTTGTTGATAACTAGTTTGAGAAAGAGGTGTGTGGAAATACAACATACATTATATTTATAAAATGTGTTTTTCTAATAAAATATTTGGCTAAAATAATGCAAAATCACTAGTTGCATTATTAGTTCATTGTGTCTATTTAATACAAATTAGTCAGATAAGTCATACCCAGCTAGAGGGTATCTAGAGATGTATGGAAGATTGCTTATATTTAGAACACAACAATAGGTCTTAAATGATATGGTGATATTGGAGATTCACTTGATTTGATACCCTCTTGAAGGGTAGGGACACTTCTTAATGGAAGGTGTGTGGGGATTTTTGATCTGTGATTGGAGGAAAAGTGCTTAGGTGATGCTCTCTCTTACAATTGAGATGTCAAAGACTTGGTTTATTAGAGATATCATATTTAAACATTTTTAATACATTGTACTTCATGTTTATGCTATGATGTTTGTGACATGTTATTTGGAATCATAATTGAAATGTTTAATACTCAGAAAAATCATTGTATTATTTTCATGTAAAGGAATATTGTTTATGTTTTACTCTTGCAACTGATTCTTTAGTAAATCTTGTTTGATGAAATTGACTAGTGAAGAATATGATAATTTTTTGAAATATTTTTGGTATAATATCAATGTTCAAATTATACCTTCTACCTTTTTACAAAAATAAATGAAATAACTTTGTATTGGCTGTTAAAAAAGAATAGAGTTTTTCAATTAATGATCCAATAGGTTTGTTACAACATCATTTTCATTTATCTTTCTAGCCTCTAGGTTTGCATTTCCCATCAATTTTTCCATTCCTTGACCTCTTAGCAACTTGTCATTTGTACCTTAGTGTCACAATTTTTAATTTTGTTTATCCATGTGCACATTTTCCTTGAAGACTCTTGGTAAATAAGAATATCTTTCATGGTTATGTGTGGACCATATGCAATATATTTTTCACCAATCAGGTATGACATGTAGTTATTCATGGATTTGACCAAGGTATACATGTGCTTATCCATAATTGGATTCTTCAACTTTGATACTTAAAAGAATTTACTAAAAAAATTGATTGATTGTTAATATATGTCCCTGTTCTTTTGAAATAATGCAATAACTACAATATGGAATGAATCAAAAGAGAACAACTAAAATAACTTGGAGTAATCATAACTGATCATAACTAACACTTCCTTGATATCTTGTTTAATTTTAATGGAGACTTTTATTGGTTCTTCCTTCCACATGATTGTTTGTCCTTTCTTTAACATGATGGAGATAAGCTTGGTCTTTTTTGAAAACATTGGCACAAATTTCCTTAAAAAAATGACCTACTTGAAAAGGATTACATGTCATTCAGTATTTTGTGCTTGAGAATGAAATAAATTTCCTTGACCCTTTTTAGATCAATTGTGATTCCATCATTTGACACAATGTGCCCTAGCAATTTATACTCTTTTGCACCGAATATACACTTCTTTGGATTCAAGGAGTTCCTATATTCAAGTCACCTTTAAAATATCTACTCCAAATGCTTGAAATAATCTCTTCTATCTTTGGAATAATATTTAAGGTCATCTTGAAAACAACTATTATCTCATCTATTATACCTACAAAATAAATTTCCATGGATTTTTAAAATGTTGAACCTACATTCTTGAGCCCAAATGATATTCTCAAATATAGATAGTGTTAGAGTTAATCAAGGCCTCAAGCCTCTAGGATCGCTTGTAAAACCAAAAAAACATTCTACAAGAGAGAAAATTAAGAGCATAAATTTTCAATAATGGATGCAAGATAATATAGCCAATATACAATACTCAAGATTACAGTAATACTGGATTGGAATTCAATCAAATTAATTTACAAATGAAAACCTCTTGGTTATATAGCCAAGGTGAGAAATAGGATTACCCAAGATCATGACAAGTGTCTTAATCCCATGGCATGATACAACTAACTTTGATGTAAAAGTAAAAAAGATAATATCTAGACATGAAAACTAAGTCTTTTAGAAGGAGTATTGGAAACCAAGTAAACTTAACATGTGAATAAGTCCCTTAGTAGGAATTAGCTAGGTACAAGAATCTTATTCACACCAACACCCCCCTTAAGTGAAACTTAGGGAGTAGATTATTATGAAAATGATGAAAATATGGGTCCAAACTATGAGGCCATATTACGTACCCATGTACAAATGCAATATCTCACAAATAGAGAACAAGAGAAAACCTAGTGGGACAAAAATCCCCAAAAAAGAGATGAAAAAAATGCTCTCAATGATGAATGGGGAGGAAAAAAACCCTTGTGCGGAAAAAGATTCCCCCACAAGAGAGAAGAAGAAGAGAGACCATGTAGACCCCCTTAATGATGAGTCTCCTACAATGGTAGAAGCTCGACATTGAATGTTGAAGATGATCCAAGCTTGTCGAACAACATTCCTCCCCTTAGGAAGAAATAAAACCAAAATAGTATGCATGATGTCTTCCCATTCTTGAAAGGAAGGTGTGAAAAGAATAATATTGTGTGATGTCTCTGAAGGATGCTCGAGTGTCTCCATGTCAATGGTGAAAGTTGAAACACTCCAAACAGGTATTCTAGGCCACACAATTGAAGATGTAAATCCAAAATCTCCTAGAGACAGATGTAAAACACACTCCAAAGATAAAGATGCCTCCTCTAAAGATAAAGAAGCCTCCTCCATTTTTTGTCCAAAAGTATCCACATTCATGTCAATATGTGAAGATTGATCATGTAGAGAATGAACAAGAGGGTTAGAGTTTTCCCTTGCATCAACTAAAGAAGTATCATCTCCATCAAAGATATGTATGCAATCAATGGTGTCTCCCAAATCTAAAATGTGAAACTCAACAAACAAACAAACAAGCAAACAGGGTATGTCAAATAATCATCCCATGGAGCCATATCTAGAAGATGATGTAAATATTGCTACACTAAATCACAAGAAGCCAAAACTATGACACCACGGGCATCATCAAATGTAACAAAAGATAGAGGAGATAAAATGAAGGGCTAAAAAATGGGATTTGATGTGAGAAAACCCAAGTTCAAGTAGCCAAAAGTATCCTCAAAATCATGGTCCACACTAGAATTATGATCAATAGTTGAAGGAACAAAGTCATCATGAGAAGAAAAATCTACAAAGGTGTACAACTGAGATCCATGATCAACCATACTAGTAGCAAGTGTAGATTAGGAAATCATGTTTGGAAGCTTAAATCACATGCAACAACCACTGACTATTAGAAATAAGCTTTAAAACCCCAATACAACAATAGAGAACAAATTGACATAAATAAAATTGAATGTAAATAAATAAAAAATTATACCTTTAATGTCATTATTTCTTGACCTCTATTGCTCTTCTCCTTTTTGCTTGGTAATATTTGAAGTGTTGATCTCAACTTTTTGTGTGCAAAAATTAATAGGTTCGTGACAATATTTTTAGTGAAAGTTTAAAGACTATGGTTATAGACTAAAGAGATTGAAGATTGAATTTGTATAAGAGGTTGGCAAGATGAACGGATGAGATCAAATAGAAAATTACTGATTAAGATCAAATGACATAACTTTCATGATAAATTTTCTCTTTTTCCAAGTATAAATTAGCGGAAAATGATTGGAGAAAATTATGGAGATGGAAGAGTTAGTGAGAGAAATTCTCAAAAAAGAAAATAAATAAAATATATTTACTTTCAAATACATATGCATAATTAATTAAATTGAACAATTTAATTAGTTATAGGGTAACTTTAGGGTTGAAATGATCAAACAAATAAAATATTTATTTAATCAGAAATGAAATTAGGTAACAGATTAAATAATTAAAAAATAATTACTTAATTGGAAAAATGATGAGAGGAGAATTAATCATAATTAAATAATTAAAATTATTCAATTATTAAGATGAGAAGAAGAATATTATTAGATTTAGAAGAAAAATAAGTTTATGTAGAATTAGGGTCAAACAGAATTAGGGCTAGACAAATTTAGGGTTAGATGAAAAATTAGTCAGAAAATGGTACTACAAACTTGGGATAATTTTGAGTGTCTTTATTTTGTCCCTCTTTAAGATAATGTTCGAACATTGTTTCAAAGAAAAAATTACAATTTTTTTAAATCTAGCCCTACCCCAGCATGCCCCGGTGGAAGCAGGATTATGATGCCCCCTTAGGAAATTTGGTAAAAATTCAAAAATTGAACCAAATTTACCAACAATATTTTTGAAGGTAATTGGATGCATTGATAATGAAAAATTAAGTTTATAGGGCAATTAGGCCAACAATATTAGAAAAAGGAGGACAAGCCCAGTGTAAGCAGTGCAAAATAGGGATCCATTAGGGCACCATAGCACTATATATAGGCCATTTGGGGGAGATTGTATGCATTTAGGATGGTCCAGCTAAAGATCTTGCCTCCCATGCTTGTCCTACCCAGCCTACACCCCCAGTTCAGGATGGCCAGAGATAGAATACCCGGTAACGAGGAGCTCCATCCTATCACCCCCAGGGAGTTAAGGAAGGGAGTTGAGTGAGGCCAATTACCCACCGGCTGAACCCCCGGAGATAGGAAGCTAGTTTCTTTAGCTCGATTCTAACAAGGGATGTAGTTAAGGACAGGTAACAAAGGATGGTCAGATGGGCCCTAGGAGAACGACATCCTGTAGTGGTGGGTGGGAGAAGATAGCCTCAAACTAAGCTAGACGAGCTTTGCCTTCCTTCCAGTTAGGAGGTGGTGCATGCTGTCCATCGGTCTCCATCGGTCTCCATCGGTTAGGGGCCCCAGGCAATAGAGTTCAACTATCTTCCCACTGTAGAGCATGCTTTCTGGAATACTCGTTAACTCCTCCCCATGGGGGACTATCAGCCTTCTGGAGATGGGCTAGCGAACTGCCTTCCTTTCAACCATCCATAACCGGTTCTATTCACCTTCCTTCCTGCCCCACCGACCTGCGTGAACTTCGCGACCACCAAGGGCCCCGCCTATCTCCCACGAATAGAATCTACAATTCTAATGGGGGGTGGGGGGGGGGCCGGTACCAACCCCACCGTCCCATTCGCCCTTGGTGGCCGACCCCACCATCCAAAAGGCGGACCCCACCGACCATACCCGCCTCTAGGTCGGTGGGGTCCGCCGTTACGGGTGGTGGGGTTGGTGTAGTTGCCAACGCCGACTAAACGTGTAGTTGCCGTGGTTGCCAACTCTAGTCGGGGGAACTAGAATTCCCTCCCACAACTATAGTTCAATAGGGCTACCCTTTCTACAGGGCCCTACTATAACTAGACTAGACTAAACGGCAACGCCAACTATAGTCATAGAGCGCCCTTCGGCTATATAGTGATCTCCCAGATTCTATACGTAACATGCCCAACAACAAATAATCTACCTCACCTAAGGCCCCTTAGAGCCTCCCCAATTCTAGGCCGGAGGGGTGAGGTAGATTCTAGAAGGCGGGGGAAGAGGAAGGCTAGGGCCAACCTCCATTCTAATTAAGATTAGTGGAATCACCAGCCTCCTGAATAGTAGGGGGCTGGTAGTCGGTAGATTCTAGTTAGTTGCTTGCCGAAGGAAGCCGACCATATTGGCCTTAGGTCCCGAAGGGCCGGGTGGGTATAGGCAATAGGGTGAGAAAGCGAATAGAATCTACCCCATTAGAATAGTAGGGGATAGGGGGGGTTGAATTCATTAGCCTGCTAGCATAAGTGGGGTTTGTGGTGGGCGAAGCCCTAGTGGGGTCCGCTTTTAGTACCCACCGACCAAGGCATCCGCCACCACCCAAGCTCCTAAGGGGAGGGTGGGAGTTCACCGAGTGGGAGGGAGTTATAGGTGAGGTAGATGGATCCATTAGGGCACTATATATAGGCCATTTGGGGGAGATTTTATGCATTTATTTTAAAAACTTGAGAGGAGTGGAGTGAGAGGTAACGAAGCAACAACAAAGATATGGTGGGTATTTCAGAGAGAAATCATCGAACAACACAAGTGCAGTCTTATGGATGACCAGTAAGGGTGGGAGACACGGTATGTACCCTATCTTGACTTTGAAATTTTATTTTTTTGGCTAGGTTTAGGGATCAAAAAGTGACCAACAATTATGATGTAGAATTTTGTACCATAATTATCATTGTGAGTGACACAATCGCCAAATTGTGCGATGCACTTGCATTTGTGTGACACAATTTTTATGTATAACTATAAATGTTTTGTGCACCACAATAGATTTGCATGATGCATTTTATGTAAAAAATCATATTTTTTGTATATAGATACATAAGTGTTCCGAGTGCCACAATTGAAATGCACATCACATTTGAAACGATGTAAATGAATGACAACGTGACACAATTACCAAAACAATGCATTTGCAAGATTGAGTGATGCAATTGACTGTGAATATATAATAGGAATCTTGTATTGGAATTTTTTTATTGTAACTTGTTGTATAGTTCATGATAGAGGTTTTAATTAATTGAGTGCATTGATTTGAATGTAGGAGAGGTAATTCCCCCTATATACGCATGAGTCAACCGGCTTGGATGGCTTTGCGACACCACTTGTACATGGGTGAGAGGACCATATTGCATGCAATGGGTTCAAATTATATCACTTTCATGCCTAAGATTAGGGATAATCAGAGCCTGATCACAACATTAGTAGAGAGATGGTATTCACAAAATAGCTTGTTCCATCTACCGAGATGGTAGTTTATGATCCTAAATATGAGCTAGTAGTGATGGTTAGATGCTTTGAGACAGAGGACTTGGGGATTGAGGATTATGAGATCCAGTGGGATATCTTGGTAGAATAATACAAGAAACTGATTGTGGTAATTTGTAGTGTGATAGTTGGAGTCCTAGTTCATGATCAATGAGGGCACAAGTTCCCTATTGGATAGGGATGATTGCTAGAGGGGATGATGGTTGAGGAGATAGTATATGTGTGGGGAACATGTATGCTAGTGATGCTTTATTTTTAGTTTCATGATGTTGCATATAGAGGTTCATGCTCTATCGGGTGCAGAGTTACATTACTTCATGTTTGGGCATGGGAGAACATTGCAGTGTGCCGACCTATGAACAAAAATGATATAGCCGTTGGATTACCATATGTGTATATGTATGGTGGTTAGTCACATAGAGCCATGGGGGTGAGCTTAGATACTGGTGACATGAATTGGATATGGTAGTTGGTTTTACATAGACCATATAGGCATTACCCACCATGGGACGATGATGTAGATAATTTACCATATTGTAGATAGACACAATATCTTATTGGGAGCACAGTCCAATCACAACATATTATTGAGAGTGTATGACCTAATTTAGGTTGACTCTAACATGCCTTACTAGTCTTTTGCATTATTTCTTTTTCTATTGTGTGATCGCATGTGTGCAATTTGATCCCCCTGTGTTGTTCAGTTTGATGTTCTCTCTCTTTGTGGATTTCCTCTATTTGTACCTTCATTCTTCTTTATGTTGTACATATTTTTTTATTTTCCTTTTATTTTTCTTGTGTTTTCCTTTTGGGGATGACGCAAGGCGTCACGACATCCATATCTCTTCCATGTTGACTCAAAATCTTTTCCTTTTAGCTTCTCTTTTTCTTGTGTTTTCCTTTTGGGGATGACGCAAGGCATTGAGACATTCATGTCTCTTCCATGTTGAATCAAAAGGTTTTTCTTTTTTCTCTCTCTCATTTTGTCATTCTTCTAGTTCTATGTGTATTTGGGGAATGATGCCAGTTTTGAACTCTCTATAAAAATTGTAGAAAAAACATACTGACCCCAAATCCATAGATCCTTTGTGTGTTTGGAGTTTCATTTTTGGGGGCAACCCCTCTCTTTTTGTTTTCTTTTGCATGTAATAGATTTATTTGGAAACATATGACTTGGCATAGGGCTTTCCAAGTTAGCTCTCATGTTTTCGTTATTAATAGCATTTATCATTTGCTACTTTAAAGTAATTTCTCATAGTATAGTGTTTAGAAATTTCTTTAAAGTGGAGGTATACATTGGCATTATTCTTTTGCATTTTTATTTTTCATGGTTCATGGTGCAGTCTTCTTATTTCATGCGATGCATTTTTCTCTTTGTGGATGACATTGGGTATGATTTCCTTCAAGAGTGTGATCTCTCTTAGCATATTACATTCATCTTAGTGGCTTGATGCAACACACTGAATTCCTTGAGTTTTGAATATTTTATTCTTTGAATGGTACTTCCTTGGAGACATTAGGCACAATGTTCCCTAAGCTAAAGACCTCACATGAACTAAGAAATACTCCTTTCAATGTTCTTTACATTTTTCATTTGCATTTTCAATTATATGGTCACCTTCCATAACACAAATTGCATGCCTATAGATCCATCTTGTTTGTTCATGAGCTCCAAGCATACAAAAAATTTCTTGTCTCATGAAGCTCAAAAATCATTTTTTGCATGGTGCCTTATTAAATTTATCAGGAGGCATAACTTTGGTATGGTTTGACGGGAAGCAAAAATGTGTGTGTGAGTACATTCCAGTCATGTGTGTATGTGTCTCACCTTCTTGGAGGTCTCACCCAGTGGACAACCTAGATTTTTGTTGCCTCAGAGTGAGCATGCATTTTTGGAAAAAAAAACTAGATCGGATCCACATCGTGATGGAAAAAATGGTTGAAGCTTGATCCACCCCTTTATTTTTATTTTATTTCATTTTATTTATGTCTTTGTAGTGAATACTTGTGCCTTGTTGTTTATCTTCATATCATTTTCATGTGTGTTCTTTTGTGCATATGTTTGTTGGCCATGGGATCTTGATCCTATGGGCTTAATCACCCCTCTTGATCATTGCCATCCTATCTTACTGACATTGGCGCACTAGGACCCCTCTTGATGTGTGTTTGTCTACTTTAGTTTGATTTTGAAGCAAGTTCATCGTCTCACTAAAGTGAGGGCTAAATGTGGCGACGTAAAAGTATCCCTTTTCCTTGCTTGTTTGGGCCCTTGTGGCTAACTAGGCTTAATGGTGCCTTGATTTAGTGTTGTAATGTGTTTGACACATTCACATTAGGTCTTGGGCCCTTGTGAACTAATGAACATAACTGGTACCTTGTTGAAGTGTTGTGAAGTTTTGTAACACACTTTCACACTTTTCTAAGGTTTTATTAATTAACCAAACCTAATAAATCTCTTTTTTAGAATATTAATAGGCCTCATTTACATTATTGTAAAGTTTTGTTACATACTTTCACACTTTTCTAGGGTTGACATTAATAATTAGGATTTTTTATGCTTTAATTGGCCTTATTTTGCATCCACAAGCCTCATTTAATGCATCTTTTCAAGGATAATCCTGACACAAATCAATATCCAATCATAATTTAGGTGTTTTCAGGTTGTGTGGCCCAAATTTAGTGATTTGCGACTCATTCTCCACCCTAGGCGAATGAGTCCCACCTAGTTTTTTGGGTCCTGAACTTGGTTTCACACCTTTCTAAGCATTTTTGAAAATGGTCCCATAAATTATGCCTAATGGGACTCATTCACCTCCTTCAGTGAATGAGTCCCATGTGGCCCAAAATTAAAATTAATTTGAATTCTTGGTGGGATTTTATCCTTCTAGATCTTATGTCAACTTGTAGTGTTGTAATTTCAAGAATTCTTGCATAATTACGTATAAATACAAGGTTATTTCAATCATTTTCCCCCCAAGCATTCATGTATTCATCCTTATAGAAACTTTGAGTTCACAAGAGTATTCAAGTGCTTACAAGAGAATTCAAGAGCATTCAAGGGTAGATTATCAAGCATTCTAGAGCATTATTCAAGCAACAAGCATCATGTCAAATATTTCTTGCATCATGTTTAATTTTAAGCTAAAAAACATGATGTATGGTTTTATGATTGAAGCTAGCATTTCATTCAAGATCTATCCTATTCAAGTAGGAGTCAAGATCTACTTCAATTGGAGCCATGTCATACATGTTTTTAGCCTCTTATTGTTAGGGTTTGGTGAGTTGCAATATCATATCTTTTTCATTCATCATTATCCATTCCTATTTCATTGCATTTCAAGGTTTGATTACCAAAAAGGGGTTTGACCAAGGAAAACCCCTATCCATTAACAAAACAAAAAAATTCCCTCTTTAGTGTGTAATTTGCAGGTTTAGATTGAAGATACATTGAAGAGTAAGTTTGGAGAAAGTTTTCAAAGTGCCTAAAGTTGTCAAAGTTTTCACCTTGCATTGGAGATACTTGGAGAACTTCTATAGGTTGAAAATCGGGGTTTCGGATTTGGAAATCAATTGGTAAGCATAAAGCAGACCTTGAAAACTAGATTCAAACATTGAAGTTTTAGAAAACTCTAATTGGAATGATTTGCCACTTTTGGTGAATGAGTCCCAGTCTAGGCCAAAATTTAGATTTTTAGAGATTTGGATACCCATTTGCCAGATTCCTATTGTTGCACAAAAACCCAGATTTGGGACTAATTCACCCAACTTGGTGTATGAGTCCTAATCAACATTGAATTTAGAATTTATAGAATTTTAGGGCCTCATTTAGCCTTCTTGAGACTCCTAGGTGCATACATTTCATCTTACAACTTGTTTTTTTTTGTTTTATATGCATTTATAGGTCATTTAGTGAAAGATTACATGAATTAGAGTTAAGAATTTTTGTTGTCATTGCATTTGTCTTTCCAAGTTTTAACTTGGTGGTGAACCCCTGATTAGTTTTCATTCACACCCAAGTACAACCCTATTGCAAGATCTCTTTCTCCTTTGCATTGAGATCTCTAGGGTCATCCTTCAATGAAATAATTGGAAAGTGGGTGTGCTCTATGTCCTAAGCCATATGAAAGCATCAAACACCACCATTTTTTTGTTGTTTCATTACCATCTTCGTAAACATATCCGTTGGATTTTCATATGTATGAATCTTTTCTAGCCTTACCTATCCATCCTCCAACATCAATCGAATGAAATGATATCTCAGCTATATGTGTTTGGTTTTAGAGTGCAAGGCATAATTTTTTACAAGATGTATAACATGTTGGTTGTTTGCAAACAAATAAATTTCATCTTGTTTTTTTCCCAACTCTTCAATGAAAATTTGCAGCCATATCATCTCCTTTTCCACCTCTGTTGCAACAACATACTCTGCCTTCGTGGTGGATAAAGCAACCACTTTTTGCAACCGAGAAATCCAACTTACTGTTGTCCCACCAACTTTAAATACATAACCTATGGTACTCCGCCTAGTATCAATATCCCCTGCCAAATCTCAGTCAACATAGACTTTTAAATTAGTATTAGATCCCCCAAATCATAAACATTTATTGGATGTACCTCCCAAATACCTGAGAATCCATTTTACTGCATTCTAATGCTCAACTCCAAAATTACTCATATACCTACTAACAACTCCTACGACATGTGCAATATCTGGTCTTGTGCATACCGTGGAATAAATTAAACTGCCTACATCTGAAGCATATGGTACCTTGGAAATTTTTTCTTTTTCCTCTTGTGTCTTTGGAAACATATCTTTAGTGAATTTGAAATGACTAGGAAAAGGTGTGCTGACAACTTTTGCATTCACCATGTGAAATCTCTACAACACCTTTTCAACATAATTAGCCTGAGATAAAAAAAAATTCTATTTTTTCAATCTCTAGTAATCTTCATACCAAGGATTTGTTTTGCTACCCCCAAATCCTTCATAACAAACAAATTTTCTAATTGTTGTTTTAACTCCCTTATGTGATCCATGTTAGACCCCTCTACAAGCATATCATCAACATATAAACATAAAATAATGTAGCTATCATCATCTAACCTCTTAACATAAACACAATGGTCTAAATTACACTAGTTGTAGCCATGCTCAGCCATAAAATTATCAAGTTTAATATACCATTTATGAGGTGCTTGCTTCAAGCCATATAAAATTTTCTTCAATCTACACACCAATTTCACCTTACCTTTGACCTCAAATCCTTGTGGTTGTACCATATATATTTCCTCCACCAAATCACCATGGAGAAAGACAGTTTTAACATCAAGCTCTTCTAAATGCAAATCTTCAACAACCACAATACTTAAAACAATACGAATACATGTCATTTTAACAATTGGAGAAAATATTTCATCAAAATCAATGCCTTTTTTCTATGCAAATCCTTTTACAACAAGATCGCCTTTAAATATTTTCTTACCTCCATCTTCCTCTTTCAGCCTATAAACCCATTTGTTTGTAAAATCCTTTTTACCTGTAGGAAGCTTGCATAATTCCCAAGTTTGATTTTTCAGCAAGGATTTTATTTCTTCTTCCATTTCATGTTGCCACTGAACTTGCATAGCTTCATCATAACATGCCGGTTCACCAACATCAGTCAATAAAATACAATATAAAGAGGGAGAAAATATTTTCAGAGGTCTACTTATCCTTGAAGATCATCTAACATTCACTGGATTCTTTGGTATTTGTTTTCAATGTTGTTGCGAAGCATGAGGAATCACTGGAACATCGCTATGTGGAGTATCATCTAGCACTACATAATAATTTTCTTTCTTCTCATGTTTCTGCAACTGATCTTTGTACAACACTTTCTCATTGAATATGACATCCCTGCTTCTCATAAAAAATTTATTTTCAAAATCCCAAAGCCTATGACCAAATTCATCAATGCCATATCTAACAAATACACGTTTCTTTTGATTTTGTATCAAGATTGGTTCTATTTTTATAATCTACATGTGTAAATGTTTCACAACCGAGGGTTGTGAGAAAATAATAACTCACCTTCTTACGTGTCCAAGCTTCCTCTGAAATACCACAACCCAAAGAATTAGAAGGACCTCTATTAATTAAATAAACAACAATGTTTACAACCTCTACCCACATGTTTAAAGACTGTCCAACATGAAATCTCATAGTCCGTGCATGCTCCATTATTGTTCTATTCATGCAATCAACCACTCCATTTTCCTATGGAGTCCTTAGAAAAAAAAAATTTCTACGAATACCATTGGAGGAATAATAATCTTCAAATTATTTACACCCAATTCATACCAAAATTTCCTTCACACAAAATAACATAAGCAATATAGGTCAGCACACGGACCTATAACAACTCCCTTTTCCATTCACAACACATATTTAATCTTCATCTCTTTACATACCTCAAGTCGTCCAAGCATAGAACCAAAAGGTAAAATACTCCAACTGATCATCACCATAGGATATGTGGACCACAAAATGCCATGTCAACTAAAAAATATAATGTATTGACGCCTATTAAAATTCTCCCAAAACTACAATGTTTAAATAAAATTCACAGAGGAATGTGGACTAGTTAGGTAATAAGTTCCAGTACACTAGTTTAACAAACTTACTCTTGTCTCCAGTCATATGATTAGAGAAGCGATTTTCAATGATCCAATAGTTCTTGTCCTATCTAGCATGAATAGCAAATACCAAATTACCTTCATTCTTATCCTTTCTCTCCAAAGAGCATTCCTTCACACATATTTCAAAGTTAGCAGAAACAGATTCATCTTTTAAAGCCACGAACAAGCATTCATCATCATCATCTCTATAATCAGATTCACCATCATTAAATACTTGCATCTTGTCTAACATAATAGCTTTTCTTAACCATCTTACCTTTGTTCTCTTTGTTTTTGTCATTCACAACTTTGTTTGGACATCTTGAAGCATAGTGACCTATCTTTCCACAATTGAAAATTTTGAAAGGAAACCTACCTATATACTTACTAGTACCCCTTATCATTATTCTCACAAAGTTAGCCTCCACATCATCAAGATCTTCCCAATCTAGTTCTTTAGTCTTCTTTGTTTTTGCAGACTTAAAAGTAGTCTCAACTTTTGCACCATTACTTATACCAAATTCTCTCATTTAAAATACAATTAAAGAGCCATACAATTGATCTCTGGAATACTGATCTAGATTTTGAGATTCGTCAATAGAAGACTTTATGATTGTAAGCTTTAAGAAGGGTTCTAAGAATTTTCTTTACCACTTTTGGTTCTTTGACTTTTCCTCCAAGACCTCTGATGGAGCTGATCAATTCATCTACCCTCTGCATATAGCTTGTAATTTTTTCATCTTCAGACATCCATAGGTTCTCAAATGTGGTCTTTAAATTATACATCTTATCTTTTTTGACCATATCATCTCCTTCATAAATACTTTCCAAATTTTCCCAAATTGCTTTACTAGTTTTCAGATCCATAACTTTCACTAATTCAGAATTTGTAAGACTACTCAAGAGAGCATACTTTTCTTTACTATTTCTTTCATAGGCCTTGAGTTTAGATTCAGTGCCCAAAATATTTGTAGGCATAGTGTATCCATCCTTCATTGATTTCTAGACATCATATCCCACATTCTCCAGAAAGCCTTTCATTGTTGTTTTCTATAATACATAGCTTGTTCTATCAAATATAAAGATATCCTTCGTGTGTGCCATCCTAGACCTACCTTAAGCAGTTAAGACTTCTTCAAAGGAACCTTGCTCTAATAATAATTGTTGAATGCATAAGACAACTTCAAACTTCAAAAAATTTAGATCCACATTCATTTATTAAACCCTTGACTCTGTTATGATGAATTAGCATGAAAAGAAAATTACAAAAACTAAAATAACTTACCACCATACACAAGAGAAAACTAGATTTATGTGGAAAACCCAAGGGAAAAACCACGGTGAGGATTAGCTCATGATATAAGTAATATCAACACTAAATACAATAGGGCTCACTGCCCAAAGAAGAAAGGATCATTGCCAAAAGGCTCATTACCAGAATAGAAAAGAAGATAGAGAAGGAATGTTACATAGAGAAAATCATCTCAATGCAGAAAATAATCCACCACAATGACTTCAACACCTTCATAATCTGATTGAAGAATTGTAGCCACCTTCTTCTCACTGCATCCAGTAAACTAACACATGAAAGCTTGTACTGCATTACTCAATTTCGTACTCTAACACACTACACTTTGCATCATTCACATCTCTCAACAAATCAACTCATAAATATACTATCTTCAACCTTGAAACCTTCTTCAAGGTCAACTATGCACCTCAAATGTGCAAATTCAAATTAGGTCAGCACCAAAACATTCCCATAGTGGAAAGGAATGAAGGTGGAACACACAATACCTTAGCTAGGACCCAAATCCATCTTCACATGCCATGCAACACTTCCAAAAACAACTAAAGAGCTTTGCATATAGTGTAAACACCAAGTTGGTCGTTACCCATGCAAACAACATTAAAATTTTGAGTACACACTTCCTCAAATCCAAGGATGAATTTTGAACCAAACACCATGCTTAAACATGATCTAGAATTTTTGATGAACACCCCGAAATCCAAAAAAATCCCTTTGCAACAACTTCCACCTGAAGAATGTACACACCCAATACATCTAGACTACTCTGTCATACACTGTAACTCAAAAAACCATATTTTGAAGCAAAAAACCTCAAACCCTCTTGAATAAGGAAAACTATCAACACCATCAAATCACTTTTAGAAGCAAAAGACCTAAAACACAACTATGGAGAAACATGGAGCAATTTTTTTTTCCCAAACACCTCTGCAATACACAGTCACACACTGGTGAACACAACTTATTTTGTACAATGATCCAGCACACCAACTCTTGAATATAACACCTTTGAACACCTATCACCAACATATCTGAACTGCATAGTCAAATATACAACCTAGAAGAAATGAAGAGCAAAACCAAAACATAACTTTGTCACCCAGAACACCACTGCAACACATTGTTTCCTTTTTTTTATCATTTTTTTCTCAAAAGCACTTGGAAACCAAGCACTAGAGACACACCCTCATCATCCTCAACACTTCCACAACCATAGAAATAAGCTTATCAAAGAAACACTAGAGGTTGACACCAGTAGCTTTACTAATGACAACATAATGCAACTAATCAAAGCATCAATTGCTCACACTCTTGCAAAAATCTCATTCAGCTATAGATATTAATGACAACAATGGATTGTTGACATCAATCACAACACCAATTTCTCATACTTTCATATTACCTTGTTTGAGCCACCAATAATAAATAGAAGAGGCAATAAGTACCATTCAAACTATGTCAGTCGAGGAATCCCTAAGAAGATTAGTGGTGCTCAGTCTCAAGATCCCAGGGAAAACCAATCCTACAACAAATCAATTACAATGTTGATCCCCCTATTTGATAGGCTTCGTGGCAAAGCTAGAAGCCCCGAGTTAGTAATTTCAAACAAAATAGTCATTCTTCTATGGGAGTGGTGCCAAGAGAAGATGTTAATCAAACGAGACCACTTGTGATTCCTTTGCAATGATGTCAACCAATCTCGGTCATTCATTAGGATCCAACCCACATTTATCTATTGAAATGAACAAGACAGTTGAGAGGGGTTGAATCAGTCGTAGCAAATTAAACCTTCAAAACCCTCAACAATAAACAGATCCACAAGCATTCATTAAACCCTTATCATGTTAGATTGATTAAGGATGAAATGTAGATAATAGAAACTAAAATCACAACACCATACACATGAGAACACCAAATTTATGTGGAAAACCCAATGAGGGAAAAAACACAATGAGGATTAGCTCACAATATAAGTAATAACAAAACTAGTACAAAGGGGCTCACTACCATAATAGGACACATTGTCCAAAAAGGCTCATAGTCAAGGCTCACTACCACATAAAGAATACAAGAAGATAGAAGAAGAATGTTACACAAAGAAAACACTTTTCAATGCAATAAGGATTCCACCACAATCACTTGCACACTTTTGTAGTCTCACAAGAAATATTTCATATGCCTTTAGCTCATTGCCTTCAAGAACCCTAACATGAAATTCACACTGCTCTGCTCAATTTCATGTCACACACATCACTTGCAAAAATCTTGCATCTATCTTGCTTCTTAATCTTTCACTCACTTCTCTTACATCAACACCATACATATTTATATCAAGCTCTATCTCAAAAACATTCTCCAAAGTCAACCACTAGCTATTATATATTCAAATTCAAAATAGGTCGACACCTAAAAATTCTCGTGGTGGATAGGAACGAAAGGTGACCTACATAAATCCTTAATTAGGACCCAAATAGATCCCAACACACTTCAACACGCTTCCAAAAGCCTCTCATGTAGTGTTAAACACAAGGTCGACCAATATCCATGCAAAACACCATAGACATTAAGTACACGCTTCCTTAAATTAATCTGAAAGTTTTGAACAACATAATTCACTTGAACTCAATCCAAAATAGTCCACAAACTTCTTAAGATTCATCGAACACTTCATCCAAGCTCACATCAATAAATAATTTAACTCGGGACAACTGATAACCTTTATTTTCATACTGATAAATGAAAACCTCATTGTACTGCACCAAATCAAGTAAAAACTTGAACATAAAAATATAAAAGCATTATAAGAAACTTCTCAAATCTGCACAACCTAAATCCAACCAATGGATAAACACAGAGAAAATACATTTCTCCTAGACCACATAAAACATCATTGAACAACTGGTTCACCCACTGGTGAAAATATCTCACACTATACAATGATCCAAAAACCCAAATTTTGAATATAAAAACCTTTGTCTAGTGGCGACATTAGTGGTGAATCTTCACCAATTGGTGAATTCCAGGAATCAGGCAAATCAAATTTGGCGAATTCTAGGTATCCAACAAGGTATTCAAATCACCTGGATTTCACGAACTATCGGTCCAATGCATGTCCATTCGCCAACAGTTTTTTTTTACGAGGCATGTTTAAGCAATAAATTCTCCATAAGAGACTACGCGTTTCCAATGGACCGATCAATATTTTCACATGGAATCCCGGGGAGCATGTCATAAAACACCAACATATTCGCCAATACTATTAAAACAACATTATATGAGGACCCATTTCGCCAATTAAAATTTACAAATAGTTGCTTGTGAAGACCCTTTCACCAATTAAAATTTATAAATAGGTTCTTATGAGGATCTATTTCACCTTGAAAATTACAAGGTATCGTTCTATAAGCATGCGAGATTCACCAAATTTTTAACATACCATTTAAAAATCTTGTGGAATTCACCAAATATGGATTGATATAAATACAATTGAAACTTTTATTTGTTCTTACACATTTTGTTCAGTTCTGAGGTTCTACTTCTCGATTCAAAAGTAAGCGAAACCCAAAAACGTAGACTCAAAGGTGAGTGATCATTTCTTCATACTGTTATTAGTTATTAGTTATAATAATAAGATTTCTTTATCTTTTTTCTATTCTTGCTTTAGTATTAAACATGATTTTGAGTAGGGAATGGGATCTATATTCTCTGTTGGTTTTTCCTTCTTAAACAAGAAGAGATTTTTTACCGGCTTTTATTCGAAGTGAGATATCAATATGTCGAGCAACAACTGCAAGGGTAAGACTCCCGAGGGTAATGAAGAGACTTGGAGGCCAACAAAACGCCCAAAACGTGGAGGTACCATACAGTCTTACTTTGGAATTGGAAAATCTTCTAATCCATCAGATCAAGGTGGAGCTACACCATCGACTCTTCCACCAAATATTATTGAAGATGGCAATGACAATACCTCACCGCCACAGGAAGGTCAAGGTGAGATTGTCATTATGTGAAATCAAAATGTATCAAATGAGGATGGCAATACCACAGAAGATGTTCCAAGGGATGCCCTGGATAGCCAAAATGGGATAATTGACTTGGATGAGGATGATGTTGGTAGAAAAAAAAAAAAGGCAAAGCAAAATTGGGGCGTGAGTGGGAAATGACAAGGAATTTTAAAATTGATTGGTTGTCGAAGTACCCATTCCTTGAACCAGTGGGGGTATCAAATGAAAATGATATTGAAAGGGAAACATAGGTCAAATGTAATATTTGTAGTTGGAAATTTGGAAGAGACAAGACGATGCAGCTAAAGATTGACACTATAGAAAAACATATCGACAAAGTTTATGAAAAAAAATCATAGACGAAAAGGAACAATCAGTCGTACGATGGAAATCAAAGGAAGAATGTCTTGATGTTATGTATGTCACAGATTATGGAGAGCACAACCATAGAATTTTGAAGATTAAAAATTATGAAGGTACACTTGAGGCTCATTTTGGAAAAGCCATGGCAGCAGCAAATCTGTCAAAAACTATTCAGATGAGTGTTGTTTTTCATATTTTGTCCAGGGGGCGTCCTATGACAGACTACCCAAAATATTTTGATTTATTATCTTATTTGAGTGTTCCCCACTTTCCCTTCTCACATTGGTCAGTAAACGCTGGATGGGAATGGGTGAACTATTTTGTTGCAGTGGAAAAGCAAGATTTAATGGAGAAATTAAAAGAGTCAAATTTCATTGCATTATCTTTAGATGAAGTTACTATGGTAGACAATACTTCTTGGGTTTGTATGCATTTGTATACTGTAGAAAAACATGTTTGCCAAGCTCATCTTCTTCGTGTTCGTAAAATGAAGGACAGTTCAACATCGTAAAATCTATTTGAACTAGTCAAGAACTCTTTGAATAAAATTGCAGGTTTGGATGAGTTGAGAATTGCCAAAAAGTTGGTATGTGTAGGAGCTGATGGAGCTGTAGTGATGCAAGGTCAAAGAAGCGGTCTTTGCACAAAGTTACAAACTACTTGTGCAC
The DNA here is from genome assembly GCA_007115665.2 of Sequoiadendron giganteum. Classification (NCBI taxonomy): domain Eukaryota; kingdom Viridiplantae; phylum Streptophyta; class Pinopsida; order Cupressales; family Cupressaceae; genus Sequoiadendron; species Sequoiadendron giganteum. Next base: position 400,779,665 of record CM021110.1, on the reverse strand, counting down.
CATACGTGCTTGGCATTCACTGCATGGCCCATAGAATGAATTTAGCATTTAAAATTGTAAGCAAGTTTCCAACAGTATCAAAAGTTGAAAATCTAGTTCACGAGATCCATGCATACTTCTGCCGAAGTCCCAAAAATTTCCTTGAATTTCAACATTTTGCTGAGGGAATAACACCTAGAAACAAGCTTCTCAAGGATGTCGATACCAGATGGATCTCCCTGCATGGACCAGCACAATGAGTTCTTTCAAAATATCAATCCTTGACTAGGTTGATGTACGAGCATCGCAACATAGTAGACAAAGCTCCTGAACTCTTACATAGGTTAAGCAATATAGAGAACTCTTGACTTTAGCTAGCCTTCTCCCCATGCTGGATGAGATGAACAATCTTGTGAAGAAAGCCCAAGATAGAACTATGTATATTTATGAATATGCCAATCTACGTAAACTTACATGCTTGGCCCTCGATCATCTATATCTAGATCTAACACAAGAAGGCGCAAAATATTTGATGTGGCAGAAAATTACTTATTTGAATAATCCTGATAATTATTTACAATTTAATGCAAGCAGGCACTTATGTATTTGTGTATGTGGCTATGAGATACAATGTACCATTGTAAGACAACCAGGCACTCTAGAAAAGAAGTACCTATTAACGAGGAATATTTTAACGAAATTGTTAAATGTGTTAGTGATAATTTGAAGGAAATTGCAAAATCTCTTTCCTCAGAGATTTGTGAAAGATTCCCTCGACATGAAATACTTGAAGCTTAGATGAAAATAAGCTTAGAAAGTAATGCACCATACATGCTTGGCATTCACTGGATGGCCCATAGAATGAATTTAGCATTCAAAATTGTAAGCAATTTTCCTACAGTATCAAAAGTTGAAAATATAGTTCGCGAGATCCATGCATACTTCTGCCGAAGTCCCAAACATTTCCTTGAATTTCAACATTTTGCTAAGAAAATAACACTTGGAAACAAGCTTCTCAAGGATGTTGATACCAGATGGATCTCTCTGCATAGACCAATGCAACGAGTTCTTTTAGAATATTAATCATTGATTGGAGTGATGTATGAGCATCATAGCACAATAGACAAAGCTCCTGACCCTCTTACATAGGTTAAGCGATATAGAGACACTCTTGAATTTAGCTAGTCTTCTCCCCATGTTGGATGAGATGAACAATCTTGTGAAGAAATCCCAAGATAGAACTATGTATATTTATGAATATGCCAATCTACGTAAACTTACATGCTTGGCCCTCGATCATCTATATCTAGATCTAACACAAGAAGGTGCAAATTATTTGATGTGGCAGAAAATTATTGATTTGAATAATCCTGATAATTATTTATAGTTTAATGCAAGCGAGCACTTATGTATTTGTGTATGTGGATATGAGATACCAATGTACCATTGTAAGATAGCCAGGTGCTCTAGAAAAGAAGTACCTGTTAACAAGGAAGATTTTAATGGCATTGCTAAATCTGTTAGTGATAATTTGAACGAAATTGCAAAATATCTTTCCTCAGAGATTCGTGAAAGATTCCCTCGACATGAAATACTTGAAGCCATGGGTATTGTGTATCCTCAATTTTGGATAAACCAAGATAACCCAAAATATTTTCATGATCAAGTAAAAATCTTGATCGAACAGTTTTCAGAAAAGGTAACATACAATGAACAAATAATAGAAGGAATTTTAGATGAAAATAAGCTTAGAAAGCAATGTCAAATTTTTGCAATAGCTATGAGGGAGTAGTATAAATCCGTGGGTAAGGAGAAGGCCTTTGAACTGGGATCAATAAAAAAGTTCTGGACAAGCTTAGGTCAGAGTGAAATATTGCGTGGTTCGATGTCAGAATATTTCAAACTTGTTGATTTATGTCAAACAATGATATTGGGGTTGGTGGAGGATGAGAGAGTTTTCAATACATTGGAGTTTTTGAAATCAAAGTTAAGAAACAAACTGGACAAGAATTTGGAAAATTTCTTGAGGATGAAAGGAACTGCGTATAATGTCAAAAAAATTCCTTTTGAAAGGGCACTCACAATTTGGAGTTCCACATGTGAAAGAGGAGGGACTGGGTTGTGCAACACATGCTCTCTAATTCCAACAGTCGCTGGTACTAGTGGTAGTGGCAGTGGCAGTGGGACTGGGCCTAGGAAAAATGACAATGATATTGAAATTGACACAAATCAAACAATGAATGTTGAATTTGAGACACAGAATGAAGAAAGTGCAGAGCAGTCTCAGAATCAAGATGACTCTTTTAGTTTATCTTAAGATGAGCATCGGGTTGAGGACCCTGACTTAGTTTGGGAAATGCAAGATAATTAGCAGGTTTTAGGTATTTTTACTACACTTCATGAATCAGTTTCCATTGTTCCAAAGTCCAAACTATAGTTGATGTCTGATGATATTTTGTATTGTATTCAATGAACATTGAAATTGTGAATCATTGCACTTCATGATATCTTATTTTATATTGCACTCAAGCACTGCATGTTAGCATGAATCATATTCCAAACTGTAGTTGATGATTTTTTATATTGTATTCAAATAAATTGTGAATCATTGCACTTCAAGTTCAGAATATTTTATTTTATATTGCACTCCAAGTCTCCATGATATTTTATATTATATTTCACTTCATGAATCATAATACATATGCCAAATTCAAACTGTAGTAACGTAGTTGATGATATTTTATAAATTATATATTATTTAATACCATCGGCCTAACAATGCTTCATCGGCGGAACCCCCATCACAATCCCGTTGATGGCCCAATAAAAATAGCTCACAACCTAGTATCGGTGTAACAATACTCTATCGAGACGACTCCTAAGGTGCTCTCCCGATATATCGATAGAGTCAAGTTGTCAACAAAAGTAACCATGAGTTATAATTTATGACCATGGGCATGAATTATCTTATTTTATCAATAATCACAAAAATAAACCACACTTTGATTTTATCAGCAATGCAAATTGTAGAAATTTGTGTGACAAGATCCATATTATAGCATACATTCACATTGCATCCATAAATATTAAACAAAATTTGAAATTCCATAGTGACGTAGTCCTTCTCCCATTCCTAACAAAATTCAATACCATTGGCCTAACAATGCTTCATCGGCGGAATCCCCATCACAATCCCGTCAATGGCCCGATAAAAATAGCTCACAACCTAGTATCGGTGTAACAATACTCTATCGGGCTAACTCCTAAGGTGCTCTCCTAATATACCGATAGAGTCAAGTTGTCAAAAAAATGAACCATGAATTATAACCATGGCCCATGGGCATGAATTATTGAATTCATAAAGTACATCGAGGGAACTATGGTGCATCGGGGAAACATTATCTGGTGTCCCACTGATAGAATGGAGGATAGGTATCCATCGGTGGAGAGGGTGACTATCGGTGAAAGACTGATGTGACATCCCAAGGAATTGTGCAACCATGTTGTGGTGCATTTATGAACTAGAATTGAAGTGAATTATATCACAAGTTGATTGCGTAGTTGTTACAAAATCCTAGAATATTTCGCTTAGGGAAGAAGCAGAAAGGCAAAAACTTGGAGTTCTAACGTAGCAAAGACTGATGGACTGTGGAGGCGACTCGGCGAGACTCACGTAAGTACTTCACTTTGAGACCCAACTGAGAAGCTATTTTACTCAAAAGATTAAGATTTAAATAATGGAAGAGAGTACAAACAAACCCAAAGCTAAAAAATAGAAAATTGAAAAGCCTAAGAGACTCCTAAATGAAGACCTGATAGATCAATGTCCTGGGTTGGGGCCAAGACCCAAGAGGAGTGCTCAAATGAATCCTTCCATGGATCGATTATGGGACAAACAAAAGGGATTAGGGGATATTTGGACCACGCAACGAGGGTACGACCTCTTCATGTACCATTACATAAAACAATTTAGGTTTCAAGCAGTCTGCAATCCATGGAGGTTGAACCTGGGAAGACTTGTGGTGCCCAATGTGTATGTGAATGCAGAGCTAATTAAAGCTCTTGCTATCAGATATGACCCCAAGAAAAGAACTATTCATTCACATGGCAGGGGTGACATGCTTGTAATTTCTAGGGATCTCATTTCTAATGTATTTCAGTTAGAGTGTTCACTAAATTTATCATTCACGATGAAAGATCTCTTGACAGAGTATCACCACATGGATACCAGCTATAAGAGATGGAAATTACCTTTGCATAGGCCGAAGGATGAAGGAGGCCAACTCAGGAGGTTCTCTAGCAGTGAAAACCCTCCTTTCCATGAAAATTTGTTCAAAGAGTATTTCCAATACACCTATTATTCAACTGGTCAGGTTTTGGGAGTAGAGGCTCCACCTCTCATGTCGATTGCCCCAATGGTCTTAGCTGCAGACATACAGAGTAAGGATGCCAGGCCATTTGATTATGCTAGCTACTTGGCCAACGCCCTACATCGAGGGCTCGAAAAGATTAAAAATAATAGTGATAATATTAATTTTGAACACTATTCTTTGCTTATGCATTTGCTATTGTACGAGGGACAAGAGGGGTCTGGAGTGAAGAATTAAGGATAAAAAACATAGATGAAAATGGAGATTTTAAACCTGTACAAATGTAGACTTCATTGTGGGACAACCGATTTGGTAGGTCTCATTACCTTTATTTTAAATAATTTTTTGTAAAACCATTGATGAAGTTGATGGGGTATCCATGCAACTATAACCTATCCCTAAAAGTACAAAGATTTCTAAGACCAAAGGAAAATGACCAGAGAAATAAAGTGAATCATAACTGGGGAGACTGGTATACTTTCCCTGATTGTACAGTGATAAAGTTTTATGGGTTTTAAGGGGCTCCACACTTGATGCCACGAGTAGTTCCTGACCAAATTGCTTTTCTAGAAATTGTGAGGTAATTGGAAAAATCTGATTCCAAACACCTCAAAGGACATAGAAAACAATCAATTATGCCCAACACCTTATGTTTTGGAGACTTTACAGTGGTTGCCAATGAAGGATATGGAGAAATTGATGGTAAATTAGCACAATACAACCTACCTCTAGGTGATGTAAGGAAACAATTTGATGCAAAAGGGTTTATTCACAAGGTGAGATTATCGCAGGGGCTATCAGGGTATGAACATTTGTTCTCAATCGAAGATGTCATAAGAAACCATGATGAGGCTCCCACCAAGGAAAGAATGGCCACCTATAACAAGATTATGCTTGGAGAGGAATGGAAGAGCAAAAATGTCCCATCTTATTCAAAGGAATTTGGTGAGATACAAGATCCTTTAACAAGAATTGAGCAACTCATCACTCATGTCAATGAACTGGTAGAGGATGTTCCCCCAGTTGTTTTTTATGCACCTCATGTAACCTATTCAAGAGTACAAACTGAAGACATAGAGCCCTTGGATTACATACCTTCACAGCCTACTCCTAAGGTATGTTTTTCTGTAGATACTAATATAAGTGAAGAAGAGCAAGGTGATGAAGAGGGTGAGTAGGTCAAACAAATCAGTGCTTCTGTGATTGCACAGTATGATCCCCCTCAAGAACAAAATATTGTAAGATTTGAGGCATCAAATGAACTATCTGATGATGTGAGGGTCATGGCTGGACAGTAGTTTATTTCTGATTGTGATTTTGTTAAATCTTCTGAATTTAAATCATTTGTTTATGAATATAAAGGTAGAAAAATGAGACAACAGATACAAGATATCACTCATGAACATGAGGCAACTACTCTGGATGAATTGAAAAGAGAGGTAGAAAAGGAAATGGAGTCCATCGCTCTTGAAAGAGGTAGGGAATTGCTTCAAGAAGTTGGAGTGTTGCTCCTGCTAGGGTGGGATATTAGCTCTTCAATTGTATTTGATAGCTTCAGAAAAAGAGGGGATACAACAATGAACTTAATAGAAGAAGCAAGTGACAAAATGTATTTAGGATATGGTACAACCCAGACGAAGCCACCTTGCTTATTTGGTCATTGTATCCCCATGATAAAAGACCTGCTATAATTAGTAATCCAAACCAAGTGTTTGGTCATATCTTGGTTCAATGAATAGTGGATACTAGCCCTATGGAGACAACAAAATTGAACATAAATGTGGAAAATTCTACCAAAGCACAGATCGATAAACTGATTAAGGAAAATGACAAACTGAAGAAAGATCTAGCAAATCAAAGAGAAAAAACATCTTCCTCCTCCACATCAAAGTTGTACTCCCCATGGCTTGAAAAATATAAGAGAGTGCTTGATGAATTGGCTGATGTAGCCTACTAGAAGAATTGCCATCTGAAATCCCAAGGGAAATGCAAAGAATTGGAGAAAGAAGTTAAAACCATCAAATATAACACTGTATCTAAAATGATAAAGAAAGGTTCAATAAAATGATGAAATGTGCTATTGAATATTGGGAAGTATTCAAACAGACGCGCATTAAATTGGTGGAGAATGAACAATTGCAGCCTAGAATGATGGAGAAAAAAAAGGAGCTCCTAGATAAGAATGTCATGAAAGGACAAATATTGCTGACATATAAAAAGTTGGTAGAATCACATAATGGATATCATAACAAGCTTAGGTAATATTTCGACTGCTTTGATTCAGTCTCACTCCCGACACTTCATTTTGGAATTGGAAATCCACGAGAATATGATGATTGGAAGGAAGAGCTTGTTGGGCTTCTGACTGTTGCGTCGTAAGAAATAAATGACGAGGTTATGGTTTTACAAAAAACTCATAAGCAAATCGAAAAAATAATGTCTATGGAATATGATATGAAAGAGGCGATCTCTAACGTGGACACCTATGTTGAATAGGAGTACATTCATCACCTGTCTGCAGTCAATATGTTTATTAGCCAAACAGTAGATGTGCCAAAATCATATTCAACAGGACAACCATCAATTCAGAGGAAGAACACCAGCCGACAACATGATGAATGCCTTGTCATGGAGTAGAAGCCTTGAACAGATCTTAGTTGGTAAGTGGTCACGGGCTTCTACTTGGAGATTAACGGATTGGTGCATTCACCTGTGACATTGTTTTATTTATAATTTGAGTTATGTTTAGTTGTCAAACATCATGAATTTTTGCAAGGGGTTTGTAGATTTTTGTCTCTCATATATAAGAGAGATCAATACCCCAATAGGAGATCAATGGATCATCACATCATTTTTAATTAGAATTTAGAGTAGAAAATAGTAAGAAGATAGATAAAAAATTGCACCAATTCGCCCATCCATCTCATATCATAAACTATTTTTATAATGCATATCATTTGAACTTTGAAGATCAATACAATGGAGAAGGTTGCACATATTTACTGATTTGCTTTCGAGTGTTCAACCGTTGTGGATTCATATGCTTATAAGTTATTAACTTATTTGGCTGTCTCCAAAGTGGTTGTTTATGTTATTCAAATTGAGTGTGTGGAAGTACAATTAATTTGTCAGTACATTGAATTTGAATTCTTCAGGAATAGGGGTTGTGACCATGGGGTTTTAGATTTATTTATGGACATGATCATTGATCAAGTAGTAATGTGGGCCACAAAATGGATCTTGTCACACAAATCTTTGCAATTTGTGCTAATCATAAAGTGTATTTTTGCAGTATGTGGGATGTGGGTGAGGTGTAAGTTGGTGGATACTGATTAGGATTTTTAGTCAAAACATAATAGAAGCTAACAGTTCAACATCCATAACTTAGAAGATCTACCAAGAAGTAAATATACTGAGCCAACAATTCAACATCCATAACTTGGAAATGAAAGCTCTACCAAGAAGTAAATATAATGAGCTAACAGTTCATCACTAGTTCAAATGATAAAATAAATAATACAAAATCCAGATAATTGAACATCATCACATTACTGAAGTCTGAACTTGAGCTTTTTAATTGAATTTCACATGAAGGAGTACATATTGGCATTGGCAATGCAAAATCTTGCCAATGCCCAAAGATAAGTCTGCACATAGCTGAGTTGGAACTTCGAAACTCATATTATCAAAGATTGAAAATAATAAATCAAGTCACTGTATCAACTTTTATAGCAACTTCCACTCTTTAGGTGGTGGAATTGTCATTTTCTCTAACTGATGTTGTTTGACTTGAAGTTTTGTTAACATTTCATGATTGTAATTGGAAACAGAACCTGTCTTGAATTCTTCAGTCAATTTTGCATTCAAGGTTATCATTGTTCTGATGGAATCCAAAATAGTTCACATCTTGGTTCTGAGGAAACTGGTCCAAATCAATGTTCCTTGCACCTTCCATCTTCTTTATGAAACCATCATTTCCAATGAATCGCTCATTTGTGTCAAAAGCCTCTAGAAAACCAATCTCTGTGAAGCTCCTTACCTTTTCATCCACTACCTTCATCTTGTCTACAACCAAATGCAAATATTCCTTTCTTCCAGACATTCTCGAACACTTTTCAATGATAGATGACAACTTCATTGAGGTTTCAATCCGATTAGTAATCCCTTTTGATTTCAAATCATTGTCACTAGCTTTGTAGACTGTTTGTAGAACTTCATTTGTAGATTTCTCTAATTCCAACACCTTTTTGTTGTCCACTAAATATTTGTTGAGCTTCTTATAATGTTGTCTAATAGTATCAATCAACTGGAACATGTCACACAAATTATCAAACCTCTGCATTATTTCATCCCAAATCTTTTGTTTCATATACCTCATTGTATCTCTACAAAAAGCAGATAACTTATTTTGAGAAGACTTAATTTCTTCTTTTGCTTCCATCAAATCTGTCTCCAATCTTTCATTTGTTTTCTCTATGTCTCCAATTTTTGTTCCCACTGTGCATTTCCATTCGCAATGCTTACTCTTAATTTTTCTGAAGTGGATTTTTCCTCATCATATTTCTTGTTGCTCTCATCTAGCCTTCGCTTTAGGTCATTCACTTCTATCTCATTTGATTTATCCTCTTTGCTTGTTGATGCAGAGGCAAATTTTATTATTCTTTTTTCTAATTAATTGCTCTTGTTATCTGTTGCTTTCCTCTTTGCTTTCTCACTTGCTAGGTCTGACTATAAATTTTCTATTTGTGTTTGCAACCTTTTATTCTCTCTATCTTGCTTTAGAAATGATGTGTACACCAATTCATTGTTCTTCTTTGATACATTAATTTTATCAGTATTTTTCAAGCCAGAAAAATCCAATTGAAAATTGGTTACCTGGTATTCAGATCGATCCATCTGATTTGTTGGTTTGTTTTGAACTGTGGGAACAACAATTGTGTACTCCATGATTTCTTTATTTGTGTCAAATGTGGGTAATACCATGGTTGTTGTAGTATCTGAAGTTACAACAGACACACTCTCCATCAGTTGCTTCTTTTCTTTTTCATTCAAGTCTGATTTCTTTTTAAAATCTTCAATGAAATCATAACCTGGGGAGGAAGGAACAATGGAATGCTTGAATGGTGAAGGAATAGGAGTACTTGTAGTTGCTAATGATTTCGCACCCACACTAACTGGATTTGTGGGAGTTTCTGGAAATAACTCCTTGGTGGTACTGGTGGATCCACTAATAGTGTGACTTGGACCTGTCAAAATCCTTTGCCTCTTTTGATTTCCTTGATCACCTGGTGTTTCTGTGGTATCTTTTTTTGTTTTCCTCTTAGTATTGTGTGTAATTTCTCGTTGTAGCACATGTTGACCACTACTAGTAATACTACCCATACAATCACCACCAATGGCACTCCCAGTTGCACTAAGTTGTCCACCAAGGGCATGTCCTAGTTGTGATTGTATCTGACCATGAGGATGAGGACTAGAAGATCTAACAAATTGAGTTTGAATTGTATGCCCTTGGTATACTTTTTCACCTCCAAGCCCAAGGCCAAATTTATCACCTTCTTTTCTATGCACAACACTTGGTATTGTCCAAGGGCCTTGCCCTTTAGACCCCAAAGGACCACCTTCATAACCAATTTTTTCAAGTATGGCTACTCCTGAAGTATATGTTTCTTTTGCAGCCTCACTTAAACTAGGTTTGTAATTAACATGGCTTTTTTCTTCCTCTTCCCTATCAATATCATCATCAGATTCATCACTTCCTTTGCTTCCACATTTATTAGGATGCTCTATATTCCACAATTTTCTAAACTCTTTATCTTCTTCGTTAACATCATACTCTGCAAGAGCTCTTGGATCACCTAGGTCCTTCCTCATAGACCAAAAGGCAGTAATTTTTGATCGTGACTAATTTTTATCTATAGATTCCTTCTTTAGAGAACCTAGAATTTTTACTCTACTAGATGGTTTATCACTTTTTTCATTAAAATTGTTGTATGTCCTGATTGTCTTTCGGTGCAATCCCATAATTTCTGCTGACAATTGTTCAAAATAAATACCATTCTCAGCAGCACTTTTCTCCATTGCTATTTTGACCTCATCCCAAGAATCCTTGTTTCTCAAGTTTTCAAGCAAGGGTTTACTTTGATGTTGAATTATATTTGCAACATTCCTATTGGCCACAATCATTGATTTAATGATGTCACATGGATCATACTGCCAGTGACAGATAGCATCAAATGCAAAAAAATTCAAAAGATTATGTGCCACACTAAATGCTTTTCTCTCGAATGTGAACCCTCCACACGAAAAAGGTAAAGAAGGAAATAAGGTCTTCTTTTGCTAACTGAGAAAGTGTAGTTCATCAGCACTCTACACCTTCCTTACATATCCCAATGCAAAAACACTTTTTGTTAAATGTATTGGAAGTTTTTATGGTTGTACTCCCGATCCATAAAATCTTAGCACAGTATATTCTTCCATTAAATACCAATCAGCCAATTGTATTTCTTTTCCTAGTTGCATGCAGTTTCTACATGACATAGGCAATCTAGGCATTGGAGTATTTGTAATTACCTAATGCAATGGAGCCAAAAAGTAGTCTACAAAATGACTGTAGTTCCTTTGAGAATCATGCATCCTTATCTCAGTGATCCATTCATATACTAGAGCCATTTTTTTTCCTCTGCATTACTATAGGGCTGAATCTGAAACTTGCTGGTTTGAAATATTCCTCTAAATTTGAATAGAAAAAAATAGCACAAGTAGGTTGTGAGCCTAAATGTCTTCGTGGAACCTGCTTTAATCATTAAAAATTGTTTATGCATGGATTCTACAATGTGCTGAGTATAATTATATTTGACATGTTCATCAGCATAATGGATATTATATATCATTTCAAGGAGGCTTGCACCCACTTCCAAATTGCTATCCAGACCGAGGCAAAATGCTAGCATGGAAATAGTATCCTGAACCCATGGTTTAAAAAAATCCAAATTATAAGGAGGCTTATGATCACCTTTCAATTTGTTTCTATCCATAACTATTGTATTTAAGAAATCATTTTTCAACCTTTCTTCCACTGCTTCATAATCACTAGCAAGATTTTCTAGGTCAATGTGGTGGTTTCCAAATTCTTTGGTTGTAAACCCCAACACTTTTCCAAGTTCTTCTACATTAATGGATAACAATTCTTCTTGGTTATCTTTATTAACAATTGCTCTTTTCTTATCATCATAATTTTTGGTACAGACCATGATAAATTTTGGGCAAGGGAAAACTTCATGTAACATCATGCACCCTAATCCAATTACCCAAGGTGCACTGATACTATCAACTTGCTTTTGCTTTGCAACCTTATTCTGAGATGTAAATCTAAGTTTTGACGTACACCTACCATAGATTTCAGGATCATAAATATCATGGTACCCATCGATGAAACCTGGGGTTTTAAGCAATTCTGCATAATGTATTTTTTTATCGGACATTACTCTAAGTCTAGTGGTATTGGTGGTAGACATTCTTATACAAATCTGAAGTTGTGAAATTTGAATTCCCTAATAAGTAATACCTATTAGTCCTCCTTAATTTTAACGAATTCTTGAGTCTCTAAACCCAAACTTCAAACTTTGACAAAATAAAAATTTAATAAATGTCAAATGATGAAACGTAGCCGTAGGAAGTCTTTCACTTACCCAAATTTTGAGTCCCGACTCTTGAAAAATGGAATGGCATTGGAAGTGGAACTATGGTATCCAAAACAGGGTGGTGCACTGCAATGAGCAATCTAAAGAGTGAAGACTTTAAAAATCACTATACAATTTCAAAGTGCAAAGTGTTTTAAATGCTTTTTTCTCATAATTGGAACATTAAACTAAATGACACGTCTTAGGAGTTAGGTCTACAAGTCTACAAGACTACAATTTGCAAATTCTTAACCGTTGATCTTTTTAAATCTAACAGTTATAGGGTGATTTTGGAGGTTTAAGTTGGGAAGCCCATCACCCTGTGCATTTCATTACGGAATGCAACTACAACCATACATAAAATTTTCATCCAATGTTTGAAACTTGAGTAATTTATGAATTATGATATTAACTTTAAAAATAAAAATTAATCACTTGACAGTTTGAGTTGAAACTTAGCAGTTAGTAGTACAAAGTGCTTTAAATGCTTTATTTTTCGAAATTGGAACATTAAACACAAAAGTGAATGACATGTCTTAGGTCTACAAGTTGCAAATTCTTAATCTTAATCGTTGATCTTTCTAAATCTAACGGTTATAGGGTGATTCCAGAGGTTTTAGTTGGGAAGCCCATCACTCTGTGCATTTCATTACGGAATGCAACTACAACCATACATCAAATGTTCATCCAAAGGTTCAAACTTGAGTAATTTATGAATTATGATATTAACTTTAAAAATAAACATTAATAACTTGATAGTTTGAGTTGACACTTAGCAGTTAGCAGTACAAAGTGCTTTAAATGCTTTGTTTCTCGAAATTGGAATATTAAAGTGAATGGCACGTCTTAGGTCTACAAGTTTCAAATTCTTAATCTTAACCATTGATCTTTCTAAATCTAATGGTTATAGGGTGATTCTAGAGGTTTAAGTTGGGAAGCCCATTGCTATGTGCATTTCATTACGGAATACAACTACAACCATACATCAAATGTTCATCCAATGGTTCAAAGTTGAGTAATTTATGATATTAACTTAAGAAAATAAACATGACACATGTGTTTTAAAGTCAATACCATAGGCATCGACCTAACAATGCTTTATCGGTGGAGCCCCCATCACAGCCCCATCGGTGGCCCGAAAGAAGACTCATAACTCATAAGGTGTGCTCCCCAATATACCGATAGAGTCAACAAAAGTAAGCACATCATTGTAACAAATAAACATCGGTGGAACGAATGATTGCATTCCCCCGATGGCCCAATATAACCATGAATTATCAAGTGCATATTTCATAAAGTATATTACTTAATTTCTCAAAAGAAAAAAAATGATTTGAATATATTAAATTATTAATAGACATTGAAGTTTCGAACTCAGAAAACAACTCTTTACTCTTAAGCATAAAAGAATAACAAAGATTCAAGGAATAAAGAATAACACAACACAACCATTTATTTTATTGCAACTGAATTTCAATGTCACATTATTACATATCTTTTTACAGACAAGTAGCACTATAGCTCCTATTTTGTATAAATAACATATGTCAGTGTGTCACTTTAGTAATTTACATAGACAAAATTTAATAATTTATTCCAAGTTGTTGCTCGTTACAATGGATTACAAATTGATTCCAATTTCCAATCTTTGCTGTTGAAAACTTACTACACATGTAACTCTAAAAATAAATGTATGATTCCAAGATTTTGTTGGTGACAACATAATAAAAATGTGGCTCTGAAAATAAATTCATCATTCCAAGCTTCTGCTAGTGGATTTGCCAACCATGTTGGGGAAAGGGGGTTCTAATCAGTCTTGGGGAAATGAGAGTCGTGAAGATACAAAATGTACTTATCCCCTTTGAGAACCAGAGCCATGCTAGAGAAATGGGAGTTGTTAGAACACATGAGGAGAAGCAAATCTGCTCCCATCTTTTACCTGCAGCCTCTATGCATTGGGATAGTGCTTATCTCCATCAGAGCTCCTCATCCTGGTTCAAAACCCGTCTGAAAATTCATGTTAACCAAATCAACTTCTTTCCAATTCCACCCATTTTGAACTTGAAGGAAATTTGTCTTTTACTAATAACTTTGTAACTACATAACTATAGGTAGGAGAATTTAAAGTATCCCCAATACTGCATCATCTTCTTTGTGAATCCTTATTAACCCTAGAAAATGAAAACCCTTATGGCACTATCTACTAATCACTGAATCACTATCCCTATTTATGGGCCACCAGTACCGCTACTAGCCTGACGTCTGGCTACGTGCCAACTTGAACTGTACCTCAAGCTGACAAGTTGTCAAAATCACTCAAAGTTCAAACGATATGAAATCATTACAAATCTTTTTTCATTAAAACTATGAGTTGTCCAAGAAATTGCTTCGGATGTTCATATCACATATGGCATTAATTGATGCCACTGCCTGCACTAGCAGTACGCTCACCACACTTTCTTCAAAAAGAATGAGAATTTCAATTAAATGAAATGTACAACGTCGGGGCATTGAAAAGACAGAATGAGTGGTGATCGATGAGCCTTGATCTTGCCACATGTCCGCATCTACCGATTATAGTGTTATTCCAGAGGTTTCAAATCGCAAGTGTAGTGCTTCAGAGATTTACTTTCGGAATGCAACTACAGTCGTCCATCGAAGATTCAACGAATGACCCCTATGATTTTTCGTTGGCATATCTGTTTATTTCGCCACTAGATTTTTTTACTATTTTGAGATTCTTTTTAATTCACCAATGAAAAAATATTTTTTGCTTTGAAAAAAGGTTTTAATCGCCAATGGAAAAAAAATTCTGGTTTGAAAACCAGTTTTATTCGCCAATGAAAAATATTTTATTCTATTAAAAAAATTTGCAATTCACCAAGATTTTCCACGAACTTCCAGGGATTATAAAAGATTCGCTAATTGGGATTTTATTTTCTCGTAAAACGAAAAAAATACCAATAAAATTAATATTTTTCATCTGGAAGTATACTAGATTCGCCAAGATTTTACAACTGCGCTGAGGGGGGGGGTTTCTTAAAGTTTTCCTTGCCTCTGTCAACCTTGAATAACCTGTAAGATCTACATAGGCACAACATCAACACAAAGAACTCAAAGCACAATACTAGAGCACACTATGAACATTTGCACAACACAGTTACTATGTTTATTAATTTTTCTCAAAAGCACTTGGAAACCAAGTAACAAAGACATCATCTCAGCTCACTACTTCATTCCATCTCATCTTCAGACTCTTCAACAAAATAATAGCTCCATGTACTCACAACATTTCCTCAAGGTCTCAAATACACATGCACAACATGTTTTCCTCTTTTCCACAATTTTCTCAATATCCTCAACACCTTCATCCCATAGTTGACATCAATGACAACACCAACCAGTAGACTTCATATTGACATCAATGACAACACCATCATTCTTGTAACATTATCCACCACCTCTCCATTCATCCCATCATTTTCTAGTAGATCCGCTGGCAAATTTCCTTCCTTGTATATGTGACTGATGGTAAAGTTTTTGATCCTCTCTAAATCTGCCAAGTACCTTTCCACCCTAGACTGCAACTTCCAATTCAAAGTCCTCTTCCTTACAATTATAGTGATAAAAATTTAGGAATTTCCTTCTATATCTATATGATCGCAACCCCTCAGATTTCATTCCCTCACACCCCTTGTGAACACCTCCAATTCAACCTCATTATTTGTGGTAACCCCAATATACCCTGAAACTGCCCATGACACTTTACCTTTCTCATTTCTTAAAATGCATCCAATGCTTGTACGACCTAGATTTCCCTTTGTTAACCCACCAAAATTTGTACTTTAGTCTTTCACTCAACGGAGCAAATATTAGACAAATTATATTATAATATAAATAATTATTATATTATTTGATTATATATTAATATTATATTTAAATAAAGTTTAACTAAACTTTAATAAATTTAAATTATGTTAAATTTTTATATATTATTTAATAACTTTAATTTGATTTTAATAATTTGAAATAAATTATTTAAATTAATTTCCATTTTCCACTAAAATTTATTATAACATAAATAAATTAACTTTTAAAAAATATAATAAATTATTCAATATTTAATTAAATAATCAATTTAACAGTCATCCAAAAACATTGAACAATTTGAAATCATACAAAATCAAAGCAAAGCCTTTAACATTCTATATGTAAAGAACCAAGATGGGCTTGAGTATTGGTATTACCATTTCTTGTGCAAATTAAAAAAAACTTAATTGGCAATTTAAAAAAAAATGTTATACCATAACTTTCATACGTTATTGTTTATAAATAATTTGGATTCAAATGTAAGGTATGCCATTATTTTGGAGCGGAGGTTTTAGAACTATTCCCCACACTATAATACTTTTTCACTTGTAGTGTTATCTATGAGTATATGGAGTGTAATGCAGATTTGGTTTTCAGTTCAATTAGCATTAATTTTGCTACATTAAGGTTTTTCAACAATTTGTTGGCATCAAAATTGTAAAAAGATGTTTGACTTCGAATTTAAGGATTTGGCATTTTTTAAGAGTATCTTTACTTGGTTTGGCATTGTGAACATTGTGGTTGGATAATCATATTATTGTCATTATAACTCAATTTGTATTTTCTTTTGTTTGTTATTCACATCACTACTTCATACAACATAAGTATAATTTTGAACCTATTTTCCACATTTTTTTGGTTGTGTTTATTGAATATGTCAAATCTTTTCTTGTAAGGTTGCATAAGTTTTGTTCAGAGGAAATGGTCCATCTTTGTTGTGGAACACTACATATATATGATTTTTTGCTTAGTAACTAAATCTTTTGAGTATTGTAGCACAACTTCATTTGAAATATCATATGATGTGAATCATATCTTTAAATGAGAAGTTTTAGAAATCAAACTTAAAACATAAGCATTTTATGTGGGTTCTTCACTAAGCTTACATGATTTTCTTAAGTAGTTTGTTTGATTTTAAGTAGAAACCTTTTAATATGTTTGCTTCGTGATAAAACTTTAATCTAATAATCAAATATAAGTATATCCAAATTATAGTGTGAGATTGTTAAACACCATAATAAATTTCAAGTAGGATTTTAGTTTATGCATATAACTCAAGATTCAGTATTCTCATCTTTACCAAGAGAAAATTGAATGCATACTTCTATTTTTTGGGAGGAATCCACAAATTAAAAAAATACAATATTTCCTTGATATTTCCATATGATGCATTTATTTTTTGTAATGCATTTATTTGAAGCATGGAAAATCTATGTAAAAACAAATGATCTTGCAGCTTTTGTAAGATTAACACCTAATAGCACCTCTTATTTACACATTCTAATAAGGGAGGAAAGGCACTAATCAAGCGTCGGGTTTTATGTATATTAACTCAACTGTCAAAGCTAGTTTCTCAATATAACTAAACCATTTGTAAAATTTTGTTTTTAGTCTATCTGGTTTTAATATTTTTCTATTAAAAAATCTTTTTCATAGGAATATCAATGTTTAGTGCCTAGAGTTGATAATGTGTCAATAGGCATATCATTTCATAGAGTCTTATGAAACTAATAAATCATATTTAATAAACTAAACCCTATCTCGATGAAAACCTTTACGTTAATCAAGTGTTGGGTGCCCTACTTAGTGCAAATAACCAAGAATGGGTAAGTGCACCAAGATGGTGCACAAAAAGGGGGTCAAAAGTGACCACTTTTGTTCTGAAATCAGCTAAACCTGAACTTGGAGGAGTAATTTGAGATTCATGCACTCAAAATCTGAAGATACCAAAACAAAAAGAACTATAGTACTTTGAATCTAGTTTCTAAACTACTATTTTTTTTTAAAAATCGATAAGATTGAGAGTAACAAATGCTTCACACACACAAAAGTGTTCCTATTTTTTCAGAAAAACATAACATAGTGTCTCGAGTGTACCCCTCACTTTTTTTAGTTGCATTTAGTATTTTCAAAATCCCATTGCTAGAAATATAGTTAAGAGTGAGTATTAGAAGTTGTATTTTTTTCGTGATTTATATTGAGTACTTTTTTATTTGATTTTTCAAAGTGGATGCATCCTAGAAATTGCATCACCAAGCATGCATGTCACATAACTTGCACCAAAATAATTGAAAATGTTATTTTTTCCCAATGTCTAAAGAATGAAGTGCAGAACAATATTATATATCTTTTTTCAAATTTGGACAAGTAGGTCAAAATTTATAAAAAAATTCAATACATATGTCTCTAATAACTATGGAAACATTAGTGAAAGAAATTAAAAATAGACATGTTAATGTAGTTCAAATCTAAAAAAATATGGTTACAAAGCTTAGAAGATGTGTGAAATTACGGTTGTAATTTTACTAAGATTTGATTTATAACATGTAAATCTAATGATGAGCAAGTTGAAAAATGAGAATGGATGAGAAAATCACATGAAAATGAGGCAAATGAACCATCAAAGCCTAAGGCTTGTCAGGCTTGTCATCCAAGCCTAAGTCCAAGCAAAAACATGTGTGTGTTTTTGTCAATCCAAAATGCATGTGTTTTGTAAAATACAAAATGAGCACATGTGTTTTGTACAAGCCAAAACACGTACTTGTTTTGTAAAATCATAGGTAAACAAATAAATAAAATAAATATATTGGTTCATGAATCATGTAACTAAAATGAAATTATTAAAGAGAGGATAAAACTAAAATCATCGAGTGCCTTATTTTAGAGGAAATTAGTAGAGTTGACATTACAAATTATATATATATATAAAATTTAAAATTGGGAAATTATGTATTTATGTATGTAAAGGAAAATCAACACAATCTCAATTTCACGTTTAAGTACCACTTTTTTAATCTAAAAATCTACTGTTACTTTCTCACTTTGATAATCTATATTGAAAATATTAAATCGTAAATCAAACAAGATAGTAATTGGTTATTATAAGCATTATAAGTGTGCAGTCAATTAGCTTTCATATTTGCAATCTAGGAGGAGTTATAAGGTTTAGGTTTGAGGGTATAGGAACCTTGAGGGTTAAAGGTATAAGGCTTAGGTTAGAGTGTATAGGTTTTACGACCTAGGGTTGAGTTTAGGGTTTAGAGTTGAGGGTTGTATATGATATATCTAGTGTATAGGGTTGAGGGCATATCATTTAGGATTGATTGTACAGGGTCGAGGGTTCATCCCCTAGGCTTTAGGGCCTATGGTTAAGGGATATGGTTAGGGTTGAGGGTATATGATATAGGTTTTATGGTCAAGTGTATATGGTTGAGGGTTAATTATATAGGCCTTAGGGTCCAAGGTCAAGAGGGATAGGGTTTAGGGTCATGAGGGTATATGGTATAGGGTTGAGGATTGATATTTTAGCCTATATGCTTTAAGGCATAGGGTTGAGAGATAGGGTTTAGGGTTGATGGTATAGGGTATAGGGTATAGGTTTTAGGGTTAAGGGTATAGGGTATAGGGTTGAGTATATGGTTAAGGGTTTAACCTATTGGCTTTAGTTCTTAGGGTTGGGGGATAAGGTTTAGGGAGCTAGCAATATAGTCTATAGGGTATAGACTTTAGTTCCCTAGAACTACCTCTCTCTATAGTTTAGGATTGAGGGATAGGGTATAGGGTTGATTGTATAGGTTATCTAGGGTTGTGGGTTGTGGGTAT
Organism: Sequoiadendron giganteum; assembly: GCA_007115665.2. NCBI lineage: Eukaryota > Viridiplantae > Streptophyta > Pinopsida > Cupressales > Cupressaceae > Sequoiadendron > Sequoiadendron giganteum. Next base: position 400,759,942 of record CM021110.1, on the reverse strand, counting down.
AGAGCTTAGGGTTATGGTTATATAGTTTAGGGTTAAGTGTATAGGTGTTAGGGTTAAATGCATAGGGTTTTGGTAAGTTAAATCCATTGTAAGCCTAAATAGTAGAAAAAAAATGTGTGTTTTGTTAAGTTAAAAGCATGTACATGTTTTGGAAATTTATATAGATCACCTGACATCTAGATCAACCAGATCAAGGAGGTCAAGGAGATCATCTAGATCAATGAGGCCGAGGAGATAAGCTATATGATGATCAAGAATGGCTTATGCTTTAATGATTAGTATGATATCAATGTACTAATAATGATGTTTGTAATGGTGTATGTGATTTATGACATATGCAGGTGAATGTTAAAGTAGATATATGTATTTGGTTTCAAATGAATCTAGAATGTATATGTACTGTTGTTGATATAAAATGTAATAAACATCTAAGATGATAAGATTCTTAGAATAAAAAATCTAAACACTTAAGGTGAAAACATGAAATGATGATTAAATGCTTAAAATAAAAAATCTAAACACTTTAGATAAAAATGCAATGATGATAAGATGCTTCAAATAGTTCAAATATAAACACTTCAAATGAAAATGCAATGATGATAAGATGCTTAGAATAAAAAATCTAAACACTTAAGATGAAAATACAATGATGAGAAGATTACAATAAAAAATCTAAAGAATTAAGATGAAAATGCTATGATGAGATGAGTTGGATGGAGATGAAGACCAGGCAACCATCTTAATACATCGAGTGTAGGGACATATGGAAGAAATAGAGAATAAATGTGCACATACAATCCTTGATTAGGAAAAAGAAAAAATGATGATGACCAAAAGGAAGGGATGGGATGGGATTAGGTATATTTGGCTTTATTTCCTAAGGTTGAGGGATAAGGTTTAGGGAACTGATAGTATAAGGTATAGGGTTTTAGGTTAATTGGGTATATCTAGTTTAGGATTAAGTCTCACATCTCCCCCTCTCTACTCTCCTTCCCATCTCTATTTTTCTCTATCTCACTTCTCTCTCTCTCCCCTCTAGATCTACCTCTCCCTATCTAACCTCTCTCTCTCTCTCTCCACTATCTACCTCCCCTTCCTATTTGTCCCCTCATTCATCCTTATCTACCTCTCCTATGCTCCCTATGTAGATCTCTCTTCTATCTATCTCAAATATCTCTTTCTCTTCTTCTTTTATCTATATATCACCCCTCTCTATCTCTCTCCCATGTCTATCTCTCCTCTCCCCCTTTAATATCTCTAAATTATTCATTATTTAGGGTGTAGGGCCTATGTTTTATGGGTTTAGGGTTGAGTATATGGTTAAGGGTTTAACCTATTGGATTTAGTTACTAAGGTTGATGGATAAGGTTTAGGGAATTGACAGTATAGGGTATAGGGTTTTGGGTTAAATGGGTATAGAGTTTAAGGTTATTTCTCACATCTCCCCCTGTCTACTCTCCTCCCCATATCTATCATTTTGGCGCACCTCTCCCTCCCTCCCTATGTAGATCTCTCTTCTTTCTATCTCACATCTTCTCTCTATCTCACATATCTCTAAATTATTCATTATTTATGATGTAGGGCCTATGGTTTAGGGTTTTAGGGTTGATGGTTTATGATGGAGAGTTGAGTTGAGGGTTTAGGGATTAAATTTAATTATATGTAGATTTCAACACATTAAATTCTCTATATTGGGTTTTAAGGTTTAACATATAGGGTATAAGGTTTATGTATTAAGGTTTAGGTTGTAGGGTGTAGGGTTTACGATTGACGATATAGGGCCTAAGGTTGAGGGATATGGTTTAGGGTTGAGGGCATATGATATACGGTATAAGGTTGATTGTATATGGTTGAGGGTTTATTATATAGGCCTTCATATCTAAGTTTGAGGGATAGGGTTTAGGGTCAAGAGGGTGTATGGTATAGGGTTGAGGGATAGGGATTAGAGTTTAGGGTTGAGGGTATAGGTTTTAGGGTTGAGGGTATATGGTATAGGATTGAGAGTATAATATTGAGTTATAAGATTTAGGTTTGAGGGTATAGGAACCTTGAGGGTTAAAGGTATAACGTTTAGGGTCTAGAGTGTAGGTTTTACGATCTAGGGCTAAGTGTAGGGTTTAGAGTATAGGGTATATGATATAGTGTATAGGGTTTAGGGTATATCGTTTAGGAGTGTATAGGGTCGGGTTTTAGGGCCTAGGGTTGAGGGATATGGTTTAGGGTTGAAGGTTGAGGGTATAAGGTATAGGGTTGACTATATATGGTTGAGTGTTTATTATATAGGCCTTATGGTCTAAGGTTGAGGGATAGGGTTTAGGATCAAGAGGGTACATGGTTATAGGGTTAAGGGTTTAATGTATAGGTTCTAAGGCCTAGGGTTGAGGGGTAGGGTTTAGGGTTTAAGGTTGAGGGTGTAGGGTTTAGGGTTGAGGGTTGAGGGTATAGGGCTGATTATATGGTTTAGGGTTGAGAGTATAAGATTGAGTTATAGGGTTTAGGTTTGAGGGTATAGGAACCTTGAGGGTTGAAGGTATAAGGTTTAGGGTCTAGAGTGTATAGGTTTTACGATCTAGGGGGTGATCCCACAATAGTGGTTTATAATTTTTGGCGAAACTAGACACTGGAATTATTATTTTTAACTAAATCTTCACATTCAGGCACCTATAGCGGCTAAACCGTGAGGAATTTGAAGATGATGCAAACTAGAGTCTCCTCACATTTTGACTATAGATTCTAAAAATATTTTTTTCAAAATTTTTGGAAACAGATTGCACTTCTTTTTCCATCTCCCATGAAAACTGTTTTCTCTCAGAAAACAACATTTTTAAAAAGTGATGCACACCGTATAACGCATTTTTTATTTCCATGAAGGATAAAATTTTAATTCTTTCAAATTTAGATTTGTAACTCCGATAACGCGTAATTTTTTTGTATATATCGAAATTAAAAAAAAAATTGTTGGATCAAGGACTTCAATATCTGGTGCACTCATATTTTTAATTTTTTTTTGATAATCTGCTATTTTGTCACATGTGTAGAACAAAGACCTTCATTTTTCGATGAAAAACCTATGTTTAATAAAAAAAAAAAACAAATACATAATAAAACCAAAAAATATTAAAATTATATTTGTTGGATAACTCATTCTGAGGACTACTTGATTCTAGTTGGGTTTGTGAAGTCTCCACCATTTTCATGTTCAAACCGAGCTCCAAAGTGAAAAAACTTAGGTTTTTTTTGTGTTTCAGGGGGAGAATGAGGGATAAGGGGTGTTCGAGCGAACCACCCTTCCTAATGCATTTTTTTTTGGTTTTTTTGGCGGGCAAGATCAAAATGGGTTCGCTCAAACTAGTAGGTTCGTACGAACCCCCAAAATCACATTTTTTGCCTTGGGGTCAATTTTTGTGGTTTTTCCTTCCTCATTGGAATTGTAAACCACTATTATGGCTTCACCCAGAGTTAAGTGTAGGGTTTAGAGTATAAGGTATATGATATAGTGTATAGTGTTTAGGGTATATTGTTTAGGAGTCTATAGGTTCATGGGTTCATCCAATAGGCTTTAGGGACTAGGGTTGAGGGACAAGGTTTAGGGTTGAGGGTATATGGTATAGGATTGACTATATATGGTTGAGGGTTTATTATATAGGCTTTAGGGTCTAAGGTTGAGGGATAGGGTTTAGGGTTAAGAGGGTATAGGGTATAGCGTTGAGGGTTTATCCTATAGGCTTTAAGGTCTAGGGTTGAAGGATAGGGTTTAGGGTTTAGGGTTTAAGGTATATGGTTTAGGGTTGAGAGAATAATATTGAGTTATAAGATTTAGGTTTGAGTGTGTATGTACCTTGAGGGGTAAAGGTATAAGGTTTAGGGTCTGGAGTGTATAGGTTTTACGATCTAGGGTTGAGTCTAGGGTTTAGAGTATAGGGTATATGATTACTGTATAGGGTTTAGGGTATATCATTTAGGGGTGTATAGGGTTGAGGGTTCATCTAATAGGCTTTAGGGCCTAGGGTTGAGGGATAGGGTTTAGGGTTGAGGTTTGAGGTTATAGAGTATAAGGTTGATCGTATATGGTTGAGGGTTTATTATATAGGCCTTAGGGTCTAAGGTTGAGGGATGTGGTTTAGCATCAAGAGGGAATATGGTATAGGTTTAAGGATTTAGCCTATAGGATTTAAGGCCTAGGGTTGATGGATAGGATATAGGGTTGATTATATGGTTTAGGGTTGAGAGTATAAGATTGAGTTATAATTTTTAGACCTTTGAGGGTATAGGAACCTTGAGGGTTGAAGGTATAAGGTTTAGGGTCTAGATTGTATAGGTTTTATGATCTAGGGTTGAATGTAGGGTTTAGAGTATAGGGTATATGATATAGTGTATAAGGTTGAGGGTTCATCCAATAGGCTTTAGGTCCTAGGGTTGAGGGACAGGGTTTAGGGTTGAGGGTATAGGGTTGAGGGTTTAGCCTATAGGCTTTAAGGCCTAGGGTTGAGGGATAGGGTTTATGGTTTAGGGTCGAGGGTATAGGGTTAAAGGTTAAGGGTATAGGGTATAGGATTGAGTATATGGTTTAGGGTTGAGAGTATAAGATTGAGTTATAAATTTTAGGTTTGAGGGTATAGGAACCTTGGGGGTTGAAGTTTTAAGGTTTAGGGTAGAGTGTATAGGTTTTATGACCTAGGGTTGAGTGTAGGGTTTAGAGTATAAGGTATATGATATAATGTATATGGTTTAGGGTATATTTTTCAGGAGTGTATAGGGTCGAGGGTTCATCTAATAGGGTATAAGGTCTAACCTATCTAACCTCTCTCTCTCTCTCTCTCTCTCTCTCACTATCTACCTAGATCTCTCTATCTTAGCTTTATATCTATCTCCCCTTCCTACCTCTCCCCTCACCCCTCCTTATCTACCTCTCCCTCCCTCCCTATGTATATGTATCCTCTCTCTATCTCTCTCTATCTCTCTATCTCTCTTTCTCTTCCTCACTTAAAATAACAAATATATTTACACTTAAAATAAAAATGAAATGACGAAAAGATACTTAGAATAACAACTATAAAGACTTAAGCTGAAAATTCAATGATGAGATATGTTGGATGGACATGAAGAGTAGGTGACCATCTTAATACATTAAGTATAGAAATATATGTAAGAAATAGAGAATGAATGTGTATATACAATCCATGATTAGGAAAGCGAAAAATGATGGTGACAAGAAATAAGGGATGGGATGGGATTAGGTGTATTTGGAATGCAATAATTAAGTTACTACAACATAGAGGGCACATAAATTGATAATGTGTGTGATACTATGCAACATGGTGTGAGGAACCAAGGTCATTATGTATCACACACATCAAATTGACACAACAAACACACGGGTTGTTCCAACATCCTACAAAGTCGTGAAGGGATTTGGAGGGATTGCTGTTGGAAAACCACAATCACAAGAGGATTCCCTAGTGTAACACAAGATCACAATGAATCTTGGTGGGTACAACACTAGATGATCAAGAAAACACAATCACCAAAAGCCAAGAAATGCCCCTATTTCTACCAGTCAAAGCACAACATAATATCCTTTTCCATAAGGATGATGGGTGGGTCAAGATGTGGTCTGATTTGAGGAGTGATATATCTTGTGAAGACAAAAGATAGATGGGATAGATCCTAAGATTCCTATGAAAAGGGATAGTCAAGATAATTGGAATTTTAGGGGGCTAACAATTTTTGTTGTAGGCACCATATTGGTGAGACACAAACACAAGGACAAGAACCTAATGACCAAAATATACAAGGTATAAGAACCTTGAGGTTTGAAGGTACTTAGTTTAGGGTTGAGTGTATAGGATTTATGGCCTAGGGTTGAGTGTAGGGTTTAGGGTTGAGGGTATATGATATAAAGTATAGGGTTGAGGGTATAACATTTAGGATTGAGTGTATGGGGGATTGAGGGTTCATCTTATAGGCTTTAGGGTCTAGGGTTGAGGCATATGGTTTAGGGTTGAGGGTATATGATATAGGGTTTAGGATTGAGTGTATATGGTTGAGGGTTTATCATATAGGCCTTAGGGCCCAAGATTGGGGGATAGGGTTTAGGGTCAAGAGGGTATATGGTATAAGGTTAAGAGTTTAGCCTATAGGATTTAAGGCCTAGGGTTGAGGGATAAGGTTTATGGTACATATCGTATAATTTTTAGGGTTGAGGGTATAGGATATAGGGTTGAGTATATGATTAAGGGTTTAACCTATTGTCCAAAGCTAAGAAAAAAAAATACGTATTTTGCTAAGTTAAAAGCACTTACATGTATTGTAATGATAAATAAATCAAAACTAAATAAAACATGTACATGTTTTAGTTAAAAGCACGTACATTTTTTTTAAAGTTAAATACATCATAAAAACTCAAAACTAAATAAAACATGTGTGTGTTTGTTAAGTTAAAAAAGCGTATGCATTTTGTGAAGTTAAAATCACCGACCTATGTGAGGAGAGAAACATTGTTAATAGCTAACAATAGATATCTGATGTGACCTCAGCCTGGTCGGATCTATACAACAGGATTTGCTTAATCTTTACAAGTGAAGATGGAATAAAATTGTTAGTCTCCATGTCTTTAGGAATCTAACACAGATATGTTCTATTGAGGTGTGTTGATGGCATGACAATCAAGTTTCTATTAAATGCTCAGGTTGTGCCAATATCATCTAGTATGCCTGGGTGGGTGGTGGAGATGTTCATGTAATTTTGGTGATGTAACAATTTGATTGCATCAGTAACAGTTCAATCACATTTCAGGTTTTACATTCATCGATTGCACCAATAACAATTCAAATTTATATTTATAAAATTTTGACTACCCTGTGCTTTTCAAATATGGAAGCACCGCTAAAACATGGAGATCTCCAATACAATGGCTAAATGATAAGAAGCTTTGTTGATCAAGTCCTCTTCATGATTTGATTAGATATCTGCATACAACCACATTTGACAAGTTGAATCATTTGTTGTGGCCAAGATGAAGGAAATTACAAATGCCTCTCTATTTATTGCCAACCTTGTGAAGTGTGCTCATGATTTTTCCCTTTCTGTGTGTGAAAATTCTATTGCAGTTACTGATTATTAATCTCCTATCTATAAAGATTATTTGACTGCCAAAAATTAATTCACAGCAAATACTAAAAAATAATACAACTGCAACTTCACAAATAAAACTCACAGGAATAGAAAAGAAAACATGCAAAATAATAAACACAATATTTTTGGACAAATTGTCCCTGGAAAACCCCAGAGGGAAAACCAGTTCACAGATGAGGAATTATATTAATCTTCAGTAAATCAAGAGATGCAAAAAAAACTGCTTGCCTCTTACTAACAAAGCTATGGCAATATTCTTCGTCGGAAATTTTTCCCTCAATTTCTCCTGCTGAAATTCCACTACTGCTACCTCCAACGCTATCACTACGCCCTTGCTATCACTACAAGACTATTCTCTCTCACTACAAATTTATTTGCTATCACTGCAAATCTTTTTACAAGTGTGTGTTTGTGTATTCTCCAAATTTCCATTGACCCCCTTTTAAACTATTCTCATTGGAAAACCAATGGCCATGATTTAATCTCAATCAATGGCTAAGATTAATTAGACTCTAAAAAACCCTAACTAACTGGTTTCTAGAAGTCTCTAGAGGAAATAATTAAATAATTAAATATGTGGACCTAACTAACTTCTTTCTAGAAGTCTCAAGAATTAAATAATAATTCTTGGAATTGGAGAAAACAGTTGTTTGAGCTACAATAAATTAACACTCCCTCTTAGCGAGGAAGGTGTTCTGCATAACACCCAACATATCTCTGAAGAAGATGAATTTCACCTTCCCCAATGCCTTTGTCAAAATGTTTGCTACCTGCTGATCTATAGGTATATACTGTAGTTGAATAATCCCCCACTGTACACAATCCCTGATGAAATGATACATGATGTCTATATGCTTAAACCTATCATGGAACACCGGATTCTCAGACAACCTAATGCAAATTTGATTGTCACAATGTATCACTGTAGTCTCAACCCTCTGACCTAAAAATTCTACCAACAACTTCCGAAGCCATATTGCCTCACATGTCACCATGCTAGCTGCTATGTATTTTGCCTCTGCAGAACTCAGAGCCACAAAATTTTGCTTCCTGTTGTACCAAGAGACAAATCTTGATCCCAAGCTAAAGCAACACCCTAAAGTGCTTTTCCTATCTGATGTACTACCTACCCAATCTATGTCAGTATAGCCTATCAACTTGATACCATCACCTCAAGCATATTTGATCCCACACTCGATTGTACCACACAAATACTGCATCACATGCTTTGCCACTGTCCAATGCACTCTCTTTGGCTCAACCATGAACTGACTAAGAGAATTTACTGCAAAGGATATATCTGGCTTGGTGTTGACCAAATACATGAGAGACCCAATCAACTGCCTGTATAAGGTAGGGTCTACATCCTTTTCCCTAGATGTGTCTACCTTCTTCCAATTTGTGATCATAGGAGTAGACATGGCTTTGCGATTCTCCATCTTGAACCTCCTCAAGATTTCAATGCAATATTTCCCTTGTCCAAGGAAAATCTCACCATTTGTCTACCATACCTCCATGCCTAGAAAGTAGTGCATAAGCCCCAAATCCTTCACCTCAAACTCTGTTGCAAGGTCCCTCTTGCACTCCTCTATGAGCCCCAGTGAAACTGTTAAAAACAAGTCGTCCACATATAGAACAAGAATGAGAACCTCACCCCCAGCCACCAAGTAGTAGAGGTTAGCATCCATCTCACTCTTCACAAATCCCATTCCCTACAAGTATTTATCAATGCGCTCATACCATGCCCTAGGAGCCTGCTTGAATCCGTACAAAGTTCTCTTCAATCTGCACATGTGGGTTTTACTGTTGTGTGCTACAAATCCCTTTGGTTGTTCTATGTATACTTCCTCTTTCAATTCACCATTAAGAAACGTTGTCTTGACATCCATTTGATGGATTTGCCATCCCATTTGTGTTACAAGAGAGATCACAGTTCATATAGAAGTATACCTGGCCACTAGAGCGAATGTCTCCTCATAGTCTATTCCCTCCTTCTGAGAGAAACCATTGGCCATGAACCTTGCCTTGTATTTCTCAATGCTACAATCTGCATCGTGTTTGATCTTATAGATCTAGCGAGATCCAACCACTCCCCTATCTGTCGGTCTAGGCACAACCTCCCACATATCGTTCTACACTACTAAGGTATATTCCTCAACCATCGCATCTTGCCACACCTATTATTGTGCAGCCTCCTGATAACTGGAAGGCTCACTATCTACCAACTAACTAACTAGTGCCATATAGTCATTATACATGGTTAGTTGTCTTTTTTGTCTATTAATCACCCTAGGATCTCCCACAAACTCCTGAGTATCCTGTTGGTTACTGCTACCAATTGTAGAGGATGAAATATCAAACCCCATGTGTTCCTGATGCATCTCTTGGATCTACTGCATCTGTTGCTCCATACTCTGTGAACTCTCAACACTTGAGCCTGTGCTTGTACTAGTCACTGTACTCGAGCTTCGTTGTCCTTGATTTGATTACTCAATCCTTGGAGATTCTAGTGGTTGCTCACTTTGATTAGTTACTGGAAAATCTCTGGACCTTCTAAATGCCTTGTCCTCCATAAACTTGACATCATGCCTAACTATAATCCTTCTGGCCCATGGAATAAATATCCGATATGCCTTTGAGGTCTTGTTGTACCCCACAAAGTGCCCTCTCTCTGCAGTTTGATCTAACTTAGAATGTGTAGCACCTGGAATGTGACAATATGCCAAACTCCCAAATATCCCAAAGTGGCTTACATTTGGCTTCTTCCCTGAGAACGCCTCCTCTAGTGTCATCTTTCCCAATACCTTATGTGGAACCCTATTCTGTATGTATACTGTTGTACTGTATCCCTCTGCCCATAAGTAGCGTGGCATATCTTGGTCATACAACATAGCCCTTGTCGCCTCTAATATAGACTGATTCTTCCTCTCAGCAACCCCATTATGTTGTGGGTTGTAAGGAACAATCCACTCTCTCTTGATTCCTTCCCTAGTATAGAACTCTTGGAACTCTTTCCCTTTGTACTCGCTTCCATTTTCTGATTGAAGAATCTTTATCTTTCTACCTGTCGAATTCTCCACGAGAGCTTTGAACTCTTGGAAACGACTGAAAACCTCATCCTTGGTCTTCAAGAAGTATATCCAGGTCTTCCTAGAGAAATCATCAATAAAAGTAACAAAGTACTTGTATTCTCTGAGAGACTTTGTCGACATTGGTCCACATATATCTGAATGTACTAGATCAAGAACACCCTTGTATTTGGTGTCACTCCTTGGAAAATATTCTTTCATGAACTTCCCCAACACACATCCCTTACATACATTATCATGCTCTGTGCTCACCTCTGGAACACCTGTCACTGTCTCACGAAGCAATTTAAGTGATCTATGATGTATATGACCCATCCTCCTATGCCATAGCTCTCCTTGATCTCTAGAATTACCATTGCTCATCAATGCCTTATGAGTATCAAACTATAACCTGTAAAGTCAGCCGCTCCTAACTCCAATAGCTATGGGTGATTTCCAATCCTTGTGCTTGATTGGCACATTTGCCCCTCTAAAGAGTAGATTGTAGCCTTTATCCTGAAAGACAGATACAAAAATCAGATTGATACCCAAGCCTCACACATGCAACACATCATGAATGGGAATCGACTTGCCATTCTCCCTCTGAAATAGAACAGTCCCTTTCCCAACTGGATTTAGTTTGGACATGTTCCCCATAGAAATATGGATTCCGATGTCCTCCTCCTTATAACTGGAGAAGTATTCTCTAACTCCTGTCATATGAAATGATGCCCCACTGTCTATATACCAAACACCTTGTGAGGTTGAGCTAACCATAAAAGCTATGAGTGCAAACTCATCCTCCATTCTATTAGAGAGCTCATTTGCACTTGTTGAAGCTGTCGTTTGCTTCTTGCCTTTCTTCCTTTGTGGGTGATTGTTGACATAGTGGAAAAACTCATGACAACCATAGCACTTGACTTTAGACAAGTCCTTCTTCTCACCTTTAGGATTTGATCCTTCGCTAGACCCCTTCTTTGTTTTCCCTTTTCCTACTAGGGAAACATTTTCCTGTTCTGCCTCACTTTTCTGACTCTTACTGTTGGTACCGCTGACAAGGATTAGTCTAAGCTCCTCCTGAGTGAAGTCACTCCATAGTCGATCCCAAGTCGATAAGGTGTCTTGTCCATTAATAACTTGAACAAAGACATCCCACTACTTAGTAAACCCATTTAGGGCTATTCGAACTAGCTCGTCATCATCTGGTTTATCTCCAATAGCTGCCAAATCATCCTTGATAAGTCTAAGTCAGGTGAGGTAACTTGTAACGTCTTCTCCCTTGTTCATCCGAGTATTCCTCAACTTTTCTCTAAGAATCAACTTCTTGTTAGTGGTAGCATTCTAGTACAAATTCAAAATGGCGCCCCACATCTTCTTCGTTGTATCCAACTCTGCAATATGCAGAACAATATGATCCTTAACACCATCAAGAATCGGCCTCCTTGCCTTGGCATATTCCTTCTTATATGCTAAGAGTTGTGTTGGATCTGTAGGTACAACTACAACACTGGTCACATATTCCTTGATACCATTCTCTTCTAGCAATAAAGAAATTTTGGCTTTCCAAACACCAAAATTTGAGGCTCCATCCAATCTATCCTGATCTCTTAAACTTGTTGAGGCCATCTCAAACAAATATAATAATAACAAAAATAATAATACTGAAGAGGTAGAATTGGGTTTTATAAACCCTCAATATTTATCTTCCTGTGCCTGCATTGAGCTCTTTTTTCCCTTAGATTTGCTCTGATACCATGTGAAAATTCTATTGTAGTTACTGATTATTAATCTCCTATCTATAAAGATTATTTGACTGCCAAAAATTAATTCACAACAAATACTAAAAAATAATACAACTACAACTTCACAAATAAAACTCATAGGAATAGAAAAGAAAACATTGCAAAATAATAAACACAATATTTTTGGACAAATTGTCCCTAGAAAAACCCCGGAGGGAAAACCAGTACTGCATATGAGGAATTATATTAATCTTCAGCAAATCAAGAGATACAAAAAAAACTACTTGCCTCTTACTGACAAATCTTCGACAATATTCTTCCCTCAATTTCTCCCGCTGAAATTCCACTACTATTGCCTCCAACGCTATCATTGCGCCCTTGCTATCACTGCAAGACTATTTTCTCTCACTGCAAATTTATTTGCTATCACTGCAAATCTTCTTACAAGTGTGTATCTATGTATTCTCCAAATGCCCATTGACCCCCTTTTAAACTATTCTCATTGGAAAACCAATGGCCATGATTTAATCTCAATCAATGGCTAAGATTAATTAGACTCTAACAAACCCTAACTAACAGGTTTCTAGAAGTCTCTAGAGGAAACAATTATTTAATTAAATAATTAAATATCTAGACCTAACTAACTTCTTTCTAGAAGTCTCAAGAATTAAATAATAATTCTTGGAATTGGAGAAAACAATTGTCCAAGCTACAATAAATTAACACTGTGAAGTGTGCATACCATGGAAAAGCACAATTGTCTTTGGTGTTGAATGCGCCTACACTCATCAAGAGGCTGTGAAAGAAGACAAGCAAGATGCGCAAGAAGGGGAGGATGCATTGTGGGAGGAGACGATAGATGATCATATCAGAATTCTCTTCCAAATCAGAGAGGAGGGTACTTAGGAGGCAATTATTAAAATTGTTGATAGTTCCTGCTAGGCGAATAGGCAAGCTCACGACGACACTGTTCTGCTTCGGTTCACTGAAAACGTGATCCAAGTGATGGGGAGCTTAATTGTGGGTCATCCTATTTCCATCACTTGGTCGCTCATGACATTGTTGATATGGTCAAATATGAGATGGATTTGATCCTAATACTATCAACTAGTGGTTTTATTGCAAACATTTTTTATGCTACCACCGTGAATAGGAAAGGTATGGTTGTGAAGGCCCTGTAGCTATACAAGGAAGGGATTGAGAAGAGAAACCTCTCTGCTTTAGGAGAATTCATCAACAACAATGGGGATCTCCTTACTGCCTCTTAGCTTGAGCAGGCCTTTATATTTGGGGAAGGAATGATGTTCATAATGCATGAAATTTTGGAACTCTTTTTTTGGGATTGATATAACAAGCTGAGCTATTCTAAAAAAATATCATTAAAACACGTGTGTGTTTTGTTTTTACAAAAATGTGTGCTCATTTTGTTTCTACAAGAATGTGTGCATGTTATGGCTTAGATTTTTTGAGCCATATCATGATCGCGTTATTTGAATTTTTTCAAAGATTGCATTTTGATCATTTTTGGGCATTTGGCCACTTTTTGTGCCCCATCTTGCTGCACATGCCCAAATTTTGATGTGAATGAAGAGAAAGCCCATGATATACACAATCAACATGAATGAAACCTTGGTTGCACCAAAATAAATCCTACTGTTTCACCATGTAGTTGTCCAACGCTAAACCACACCACCCAACACAAAAATAAACATCGATGAAAGCTCTTCAATAATGTATTTTTCATTTGCTCTCCCTGAGAGAAACACCATGGGTTAAGGAGATCCCTTAAAGCACAATTATATTAATAAATTTCTGTATTTCCTATTTTTGTTGGGTGAAAGTTGTGGTAGGACAATTTCCTTACCTGCACACAAGAAAGGAAAAAAATCTAAGCCATTTTTGACCCTATCTAATTAATTCCAATAAAGCCTTAGCTATTGAAATTTTCACAAACCCTTACAATTCAATGATCTATATGATGACAGAGATAATAAGAACACAATGTGTGACCCATACAATCGAGATAGTACATAATACATTCACTTTTGTTAGAATCTCCATGGACTTTGCAGGATGCAAAGAAGCTCAATCTCTAACAGGGGCCTCAAAAACTCATGATTGGACCCAAGAGAAAGACCTATAAAATAATTTAGAAAAAGAACTGATACCAAGAATCTTGAACAACAGTACACACTGAAATAAAAAAATTGAAAACAAAAGCAAATCAATTTTTTTATACCCATTACAGTTTTGTACATGTCATAGGGGGCGACCCCCATGGAGATCTGTAATACATGAATTAAATATCTAATTTTTATAAAACATAACCTGAGCGTTCCTAAGTCTATTTCTATTTATTTCAATGTTAGTCCCCTTAAAACTTTGTGATTGGGGTTTTAACAGACCAAAGAAAAAATGCTTTGTTCGTGGCAAAAAAGTTACCTTAAAAAATGATCAAAAATAGGGTTCACATTTAATCTTCTAAAAATTTTGCTTCCACGTGTCATTCATTTTACTCTTATTATAAGGTTGGTGCTTCCTTTTTTTTGTAACATAATATATTGTCCAATAAGAATAGAGAGAAATTGTTTGTTCTTCCATTATATGTAAAAAAATGATAAGTTTGAACTATTTAAATATTACAAAACTTTGAAACTAAATTTTAAAAAAAAATTAATGTTTTTGATTGGTCTAGATAGAAAAATCACTACTTAGAAACTACCCCTCCCTATAAGAAACTAATAAAGACATTCTCCCTTTCAAAATGTTTTTATTTCAAAATGAAATATTATGACACTATTTAATGCAAGAAATATATGTGTTTGGGCCCACCTAACTACCTCTAAATCTGAATATTATAATAGTACTTGGGGCAAGAAATATGTGTTTGGTATAAGGTATGGATACATAGGGTAGAGGGGTCCATAGTAGGACACCTTATTTCTGGGTTTTTGAATTTCATACCATATGATTTCAAAAAAGTCTCAATTTTATACAGCAGTTTATTTGCCAACTCATCTACTTAAAAAATATATTTTTAGGGTTACATCATCAAATATGATGCCACATCAGCATGCTTTTTGTTGAGGTATCCAAAACAGCTCAAAAATCACATACAATCCAATAGTAGGACACTAAATCATGTGAATATGCTTCACTAATGTGACATCACATGATTTGTCATATTACCTACTTTATGGAAAAAAATGTTTTGCAATTGAATATTAAGGTGCTCCACTATGGAGCCCACTAAGGACTACTTCTATCCCTATTATTAGTCTTTTCCCTACTCTAGGCCCCCCTCCCCTATATGAAAATTGAGATTTTTTCTTCTAATTTTAATGGATTTGATGTTTGTCATTTTTCAATTGTATTTTTAAAGTAAATTTTAAGACAAATGTGAGTAAATAGTTCTAAAATTATTAAGGTCAATGTAGTAGTGAATAGTTTTTAATTCTTAAAATAAAATAAAATAAATAGTATTAATATTTTTTATTGAAAATTTATTTTATTTTGTTTACATTAAGATTAATTATATTTTAGTTTAGAATTATTTTAATTTTATTTATATCTATTATGTATTTATTTAAAATTTATTTTATTTATAAAGAATTATTTTATTTTATTTGATTAATATTTTTTATAGATGTTTTATTTTAAGTAAATAATAATCAATGAGCTATGAATATAGATATTTTAAATATGTTTGTAAGACTTTTTATTTATTTCAAATTCTTATCTTGTCTACTAATTGTTGTCATGATTCATTTATCAACTAGACAACAAATACTTGTGTTGTAATACTACAAAGACATGTACTTGTCATTATGTGACACGTGTTTTGTTACAGAGAGAAGTGTTCTATATTAACATCACATATTTTTATTTGATTATTGTATATATAAGAATCCATATTGATGTATTTAAATTGTTCATACTAGTTTTACTTTTGTATGCAATTTTATTTTTTACTAGTCCATTAACTAGGGGATAGGACCTAGTAGTTGAGCACCTGACTTCATGCCTCTTAAAGTCTTACGTGGTGATTTAAATCACTCTGAAATTTTATAGTAGCTTTACTTGGCAAGGCCATTCCTTATAACTAAGATTTCAAGTCCACATTCCAAATATGATGCCATATCAGTATGTTTTTATAGTAGCTTTATTTGGAAGGCCCTTGCTTATAACTAAAGTTTCAAGTCCACATCATCAAATATGATGCCACATCACTAATTGTGCACTAAGTTATAGTATTTACACACTAAATCATGTTTTATTAGTGTGTTGATGTGACTTCACATGATTTGTTGCATTTTAGATATAAGGGAAACATTCCATTCAATTATGAGTACTCAGTGATCTATAGTAACAACTTTAAAATCACAACTACTAGTGTTATACTATTAAAATTATTGGACGTTAAATTAACCAACCCTATCACAACTATTGGAACATGCTCAACTACAAGATTGTCTCCCTTATTTTTATAATTCAAGTTTATTTTATTCACTTTAAAAAATAATAAATATTATATACTATTTTAAATAATTTTATTATAATTTTGATATCTTTATATTTAAAAAATAAATAATAACTTTTCCATAAATAAAATTAATTTCGTGGATAGACTAACCCTACATTGGCAACACAATCCCTCACCAAAAAAACATACAAAAACAAACACATTTTAGAAACAAAACAAAAAAAACAAAAAAAAAAATTAGAATAAACAAAAATATATTTTTAAAAGTATATTTTATTATAGTGTAATAATAATATAATATAATAAAAAACATAATATAATAATTATACAATAATAAGATGTATATGGACATATTTTATATAGATTATATTTTTAAAATTGTTACAAAGTAAAATTAAAATATATATTTATTTCGTCTATCCTAGTGTCTATAGCAGATAGCACACTTCATCACAAAAAACAAAAACAAAAAACCAAACACATTTTTAAAACAACACAAAAAATCATTTAATAATAATATAATATAATACTATAATGAAGATTTCTAGAAACTTGATATCTTTAATAATATAATACTACTTAATCGAAACATAAAAACACGCATTTTAAAACAAAACATAATATAATAAGATATATGACATAATATAGATTATATTTAAGATATATATACTAGTTTTATTCTACATTTACATATTATATTTTTATATTGATTATCGAATTATATTTTCATTTTATAATTATAATTATAATTTCTTTTAAATATGTTTTAACATACCATCGCTCTCTCGCTACAACATTTATATCTATCATTTATATGACTTGCTACCATTTTATTTTATTTTTAAATACGAATCTATTTTACGAAAAAAAAATATATTAAAATATTTCAAAAACTATAATTAACCAGTGAATCTCGTTATCCCAACAAATAGGATCAAATTTCAGAAATTTGCTATACCACACAAAATGCCAAAAAATCCTTTACTAAAAAATATTAAATGTATTATTATGCTGGAATCGTTGTAATCGTTGACATGAGAAAATGAAATGATGGGCGGGGGGATAAGGATACAGAAACCAACTTCCATTCAAACCAGGACGCTTAAGTAGAAGCATTACAACGTGATTGGATTTCCTTCACCCACCTACGGGTCATATTACAGTTGGCTTGCTCAGGCCAACGGTCCACGCCGTAAAGTTCACAGTTAATTACAACGTGTAACACGAGCATATTAATGGCTACAACGAGTAGCTAGCAATACACAACTGCCCACGACGCTGTATACACCTAATTCATTATATTGCATGCTTGTTTGGCGGTTTTTTATATACACACACATACATATGTATACACACATGTATATGTTTGTTTTATGTATGAATTCCTGATTAAGACAGTGGAGCTTGAAATTTTGCTTTGTGGTGTAGGTGTGGATACACCTGCTTCAGAGCACATGGTTGAACAGCTGTGACAGATCCAAAGAGAATAAAGATGTTGTAGGTATATTCATTGATTGATTGGTGATCATGTTATATATAAACGAATGCTAGTTGATTGGAAGAAGCAAGGGCTTAGGAGACCAGTCTGAGGCTTCTCAGTCTGGCCATTAATGGGCTTTTCCACTCGGGTTGGAAAGTATGAGCTGGGACGTCTTCTGGGAGAAGGAACATTTGCGAAGGTCAAGTTGGCCAGAAATATCGAAACAGGCAAAACTTTTGCAGTCAAGATCATTGATAAGGATATGGTCCTTAAGAACAAGCTTATGTATCAAGTGAGATGAAGAGCTACTTCCATGCCTAAATATTTTCTTTCAATTTGTGTTTTTTTTTTCTTGAACATAATCTAAGACCTGAGTACTTTTTCCTCTGTAATGATATCTTATAAGTTACTAGGTCTCTGTTTTTAGCTTCTCAAGTCACTTGGTGGAACAGACTTGCTTAGAGAATGTCATTATCACCTGTAAATGTATACATTTATATTCAAAACCTTTCGTTACACACCCTTTTGTTACTCATTTTAAGGTCTTATGGTATGGAGGATCTCTGTTTTCAGGTTCACCGTTTGACAGACATGCTGTTGGGTATTTGATAGTTTGAGCTCATGCTCTTATAGGCTTAACAGAGAGAAGCATTGATCATATGATGTGTATTATCTGATGAATGCAGGTCAAACGAGAAATTAGTACAATGAAACTACTGAAACATCCCAATATTGTCCGCCTTTACGAGGTCAGTTCTTAATGTTGGCTGAATCAGAGGCTTGGACATTCAATGGTAAATAGGCGGCTGATTATTGAGGTTCAAAATAATGATTCTAATGGTGAAATGCAGGTTGTAGCCAGCAAAAGGAAGATTTACCTTGTTTTGGAATATGTGAACGGTGGCGAGCTTACTGACAGAATTGTAAGCCCTTAGCCCTTGTTATGCCTAATGGACAATGTTTGCTTTGTGTGTTTATTTGGGATGGGTAAAACTGTGATCTTGTATTGGTATTAGATCACTCCCCTGGAGACCCGGGGAAAAATTAATGAATGGAAAAGACCGAGTTATTGCATATTTTGTGTAATGGAGTGTTCATCCTCAACTCTGTTTTTGCAACATAGTTCATTAAACACTAGAAATTAAAAATTTCATGCAAGTTTAATGGAGTATTTGAGGGGTTTTCCTGCAGTCTTATCTCGGAAAAATTAGTGAAGAAGAGTCCAGGAAGTATTTTCATCAGCTTATGGATGCCATAGAATATTGTCACAGTAGAAATGTGTATCACAGAGATCTAAAGGTATGCATTTTCAACCGGCATTAGTAATCAATTAAAGTTTTTGATCAAATAAGATGCTAAGATTTGTTTCATGTTTTGATGGTGGCTTTGTGGACAGCCTGAAAATCTGCTTTTGGATGGTAGAGGTACTCTCAAGGTCTCTGATTTTGGACTAAGTGTTCTCCACCAGGTACCACATTGAATTTGTGATATTTAAATAGATCATATATTAAGTAAAAAGGTTCTGGTAAAAACTCTGTGTTTACTTAGATAGATCATATATGTTTGTAGTTTACAAAACTTATAGTTTCATTTTTAGAGCTCTAAATAGAACTTCTATCGTCCCAACTAATTATATGCTCACAGAATCCTGTGTATTGATCATGCTAATAGTAACCGAAAAAACCAAGAGGATACTTCACTTTCATGGAGCAGGAGGTCTCATGGGAAAAAAAAAATTGTGCTACAGAATTAATTGAAATCTTTTTCAAAAAAATAGCAGCCCCTACCTTTTAGGACTAAAGATTTCAGCTGGTGAAATTGGGGTGGGGCTAGAAATTGCCCCTACAGCTTAGAAATTTTTTCTGCCACTTGTCTATCATCTAAAATTTTAAATTCCTATCAGAAAATAAAAATGAGAGAATTTTTATTTATTTATTAATTTTTATCAAAGCACTGCAGTTCATTCCTTAAATTTTGGAGCTTAAAATTTTAAGCTGAATTGCACTATTAAAATCATGAGATGGCCAACTTCAAAATATTCCTAAAATATCTCAGCAGCACCCACTGCAATTTTTTCGGAAGCCCCCTCTATGGGACCTTACCCTAAGGAGTAAGAACTTTTCAATCTTAACATCAAAAACATTTCAGAAGTTGTCATAAAGATACAAAAGAAAGACAATAATGGTCTTGCTTACTCCTTAAGACTGAAACTTATTGGTCTTGCAATGGAACAACAACAAATCCTAACCTTAAAGGCTTCAAGCTTCTGCAATAAAAAATTATTGTGAAAACAAGATGCAATAACTGAAATGAGTAGAATATAAGATTGAATCATTGTGTTTGGGCCATGCTTTACACCTCTTTACCAGGATGAATGATTAGGATTGCAATTCAAAGCTCCTTATGTAGATAACTTCATATACAATAAGATGTGGGGAAATGATGCAGAAAGAAAGGAAAACACCAAGATGTGCACAATAAAAAATCAGAAAATCCAGTTTCTACTGCAGTCAGGTAAACACATCTGCAACATAGAAAATCTAACTACAACGAAGACCAGAATTACATACTAGATCTGAGGCCAAAATCGATTCATTTAAAAAAACAGAGACATTTATATATTCAACAGAAAGCAGCGACAGATCTTCTCCTCTACTATCAAATCAAGTACCTCTAATCCCCCTTTCTCCCTCTTTTTCTAAACCCCCCTAAAATTCTCCTACCACTAATTGCTTATGTAATAATCTGTCCACATTGGAAGAGCATGTAGCATTTCAAAATGCCAGCCACACAATAAATGCACCATACTCTCTGTGCTCCAATGTTCTGAACCTCCTGATTCAGAACTTCAGATGCATCATATTGGCTATGCTTAGCCAGTTCTTCTTCAATGAACTAGAACCCACTCCCCTTCTTGGAAAATCTTTTCCCTTCAATGCAAATCAGCCTTCTGCTTATACTATTCACTTGTGGATTGCAATTTGTTTCTTACTTCTCAATGCACCTCATGAATGAGTTCAACAAAGCTTCAGTATCAATGCTAATGGTTAATCTAATAGACGAATCAAGTAAATCCACACCCCCTTTTTTCATTTTCTCCATAAGCAATTTGAAATGGAGGCTTACCTGTGAACTTTGTAGCACTGGATTATGGAATTATATGCAAATTCAGCCTGCACCAAAATTTGATCTCATTGCTTTGGTATTTCACCAATCAAACATCGCACCAGATCTCCCAAACTTTGATTTATTAACTTTGTTTGCCCATCCGTTTGTGGCAACTCATGCAAGCACACAATTTGTTTGAAAAATAAATTGGTAATTTTACTGGCATCACTATTTTCCTTGCAGGGAAGAAAGTGAGCCATGTTAACAAATCTATCTATAACCAAAAGGTGGAGTGATTACCTCCCTAGGTTTCTGACAACCCCCAAAAACGTCCATTGAAGCATTATTCTAGGGATTTTCTGCAACAGAATTGGTTTCTTTAACCCATTATTTTATCGTCCTCCTTTAGCAATCTAGCAAGTTCTACTAGGGAAAACAAATCTGTTGACATCCCTTGTCATTTTTTGACACTAGAATTACATCAAAGATCAAGCTAATGCTGATTTATCCAAAAAAAAATCAGACAAAAATTTACATAATCAGCAGAAAATTTAGGAATCTTGTACAATGGGTGATCCCATAGATTTTGTAGCAGTTGATGCAAAAATTAGCTTAGAATTTTTAGGAAACAGGTGGCCCCATGCTTGGAAAAATTCCCTCCAAAATGGACAAGTGGGAATCCAAAAAATTTAGATGTCTTCTAATCATGTCACATAAATAAAAAATTCCCAAGTCAGTAGAAGAAATTTCCAGCCCCACTCCATAGCAGCCACTAAAAGTCTAATGGCAATAAGTAGGGGTTCCAATTTTTCATAATAAGATTCCAATTAAGTTTGCTTTCTCATAAGATAGAATCTGTCTCACCATGATTTTAGATCTTAAATCCCCTTGAATAAGACTGCATTCTTATCAGAACCACCTATCTCTCATTCCTACCTTTTTAATAGTAAAAAAGAAATTTAAAAAGTCTCTTAAGTTTTTACAATAGCACTTGTTAAGAAAATTCAGCTAACCCTTCTTCATAAGACCATAACCTATTCTATCTATTTTCTCTCTTTGAACCCCTCTCCAACTAAAACTATCATACCACCAAATAGGATTCCCCCTCAATAAGAGCAAATGAAATCACATAAAGTGAGTCATTTAATTGTTGTCTCAATTTTTGTGATGGAATAATGACTTGGCCTCCATGTAGTAAGAATAGAAAACATTTTCAACTACCATTTGTACAATAAATGCAGCAAACAATCCTACAACCCCCACACTCTTCGAATTTAAATTTATATATTAATGTCCATTTATAAGTCAATGGAATAATAAATAAAATATGTTCTATCTAAAAACCTATAAGATAAAGAAAAATAAATTATAATTTAAAATGAGCTCACTTGCTTCTAAAATGGTGGTTGAAGAAATGAATCTAAAGAAAAATATTGAAACAAACAGTAGATTACCTGACATGTCTTTTGAAATTGATGCATTGAAATTGATATCTTTATATTTAAAAAGTAAATAATAACTTTTTATTAAATAAAAATTATATATGAAATTATTGACCAAACAAAATAAAAATATATATTATTTTATTTTATACATATTAATTATAAAATTATATTTTAATTTCATAATTTTAATGTGTCGATCACTCTCACATTTCAACATTTATATTTATCATTTATGATATGACTTTACCCGAATCTTTCTTTTTTAAAATATTTATTAAATTACTAACCATATGGCACTCATTATCCTTACAAATAGGATCAGATTTTAGGTGTTTGCTACCACACAAAATGCCAAAACTTATCTATATTAAAAAAATATTAAATGTATTACAATTATTTTCAAATCGCTATCATGTGAAAATGAAATTAGAGGGATAACGACAAAGCCATCATCTTCCATTCAAAGCAACGATGGTTAAATACAACCAGAATGTGATTGTCTTTTTCTTCATCCACCTAAAAGTCATGTTATAGTTAGATTGCACTGCCACTGGGCAATAACAACGGAAAGTTCAATTTTTTACAGCGTGTAACATCACCATATCACGTGACGACGAAAAGAAGCACACCGCTTTCACTTTATTGCATGCTTACTTGGCCCGATTAAGACCGTGGCTTTTGGAGCACATGCTTGTGTAACTGCTGTTGTGGCGTGTGGACCCACCTTCTTCAATATGAAGTTTCTATATTAATATAGTAATCAAAATGGATAAATGAAATTGTAAAGAAATTTATTCTATCTAAAAGCTTGTAAGATAAAGAAAGATAAATCATAACTTATTGAGCTCACTTGTACCTCTAAAATGGAGGTTGAAGAAAGGAATCTAAAAGAAATAAAGATAATTTTTTAGAATGCAAACTTTTTTGTTGGGTCATTTTTTTAATAATAGAATTACAGTTTTTTCATCCCCATAAATTATAAAGAATAAGATCTTGTAGAAAGCCATGATTTTCTCTAAAGAGGTAGTAAAAGCTACTACAAATCTTATAATACAATAGACACCTAAAAAGAAAATGGTCTTTTCATTCTAGTTCATTATTGCAAAGTCTACAAATACACCAATGTCTTCAATTAAAACACTCATACTTTATATGGAGTTGATGAGAAGATAACAATAATTAAACCAAAAGAAAGCCTATTATACTTGGAAATGATAATGCCACCTTCTATTTTGATATAGTGCTTCAAGTAGTGGTTCATTTTTGTTGAGAGTGACAACTAGTTTTGTCTAAGTTGACTTTGTGAAATCTTTTTAGATCTCATCCCTCATGCTCTTATGAATATCTCTTTTCAATATATGGGGGGCATTAAGAGAAGGATGAGGAGGAAGATTGATATCAATACCAATTCTTTGTAGTGATATCAATATCACTTCCTTATAGGAAATCCATATGTGTAGGCATACCAAGTGTTCTTGATACCTTGTTCGCATTACTTCATGGAACATTGAAGAGCCTTGAATGAAAATCTAGTATATGTTCAAATGATGCAAACAAGATTCCACTCCTATAAAATTGATCTCTAAGATATAAATTACGCATATAGACACAATAACCAAAAATAATTGTAGCACAAAGAAAAATCAGATAGCATATACATATATATCTTTCAAGAAAAACTCATGATAAACTAATACAAAGCATACAACAAATATCTTTATATTTTTAGAAAAAACAAACTCTACAAACCTCTACTCTACCCAATCTCTTCAGCATGTGTTTATATTTACAACCTAAAAAGCAACAATAAATAAAAATTCCTATCTTCCAACTCTAAAAACAGTTAATCAATTATAGTTGTTCCTTATCCGGTCTCCAGAATGCACTTTTGACCGTATTTATTAATTAAAAATCGTTGTATTATGATTTTCAATTAATTAATAAATTTGGTCAAAGATGCATTCTGGAGACTGGATAGACAATAGCTAATTTTTATATCTGTCATAATCTATGAACCAACATCATTACATGAATAACATGAAAAATAATTGAAACAATAATTATATGTAGAAATTATTGTTTTTTTCACTTTTTTTTTTTTTGGAAAGAATAGAAATATGAACACTGTCAACCTGAACCCAACTGGTAATGTGAAGTCTAGATCCCCATTTTTCAGAACCATACAAGATTTTTGGTGACACTAATGTTTGGAAGCTATGCAGTAGCAGCTTACCAGTTGACCACATAACCATCTTAAATTTGCCAAGGCTGATTATTAATAAAGTTCTTATATTTCCATTCTTCCTAATTATTTGTAGATCTTAATCACAACTT
This sequence comes from Sequoiadendron giganteum, assembly GCA_007115665.2. Lineage (NCBI taxonomy): Eukaryota > Viridiplantae > Streptophyta > Pinopsida > Cupressales > Cupressaceae > Sequoiadendron > Sequoiadendron giganteum. The sequence goes on along the minus strand of CM021110.1, from coordinate 400,735,148 downwards.
TATATTTTGTGTGCAGAAGGATGCTATACTTTCTACAACTTGTGGATCTCCAAATTATGTTGCACCTGAGGTATACAAACCGGCCTCTTTGAATAGAAACTGTTATGGTATATTTTAGTGTGGACTCTTCCCTTGATCTGACATCATGCTCATGTAACTGCAGATAATTGTCAATGATAACTATGATGGAGCAGCTGCAGATATTTGGTCTTGTGGGGTCATTCTTTTCGAAATGCTAGCAGGCTTCTCTCCTTTTGACGATGCTAATATAATTAAACTATATCATAAGGTAGTAATATGAATCAGGTTCATTGTTAATACATGATCAGTCAAGTTTTTGCCGTTAATGGCAACGCCCCTGAAATTTTGGTTTCTGATGTTATGCTTTTCATGGTGCATAGATTTGCTGTGCAGAGTATTCTTTTCCTTCATGGTTCTCTTTTGGATCCCGGAGATTAATTGCCAGGATATTGGATCCTAGACCAACGAGTGTAAGTTATAAAATTCTCCCTAGAGTCCATTCTGTAACATTTGAACTGCAACTCCTTTATTTATTCAATTTGTATAATTTCCTGATAAAATAAAATGTTGTTTGCAGAGGATATCAATAGAAAAGATTTATGAAGATCAATGGTTTAAGAAAGACTACAGCCATCCTGTGAAGCTTCAGGATGATGAGGACACTACTTTGGATGATACACATCCTGACTTAGGCAACATAGAAGTAAGCATCCTCTTATTGTATTTATTTCTTTTTATCATCTAAAAACTATAATACCTATACAGATTATCTACCATGCTATCATTTCACCAAATATAGTTCACATGAATTATAAAACTCACAACTTTGGCTTCGGATTATATTGGATACACAGGAAAATTTGGTAACAAAGGACGAGTGTCCTGTTTTTGTCAACGCGTTTCAGCTGATATCAATGTCCAATGATCTTGACTTATCCGGTTTCTTTGAAAACGAGGTACCTTCCAATTTCCCTTCATTGTTTCAGACATGTCAAGGACAAAACAAATTGTCAAATTTACCAAAAAGAGAATGTAGGATGTACAGTATAAAAATGAATGAAATGTTCTGCTAAATGAAACAGTCGAAGAATTTAGCAATTTACAATTAGGTTGTAATGTTTTGGCTTGTAATAGATTCCATAAAGTTTTCTATTCAAGAACTTGACTGCTTTTTTTGACATCTTGAAAACATTAATGCAAATGTTACTTGCAGAGTACTTGCAAGCACAAAAAGAGGTTTGGTTCCAGATATTCGGCCAATGACACAATAGAGCAACTGGAGGCTGCAGTGAAGAATCTAGGTTTGAGAGTAGAAAGAGTGAATCCTAGCAAGGTTGGTGTGCATATTATAGATAGTTTGAATTTTCTCCTTCTCTTTTTTCTTTCAAGAAATAAAATGTAACACATGTGGGAACTGGGAACACATCTCACTGTTTTATATCGAGGTACTAACAAAACATATTAAACAAAAATATTATGGATTTTTTTGTAGATATTATATTAGTTCCATAAGCACCTGTTTTAAAAAGCTGTTCTGAGAGAACAGTAGTGAAGAATGCTCTATCTGCCAACTCTACTTCTGTCAAAAATATTGGGAGTAATTGCTCTCTCAAGTATCATGATGTGTCCAAAATGTAAGTAGACAGGAAAATGGTGCGGATCCTCACCTGCTCTGTCAACACCCATGCAATACTCTGCCCCCAGAATGAACCTATAAATTCTACACAATTTTAGCGGCAAAGAGAACAAACATACATTTAATGGAAAATCATAAAGCCTCTGTGCCATAGTGCTCTAAGATCAATTGATGCAGAACCTGAGCTGCTCTGCTAATAATTTTGCCCCACCTCCTCTATAGACTTGCATTAAAAAACCTCCACAATTTGATATATAAGGACACATCTACTGTAGTTATAAAGAAATTTTAATGGAATGCAGAACAAGAATGGATGCAGGAAGTGGAAAATAAATCCAAACACAATTGGATTATCCTCTGCACAAGAAAACACTTACTATTTTATTATTAGTAATTAGTACAGAGAATTTCCATAGAGTGGTCTTCAGCAGAGGAAAAAAATCCCCTTTCATGTTTTTGTTTTGGCCCTCCTCTTTTCCAGTAGGTAACCTGGGCGGAATGGAATATTAACTTCTATAATTAGAAACTCTCAAGGTAGGGCACGAAACTGCTTTCTTAAAAACACAGAAAAATAAAGGTAGGTTCCCATGGAAGGGGCTGCGGCTTCTAATTTTGCACGAAAGGTGGCCCCATGGAAGCTGCTGAAAGCAGTTACAGGTTAAAATAGAATCTTGATCACAAAAGATGGACTAAACGCTGTAAAGAGATTTGAGCTGAAGCTTTTGTACCCACTTAGTCCCCTTTATCTAAATGACAGTTGTTAACTGCTGAACATTCTTTTAAAGGAGCTTCTATTTGCTATAAGTTAGTGTAAGACTTCCTGGTTATTCAATATTTACTTAAATCTTCAGTTCAGACTGTTGGAAAAACTGTGCAGCCTAGATAGATCTAATTGAATATAGATTACTTATGTCAAAATAATTAATTTTATGTTTTAATGACAGACAAAAATTTATGGAGCAAAGGGGTTAGGGAGAAGCGAATCATTTTTATCAGTATCCGCACAGGTCCGTTTTTATTGATACTTCATTGATATGCATATTGTGTTTTGTTTTAACCACAGAAGCAAATATGCCTTGCATTTATCTAGAAAATTAATTTATGTCAAAAGCATCAAAGTTTAAACAGCTGAATATAGGTGGATTTCTGCTCTGTTTGAAACTCAAATAGTTTCAGGTTTATTGATATGAATACAAATATTACAACCTTCAGCAGAATATAAAAACTTCAAAACATACATAAATTTGCTCGCCTCTCCCCTCCTACCGAAAATGGAGTGGGCTAAACATCCATTTTCGAGAAAGAATAAACTCAAGTGTAAATGTATGCGCAGATTACTGAAGTTACACCATCGTTCTCTGTGGTAGAGATATGGAAATCTGCTGGGGATACAGTAGAGTATACAAAGGTATAAATGAAGTATTTACCAGTTATTCCAAGCCTTATTTTCTATACAGTTCTTGACTATATTCCTTTCTAATGTACTCTGCAGCTTTATAAAAGCGTGTCAAGCATTTTAACAGATTCACCAGATAACCAAAAGGTAAACACTCTTGATAATCTGCTACTTCAATTTTCCAACCTGGACACTCCAGATGTCATGATTACCCATAGCAATGAAAAGGAAAACCTACAAATGCCCAGACATTTTGTGCCAGAGGCCTAAGTGCTCAAATTGCATTGCTGGAATGCCAAAGTCCAGTTTCTACAAAGTAGAGCTAATTTGCATGCGAGTCAATGCGACAAGTTTTCCAAAGTTATCAGAAACCAAATATTCATGTCATCCAAGTAATGCAGTAATATCGGTTTGAATGTTTACACTGCAGATTTTGCAGGTAGAGACAGTCTCCTTCCCGAAGTAAATAAATATTCGACTCTGCAAAGGTAGAAATAGTTTTCATTTTAGTGGATTGGTATGATTTGCAAGTCTTTCAATGTTCTTGGATTTCCAGTTGAACAACTGAAATTGACAAATTTTCATCCTTTCAACTTTTGCAGTTCTCAAGAAATTTGCAGTACAAAAAAGCCTGATTTTTCAGAGGTTGAAGCCAAAAAAAGTTAATGACTTAGAAACCACTCACCATTTTTTGTGTTCATAGATGACCTGATTACCATAATGCCGGTGCTAACAAGAGAGAAAACTCCCTGCTTTGCCAGGGTATATGAACAGTAATGAGAATAAAAACAAGTGTACAAAAGCATAATTCTTGATCTCAGCGGTTTCAATTTCTAGCTTCATTATATGATATACATCTTGGCTTTTAAACGATCATACCAATACGTAAGGAACATAACGAATGCAAATCCACAAGAGTTCAAACCTTCAAACAGTTAATAAGGAAAAAATTGAACAAAAGGTCAAATATTGAGGAAAAGGAAGGCAAATTCCAACTAGGTGATAATTTCCATCAAATTTATTAAGGAATTGGTGTCTGATTTATTATTCTTAATTTGGTAATCTTTTAAGATTTGACTGTGTAGAATTTTTTAGCATCAACATTGCGGATCATCATCTTCATTTTTAATTAAATCTTTTTCGAACACAAGTTTATGGATGAACACAATATAATTCCATGAAAAAAATAAATCATATTGTAACATGAAAAAATTGCAACTAACCAAAGTCATTTAATAGATTGTTAATCACAACACCTAATCTTCAAGACATAAAAAAGAAACTATAAATTTGTACATAAGCAACATAAAATCTCACTTGAACACTTCACTTCAAACCAACTTCTTATCTTAGCCAGTTTTAATGCTAAAAAATATTTCAAATATTAATAATTGTCACTTAACACCTTTTATGGCAAGATTGAAATAAAATAGTATTTCTAAAAATGTAAATGACAAAAATGACAGAAATTTATTAAACAAAAAACAATAAATTTCTAAAAATGTAAATGATAATATTGAAAGAAAACTATCTTCTAAATCCATGTGAAGGTGTTTAGTTAGCCTTCAAAATGGAATGTCAATTTTGTGTCACTAGTATGTTCTACCACATAAAATATTCAATTACAAGATTGAAAGAAAATTATGTCCAAAATATTTTTAGGACTAGAGTGATAGTCATCTTGCAATTATTATTTAATAGTCAATTAATTATGTGTACATCTCTAACAATTATGGAGAGGGCCAACTTAGGCACCTACATGAGGTTGGAGGGAATTTATAATTAAGTATTATGCTCTAGGTGACTTGGAATATGTGTAAGAGAAAGCATTGGAAGGCATCATTGGACACTTAAGATGTAATGGAGTAAAATCTATGACAATTTATGGCATTACAAGATATGTAAGAACATCTTTAGCATTGTAAAATGTGTAAGAAGTTGGTTTTTCTAGACTTGGGGAGTTCTTATTTTATTCTTCTAGAGGGTTGCTTTTGTCCTTTAAAGAAGTTAGATGACCAAATTTATGAGAAAAGTTTTAAAGCCTCTAAAAAATGCGTATAACTTTTTGACACATGTCATGAAATCTCTTTTATATGTTGATTACTTGGCTCATTGTTTGAGTCCACTATATTAGAAACCATTTATGATTTTTCGGATCACATTTGCTTATATTTTGGAGACACGGGGCAATAGTGTGTATGGTATCATAGATTGCATTATGATGTTGGATTGAAGGGGGAAATTGTGTTGATGTACTTTACATTTGAGATTAACGCAAGCCTTTACATTCTTTAGTGACTTGGGGTTTTAATTCTAAAAGGTTTCACCCACATATATTGGTGTTCTTGTCATATAGAAATTTTATTTATTTCTACTGTGTTATTTGTATTTACATACATGTTCAATCATCTTCACGAATATGTAAGAACCAAGGATCAATAGTTTTTTACTATATTTGTACTTGGATTATCAACAAATATATAAAAGGACAAAATTGAAAGGAAAATATGCAAGGAAGCTAAGGTAGTAGAACAACTTCCTATAACAATCTAGAGAAAAGGTTTATACGAAAGACTTTTTAGATCTGAACAATTACATAAACTAAACAAATATAAACATAAACATTCATACCACAACACAATGATTTATGTGGGGAAAACCCTTTCAAGAGAAAAACCTTACACTCCAAAAGCAAACTTTCTCATAGGAGTATCACCAACCAAAGATCTAGAGGCAACTCAACAGCTATAAGACTCTACCCAACCGCCATCTCATGCACCTAATATATAGGAGATACAATACATAAAATTATCAAACGATATTATAAAACCATGAGCTTAAACCACATAAAAAGTGGAACCCATTTTTATCTCCAATGAAAAATGCTTAAGAGGTGTCAGAAAACACACCACCACATGTAACTCTCCTTTTATAGCTCATTTATGTGTCCAACACATTTTTACATCTCTAGTTTTAAGAGACCCAATTTTCGGAGGCCATAACTTTTGATTTGGGTGTCTGATTGATGAACCATTTGAATCGCTAGAAATCTTGTGAAGTGCTCTATCAAGCTTTAACCTGCTTTCCCATTACAACCACTTTTGAGCCCAAAAATGTTCTAAAGCCTTTAAATTGGACTTTAAAACTTTCAAAAAAAAATATATATCTTCAAATCTCGACATGATCTCATGACAAAACTTTATGAGTATGTGTGAACCCACAATAGTGGGTTATAATTTTTTGCATGAAGAAAAATTAGAAACACCCATCAAAAAACTTAAAACCAGATTCGAACAAAGGAAACCCTTCGAATGAAGGGGCTTTGTTCGAACATACATGGCATGCACCCCCTTCGAAAGAACGCCCCCTTCAAACGAACCCCCATTCTAATGAACCCCCCCTTCTAATAAACACTAACTTGTGCCATATAGGGGGGTTTGTTAGAACCACCCTTCATTAGAAGGGGGGTTCGTTGAAGGGGGGTTCCCCTTTTTTGCCCTTGCCCCTCTTTGTTTGTAATTTTATGCATATTTTTGGGTTTCAAGGCTTAGGTTGAGGATCAAAATGGAATCAACTTAATAAACCCAATTGGAGGATTATAATCCTCAAAATAAGCTCTCCATCAAGTATAGTTTTAATATATTTTGGTTTTATTATAGATTATTTTTAGTTTAATTAAAAACACATGTTTTTCATCGAAAATCAAGCTCTTTATTTACACATGTGGAAAAATGGTAGATTACCAAAAAAATTCTGAAAAATATCTATGCTCTTGGTATTGATGTCCTTGATAAAAAAAAGAATTTCGATACATACAAAAAAAGTAATGTGCTTTATAGTAGATCTATGTCTAAATTGTAATTAGTTTGACTTCAAAACTTAATAAAGAAAAAACAATTCAATAAAACTCTATGAGACCAAATGCAAGCTCTAGATATCGTAGTTACAAATCAAAATTCCAAAATAATAGAATTGTATCCTTCATAGAAAAAAGTTATGTGCTTTATAGTACACATCACTCTTTAAAAATGGTGTTTACTATTAAAAACTAGTTATCGAAGGAAATGGAAAAATAAATGCAATTTGATTTCAAAATTTAAAAAAAAAATGTATTTAGAATCTACAAATAAAATGTCAAAAATCACTAGTTTGCATCATCTTCAAATTCCTCACGATTTAGCAACTATAGGTGTCTGAAATTGAAGATTCAGTTCAAATGTTCATTTCAATGTCAAGTTTGGCCAAAAAGTGTAACCCACTATTATGGGATCACTGATGCTTATTTAACCATCTTGAAGCTTTGGGGAGAATTTTGCACCAATATGTGCTCAAATATAAACTTATTATAAATAGTAACCTTATGTAATTGCAAAGTCGAGACACCATTTTCCTAAAATTATCCCACTCGTCAAACACCTTGCAAGAGCAAAGGGAGTATCAACACCATAATTTAATCACTAGGGGCCATGAGGCCCATAGAATCCAAACATCGTATGAACTTCTTTGTGCTCATTAGATTAGTTAAAGAATTTGTAACATTCATAAAATTCTCTACCTTAACCAACTTCATCCTACCAACCTCGACCATATCTATAAAAAAATGATAATGTACATCAATGTGCTTGGTTTTGGCATGAAATGTCGAGTTTTTAGCTAGAAATAATACACCTTAACTATCATAATAAAATGTCATTGTGCCTTGTTTAATTCCAATATCTAAACATAATCTCTTAATCTAAATGTCTTATTTACAAGTGTGAGTAGCTACCATATACTCAACTTTAGTAGTGGACAAAGCAATTTTACAACCCATCACTTACTCATCCAATTGATTGCACAACCAAATAAAAGTAAACACATAAGCATTAGTGGATATTCTGCTATCAATATCACCTACCTAGTCTAAATCCACATAACCATGAATATCAAGGGAAAGCCCATATCCAACCGTATTACCATGATAACACAAGGAATACTCAGAGGTACCCCACAAATTTAATTGCATCCCAATGAATTCTACCAAGATTAGGGGTAATGCACCAATTTGTAACACAAAAAAGGTGCCATGTATTGGAAAAAAAACCCCAAATAAACTATTTTGCACTTACAAAACAAGTTAACCATTTGGCGAGTGCCAAATTAGGCGCTCACCAAATGCAAATTTACTTTTTAAAAAATAAGACATTTTCACCTCATTTTTTCTACAACCTGCGACCCTAGCTCCCATTTTCTATTCTTCCAACTCACTCTTGCCAAAAGGAGATCAATTTTTTCTTGCAATTCTTTTTGAGGATGTTGCTAAGACGTCAAAGAGGTCAAAGAGATCGAAGAGGTATGTATTTTTATTGTTTTAATTTCAAATTTGAATTAGAATGTGGATTGAAATAGGTTTTAAAAAAAAAAATTGTTTTAATTTCTAGGAAATTAATCTCCACCTCAAAACATTGACAATTCACAATCACCACCTCATGAAGAGCCTCCTGAATAAGAACAACCTCAAACCCCTCCGTCAATTTGTAGGCATCCACAAAGAACCCAAGAAAATATCTTTAATCAAATTGAAAACAACAAAAGAGACATTGAATAATTGATTGAAAGATTAACTAAGCATGCTAAAACCCACCCTTATAGGAGAGGGATTGTTGAATTGTTGAAGTCGATTGTATCACATGTAAGAGAAATGAGTAAGAAAATCAATTTTTGGTCAAATAAGAGGGATGAATTAAAAAAAATTATGCCAATGGTCTTTCATATGGAGATGTGAAAAAAGAAAAAATTAGCAAAGCCGACTTGTGTGCCCTTTTTATAGGCCTAAGAACCAATGCACCTTTATCACATGCATGCAGGAGGTTCCCCACCCATTAGTACCACCATGAATTAATAAAAATAAGGTTTTGGGAGTGGTGGTGGATGGTTTTTGACCAACCTCCATGCAATAACTATGAGGTACCACAATATTTTTTGAGGAAACTCTATTATGATTTTGTCCTCAATAAGGTGCCAAATTATTTTGACATTTTAGACTTTCAGGGTAGAGGTGGGAGCTCCACACATGATAGATCGGGTGCACTACGTAATCCATAGTTGGCATCGAGACCCTTAGCCAAACCCATGGTGGAGCATGTTGTTGTTCCTTTTGTTATGAAGGACAGTGTTGAGGTGGACATGTTGGAGTCGATTAGCTCACTCACTCAAAGCATCATATAGTGTGCAAGGCCTCTAGTAGATTCTAATGTAGACGAGACTTCTAGTCCTAAAGTTCCACCCCACCATTTTCGCTCTTGAGGTGTTGTTTACAAATGATTATCAGAGTTCTCAAGATGTAGCTACACAACCTACATAAGTTGCGGAGCAGATAGTTATGACAAATGCATTGTTGAATAAAACATTTGGCATTGATACTTAGGTAAAATTCAACAATTTCATTTAATTATGTTTATTAAATTCTATTTTGAAATGTAAGAATAACTAAATTAATAGGATCAATATGATGAAAACTGAGGGTCAGAGTGTTCATGATACGTGCACCATTTCTACAGACCCCTTATTTATTTTCGATGTTGAGTCCACAAGTATGCAACTAGTATTAAAGAAATAATTATTTCATGTGAACAATTGAATTTTAGTTGAATAATTGTCTCATAACACACTTTGGATGTCAAATGGTTTGTTGGTGGACCTTCAAGCTCCACACCTCACTATTCACATCCTCATACAACTTTCACTCAGATAACCTTTATTCATTAATGGTGTTGTAAAACAATGTTAAAGCTAGTTTTGGTAATTTTACGTGTGCAAATCTAAAATATTGATGAGAAATACAAACATTGGAGGAATGTAAAGTGGAGAATGAATGAGACTAATATGTACAATTAAGAAATTGAAAGCTCGGAGTTGAAATTATGTCTTATTTTCCATCTCAATTTTATATTATATAGTTTGATAACTTTTGAATGATTATGAAATTGCACTCATAAGAAGTATAGTTCAAGGTTGGAAGATACTTTTCTGGTAGCATGCCCATAGAACCTTAAAATTATTTTCTCTGTGTAATGCATATTCTATTTGGTACCAATTCTCATATTATAGCCTCCTGGTGCAAAAAATATTAATAGTTTAGGTTATAATTGATTATTTACTACTTATAGCTAGTTGGTAAATAAGACAAAGGACATGCTTTATTCTCAAATGGCTATTGTTATCACCTTTCCTAGTATTCACTAGTACTGTGTGCCCATGATTCCAATAATCCCTTGTCATATCCCTTGGTTTCCCTACCCACTTGCCTTGTACAAGATGTTATGGACACATGCTAATTTTTATGATGGTAGATCATAGTGGGAAATTGTCTCTCACATAGTTTCTTTCATGCTCATTTTTAGGCTACCTCATCCCTTCAACCAAGTTAACTCTTACCTTCCACCATCCCATTATCTATCACTTGTATTATCCTCCTCACTACACATTTTAACCAAACATGAAGAGTATATGACATGCGACGTGTGTGTGCAAGTGTTCTAACCCTAAAAATGCAAAACAATTAAAGTAAGTTCAAAGGTAAGAACACAAACAAAACACTCAATATTAGCCTAGTTTAACTCCAACAAAATGAATGATGAAAGACAAATATTACCTTGTTATAGTTTTCTCCTTTGGTTGGCCCTTTGATGTCGATTTTGTATGATCCTTTGTTGACAAAATGGCATGCAACTTAGCTCAAAATTATGGTGATGCTATGAGGAATGCAATGGCATAATCGGATGGTGGATTGGATGCAATATGAGGGCTCAAAATGGTGGCAATAATGGAAGTTGAATGCTTGAGTGCAAGAGTGCTAAAATTCTCTAAGTGTGTGATAGTCAAAATGAGGCAAAATCACCATATTTAGGGAAAAGGCCTCTAAAGGAATGGATGGCCATGATTGATCCTGGGATGGGAGATCAATGGCTAGGGTGAGTTGATACCTCACAAGTCATCACATGAGGACATGTGGAAAGTGAGGTGGACATGGGAGAGTGAAGTGGATGTGACATGGAAATGAGGTGGAGGTACTTGTAAGTACCTTGGGAATGGACAAGATCTCCTCATAAAGGAGGTTCTTGTCCATATGTACAATAAGAGGACAAGTTAGGAATTAAAAATTCCTCACAAATCCTCATGGGGATTTGGAAAAGGAATTAAAAATTCCTTATGGGGGGATGTGAGGAATTAAAAATTCCTCACAATTCATGGGAGAAATAAATTTGAATTTAAAATTAAAAAGGGTGAGGGGATGACTTCTCCAAAAGGAGAAAGTCATAAATAAGGTTGACCAAGGGTAGATGCCATAAATGGCATGGGGATTAGGTTGGGTTAAATCATAGATTTAGGTTGTGCAAATGAGGGATTAGGTGGACTAACTCTGATTAGGCTTCCACTTGCAAAATTTGGAGGATGTGACCTTAATGATGATTAGGGATGTGCACACCCCTGATTGTGTATTAAGTGGGCTAATCAGGATTAGGGAAATGTAGGAGGATATGACAAGGAGAGAGAAGGTTAATAAATTAAAATTTGACTTTTAATTCATTTGGGAACAATGACTAAATCAAATAAATTAGATTATTTATTTAATTTAGAGAGGACCAAGGTAACGAATTTAATTAATCAATCAAACACCTCAGGGAACATTAGGGATAGGATAAATATTAACTAAATATTAAATTTATTAATTAAGATGGTTTAGGGATGAAGAATAGAAGAGTATAAGGGCGAATTTTCCATATGGGAGTGGTCAAATTCGGGTCTCTACAATGTGAATGAATTATGTTGTAAGGAATCTACCATGATGTCTTATTTTCCATATAGATTTATTACAAGATGTCATGCTTGGTTGGTCTTGTGAGATTCTAAAAATATTTACCATTCAACATCCATCTCATTCTTCCATTCCTATCATCACACATATTTTAACCATTTTATATCGCATATCCCAATATGTAACACCTTATATATTATACCACCTTCCTCCATTTTTCATCTTATACACATATCCTTACAAGAAACCTTTCCTTTTGCTCATTACTAATCAAATCTCTTATACATTATTACTACACACCTCAAGTTCCCACTTCATGTCTTATATTCAAACCTTAGACACTGCCTAATTCACCTTATGTTCTAATATTCCCTCCTAATCACATCCCATTAACCTCTAATAGTTTACCTTATGTTTTCTTATCCCATCCTAGCCCATCCAATTAATCTCTACTAGTTTGTTCTATGTTCCATTATCCCCTCTTGATCATTTCCCATTATCTTATCCTAATTCACCCTATGTTCCTTTATTCCTACCTAATCCCATCCCATTAACATTTAATAGTTCACCCTATTTTCCATAATCCCATCCTAGCCCATCACACTAATATCTATTAGTCCATCCTATGTTTCATTATCCCCTTCTACTCCCATCTTATTGTACCCTCTATTATTTCACCCTATGTTCCATCATCCCCTCTTGGTCTTGTCCCTTTATCCATTCTATGTTATACCATCTTTGTCCATGTTTCATCCTATATAGATAATCTTACAATAAACCTTTCCTTCCACTCATTATTGACCAAAACTCTTCTCCATTATTACTACACACCTCGAGTTCCCACTTCATGTACTATAGTCAAACCCTAGACACCTCCTAATTCACCTTGTGTTCCATTATTCCTTCCTAATCCCATCCCATTAACCTCTACTAGTTCATGCTATATTTTGTTATCCCATCCTAGCCCATCCCATTAATCTCTACTAGTCCATCTTATGTTCCATTATCCCCTTCTATTCCCATCCCATTGCCCTCTCTTATTTCACCCTATGTTCCATTATCCCCTCTTGGTCTTGTCCCATTATCTTCCCTTAATTCACCCTATGCTCCTTTATTCCCTCATAATCCCAACCCATTAACATCTAATAGTTTACCCTATATTCTATGATCCCACCTTGGACCATACCACTAATTTCTACTAGTCCATTCTATGTTCCATTATCCCCTTTGACTCCCATCCCATTGCATCCTCTATTATTTCACCATATGTTCCATTATCCCCTCTTGGTCTTGTCTCTTTATCCCTTCTATGTTATACCACCTCCATCCAAATTTTATCCTATATACATACCGTTACAAGAAATATTTCCTTCCACTCATTATTGACCAAATCTCTTCTCCATTATTGTTGCACACCTCAACAACCAACTTCATGTGCTATAGTCAAACTCGAGACACATCCTAATTCATCTTATGTTCCATTATCCCCTCTTGGTCTTGTCCCATTTTCCCCTCCTAGTCGCATCTCATTATCCCCTCCTCATTCACCCTATGCCCATATTCACCCAATGCACACATCTATATCTTCATAATTGTTGACATCATCTCCCTTAAAAGCTAGGACACTTACATCCACTATTTCGTATTTCTAGACAAACAAAATATGATCATCCATCCTGGGTACTATGCCAACATCCACTATTATTGATCTTGCACGATGATGCATGATTTGGACTATTCTTGTGATCAATAATAATGAGTTCACTTGAAGTTTGCAAATATAGCTTCTTACTGTCATACTTATGCTATCATGGTGACTACAACCTTTGTTTGCATCTTACTCATGGCATTCCATCACCATGAGACTGCATTTATTTGAGGCATTTTTTCAAAAAGTTCACTACCTTCTCTATGCTACCACATTTTTCATACATGTCTACCAAAGCATTTTATCAAACAATTCATTGCCTCGTTGCTATGGATAAAATCCTAAAATAGGTGCTTTCGAACAAGCTATGGATAGGGAAAATAGTAAGCATAATAATAAGAAATATATAGTTCAATAACTACTCAATTTTTTGTTGATTATCTCATACATTATAAGCCATGACCTGCATCGTTATTCTATTTTCCGTGATTGAATAATTTGTTGTTTTATTTTCACATGATGTAAGGTTAAAAGCATAAAGATGTGTCACACTTTATAAAGGAGGCATCCAATAGTGATCCAACTTTAAAACTTGAATCACTAAAAAGTGGCATATATGTTTTGAATTTTGAAATGATGTAAACTAGTATGATATGTATTTTTTAGTATATTTTATGTTTGTATTTTTTTTTAAAATAAAAATTATTTTAAACTAGTTTTTAATAAATTAACACTATGATTTAGTTGTTGATAAAATGTTGAAAAATGAAGTTGTAGGAGACGTCAAAATTTTTATAGTAATTTTTTTTTTTTCCTTTCAATTTTTGTGTGTATTTATAACTTGAAACTTTAGTGCATGGATATATTTTTTTTCCAATTTTGATAAATATGTATTTCTAAATAAATATTAAAATGTGCACGAATCAAAAAATAGTTGTTTCCGTGGGACATCAACTTTCATATTAAATATTTATCTAAAATGGAAAAAAAATTATACCTTCTTGAAATAGATTTTTTTATCTAGTGCATCATATTTTTTTCAATTTTTTTAATAAATTATAGTATTTTTCCTTGGCATGGTAATTAACCTAACATTTTGTGCTACAAACCTACTTTTAGTAAAAAAATAAAAATAATAATTAAACTATTAAAATAAATATATTTTTGAAAACTACACTTATGGATCCACAAAAGGGTATTTTTATTTTTATTTTTAAATGTTATTTACATTAGTAGGAGTTATTGAAACTTCAAAATTTTCAAATAATTTTATTTTTTTGGTAAATTGGACTCAAAGTGGTGCTCCATATATTTTTAGCCAACAATATTAGTTGAAAAAGTTGTAGAAGTATCTAAATTAGCTAGAATGAATCTTACTAGATCATATGTTTGACCAAAATTGATTTTTAGTTAGAAATGCTTAAATTCAATTGTGTTGATAAGTTGGTTGAAAGTGTGACACATCTTTGTGCTTTTACCCGCAAGCAGAAACACCTTCTGATGTTGATAGGGAAATGAAGTGTGGTGTATCTTCCGTAATAGACAACTTGATGGCTCTCACGAGGGTATGAGACAGATTAGTAAATTTCAAATTGCATTCATTGTTATATCTGTTTATTATTGAAAAATCAAATGATTATTGATTTGTAGTTTAATTTCTATTTTGATGGTTTCTATAGGACTTTGGGATGCCAAAGCCTAAGCATGCGGATCTTCCAATTGAGGAGAGAGAACATTTGGAAGCAGTAAGTGATTATTTTGTTAAATATATTATTTTTATAATGTAATTTCTATATATTAATGTCTTTAATTTTTATTGTAACAGTTGAAGCTTGATCGATAACGAAATAGGAGGAGCAGCCCTCAAGTTCAAAGTAAATGAGTGTCGTACGCATCTCCATCCCTTGACCAACAAAGCTCACCCATATGTTTTCTTCGCCTAGAGGGAAATGACTTTTGATTGGGGTACTTTGTTGTATGCCTATATGGCATTTTTGTATATAATTGACATTGTATACTTATATGGCATTCGTGTAAGCCTATATGGCTGTTTTGTATATATTTTATACTTATATCGACATAAATTGGTGTATACCTACACGGCTATTTGGTTAATACACATCTTTTTTATTGATGGTGTCCATATTTGTATTATAAATCCATGCTTCAATAGATATTTGTAGATGGTTTACTTCAAATATTTAAAATCCAAGTGTTTTCCATTCACTCTTCTTTTCTATAATTGCAAATATATAATAAATTTTGAACATTATTCTCCTATAAGATTATTGAACATTAAATCAATCATATGAATATAGTAATGCTTCATGCTTCATGCTACCATGCTTAATGCTTCATTTGTATGCTTCATGCTTTATATCATTGAGGAAGACATCTATCATTCCACGTGTATGCTTCATGATACCATTCATTTGTATGCTTCATGCTACCATTCATTTGTATGCTTCATGCTACCATTCGCTTTGTATGCATCTTCATGATGTATGCTTCATGCTTTCATTTGCTTCATGCTACCATGCTACCATTCCTTGCTTTATGCATCTATCATGTGTATGCTTCATGATACCATTCATTTGTATGCTTCATGCTACCATTCGCTTTCATGCTTCATGCTTCTTGTGTATGCTTCATGCTACCATTCGCTTGTATGCTTCATGCTCTGCTCAAATTAGCATCACACACATAATTCGCATCAACCTCGCATCTATCTTGCTTCTTACTCTTTTGTCTCTCTTCTCTTGCATCAGCACCATACATATTTATATCAAGTTGTAGCTCAAAAACTTTTTCCAATGTCGGCCACTGGCCATTATACATACAAATTCAAAATAGTTCGACACCTAAACATTCTCGCAATAGATAGGAATAAAAGGCGACCTACATAAATCCTTAATTATGACCCAAATAGATCTCAACACACTTCAACACACTTGTACAAGCCTTACATGTAGTGTTAAACACAAGGTTGACCAATACCCGTGCAAAACACCATAATCATTAAGTACACACTTCATTAAATCAAGCCAAAAGTTTTGGACAACATAATTCACTTGAACACAATCCAAAATAATCCATGAACTACTTAAGATTCATAAAACACTTCATCCAAGCTCACATCATACAAATACTTCAACTCAAAACAATTGGTAACCCTTAATTGCATATTGATAAATGAAACTTACTCTGTACTACACCAAATCAAGTAAAAACTTGAATACAAAAATATAAAAGAATTATAAGAAACTTCTCATATCTACACAACCTTAAGCCAAATAGTGGAGAAATATAGAGCAAATACATTTCTCCCAAACCACAAAAAAAATCACTAAACGATTGGTTCACACACTGGTGAAAATATCTCACACTATACACCGATCTAGAAACCCAAGTTATCAATATAGCAACCTCTAACAATATTGAATAACCTATAAGATTCGCACAGGCATAGCATCAACACAAAAAGAATGTGGAGCACAATACCAGAGCACGTTATGAACACTTGCACAACATAGTTTACTCTGTTTATAATTTTTTCTCAAAAGTACTTGGAAACCAAGTACCAAAGACATCATCGCAACTCATTACTTCATTCCACCTAACCTTCAAACTCTACAACATAAAGAGATCGATCCATGTCACTTCCTCGCGGTCTCAGCTACACATGCACAACCTGTTTTCCTCTTTTTCACAATTTTCTCAATATCCTCAACATCTTCATCCCATAGTTGACATCAATGACAACACCAGTCAGTAGACGTCTAGTTGACATCAATGACAACACCTTCATACTCGCAACACTAGGTTTTAATCTAAGAAAAAATGAGGAGATATAAGATTTTGGATTCCCAAGATCACACTAGGTGCAAGGGGAGAGAATACGTCTATGCAACCCTCCAAACATAACAAACAATGGTTAATTAACCCACTAATCTAATTTAGTGGAAAATTGAAAATATTGGGTTAACGTCTTGCCAAACCATGAATTAGTAGTTTAGAGTTTAAGTTTTGGACAAGCCGAAACAACTGCACCACTTGTTAGTTCAAAATTTATCCCAAAAACCAAAAAATTTAAAACTGAACAAAAGCACAAATTGATAGAGAACTGAAAAAAAGTGTAACTTTTCAGAAAGTTTAAATTTTTTATTTGATAGAGGCACAGTTCTACAGAATAGAGGTGTAGAAGGTCAACCTAGAGGTGTTGATAGTCATTATGAAAGTGAAGTAAGTCTCTACAAAGGCACAAAATGTAAGTGCAACCTATCTGCATGAAGGCACAAAACTCTACACGAAAGCATGCTTGCGCAAAAGACAAAAAGCTAAAAAAATTGGTTAAACTAAACAACAATTGTTTACCAATATTTGATGAAAAATATTTTATTAAACCTTTTTTGTAATGTATCTAAGTAGATTGAACACACAAAGTACCAAAATATTTCTCTAAAACCCTAGAGGATTAAGCCTTTTGTTCAAAACATAAACACAACTTTGTAGAAGTAGAAGTGTCACAGGTCATTGCATAAGTGCAACAAGTTCATGTGCAGGTGTCACAAGTCTATGCACATGCATAAAACTACAAAGTAGAAGCACCGCAAGTCAGCATGCAAGCACATCTATTGATTGCAGAGGTGCAACAAAATAGAGACCTTAGGCATAATAAAAATTTACAAAGCAAAGGTAAATTTGAAATCCGAGAAGTGAGTTCTTTAAATTTATGTTAAGTTTTAAACCCTAAAAGAAATGTATATGAAATTAGGGGTCTTTCTTAACCTAATTTTGTTAATATTTTATGTATTTTTTATTTTTATTTTTATTTTAGTCTTTTTTAAGATAGTTGTCACTTGTAGTTGTAAAAGAAGACAATGATTGCAAATAAAACTTAGATTGATTTGGAATCTCAATCCTAAGATCAATATCCTAGTAAAAACTTAGGAGAACTTGCAACCAACACTAAAAGTTAGGTAAATTAGAAGACTTATGCTCTCAAACTTGGGTGTAGTTTTGGTGGGCATGGGTACCAAAAGTCATAACAAAGGTGCTCTAGGTTAGAATATATGCACAAAAGAATGAAGCAGAGGCATGGTGAGTTGTTGTATAGACGTATCTAGTCACAACGCAAGTGCCAATCTAAAGACAAAGCGCAAATCTGAGACCTACAAGTTAAAACTTCACAAAAACTTACAAAAATAGATTAGTAAGGGGCACGGGTCCCATTGGGTGTGTCAAAATGAAGGTGAGAAAAATGATAATGAAGATAAATTGATCACAATGTGAATTAAATGCATTCAAAATCATAAGTATACCTTCAATTTTCATCCTCCATGGATTGAGCTCAAGCTTTCACCCTTGAATTTGAATATTTTCTCTTGATATTAGATTGTGGATTGCTCTTAGATTAATTTTTCAGCATAATATAGCTATATAAATAGTGGTTGTGAAAATGAGAAGGATAGGCTTCAATTTATACACTTTTTTATGGAGAAATGGAGGGTCAAGATCTTCTCTTGAAATGAAGGGTTGAGATTGCATGAGATGGAAAAGGCTTAGCCTTGTGACAAGTGTCATAAGGTGGAGGCATGTGACTATGACAAGTGGTATGGGTAAGAGAGCAAGGTATGCTCACACATGTGTGAGTAGATCTTGGGAAGAACAAGATTATGACAAGTGGAAAAAAATAATGAAAGGTGTAAGATGAGTAGGCTTTGACCATATGACAAGTGAAGATAAATGGCAAATGCAAGATGGCTCTCATGGGGAAGAGGATCTCACACATGTGTGAGCATCCAATAAGAAGAGAGGTCAAAGGATGAGTTGGAGGTTGATGGTGACTTGTGCATGCAACACTTGTAACATGTCTCCAAGTTTGAGGGAATGGGGTAGAATTAAAAATTAGGAAAAATGTTAATGATGATTAGGGGATAGGTTAAGTTATTTAATCATAAATTTATTAAATCAATCAGGATTGAGATATGGGTTGAGTTAATTGATCATGGGTTCATTAACTTAACCAAGATTAAAAATTGGAGAAAAGGATAATGATTATTAGGATGTGGGTTAAATTAATTAATCATGGACTAATTACTTTTAAGGATTAGGAGAATTGGAGGGATGTGTATAAAAAGAAAAAATAATTAAATAGCGTAATATTTAATTAATTTCTAGGGTGAGACTATAGGATAATTAATTAAATGTGGCATTTAATTAATTTAAGGTGGAATGAAAGAACTAATTAAATAGTGTGATATTTAATTAATTATAGAGGCACATGAGATAATTAATTAAATAACAAATATTTAGTTAACTACATGATAGAGATGGATAATTAATTAAATAATATAATATTTAATTAATTATAGGATAGAATGAGATAATTAATTTAATAATAATATTTAATTAATTATAAGGGTGACAGTCAAGATTAATTAAAATTTTAAATTTTAATTAATCAGATGTGTGGTGTTAGAATTGGAATGTCTACAATAATATAAGAACTGGGAATGATTTTGTTTAATCATTAATATGAATTTCTTTTATTAATGAGATTATGGTATTCAATTATGATTTATATACTAACTAATTTTTGTTGAGGAGGTGAATGTAGGAAAGTGTTTCCCGCCTTCTGAAAGAGGATGGAGAGCATTATCAAAGAGAGTGGTAGATTGAAATAGTGGGTTATCACACCATGCCACCAAGAGTTAGATATCTACACACACACATAAGATATCATCATTGCTAAAATTATTAGCTATATATGGTGTTTTTTCTTTGTCAATATCTCCATAACTAGCTTAACCAATATGTGTGGTCAAAGGTCAAGTTTTGATACATTCTGGTTATAGGATTAGATGCGTGAATGTGTCGTTGCATGGTTATCCTATTCTAGTCATCAGATGAGTAAATGAATCATTGGGAAGGAGAGTTCTTTCTTTTGTTTAGGTTGTTTATTTTTAAAATAAAAAGGATTGATTTGATTAAATTAAAATATTGTAAAATAATAAATAGTCATAATTAATTTAAAAAATTAAAAAAATTAAAACATGCATAAAAAAATTTAATATATATAATAAATTATTTTGAGCTGAATATTTTAATGCAACACCTTTTGATCTACCACCACTCCATATCAACACCTAGAAAAGGGGCAAAGGAACTGAAATTGGAAGTGGAGTCATAACTTCGTTGAAGTGGAAGTGCAAGAGGAAGTAATGAAATGTAACATTTTTCTAGGTGTAGAGTAAGGGGTGAATAAAAGAAATGGAGATGGATTTTATTAAAGCACCACAAAAATTTTGCAAGAAGGGAGGAGCGTAGGAAAATTTTGGAAGAGAAAGTTGAATCGGAGGTATCATTTTCTCCCTTTTTTATTTGATTAAGATATGGTTCATACATAAGGTTGTTTAAAAGCATATCTGCAATAGGGAACAAGAAGAATGAATAGATGTTTTGTGAAATTTTTATGGTATGTAAAGCTATTTGAGTCATTTTTGAGACTCTATAAAAACTATTTTATTAGCTTTATTGTAATTTTTTGTAAGTATTACATGTAGCATCATTTTCCTAGGTGCATATTTAACACTTCCTATGGGTTATTCTTTATCAATCATATATTATTTATGAATCTATTGTATGAATATATGCATATGCACATATTCATGCAATTACAATATGTACAATATATAAAGTACTCAAAATTCAATTTGACTATCTACCATCAACACATAAAATATGTCATAATTTATCTTAGTTATCGATAGAAACAAGTCAAAAGAATCTATAGGTTTTGAAATCATTATTTCTTGAATTCCATAAGACTGCCATGAATGAATTTATTTGCTAATGAAAATTCTAGTGGCATGACTATTTTATCCTCCATAAGAAGCAAGCATAATTGTTGTTTTGTTTTGGATGTGTCTTAATTGTAAACCAACCTTATAATTTATGTGATTTTTAGAAGCTAATCGACCAAACTATTAAATTATTTCTTAGTTCAAAAATGAAGTATAGTATGTTGATTAAAATATTAAGAAAAAAAAGGTGTTTTTTCTTGGCCTAGGCACCATAAAAGAATTAATGAATACCTTTGCTTGCCATACCACTTCCAGATGTAAAATCTCTCCTAAATATTTTATATAACATCATAGTGCACCTAAGATCACATATATGCATATATGCATACATACAAATATATATATATATCAACATTCTAGTGCAACTAAGAGAATATGCTCAGTTTTATTAATTTTAGTACTCCAATGTAGTTGAACTTGCATAAACCCATTTATACAAATCCCCAACTAATTACTTATTTTTTATAGTGCAATCAAATACTCATACTTTATCATATATTTGAAATTATCATTGTTACATTGTAGTTCACTAATAAATACTTATGTACTTTATTGTATTGCTCTGCTAGTAATGGGGGAAATTGCAGTATAAAATTATTGAACTAAGTGTTTTAAGGCATTGAGTGTCACTATATAAATTTACACATGAATCATGTGGAAAAGTGTAGGTGTATATGAGTACACATACACATACACATATAGATATGTCCACATAACATGTAACAAAAGTTATAAACCTTGGTTTTTACCTACAAACAAAAGGAATAATGGGTTAGTTGAAATTTTTTAAAACTATGGGAAACTATTATGTAAAATAAAAGAGAACACAAGTAAAATTTGAATGAAATTTGTTAAAATATTTTGGTTTATTTATATAGTTAAGTTTTATTTATTACTAAAGTTAAGTATAGCCTAGATTTTAAATTTGGAATGGGAATGGAGATTTTGGGAAAAAAAGGGGTCAAACTAATATTGGTATAAAAAGTGTATAAAATTTGACATGAATGTATATATGTGTGTGTGTATAGACTTATACAAATGATTCAACCTATATTATTTTATCTTGTTAATCAAAATAAAACAATTTTTGTGAGGTAGAAATATACAGGGGAATGTTTTAGTCCTGACATATGGAGGACCCACAAACCATTTTGGGTTTTTTCCTAAATTAGTGATTTTTTCTTTCCATCTAGTGTAATTATCTAACGATTTTAATATGTTCATGTGAAAATATTGAGGTCTTTTGATGACAAGTTTGAGAAAGAGGTGTATGAAATATGATGCACATATATGAATATGATTTTTATATTTAAAACTTTATCCAAAGTAATGCAAATGTTGCTTGTACTATCAATTCATTGTGTCTAATAAGTTGCATTTGTATAGGAGTGAATTTGCACCCCTCATGCAAATTCCCCCTTTACACATCCTCACCTTACAAAACAAAATCCGAAGGAAAAATTCCACATTAGTTGCTCTCTTGCCTTCCACTTGGCATCTATCATTTGTGTCGAAAGAAAAATATTTGTCAGGGACACATGCACAATGTCCAGACTTCCACGTGACACGCTTGCATCCCTAATGAATTCCTATATCTAAAGCTGGCATAGGCGTTACACTTTCAATTGGGGTCAATTTGTAATGTCCCTCTTCAACCAAATGACCTAGAAAACAACAGATTCTTCCTTCTCCTTCAAATTCATCCCTTCTTCATTCATTCCATCTCTCTTGGCAATTCAAATCTCTTCAAGATCTCTTGGGAAATCTTTAAGAACTCTCCAACATTCTCTCCATCCTCAAGCAGTCATTCAACACTCCATTGCAGCAGAAACACTCTGTCAACTCCTTAAACCAAGTGTGAAGCAAGCTATTGCAACATGGGCTTGAGGTTTTGTAACACCTCCCTTCATCACAGCTGAGGTTGTGGTGATTGTTCAATCCTTCTTTCTCTTTAGATGGCTAGTGAGCTCTTGGTGGAGGTGGTGGGCGTGCTTTACAGAGCTAGTTGGTGAACTGGCCTCTTGGTGAGATCCTCTTTGTTATCTTAGCTCTCATATATTTAATTTATCATATCTGTTTGTATCTTTCCTACTTTATGATTTTGTTTTGTTCCTTTAGAAGTCACTAGCTAGGCCATCAGCTTGTTTTCTTACGGTTTGTACTATTTTTTTGGTCCTTTGTTCATACAAACGCCAACTCACCTAAGAGACGTCAGTGCACTGTGTTGTCATCCCAAAACTATGCTTTTTTCCTCGGGCAGAGAGCTATCTGCAGTATAGTGTTGAACCTAAAAATCAGCTCGCCTAGCCCCAAATTAGATTTCGGGTCTGTAAAGTGATCGAAGAATCTCATAGTCCTCATCATTCTCGTTCCCTATTTCAAAACATCCCTTTAGAGTGAGGTAAGTTAGGGCAGCCTTCCGCTCTTGGCTCTCCATGACCTAGGGCCTTGAACATGGTTGGTCCCCCTCTCTTACATTTTTGGTGAACCTGACGTGAACCATTTTGGCTCCATTTTGTGATACTGAAAGTTCATTTCCTCATATTCTAGGAGCATTGTACATGTGAGTGTTGTGAGGCCTTCACCTTGCAACCCAACCTATGGCCCCTAGTAGGCATAGTTGGAAGGTTTCACAAGTGTTGTGCAACAAAACCTTAAGTGGGTCACTATTATGTTTTACAACCTTTGGGGGGCTTTTTGAGAGTATCATTCAGTGCACGTGATGGCCTCATTTTTGCATCAACCTATCCCCTCTAAGTATCCTGTGAGTGGTAGCTCAGGTATAACCTTCACCTCGCAAGATCTGTTGATGGGCTTCAATAGAGAACCATCTCCTCTTTATATCCCTACACGGATCAATGGGAACATTGTAGCAGGTGTTCTTGTTGATCTGATGTCTCAGGTGAATATCATAACCGAGGAGACTATGTCAATTAACTTCATGCACAAAGATGGCTACAATGCATCTGTGAACACCATCTGTACGCATAACAGGATTTTTGTACCTCCCCTAGGTAGTATCATGTTATCAGTCCTTGTAGGACCTAAGTCTGTAAACTTGTTGTTTGACATAATCTCAAGGTCTAAACTCTTTAGAGTGAAGCTAGGTATCCCCTAGTTAGTAGCTATGAATGTAGTTCCCTTGGTTGTGCACAAATGCTTGATGTTCATTCATGGGGGGTCGTTGCATGTGACTCAGGACACTAGTTATAAACCACCATTTGTGCATGATAGCTACTCCTTAGATTACTTTTGGTCTACACCTATTGGTCCCCTTCTTCTTAGGAAATACCTCTTGTATTGAAAATATCAAAAGTACAAGAAAGGGTGCCTAATGCTGAAAGTGAGGTGCCCTCCATTGTCTTATGCTATTTCACATAGGGCTTTCTTAAAAGCTGACAGTGATGTTGCCAAGACTCGTAGAAGGGAAGAAGAGAAACAGTCCTGAGATCCTCCTTCCTCTTCCATTATCCAGCCTAATGCTCCCTCTCACCCTACTGCAGTGCCATCAAACTTTGTTTCACATTTGCAGGAGAACTCTATGGTGCCCACTTGGAAAAATCCCAAGCATCATGCTTTCGAGCTTCCCATTTTGTCCATGGAGCCTAGACCTATTCAATACAATAGAAATAAAGGTCCTCGTAGGGAATCTTCTATGTCTCGGCCCCTATAGCCTCCCACCGCTTTTACTCCTAAGGCAATAAAAGGGAAGAGGCCTACTACCAAGGCATTAGAATCGATTCCCCTCGATGTTTCTCAACCTGCTCCTCATGTTCCCATCTAGGATTCTATCCCTTCATTGGAAACAATTGTAGTAGACACTCCCATGGCTGAGCAGGAGCCTTATGTCCCTTCACAACTTCCGGCCTCTAGCTCAAAGAGTCACAAAAACCGATCGTGTGTGATTCCGAGCACCATTGAAAGGCCCTCACGGCTGAGCAAACCATCTTACAGAGAAAGGATGAGGAGATGACCACCCCTATTTCAGGACCTCTTGTTGCATCCTCCTCTCTCCTCCCCTCTTCTTTCATTCAACCGAGCTCCATATCGCTCTCGATTCCTGTTGCGAGTGTGTCTGACTCTAAAAGGGTACAGGTGTTCATCGCTCCTTCAGTTGAGTTGCCCTTACTGATGTCCCTTTTAGACGTCCCTCCTTTTCTAAAACCCGTACATATTCTAAACACTTTGGTGGTATCTATTATCATTTTCTCCTCCTCCTCTTCCTTTGTGCTTCTCACCTTATCTATGAGGAGTTCACACCCCCTGATGAAGCAAAAAGTAGAGGTTGGTCCTTCCAGCAAAAGAGGGCATAAGAGGAGCCCACCTTCTTCAAAGGGTGGTCCTGTGTTGACTTGTTCCATCTTGGTAACGGAACCAGTCCTGGCTTCCCCTGAGTTTATCACTGCTCTTGAATCACTCAATGAGTCAAGCGGTGAATCTCGAGCACAACTATCTCCATCTGTTGAGGTACAACATGGCACTCTAGTAAGGTGCATGTTTAACTCTCTGGATGAAGTTTCAACCTTGTCAACGATTTTTTTGAAGTCGTTGACACTAGCTCCACAAGAGCCTAGTATAGAAGACTTTGTGAGGGCTTCTTCCTTAGCCCTTGTTGCAGGAGGGTCGAAAGCTCCTCCCATTAACATTTTTCCACTATAGGCTTGTCCTCCTTCCCCTTATGATGATCTAGAGTGGGAAGTAGATGACCTCTTGGTCGATGAGTGTTAGGGGGAGGCCCCTTCTTTATCTTTAGAATAGATGTGTGTGTGTTGTGATGTGTTCCCTCGAGATCATGCTATGTGTTCCTGGATGAACCTTGTCACCCTTGTTGGTGCTTGGGTATAGGCATGATTTTTTGTGTTGTAAACCTTCTTCTATTTATATCATCATTCTTCCATGTTTGTGATCAGCTTTCGATAAATTGGGGATAATGAAAAGCATTAGGGGCATTTTGGCTCCCCTTCCATGTTGACCCAATTTTATTTTTTTTACTTTGTCTTCTCGTACATTCTTCACATGGTCTTATATAGTATGGGGTTGATGACAATTCATTTATATACTACTATTATACTTATATATATATTTATATTTATGAGAAGCTTTGACCTCGAAATATCAAATCACCCTTGTGTCTCTTATTTGTTAACTTGTTTTCTTTTTTTTTTCGCTCTTTTCGTCTTTCTCTCTTCTTTGCTTGAGTTGTCCCTCTCATGTGTGACAACACCTTCTCTACAATAGTTCAATTTTCAGCAAATGCATTCGTTGCCAATGAATATTTTCTCAAGAATCTTCACAAACCTTTTTGAAAATCGCATTCTCGACTTGGACCCTAATGGAATGTGTTTCCTTCATCATGGGTTTGTAAAGAAAGAACTTGAGAACTTTCCTCTGAGGTAGAAGAAACTTTTCCTTCCCCTTGCAAGGGGGCACTTTCTTCCTTTTGAATTCCATGATGAAGTGAACATTTTTCGAAAGGATTCCTTGATGATGAATCAATTTGAGAAGGAACATCTTTCTTACACTTTCAAGCAATGCATCCCTTGAGTGGACCCCTCTTCACACTGGGTTCCCGAGGGACCCCTTTGAAAGCTTCATAATTTGTTGACAGTCTATGTGACTGTCCACTTGGGTGCCTACATGGCCACTTTATTCGTGAGATTCTTTATTCGTGGGTAAACATGTTGCTTTGCAGGTGAGCATATAAAGTCACTCTCCAATTCGACTATGTGGAGTCTCCTTCCTCCATGTGAGAGATCTTGGGGGACGCCTCCTTGCAGGTTTGTGGGTCTGTAAGGCGCTCTTTCCTTTGGGTTTCCTCCATGTGAGATATCTTGGGGGACACCTTCTTGTAGGTTTGCAGTCCTATGAGGTGCTTTCATCCTACATTATTTTTCCATCATTGGTCTGAGGGTCTTCGGTGTACCTTGTGCAACTTCATAGTTCTGCAGGGCTATGGAGTCTTTTATTTTGTCCTGCACTTTTGAACTCGCCAGATCATGGTCCGCTTCCTTGATGGTTCAGGTATACATTTCTAACCCTAACTACTCTTCAATCTACTTTACTGAAGTGCTCATCAGTATTAGTGCTCGCTAAAGTGGGGGAAAAATGTATAGGATTGAATTTGCACCCCTCACGCAAATTCCCCCTTTACATATCGTCACCTTAGAAAACCAAATTCAAAGGTGAAATTCCACATCAACTGGTCACTTTCCTTCCACTTGGCATTTCTCCTTTATCTTCATAGAAGAATATTTGTGAGGGATGCACGCGCAGCATGCTTACATCCCAGATGGATTCCTGCATTTGAAGCTAGCAAAGGCTTTACACTTTCGATTGGGTTCGATTTGTAACATCCCTCTTCAACCAACTGACCCCGAAAACAATAGATTCTTCCCTCTTCGCCTTCAAATTCATCCCTTCTTCATTCATTCCATCTCTCCTGGCAATTCAAATCTCTTGAGGATCTCTTGAGAAATTTTCATTCACTCTCCAACATTCTCTCCATCCTCAAGTAGTACTTTAACACTCCATTGCAACAACAACATTCCATCAACTCCGTAAAGCAAGTGTGAAGCAAGCCATTGCAACATGGGCTTGAGGTTTTGCATCACCTCCCTTCATCATAGTTGAGGTTGTGGTGATTTTTCAAGCCTTCTTTCTCTTCCATTGGCTAGTGAGCTCTTGGTGGAGGTGGTGGATGTACTTTTCAGAGCTAGCTAGTGAACTGGCATCTTGGTGAGATCCTCTTCGTTATCTTAGTTATCATATATTTACTTTATCATATCCATTTGTATCTTTCCTACTTTATAATTCTATTTTATTCCTTTAGAAGTCACTAGCTAGGTCGTCAGCTTGTTTTCTGATGGTTCTTATTGTGTTTTTGGTCCTCTATTCGTACGAACACCAACACACTTGAGAGATTTTAGTGTTTCGTATTGTCATCTCAAAACCGCACTTTCATCCTTGGGAAAAGAGCTACCTGAGGTACATTGTTGAACCTAAAAACCGGCTCACCTAGCCCCAAATTAGATTTTGGGTCTACAAAGTGATTGAAGGATCTCGTAGTCCTCATTATTCTCGTCCCCTATTTCAAAAAATCCCTTTAGAGTGAGGTAAGTTAGGGCAGCCTTCCGCTCTTGGCTCTCCATGACCTAGGGCCTTGAACATGGTTGATCCGCCTCTCTTACAACATCCAATCAAAGTTGTCATACCTAGCTAGAGGGCATCTAGGGTTGTATGGAAAATTAAATGTGACAAAGTTGGTACACTACACTAGTTTTTAGATAACATGATATAGTTACAAAATTCTTTACCTATTACTCTCATGAAGAGTAGGGCCACTTCCAATTGGAAGGGGTGTGTGGGACTGCCAATCTATGGTTGGAGGTAAAGCACTTTGATGACATGCTCTCCCTCATGTAGCTGAAGATTGTCAAATATTTTTTCTTGAATGAAAAACTTTGTGTATTCATATCTATACTAAAAGGAATATAAACTCCAAGTGACCTAAAGGTTTATATTTTATTGACAAGTAATTACATATACATGCCAATAAATTATGCCTAAATTTAAATGTGAAATGAGTTTATTTCTTATTGAATATCATGTTCCTTACTTAGTGATGTGCATTTAATTATTTCATTTGAATATATTTAAATTAATATTTTTAAATTCATGATAAAATAAAATCATTAATTTTTGATGATTTTTTATTCAATGAACAAATTTTCGTCACAGTAGTAGGTTCTATTTGTAAAATAATTTAAATGTGAGCTTGATTACACAAATGTCTTCTACATGGGCTATATTATTATTTCTCGAGATATCCTTCATATAAAGGATGTTGTTGACATGACTCAAAGGATTTGTTAGAGGAAGCTCAAATTCAAGTTTATTTTCACAATAATACAAACAAGGCAATAGAGGAAGAAATGATGCTCACATTTTGCAATTATAAGGCACAAGGAATAAGACAAAAATTATTGTCTATATAATTAACAACTTTAGGATTGCTATCATCATTCCTAACTACTACATTACATCATTTATAACCACATAGGTATTGCCAATTATGGGATTGAGTAAATTATATGATTCAAAGTTAAGGAAAAACTAAAATGATGATTTTTATATTAATGAAAAAAATGTAATTATCAATTATCTTTCTTAGAATGTTTATTCAAAATATTATTGCTATCATGTTTGGTGACTGGAAGAGTTGTATCATGATAGAAAATTCCAATAATACCATAATTTCTCACAACCTAGATGGAAATGTGAAGGCTAAAAAACATGTAACAATCGATGGCCTTGGTGGGTATAAGGGTAGAATTTTTCAAGTGCTTGAACTTGACAGGAGGCAAGAGATTGTGAAGGCTTTATATAATTCTCTCATGTTGAAACACTCTAGATCTTACAATATTTGTAGTATCAGGAAAATTCACCTCCAGCAATTCACCACCAACAATTCATCATGTATACAATTCATCACCAACAATTCATCACCATGGTATATTCACCACGTATACATTTTTTATGGGTTCAGTAGAATCTCTATACTTTTTTCTTTTTTAGGTGCTCTTGGCCACTTAAATATTGAAAAATGTATACGCGGTTAATATACCATGACGATGAATTGTTGGCGGTGAATTGTATATGTGATGAATATGTCATGAAAATGAGTTGATCATGGTGAATTAGTAATAGTGAATTGTTGGCAGCATGGATAACTTTAAGAAACCCCCCCCTTAGCGTAGGTGTAAAATCCTGGTGAATCTTGTATGCTTCTCGATGAAAAATATTAATTTTATTGGTGATTTTTTTCGTTTTTCGAGAAAAAAAAAAATCCCCATTGGCGAATCTTTTATAATCCCTGGAATTCTATGGAAAATCGTGGCGAATTGCAATTTTTTTAAATTGAATAAAATATTTTTCATTGGCGAATAAAACCATTTTTCAAACCAGAATTTTCTTTCCATTGGTGACTAAAACCTTTTTCCAAAGCAAAAAATATATTTTCATTGGCGAATTAAATGAATCTCAAAATAATAAAAAAATCTAGTGGTGAAATAAAAATCATATGGGTCGTTCAATGGACGACTCTATTTGCATTCCGAAAGTAAATCTCTAAAGCACTAGACTTGCGATTTGAAACCTCCGGAATATCACTAGAACCGTTAGATTTCTAGAAATCAATGGTTGAGATTTTATTACTGTACAAATGGTTATAAAGTTTTGTTTCTCAGCGATTGGGTGACCTCGGTGGGATGCACAACTTTCGAAGTGACAACTCATTTAATGAATTGTACGATGCCATTAAGGGATGTCTTCTCAAACACCAATTGGATAGATTTAATATAATCTTTTAAATCCTCTGAAAGGATAGATCTTAAATAAGGTATTAAGGAGTTTGGAGAAACGGATTTAGTAGCAGATTGTCACTTCCTGTTGGTAAAGTTAAGTGAGCCTGCATATGAGGAAAGGTGGCAACATTTTGAACTCCATACTCAGAGTTTCCTCAAAATGGTACTTCCAGCCGATATTAGGGTATGGGAAGATGAAATTGTTGCCTTCATGCAACCAAATTTGAATTGGCCTGAAGAAGAGCAACTCGACATCATTTCCCAGCTACGTTCAGTGGTGTGGAAAGAGAAAACCAGCTATGCCGAATACAAAAGGTTAATTTTTGTTTTAGAAGAAGAAGAAGAATGCATTGAATTTCATAATTTTGTTAATGAAATACAGTTGGAATTGTACAAAGTCCCGACACCTCCAGCAATTTAACAACATACATGAATCCTTTAGTGAATTGTGAATTTGTGACACATAATGATAAGGGGGCGTAGTTTCAGCTTTTGAGCGTTTTTTGAATTTTGATTGTACAGGGTGTGGGGTGACAGGTTTGTGAAACCACATTTTTGGCATTAGAGAGATAAAATAATATATTTCTAAATCTATGTATTTATCAATGCTTCCTTTTAATTATGAATGAATTATGTTTCTTCATGATAATTGTTCAATGTTTATCTGTTAGTGTTAGGTCAAATTCAGAATGCTTATTTTTTCATCTCTAAGACTTTGTGTTCAGATTAATTCATCGCTCATTCACTCTTTTCAATGCCTCGAATCTCGATGTTGTACATTTCATTTCATTGAAATTCTCAATCTTTTTGGAGAAAGTGTGGTTGGTAGTGGTAGTGGCGGCGATTAATGTCATATGTGATATGAACATCCGAAGCAATTTCTTGGATAACTCATAGCTTTAATGAAACAAGATTTGTAATGATTTCATATCGTTTGAATGAGTGATTTTGACAGCTTGTCTACTTGAGGTAGAGTTCAAGTTGGCACATAGCAAGACGTCAATCAAATTAGAAATTTTAATTATACAGGCTGGTAGCGGCACTGGTGGCCCATAAATAGGGATAGTGATTCAGTGATTAGTAGATAGTGCCATAAGGGTTTTTATTTTCTAGGGTTAATAAGGATTCACGAAGAAGATGATGCAATATTGGGGATACTGTAAATTCTCCTACCTACAATTATGTAGTTACAGAGTAATCAGTAAAAGACGAATTTCCTTCAAGTTCAGAATGGGTGGAATTGGAAAGAAGTTGATTTGGTTAACCTGAATTTTCAGATGGTTTTTGAACCAAGATGAGGAGCTCTGATGGAGATAAGTGTTATCCGAATGCATAGAGGCTGCAGGTAAAAGTTGGGAGTAGATTTTTTTCTCCTTTTGTATTCTAACAGCTCCCATTTCCCTAGCATGGTTGGCCAAGCAAGCCCCATGCATTTATTTTCAAAGAGACATTTATTTTTCATCTTCTGTACGACTCTGGTTCTCGAAGGGGATAAGTACATTTTGTATCTTCACGGCTCCCATTTCCCCAGGAGTGATTGGAACCCCCTTTGCCCAGCATGGTTGGCAAATCCACCAGTAAAAGCTTGGAATCATGAATTTATTTTCAGAGCCACATTTAATTTTAGAGATAGATGTGTATTAGGTTTTCAACAACAAAGCTTGGAAATTGGAATCAATTTGTAATCCATTGTAACAAGCAACAACTTGGAATAAATTATTAAATTTTATCTTTGTAAAGTACTAAAGTGACACACTGACATATGTTATTTATACAAAACAGGAGCTATAGTGCTACTCGTCTGTAAAAAGATATATAATAATGTGACATTGAAATTTAGTTGCAATAAAATGAATGGTTGTGTTGTGCTATTCTTGAATCTTGATTCCTTGAATCTTCATTATTCATTTACGTTTAAGAGTAAAGAGTTGTTTTCTGAGTTTGGAACTTTAGTGTCACTGTCTATTAATAATTTAATATATTCAAATCATTTTTTTTTCTTTTGAGAAATTAAGTAATATACTCTATGCAATATGCACTTGAGAATTCATGGTTATATTGGGCCATCGGGGGAATGCAATCATTCGTTTCACCGATGTTTATGTGTTACAACAATGTGCTTACTTTTGTTGATTCTATCGGTATATTGGGGACTGGGAGTGCACCTTATGAGTTATGAGTCTTCGCCTTCGGGCCATCAACGGGGTTATGATGGGGGTTCCATCGATAAAGCATTGTTAGGTTGATTCCTATGGTATTGACTTTAAAACACATGTGTCATGTCAATTTTTTTAAGTTAATATCATAAATTAGTAAATTACTCAAGTTTCAAGTTCAACCGTTTGATGAACATTTGATGTATGGTTGTAGTTACATTCCGTAATGAAATGAACACAACGATGGGATTCCCAACTTAAACCTCCGGAATTACCCTATATCCGTTAGATTCACAAAGATCAACGGTTAAGATTATGACAATAGCAAACAATCAATAAATGGATTATCTTGAAAAATTAGAAAACAATGATAATTATTAGTGATAAATATAAAAATCTACTATTATAATTAACAATTAACAAAAGTTTCTAAAATCGTATTAAAAATAAATCTTGTTAAATATATTCTAAAAATTAAAAATAATTATGTTTTATTTTGAAAAGATTCTAAATTAATATATATTTTTATAATAATATTATAAATCATATATATTAATATAAAAAATGATAGCTATTATAAAAAAGTCAAAAGTTTCTAAATTCATATTAAAAATATTCAAAAAAGTTATATTCTATTTTCTTTTTATAATAAAAATTATGAAATGATATATATTATAAATTAAAATACTATATAATAATTTTTTACGGTTTAATAAAAATATAGCAAGTCAAACTATACGGTCTAATAAATTTTATAGCTATAATATACGATCTAAAATTGAAAAAATGATCAAATATTTAATAGATCATCAAATTATGTAATGGCATGCAATATAGCTATGGGCTTCCCAACTTAAACCTCTCGAATCACCCTATAACTGTTAGATTTAAAAAGATCAACGGTGAAGAATTTGCAACTTGTAGACCTAAGACGTGTCATTCACTTTAATGTTCCAATTTCGAGAAATAAAGCATTTAAAGCACTTTGTACTGCTAAGTGTCAACTGTCAAGTGATTAATGTTTATTTTTAAAGTTAATATCATTAACTACTCAAGTTTCAACTGTTGGATGAACATTTGATGTATGGTTGTAACTGCATTCCGTAATGACATGCACAGAGCAATGGGCTTCCCAACTTAAACCTCCGGAATCACCCTATAACTGTTAGATTTAAAAAGATCAATGGTTAAGAATTTGTAACTTGTAGTCTTGTAGACCTAACTCCTAAGACATGCCATTCACTTTTACGTTCCAATTACAAGAAAAAAACATTTAAAACACTTTGCACTTTGAAATTGTATAGTGATTTTTAAAGTCTTCAATCTTCAGATTGCTCATTGCAGTGCACCACCCTGTTTTGGATTCCACAGTTCCAATTCCAACAACACCATTCCAGTTTTCAAGTGTCGGGACTCATAATCTAGGTAAGTGAAATAATTCCTGCGGCTACATTTCAACTTTCATCGTTTGACATTTCTTAAAATCTTATTTTGTCAAAGTTTGAAGTTTGGTTTTAGACTTCAGAGACTCAAGAATTCATTAAAATTAAGGAGGACTAATAGGTATTACTTATTAGGGAATTCAAATTACACAACTTCACATTTGTACAAGCATGTCTACCACTAGTACCACTACAGCAATGTCAGATAAAAAAATGCATTATGCAGAATTGCTTAAAACCCCAGGTTTCACCGATGGGTACCATGATATTTATGATCCTGAAATCTATGGTAGGCGTACCTCAGAACTTAGAATTTCATCTCAGAATAAGGTTGTAAAGAAAACAAAATTTGATAGTATCAGTGCACCATGGGTAACTGGATTAGGGCACATGATGTTACATGAAGTTTTCCCTTGCCTAGAATTTATCATGGTCTATGCCGAAAATTATGATGATAAGAAAAGAGCAATTGTTAATAAAGATAACCAAGAAGAATTGTTATCCATTAATGCAGAAGAACTTGGAAAAGTGTTGGGTTTTACAACCGAAGAATTTGGAAACCACCACATTGACCTAGAAAAGCTTGCTAGTGATTATGAAGCAGTGCAAGAAAGGCTGAAAAATGATTTCTTAAATCAAATAGTTAAGGATAGAAACAAATGGAAAGGTGATCATAAGCCTCCTTATAATTTGGATTTTTTTAAACCATGGGTTCAGGATACTATTTCCATGCTTGCATTTTGCCTCGGTCTGGATAGCAATTTGGAAGTGGGTGCAAGCCTCCTTGAAATGGTATATAATATCCATTATAATCAAGAACATGTCAAATATAATTATACACAACACATTAAAGAATCCATGCATAAACAATTTTTAATGATTAAAGCAGGTTCCACGAAGACATTTAGGTTCACAACCTACTTGTGCTATCTTTTTCTATTCAAATTTAGAGGAATGTTTCAGATCAACAAGCTTTAGATTCAGCCCTACAGTAATGCAGAGGAAAAAAAATGGCTCTAGTATATGAATGGACCAATGAGATAAGGATGCATGATTCTCGAAGGAACTACAATCATTTTGTAGACTACCTTTTTGCTCCATTGCACCAATGCCTAGATTGCTTATGTCATGTAGAAATTGCATGCAACTAGGAAAAGAAATACAATTGGTTGATTGGTACTTAATGGAAGAATATATTGTGCTAAGATTTTATGGATCGGGAGTACCGCCATACAAACTTCCAATACATGTGATAGAAAGGGTTTTTGCATTGGAATATGTAAGGTAGGTGCAGAGTGCTGATGAACTACACTTTCTCAGTTAGCAAAAGAAGACCTTATTTCCTTCTTTACCTTTTTCATGTGGAGGGTTCACATTCGAGAGAAAAGCATTTAGTGTGGCACATAATCTTTTGATTTTTTTTTACTTTGATCCTATATGTCACTGGCAGTATGATCCATGTGACATCATTAAATCAATGATTGTGGCCAATAGGAATGTTGCAAATAGAATTCAACATCAAAGTAAACCCTTGCTTGAAAACTTGAGAAACAAGGATTCTTGGGATGAGGTCAAAATAGAAATGGAGAAAAGTGTTGTTGAGAATGGTATTTATTTTGAACAATTGTCAGCAAAAATTATGGCATTACACCAAAAGACAATCAGGACATACAAAAAAATTTATGTAAAAAGTGATAAACCATCTACTAGAGTATCTAGAGATGGAACTTATAGATAAAAAATGGTCATGATAAAAAATTATTGCCTTTTGGTCTATGAGGAAGGAGCTAGGTGATCCAAGAGCTCTTGAAGAGTATCACGATAACAAAGAAGATGAAGAATTTAGCAAATTGTGGAATATAGAGCATCGGCATCCTAATGGATGTGATAAATCTGATGATGATATTGATATGGAAGAAGAAGAACAAAGCCATGCCAATTACAAACTTGGTTTAAGTGAAGCAGCAAAAGCAGAATATGCTTCAACATATACTTCAGGAGCATCCATACTTGGAAAAATTGGTTATGAAGGTGGTCCTTTGGGGTCCAAAGGACAAGGCAGTGGCCCTTGGACAATACAAAGTGTTGAACATAGAAAAACAGCTGATAAATCTAGCCTTGGGCCTAGAGGTGAAAAAGTAGACCAAGGGGATACAAGACAAAATCAATTTGTTAGAGCTTCTAGTCCTCATCCTCATGGTCAGATATAATCACAACTAGGACATGCCCTTGGTGGAAAGCTTAGTGCAACTGGGAGTGCCATTGGTGGCAATGGTATGGGTAGTAGTACTAGTAGTGATCAACATGTGCAACAACGACAAATTACACACAATACTAAGAGAAAAACAAAAAAAGATACCACAGAAATACCAGGTGATCAAGGCAATCAAAAGAGGCAAAGGATTTTGACAGGTCAAAGTCACACTATCAGTGGATCCGCCAATACCATAAAGGATTTCTTTCTAGAAACTCCCACAAATCAAGTTAGTGTGGGTGCGACATCATTAGCAACTGCAAGTACTCCTATTCCTTCGCCATTCAAGCATTCCATTGTTCCTACCTCCCGAGGTTACGATTTCATTGAAGAATTTAAAAAAGAAATCAGACTTGAATAAAAAAGAAAAGAAGCAACTGATGGAGAGTGTGTCTGTTGTAACTTTAGAGACTGCAACAACCATGGTATTACCCACATTTGACACAAATAAAGAAATCATGGAGTACACAATTGTTGTTGCCACAGTTCAAAACAAACCAACAAATCAGATGGATTGATCTGAATACTAGGTAACCAGTTTTCAATTGGATTTTTTTGGCCTGAAAAATACTGACAAAATTAATGTATCAAAGAAGAACAATTTATGGGTGTACACATCATTGCTAAAGCAAGATAGAGAGAAGAAAAGGTTGCAGACCTAGCAAGTGAGAAAGCAAAGAGGAAAGCAACAGATAACAAGAGAAAGGAATTAGAAAAAAGAATTATAAAATCTGCCTTTACATCAACAAGCAATGAGGATAAATCAAATGAGAGAGAAGTGAATGACCTCAAGCGAAGGCTAGATGAGAGCAACAAGAAATATGATCAGAAAAAATCCACTTCAGAAAAATTAAGATTAAGCATTACAAATGGAAATGCACAGTGGGAATAAAAATTGGAGAAACGTAGAAAAACAAATCAAAGATTGAAGACAGAGCTGACGGAAGCAAAAGAAGAAATTAAGTCTTCTCAAAATAAGTTATCTGCATTTTGTAGAGATACAGTAAGGCATATGAAAGGAAAGATCTGGGATGAAATAATGCAAAGGTTTGATCATTTGTGTGACATGTTTCAATTGATTGATGCTACTAGACAACATTATAAGAATCTCAGGAAATATTTAGTGGACAACAAAAAGGTGTTGGAATTAGAGAAATCTGCAAATGAAGTTCTACAAACAGTCTACAAAGCCAGTGACAATGATCTGAAATCAAAAGGGATTACCAATCGGATTGAAACCTCAATGAAGTTGTCATCTATCATTGAAAAGTGTTCGAGAATGTCTGGAACAAAGGAATATTTTCATTTGGTTGCAGACAAGATGAAGGTGGTGGATGAAAAGGTAAGGAACTTCACAGAGCTTGGTTTTCAAGAGGCTTTTGACACAAATGAACGATTCATTGGAAAGGATGCTTTCAGAAAGAAGATGGAAGGTGCAAGGAAGATTGATTTGGACCAGTTTCCTTAGAACCAAGATGTGAACTATTTGGATTCCATCAGAACATTGATAACCTTCAATGCAAAATTGACTAAAGAATTCAACACAGATTCCATTTCCAATTACAATCAAGAAATGTTAACAAAACTTCAAGTCAAAAAACATCAGTTAGAGCAAATGGCAATTCCACCACCTAAAGAGTGGAAGTTGCTAGAAAATTTGATACAGTGACTTCATTTATTATTTTCAATCTTTGATAATATGAATTTCGAAGTTCCAACTCAACTCTGTGCAGACTTGTCTTTGGGCATTAGCAAGATTTTGCATTGCCAATGCCAAAATGTACTCCTTAATGTAAAATTCAATTAAAAAGCTCAAATTCAGACTTCAGTAATGTGATGATGTTCAATTATCTAGATTCTGTATTATTTATTTTATCATTTGAACTAGTGATGAACTGTTAGCTCATTATATTTACTTCTTGGTAGAGCTTCCATTTCCAAGTTATGGATGTTGAACTGTTAGCTCATTATATTTACTTCTTGGTATAGCTAAAGCTTATAAGTTATGGATGTTGAACTGTTAGCTTCTATTATGTTTTGACTAAAAATCCTAATCAATATCCACCAACTTACACCTCACCCACATCCCACATACTGCAAAAATACACTACATTTAATTTTATGATTAACACAAATTGCAGAAATTTGTGTGACAAGATCCATTTTGTGGCCCACATTGCTACTTGATCAATGATCATGTCCATAAATAAATCTAAAACCCCATGGTCATAGCCCCTATTCCTGAAAAATTCAAATTCAATGTACTGTCAAATTGAATAACATAAAAAATTTGAATAACATAAACAACCACTTTGGAGACAAAAATAAGTTAATAACTTATAAGCATATAAATCCACAACAGTTGAACACTCGAAAGAATATCAGTAAATATGTGTAACCTTCTCCATTGTATTGATCTTCAAAGTTCAAATGATATGCATTATAAAAATAGTTTATGATATGAGATGGATGGGCGAATTGTTGCAATCTATTATCTATAGTCTTACTATTTTCTACTCTAAAGTCTAATTAAAAATGATGTGATGATCCATTGATCTCCTATTGGGGTCTTGATCTCTCTTATACATGAGAGGCAACAAGCTACAAACCCCTTGCAAAAATTCATGATGTTTTGACAACTAAACATAACTCAAATTATAAATAAAACAATGCCATAGGTGAATGCAATGATCCGTTAATCTGCAAGCAGAAGCCCGTGACCATTGACCACCTAAGATCTGTTCAAGGCTTCTACTCCATGATAGGGCACTCATCATGTTGTTGGCTGGCATTCTTACTCTGAATCTGATGGTTTGCCCGTTGGATCTGATTCTGACAAATCTACAGTTTGGCTAATAAACTTATTGACTGCAAAGAGGTGATGGATGTACTCCTGTTTAGTATAGGTGTCCACATTAGAGATCGCCTCTTTCATATCATATTCCAGAGACATTATTTTTTTGAGTTGTTTATGACTGTTTTGTAAAACCATATCCTCGTCATTTATTTCTTGCAATGCAGCAGTCAGAAGCCCATCAAGCTCTTCCTTCCAATCATCATATTCTCACGGATTGCTAATGCCAAAATGAAGTGTCGGGAGTGGGACTGAATCAAAGCAGTCAAAATCTTCCCTAAGCTTGTTATGATATCCATTATGTGATTCTACCAACTTGTTATATGTCAGCAATATTTGTCCTTTCATGACATTCTTATCTAGGAGCTCTTTTTTTTTCTCCATCATTCTAGGCTGCAATTGTTCATTCTGCACTAATGCAATGCTTGTCTGTTTGAATCTTTCCCAATATTCAATAGCACATTTCATCATTTTATTGAACCTTTCTATTATCATTTTAGATACAGTGTTATATTTGATGGTTTTCACTTCTTTCTCCAATTCTTTGCATTTCCCCTGGGATTTCAGATGGCAATTCTTTCAGTAGGCTGCATCAGCCAATGCATCAAGCACTCTCTTATCTTTTTCAAGCCATGGGGAGTACAAATTTGATGTGGAGGAGGAAGATGTTTTTTTCTCTCTGATTTGTTAGCTCCTTCTTCAGTTTTTCATTTTCCTTAATCAGTTTATCGATCTGTGCTTTGGTAAATTTTGCCACATTTATGTTCTATTCTGTTGTCTCCATAGGGTTGGTATCCACTACTCGTTGAACCAATAGATGACCAAACACTTGGTTTGGATTACTAATTATAGCAGGTATTTTATCATGGGGATACAGTGACTAAATAAGCAAGGTGGCTTTGTCTAGGTTGTACCCAAATCCTGAATACATTTTGTCACTTGCTTCTTCTATTAAATTCATTGTCGTATCCCCTCTTCTTCTGAAGCTATCAATTACAATTGAAGAGTTAATATCTCACCCTGGTGGGAGCAACACTCTAGCTTCTCTAAGCAATTCCCTACCTCTTTCAGAAGTAATGGACTCCATTTCCTTTTCTACCTCCCTTTTCAATTCCTCCAGAGCGGTTGCCTCATGTTTAGGAGTGATATCCTGTATCTGTTGTCTCATTTTTCTACCTTTATATTCATAAACAAATGATTTAAATTCAGAATATTTAACAAAATCATAATCAGAAATAAACTATTGTTCAGCCATGACCCTCACATCATCAGATAGTTCATTTGATGCCTCAAATCTTACAATATTCTTATCTTGAGGGGGATCATATTGTGTAATCACAGGAGCACTGATTTGTTTGACCTGCTCACCCTCTTCATCACTCTGCTCTTCTTCACTTATATCAGTATCTACAGAAAAACATACCTTAGGAGTAGGCTATGAAGGTATGTAATCCAAGGGCTCTATGTCTTCAGATTGTACTCCTGAATAGGTTGCATGAGGTGCATCAAAAACAACTGGGGGAACATCCTTTACCAGTTCATTGACATGAGCGATGAGTTGCTCAATTCTTGTTAAAGGATCTTGTATCTCACCAAATGCCTTTGAATAAGATGGGACATTTTTCCTCTTCCATTCCTCTGCAAGCATAATCTTGTTATAGGCGGCCATTCTTTCCTTGGTGGAAGCCTCATCATGGTTTCTTATGACATCTTCAATTGAGAACAAATGTTCATAACCTGATAGCCCCTGTGATAATCTCGCCTTGTGAATAAATCCTTCTGCATCAAACTGTTTCCTTACATCACCTAGAGGTAGGTTGTATTGTGCTAATTTACCATCAATTTCTCCATATCCTTCATTGGCAACCACTGTAAAGTCTCCAAAACATAAGGTGCTGGGGATAATTGATTGTTTGCTATGTCCTTTGAGGTGTTTGGAATCAGATTTTGCCAATTGCCTCACAATTTCTAAAAAAGCAATTCAGTCAGGAACTACTTGTGGCATCAAGTGTGGAGCCCCTTCGAACCCATAAACCCTTATCACTGTACAATTAGGGAAAGCATACTAGTCTCCCTAGTTATGATTCACTTTATTTCTTTGGTCATTTTCCTTTGGTCTTAGAAATCTTTGTACTTTTGGGGATAGGTTATAGTTGCACGAATACCCCAGCAACTTCATCAATGCTTTTACAAAAAATTCTTCAAAATAAAGGTAATGAGACCTACCAAATTGGTTGTCCCACAATGAAGTCCACATTTGTATAGGTTTAAAATCTCCATTTTCATCTGTATCTTTTATCCTTAATTCTTCACTCCAGACCCCTCTGACTTGTCCCTCGTACAATAGCAAATGCATAAGCAAAGAATAGTGTTCAAAATTAATATTATCACTATTATTTTTAATCTTCTGAGCCCTCGATGTAGGGCATTGGCCAAGTAGCTAGCATAATCAAATGGCCTGGCATCCTTGCTCTGTGTGTCTACAGCTAAGACCATTGGGGCAATCGACATGAGAGGTGGAACCTCTACTCCCAAAACCTGACCAGCTGAATAATAGGTGTATCAGAAATACTCTTCGAACAAATCTTCATGGAAAGGAGGGTTTTCACTGCTAGAGAACCTCTTGAGTTGGCCTCCTTCATCCTTGGGCCTATGCAAAGGTAATTTCCATCTCTTATAGCTGGTATCCATGTGGTGATACTCTGTCAAGAGATCTTTGAGCGTGAATGATAAATTCAGTGAACACTCTAACTGAAAGACATTAAAAATGAGATCCCTAGAAATAACAAGCATGACACCCCCGCCATGTGACTGAATAGTTCTTTTCTTGGGGTCATATCTGATAGCAAGAGCTTTAATTAGCTTTGCGTTCACAAACACATTGGGCACCACAAGTCTTCCCAAGTTCAACCTCCATGGATTGCAGACTGGTTGGAAACTAAATTATTTTTTGTAATGGTACATGAAGAGGTCGTACCCTTGTTGCGGTGTCCAAATATCCCCTAAGCCCTTATGTTTGTCCCATAATGGATCCATGGAAGGATTCATTTGAGCACTCCTCTTGGGTCTCGGCCCCGACCCAGGACATTGATCTATCAGGTCTTCATTTAGGAGTCTCTTAGGCTTTTCGGTTTTTTATTTTTTAGCTTTAGGTTTGTATGTACTCTCTTCCATTATTTAAATCTTAAGCTTTTGAGTAAAATAGATTCTCAGCTGGGTTTGAAAGTGAAGTACTTACGTGAATCTCACACAATTGCCTCCATAGTCCACCGGTTTTTTCTGCATCAGAACTCCAAGTTTTTGACTTTCTGCTTCTGCCCTAAGCGAAATCTTCCAAGATTTTGTAACAACTATGTGATCAACTTGTGATATAATTCACTTCAATTCTGGTTTATAAATGCACCGTAACACAATGCCACGGGATGTCACATCAGTATTTCACCGATAGCCACCCTCTCCATCGATTGACACCTATCCTTCATTCTATCAGTGGGACGCCAGATAATGTTTCCCCGATGCACCATAGTTCCCCTGATATACTTTATGCATTCGATAATTCATGCCCATGGCCATGGGCCATGGTTATAATTCATGGTTACTTTTGTTGACAACTTGACTCTATCGGTATATCGGGAGAGCACCTTAGGAGTCAACCCGATATAGTATTGTTACACTGATACTAGGTTGTGAGCTATTTTTATCGGGCCATCGGCGAGATTGTGATGGGGTTCAGCCGATGAAGCATTATTAGGCCGATGGTATTGAATTTTGTTAGGAATGGGGGAAGGACTACGTCACTACATTATTTAAAATTTTGTTTAATATTTATGGATGCAATGTGAATGTAGGCTATAATATGGATCTTGTCACACAAATTTCTATAATTTGCATTGTTCATAAAATCAAAGTGTGGTATATTTTTGTGATTATTGATAAAATAAGATAATTCATGCCCATGGTCATAAATTATAATTCATGGTTACTTTTGTTGACAACTTGACTCTATCAGTATATCGAGAGAGCACCTTAGGATTCAACCCAATAAAGTATTGTTACACCGATACTAGGTTGTGAGCTATTTTTATTGGGCCATCGGCTGGATTGTGATGGGGGTTTCACCGATGAAACATTGTTAGGCCGATGCCCGATGGTATTGAATCTTATATAATTTATAAAATATCATCAACTACGTTACTACAGTTTGACTTTGGCATATGTATTATGATTCATGAAGTGCAATATAATATAAAATGTCATGGAGACTTGGACTGCAATATAAAATAAAATATTCTGAACTTGAAGTGCAATGATACACAATTTATTTGAATACAATATACAAAATCATCAACTACAGTTTGGAATATGATTCAAGCTGACATGCAGTGCTTGAGTGCAATATAAAATAAGATATCATGAAGTGCAATGATTCACAATTTCAATGTTCATTAAATACAATATAAAATATCATTAGACATCAACTACAGTTTGGACTTTGGAACAATGGAAACTGATTAAGGAAGTGTAGAAAAAATACCTAAAACTTGCTAATTATCTCCCATTTCCCAAACGGAGTCAGG
The DNA here is from genome assembly GCA_007115665.2 of Sequoiadendron giganteum. NCBI lineage: Eukaryota > Viridiplantae > Streptophyta > Pinopsida > Cupressales > Cupressaceae > Sequoiadendron > Sequoiadendron giganteum. The sequence continues at coordinate 400,691,140 of CM021110.1, read as the reverse complement.
GTCCTCAAACCGATCCTCATCTTCAGATAAAGTAAAAGAGTCATCTTGATTCTGAGATTGCTCTGGAGTTTCTTCGACCTGTGTCTCAAATTCAACATTCATTGTTTGATTTGTGTCAATTTCAATATCATTGTCATCTGTCCCAGGCCCAGTCCCATTGCCACTACCACTAGTACCGGCGGCTATTGGAATTGGAGAGTCTGTGTTACACAACCCGATCCCTCTTCTTTCACATGTGGACCTCCAGATTGTGAGTGCCCTTTCAAAAGGAATTTTTTTGACATTATACGCAGTTCCTTTCATCCTCAAGCAATTTTCCAAATTCTTGTCCAGTTTGTTTCTTAACTTTGATTTCAAAAACCCCAATGTACTGAAAACTCTCTCATCCTCCACCGACCCCAATATCATTGTTTGACATAAATCAGCAAGTTTGAAATATTGTGACATCAAACCACGTAATATTTCACTCTGACCTAAGCTTGTCTAAACCTTTTTTATTGATCCCAGTTCAAAGGCCTTCTCCTTGCCCATGGATTTATACTGCTCCCTCATCGCTGTTGCAAAACTCTGACATTGCTTTCTAAGCTTATTTTCATCTAAAATTCCTTCTATTATTTGTTCATTATATGTTACCTTTTTCTGAAAACTGTTCGATCAAGATTTTTACTTGATCATGAAAATATTTTGGGTTATCTCGGTTTACCCAAACTTGAGGATACACAATACCCATGGCTTCAAGTATTTCATGTCAAGGGAATCTTTCACGAATCTCTGAGGAAAGAGATTTTGCAATTTCCTTCAAATTATCACTAACAGATTTAACAATGCCATTAAAATCTTCCTCATTAATAGGTACTTCTTTTCTAGAGTGCTTGCCTGTCTTACAATGGTACATTGGTATCTCATATCCACGTACACAAATACATAAGTGCCCGCTTGCATTAAACTGTAAATAATTATCAGGATTATTCAAATCAGTAATTTTCTGCCACATCAAATAATTTGCGCCTTCTTGTGTTAGATCTAGATATAGATGATCGAGGGCCAAGCATGTAAGTTTATGTAGATTGGCATATTCATGAATATGTACATAGTTCTGTCTTGGGCTTTCTTCACAAGATTTTTCATCTCATCCAGCATGGGGAGAAGACTAGCTAAAGTCAAGAGTGTCTCTATATCGCTTAACCTATGTAAGAGGTTAGGAGCTTTGTCTACTATGATGTGATGTTCATACATCACTCCAATCAAGGATTGATATTCTGAAAGAACTCGTTGCGCTAGTCCATGCAGGGAGATCCATCTGGTATCGACATCCTTAAGAAGCTTGTTTCTAGGTGTTATTCCCTTAGCAAAATGTTGAAATTCAAGGAAACGTTTGGGACTTCGGCAAAAGTATGCGTAGATCTCGTGAACTACATTTTCAACTTTTGATACTGTAGGAAACTTGCTTACAATTTTGAATGCTAAATTCATTATGTGGGCCATGCAGTGAATGCCAAGCATGTATGGTGCACAAGTAGTTTGTAACTTTGTGCAAAGACCACTCCTTTGACCTTGCATCACTGCAGCTCCATCAGCTCCTACACACACCAAATTTTTGGCAATTGTCAACTCATCCATACTTGCAAATTCATTCAAATATTTCTTGACTAGTTCAAATAGATTTTGCGATGTTGAACTATCCTTCATTTTACGAACACAAAGAAGATGAGCTTGGCGAACATGTTGTTCTACAGTATACTAATGCATACAAACCCAAGAAGTATTGTCTACCGCAATAACTTCATCTAAAGATAATGCAATGAAATTTGACTCTTTTAATTTCTCCTTTAAATCTTTCTTTTCCACTGTAGCAAGACAGTTCACCCATTCCCATCCAGCATTTACTGACCAATGTGAGAAGGGAAAGTGGGGAACACTCAAATAAAATAATAAATCAAAATATTCTGGGTAGTCTGTCATAGGACGCCCCTTGGACAAAATACGAAAAACAACACTCATTTGAACAGTTTTTGATAGATTTGCTACTGCCATGGCTTTTCCAAAATGAGTCTCAAGTGTACCTTCACATTTTTTAATCTTCGACATTTTATGGTTATGCTCTCCATAATCTGTGACATACTTAACATGAAAACATTCTTCCTTTGATTTCCATCGTACGACTGATTGTTCCTTTCCGTCTATGATTTGTTTTTCGTAAACTTTGCCAATATGTTTTTCTATAGTGTCAAGCTTTAGCTGCATCGTCTTCTCTTCCACATTTCCAACTACAAATCTTACATCTGACCTCTGTTGCCTTTTCAATATCATTTTCGTTTGATACCCCCATTGGTTCAAGGAATGGGTACTTCGACAACCAACCAATTTGAAAATTCCTTGTCATTTCCCACTCACGCCCCAATTTTGCTTTGCCTTTTCTTCTCTTGCTACCAACATCATCCTCATCCAAGTCGATTATCTCATTCTGGCTATCTAGGGTATCCCTTGGAACATGTTTTGCGGTATTGCCATCCTCATTTGATACATTTTGATTTAACACAATGACAATCTCACCTTGACCTTCCTGTGGCACAAGAGTTGATGATGTTTCTCCATCTTCAATAATATTTGGTGGAAGAGTTGATGGTGTAGCTCCACCTTGATCTGATGGATTAGAAGCTTTGCCAATTCCAAAGTAAGACTATATGGTACCTCCCCATTTTGGGCGTTTTGATGGCCTCCCAGTCTCTTCATTACCCGCCTGCTCAGGAGTCTTACCCTTGTTGCTCGACATATTGATCTCACTTCGAATAAAAGCTGGAAAAAAATGTCTTCTTGTTTAAGAAGGACAGATGAACAGAGAATATAGATCCCATTCCCTACTTAAAATTATGTTTAAGATTGAAGCAAGAATGGAAAACAAATAAAGAACTCTTATTATTATAACTAATAGTCTAATAACTAATAACAGTATGAAGAAACGATCACTCACCTTTGAGTCTACGTTTCCGGGTTTCGCTGACTTCTAAATTGAGAAGTAGAACCTCATAACCGAACAAAATATGTAAAATTGAACAAAATGTGTAAGAACAAATAACAGTTTCAATTGTATTTATATCAATCCATATTTGGCGAATTCCGCGGGATTTTGAAATGGTATGTTAAAAATTTAGCGAATCCTGCGTGCTTATACAACAATACCTTGAAATTTTCAAGGCGAAATAGGTCCTTATAAGCAACTATTTATAAATTTTAACTGGCGAAATGGGTCTTCACAAGCAACTATTTGTAAATTTTAATTGGTGAAATGGGTCTTCATATAATGTTGTTTTAATAGTATTGGTGAATATGTAGGTGACTTTGACATACTCCTTGGGATTCCAAGTGAAAATATTGATCGGTGCATTGGAAACGCGTAGTCTGTTATGGCGAATTTATTGTCTAAACATGCCTTGTAAAAAAAAACTGTTGGCGAATGGACATGCATTAGACCAATAGTCCGTGAATTCCTGAAGATTTGAACACCCTATAGATACGGTAGATTCGCCAAATTCGAATTTCTAAATTCCTAGAATTGACCAATTGGCGAAGATTCGCCACTAAAGTTATCCCTGGTTGGCAGTGAACTTTCCTAAATCCAATATTTGTAATTGTATAAGAGATATTTTCATAGAAGATAGAAGACCTTTAGGAAGGATATCACCTATTAGCACAATAGAGAACATGACTTTTTAGTGAGTTTGTTGTAGGTTGTACTTATTTCCCCAAGATTGGAAAAATGTGTTCATGGAAAAATAGTTGCAGTGTTGCTGATAAAGGCAATGGATGCCATCATTGCACAAGGGTGGAAAATTGTGGAGTGTTGGTGATAAAGGCAATGGATGATGTCATGGCGCATGAAATAGAAAGGTGGATAATGTGGAGTGTTGGTCATAAAGGAAATGGATGATATCATGGCTGCGTCTGAACTAAGTTGCTTTAGAAAGGAAACCTCATAATATTTTCCAGGCTAAGGCTTTCCTTTTGTTGAAGAGGAGATGGAATCCTACCAGGAAATGCGTATGAAATCATTGAGGAATATATGAATGCAATCTGACATGGTAACTTATGCTTTTATTCATACTTTATTTAAACTCAATTCTCATTCACCTCTGAATACGTTGAGATCAGTTTACTCTCAATGTTTTTGGAACATAATATCAATTCACCTCAAATTATAGTCGTTCTAAATCTAATATAATATTGGGTTATTATCATGTTTATATTGTTAATAAAATTATAATTATAGGTTTTATTAAACAATACTCCATATTTATTTCCATGGTCTATTATTTGGCAATCAATATAGTTTGAGATTTATTTGCGAGTATAGTTATTGATAATTAATAGTTAATATTCAACGTCCATTTTAATATTTATAATCAATAGTTTTTGATATTTGTAAAATATAGGTTTTATTAAATGTAATAGTGTTTAGTTAAATACATATAAATTTCATATGGAAAGAATATTAAAATAGGAAAAATAATAATATAGATATCAATATCATACGTTTGCATGAATGTGTATATGTATGAGTTTTTAAGTAAGCATTATAATTATTGTTAAGTATATTAAATCATTTATATAATTATGATAGCAATTATACATTAACACATCTTTGAAAAGATATAATAATATTATATAATACTTATGTTAATCCTATAGGTTATAGATGTGAATTAAGAAGGATATATCTAAACCTAGGTAGATCACATAGTATATCTTAAAGGCTTTAACTGTTTATTATTATACCATCTCATGCTTATGGGGTGAATTAAGTTTCTATCTCTATTAGAGTTCTCAAATACAAAGTTGGATGAAAAATTTACTTATATTATTGAAACCTCTTAAGTTTTTTTTAATAGCTTCCTCTAACATTAATAAATATAAAGTGAATTTAGGCCCTCAAAGGCAAGTAATAGTTTACAATTATTATATATTCTTAAGTTGCCCTTCTAAAATGAATATTATCGTTACTATCATTACTATTATCTACTTATAAAGTAATCGTTATTTGAGAATATCCTAATAAGTTATCAACGATATCATTGTAATCATTAATATCATTCTTACTATTAAGATTATCATTTCATTTAGTTGCCATTTGTAATAATTATTATCTATCAATTTCATTCAATTTTCATCATTTTTTCAATTATAAATTTGATTTCCATTTGAAATAATCCTATTTACCAATGTCATCAAGTTATTAATTTTGATTAGCAATAATTCAAATATATTGAGTAGTAGTATGTGTTTTGATATCATCAATGCCTATGGGGTGAATTAGTTTTCTATCTCTATTAGAATTCTTAAATACAAAGTTGGATGACAAATTTACTTATATTATTGAGACCTCTTAAGTTTGTTTTAATAGCTTCCTCTAACATTAATAAATATAAAGTGAATTTAGGCCCTCAAAGGCAAGTAATAGTTTACAATTATTATATATTCTTAAGTCGCCCTTCTAAAATGAGTATTATCGTTACTATCATTACTATTATCTACGTATAAAGTAATCATTATTTGAGAATATCCTAATAAGTTATCAACGATGACATTGTAATCATTAATATCATTCTTACTATTAAGATTATCATTTCATTTAGTTGCCATCTATAATAATTATTATCTATCAATTTCATTCAATTATCATCATTTTTTCAATTATAAATTTGATTTCCATTTGAAATAATCCTATTTACCAATGTCGTCAAGTTATTAATTTTGATTAGCAATGTTTCAAATATATTGAGTAGTAGTATGTGTTTTGATATCATCAATTTCTATGGGGTGAATTAATTTTCTATCTCTATTAGAGTTCTCAAATACAAAGTTGGATGACAAATTTACTTATATTATTGAGACCTCTTAAGTTTATTTTAATAGGTTCCTCTAACATTAATAAATATAAAGTGAATTTAGGCCCTCAAGGGCAAGTAATAGTTTACAATTATTATATATTCTTAAGTCGCCCTTCTAGAATGAGTATAATCGTTACTATCATTACTATTATCTACTTATAAAGTAATCGTTATTTGAGAATATCCTAATAAGTTATCAGCGATGTCATTGTAATCATTAATATCATTCTTACTATTAAGATTATCATTTTATTTAGTTTCCATCTGTAATAATTATTATCTATCAATTTCATTCAATTATCATCATTTTTTCAATTATAAATTTGATTTCCATTTGAAATAATCCTATTTACCAATGTCATCAAGTTATTAATTTTGATTAGCAATGTTTCAAATATATTGAGTAGTAGTATGTGTTTTGATATCATCAGTCATAGAATTTAATAATTATCAAACATGTATTCATTAGTTTGTGTAATTATTGCTTGATATTTTGGTTTTTGATTCAATTAGTATAGCATATGTAAAAGTAAGAAATAGATATTCTTAGTACTAAAATTAGTTGTGGGTTAGTATAGTGATCAATATAATAGTATTGATTGCATACATAACCCTAGTGATACTTAAGTGGTAGTTGTAGAATTCTTCATATATTTTTTAATTGGTGATTGGAAAACAATAAAGGTTCTCTTTAAGCCTAATTTAGCAACAAAATTATATTGTGAGTACTTTATTAATTCAAATAGATGAACTTGCTTATGTGAAAGTTTCATAAATTTTTGATCTAAGAATGATGTGGAATAATAGTGAGTTGGATTCTTGCATATCACTCTCAATAAAAGGTTAGTTGTATGTATGTGCAGTGCTTTTACCCCATGTAAGATGCAAGAAATAAAATCAAGCAAGAGATAAAAAACCAAAGACAACACTCAAGATTGGGCTAAAGATGAAACTCAAACAAGAACATGAAAATAACATTGATTTCACCTTGTATGAGCTTGATGGAGTTATTTTCCCTCATTGATGGCTTGATATGTTTGCTCTATATCGATTTTGACATCATAACGGCTTTTTCTAGCTTGATTTGGTCACAAAATGGATGCAAGAAATGGGGAATACAAGTTCCCTATCTTCACAGGAATCGATGGGATAATGGCGAATTGCTCGAGTGGGTTGTTTAGCGTAATAAATACTTTTATCTCCTCCTCTTCTAGGACTGATCAATAGGTCCAAGAGAGATAGAGCCGACTGATCGATAGGCCTGTATCGAGAGATAGAGCCGACATCTATGCCTGTATCGCCAGAATACGGTTTTGACCACCACTTCGGCTATGGTTGCAAGGATTTGGCTATAGAGATTGAAAGATTGGGATGATTGTGATAGATTGTGGTTAGAATGGATGAGAATGCAAAAATTCCTAAGTGTTAGCCATTTAGCAAGGGAGATGGAAATGGATGGTGGAGATTGAGAGAGGACAAGAGATCAAGGGTTGAGATCAAAGAGTTGACCAAAGGAATAAAAAATTATTTTTTAATGTGCATGGAAAGGATAAAAGAAATTTAATATTCCTTGTAAAAGAGAAGGAATTTAATATTCCTTGGGGGATGAGAGGAATTAAAAATTAATCAAAAGGAACTTGGGAATACAAAAAGGAATCAAAAATTCCTTGGGGGATGGGGAGAGTTGACTAAGGAGTAGGTTAGGATAGCTAATCAATGATTAGGTTAAGTGAGGGATTAGGAAAATTATTAGGTGGGTTGAGGATTAATGATCCACTTGCATATTATGGAGGATGTGACACCTCCCTAATCAAGGATTAGGAATGTGCACATCCTTAATCTAGGATTATGCAAATTAATCAGGATTAGAAAAAGGTTATGGAGGATGTGGCACGAGGGGAATTAAATAAATAGATTATTTATTTAATTCTTTAGAGGAAAAAGGGTAAGGGGTGGGAGTAAATAATTAAAGGTAATTATTTACTTTAGGCTAGGATTTAAAGATGATAGAAGAAATAAATTAGGATGAACTTGGATAAGAGATAATGAATATTCATTAAATAATAGGGTATTATTTCATTAATATATATGATATGACATTAGTTGAATTGGGGGTAGATTGACCACACTAAAGTGGTCAATTTTTAGTGTGTATATTTTGCCCTTCTTTGAGATGGTGTTATGAAGTAGCATCATTTAAAAGAAGATTAAAACACTTAACACCTAGAAGAATATTGTTAGATTGTTAAAGGCGCCCTAGTCATTCAAAGGAGTGACTAGGAGGAAAGATGATGAGGGTAAAGATGAAGATTAGGGATTGAGGATGCCCCCTCGAGAGGACATGTGGGTTCAAGAGAACATGGGTGTACTCTTGAAATGGATGAGATGATGCAATGGTAGATAGGGAAGATGATGCAAAATGATGGATAGAAGAGAGGATGGTAAGTTGAAGAGATAATAGATTAGGGAGAGTGATAATAAAGCAAGCACAAATTAAGTTAAGGAAAAATATGATGTTTCCTTAGTCAAGCTACAAGCCAAGATGGATGGATGATGGATGGAGCATTGTTGATGACATAACGATATATCCCAAAACAACACAAGGATAGGGAACCATACATCTCGATGATGATGATGATGAGAGTGTTGTTGATGGGGGAAGGATACATCCCAAAACAACACAAAGATAGGGAAGGATTCATCATGATGATTATGAGGATGAGTGTTGTTGATGAGTGAAGGCTACATCCCAAAAAAACACCAAGGTAGGGAAGGATACATCCCAATGATGATGATGAGGATGAGATTGTTTTTGATGAGTGACGGCTACAGCCCAAAACAATACCAAGGTAGGGAAGGATACATCCCAATGATGATGATGAGGATGAGAGTTTTGTTGATGAGGGAAGGATATATCCCAAAAAAATACAAGGATAGGGAAGGATATATCTTGATGATGAAGATGAGGATGTGAGTGTTGTTGATGAGGGAAGGATATATCCCAAAACAACACAAGGATAGGGAAGGATACATCTGATGATGATGATAGTGTTGTTAATGAGGGAACGATATATCTCAAAATAACATAAAGGATAGGGAAGGATGCATCCCGATGATGATGATTGGATCAAGGCTTGTAGAAAGGCTAGGCACAAGACCAAAGACGTGACTAGATGATTTGTGCTAGATTGAATATATGAGGGTTGGATTGAGATTTGAAATGGCTAAAATGAATGAAGAATGATGGAGGAAAATATTCTTAGAATAACAAATCTATATTATCCTAAGAAGATTATTGAGATGTTGAAATGATGAAGATGGATGAAAAAATTCTTAGAATAGCAAATTTGTATTATCCTAAGAAGATTGAAGAGATGATGAAATGATGAGGATGAATGAAAATATGCCTAGAATAAAAAATCTATATTATCCTAAGAGGATTGAAGAGATGATGATATGATGAGGATGGAGGAAGTGGAGGGATGAAAACATATAGGATAGATAGATGAGGGACAATGATGAAGGATGGATGGATAAGAAATTTTTAGGGTGAATGGATGGGTGGATTTTGATAAATGAGAGGATGGGAGATGGGGAGATGAATGGATAGTAACCAAATCAATAAATTTAATTTTTGTGTTATGCTTCCATGTAATGACAACTTAATTTGATATAGCATGAGATACTATGCACCAAAGTATGAGGAACCAAGGTGACTTCATATCACATGCATAGGACTGACACAACAAACAAATGGTTAGTCCAACATCCCAAAGTCACGAGGGATTTGGTAGGGTCAATGTTGGAAAACCAAAAACACAAAGGATGCCCTAGTGTAACACAAGACCACAAGGATCTTGGTGGGTACTACACGGGACAACCAAAAAGACAAGATCACATAGAAAATCAAGATTTTCCCCTATGTCTACCATTCAAAGTGTACCATAATATGAGAGATCATGGCGACCTTGAGTAGGTATAATAGGAAGCTCAAATGATAAAAAAAATACACAAGCACCAAAAGATCACAATAAATTTCAAATATCCTTTGCCATAGGACCAATGGGTGGATTGGATTGATATGGTCTAACATGAGGAAGGATACATCCTATCAAGACCAAAGATGGAGGGTAGATCAATTGATTGACATGTCTCAGGATAATCAAAATGGATTGAACCTCATGGTACAGATGGACTTTGTTTTTAGGAACTAGCTGGGTAAGGACATACTTGATGACATGACACAAAACCAAGACACACCTAGGGCCTCAGAGGCTCATCAATTGATGGCCTTGCCTTTGTGAAAGCGCAAATACCTCATAGTTCAATAAAAATATTGACGAATGACCATGGATAAAAGCAGAAAGAGTACAATGGAGACCCAGATGGATGACGTAGACTGACATAAAAGGATGGACAAAGCCTTGAGGGATGATCAAATGATTAGCCTTACCTACGTGAAAGTGCAAAGACCTCATAGTTCGATAAAATGACTGACAAACAACCATGTATAAAAGAAGAAAGAGGACAATGGAGACCCATATGGATGAAGAAGATCGACATAAAAGGATTGACAAATCCTCGAGGGTTGATCAAATTATTATCCTTTCCTACGTGAAAGCATAGAGGCAACATAGATTGACAAAATACCAATGACAGACAATGGATAAAGGATAATGAGATGACCAGGATAAGTAGATACAACTATGGAGTTGATATGATGAGACAAGATAGACCTTGTGGATAGGATGTTGGTGATCATGTGTAACTCAGGAATGGGATAGTTATCCAAATCATCAAAAGATGAATTCAGAGGATGATATAATGGATAGATGAGTGATGAAAAGTGATAGGAGATTGGAAATGTGTGTGAAAGAGGTGGGAGTGATGACAATGAGAGGGATGGCATCAGGTTGCATGGGGGAATCCTATAGATAGATACCAATGACAAGGGATTATGAGATGGAATGAGGATAGGGATGAATGGATAGGGAGATAAGGGTGGGAATGGAAGGGATGATATGATGGGTGGAGAGGAAGATAAGGATGGGGAGATGAAAAGGATTTTCTCTTGGATGGATAGGGAGATAAGGATGGAGAGATGAAAGGGGTTGTTTGGATGGGTAGGGAGATAAGGATGGCGAGATGGAAGGGATTTTTAGATAAATATGAAGATAAGAATAGGGAGATGGAAGGGATGATAGGATTGATGAATATTGTCTCCAAGGACTGTCATAAAGAAGGATATGCCCCACTCTAGATATGTCAGGTTTGATGAGGCAAGAGGGATGATAGATAGGAGGATGGGTGAATAAGGGAGTGAGATGGATATGGATAGGATGTAGGTATAAGGAAGGGAGATGGATGTGGATAGGATGCATGTATAAGGAAGGTATATGGGTGGTAGCATGATGGGTGGGAAAGGAATATGATAGTGTATGGATGAAAGGATAGTGTGCCAAGAGGTGTTCAAAGCATGTATAGGTAGGTTCCACTGTCTTTATCAAGATCACAAGGAGGATGGAGGGATTGGAGATAAATGGGATATGATGGGTAGGATGTGGAAGATAGGTGGGATGGAGGAGATGGATGAAGTGGATGCATAGCATGCAGTTTCCCAAAGTGTGGAAGTAAATTAGATGGGGGATTTACACATGACGCCTATTTTCTAGGTTTTCATCATGTTACTTATCCAAGGCACTTGTTTTCCAAGTTTTCACCACTGGATGCATTATTTCTATTTAATTTTTTCTTAATAAATTTTTTGAGACTCTTTGGATAGTATGTGGATGGAGATGGATGAGGATAGGGATGTGGATAAATGGATGCATTTGGGAAGACATGTGATAAGGGGATGGATAAAGGACTCAAACACCAGGCCCCATATTAGGTAATATGGGCCCATGTGCGAAATGACTATTGGATGTTGGTATAACCTTATTAGAATGGATGGATTATTCAAGAGAATGGATTAAAGGGATTTGACGGGGGTGATATTTGGGAGAATGGATTGGATGTTGGAAAGTGTATGTATGGAATGATGGGGAGGATGTGTGATGGGGTAATGACTTCAAGACCAACATTAGCACATATGGTGGTGGATGTGAAATGATAGGAGGAGTAATGGATGGATAATGTAGGGATAATGGAGGAGTTGGGATAGTGAATTTTGGGACATAAGGACCCAAAATAGATTTAGGAGATGGAGGATGCAAATGATTAGCTTTTGGATAATCAACTTTGGGTGTTGCTATGGATGTTTCAATTGAATTCCTTACATCTTTTTTCTTTGGAATCCACGTGGTTTTGATTTTTGCTTTGGTTGGTTTGTGTAGCCTTTGGGATTGATTACACTTTTGGATGGGGTTTTTCTTTTCTTCAACATGTCCTTTTAAGGAGACATGGGGAGATTTAGATTCATGTGGATTTGGACTTATACATTTGTACTTTGGCATCCAAAGTGCTTCTAATAGCAATGGGTTTGGCATAAGGAGATGGATGAGATGGAGGAAACATGAATGGAATGGTAGAGGTATGATTTTGCATATGATGAGTGGATGGAGGATGTGTAGGTATGTGCTTTTGTTGATCCTGATTAGGGATTATGAGATTTAGATTTTGATGATGGATGATTGGGATAGGTGACTTATGGATGAGGGGATAAGTAGGATGAAATGGAGGAGTTGGTTTTGGGATATAAGGCCCTAAAATGGACTTAGTATATGGAGGATGGGTGATGGTGGATGGAGGGACATAAGGACCCAAAATAAATTTGCAGGATGAAGGAGGAATATGGATGATTGTTTTGAGATGATATGATGGAGGGGGATGGAAAAAATAGTTTTATGGTACTTCATGATCTTGAGAATTCGATCTATAGTAGGATGCTTGTTATTTTGGAAACATGATGCACATCCACTATTAGGTGGGGGAGGATGGGTGGCATATATGCTTGGTTCTTCTTCTGCAAGGAAACCACCATCAAAGAATGTAAGGGTGCCAAGGGGATATGGAATTGGTGTTGGGATAGTTTGGTTAGGTGGCAATGAAGGATCATGAGATGGAGATGATGGGATCGTAGCATCTGGATTTGGAGGAGAGAGTGATAAGGGATCAGGAGAGGGATTAGGTGATATGAGAGGTTCTTGATTTGTGTTAATGGGTGATAAGGGATCATGTGATAGAGTGATTGGATCTTGAGTGACAAGGGGATCATGGGATGGAGTGGATGAGGGGCTATGATCTTGATATCGAGTGGATGAGATGGTAGGATCTTGATGTGGATGAGGGGATGTGTTGGTATGCTTTGGATCAAGCTCTTGGAAAGTTCAATGGGTGTATATGGTGTAGTGGAAGAGGAATGTTGGATGGGCTCCTCGAATGGGGGAGAAAAAAGATGAAGGATTCATGAAGTTCAAGGGAGTGTAATTTGGTGATACTAGGACTAGCAGGAGTGGATTGGATTTGGGTGTCTTCGATGGGTTTGATGGCTCTAGGAGTAGAAGATGGGGATTCAATGGATTCAATGGATTCGATGAATTTGATGGTTTCAATAGTTTGGAAATTGTTAGGAGTGGGAATGGGAGTGATAGGTGTGGGATGGAAAAGGGTATCGTCACTACCAATCGTACATGGTGGAGTAGGGTGGCATGGCTCCACGACATTAGGATGTGGATTTGGGGATGTCTTCTTTGTGTTAAGTCCTTGGATGACATATGGAATGAGGTACTTTCTTACTATAGGCTTAGATGGTGTGTTGGGATTAGATGAAGGATTATGAATGGGTGGAAGACTAGGATTATGGATTGGTGGATTAGGATTAGATGGAGGAATGGGATTGGATGGAGGACTAAGAGTAGGTGGAGGATTAGGATTGGTGAGGGGGTCGAGATTAGATGGAGGATTAAGGTAGGAATATTGGGAGGTTGGATTAGGATATGATGGAGTGGAAGATGGAGTGACATAGAAGGATATGGATGGTGGATTGGGATTAAATGTCTAGGGTTGGGATTGCATATTGGGTTTGGGGAACAATGAGATGATGGATTGGGATTAGATGAAGGACAAAGGTATGATGGATTGGAGGAAGTATTAGGATATGATGGAGTGGAAGATGGAGTGACATAGGAGGATATGGATGGTGGATTAGGATTAGATGGAGGGTTGGGATTATAGATTGGGTTTGGAGCACAATGAGATGATGTATTTGGATTATATGAAGGAAAAAAGGTATGATGGATTGGAGGAAGGATTAGGATATGATGGAGTGGAATATGGAGTAATATATAAGGATGCAGATGGTTGATTAAGGTAGGAGGGTGTGGATGGTGGATTAAGATAGGAAAATATGGATGAAGGATTGATGTTGGAGAAAGTGGATGGGGAATTAAGGTAGGAATATTGGGATGGTGGATAAACGTGGGAAGATTGGGATGTTGGATAAGAGAGAGATATAGATGAAGAATATGATGAATATGTGGATGGGGAAGATACTCGATATCCCTTGTCAAAGGTAGCATAAGGATTATTATTAGGTGTGGATGAAGGTGTGATGGGATATCTTGGATGAGTGATTGGATTTTAGATGATAGTTTGGGAAAGCTTACTAGAAATGATAGAATCAAGGGGGCCTATATTGTACTCATCTTGATCAACAATACTTTCATTATCATCATCAACATAATTGGGATTTCCCTTAACTACTATTTTTGGTTGCATTGGAGTATAAGGATTCATAATGTTGGATTGGATGGATATGGACTAAAAAGATGTGTGTAGATTATTAGAAGAAAAGGAGAGATGGTGAAAAGATAAATAGAATGGATTAGAAAAACATGGCAGAATGGATCTTAAGATTTGTTTCAATATCAAAAGATCTTGGATGTAGATGGACTAAATCTCAAATCAGGATGTGAATTAAGCTTTGATTGGGATGTGAATTAAGCTCAGATTAGGATTGGATTTAAGCTTAAATTAGGATGATTGGAAGATATGATGGGATGAACTCCTAGGATCAAGGATGTAGCTAAAATAATGAGGATGACTATTGGATGGATGAAAATGATCGTTTGGAGATGGATATGAAGATGAAAAGTGTTTGGATTATGATTTTTGACTCAAGAAGATAGAGGCTAATCATGATAGGAAGAAATGACTCTCTGGATTTTAGATGGGAGGCGGATTCGCCTCTGCTGGTAGTGGATTTTCCCTTCTAGATAACGAGATCACCTATCTAAGGTCACGCAATCACCTCTGTGCCTAACAGGATCACCTCTCTGGGACTAGCAAGATTTCCTATGTCTTGAACTGTACGGATAGGACTTCGTGGGATCACCTATTTATTCAAATGTATGAATCAGGTGGTACAGACTAGACGCAAAATCACCCCTCGAGTTAACAAGATTGCCTATTCAGGGAACAAATGGATGGGCATGCTATGGAAATGATGCAATATCACCCCTATGGACAACAGGTTCACCTATTCTAAGGGATGTACAGATCAGGGAGAATCAAATGAGACACAAAATCACCCCTGTAGGCAGCAGGATCGCCTATTCAGGAAACAGGCAGATGGGGATGACACAAACTGGACACAGAATCACCCCTGCAAGTAGCAGGATCGCCTATTCAGGGAACAGGCGGACGAGGATGAGAAAGATTGGACAAAGACTCACCTACAAGGATGGAAGGATCACCTATTCTAATGGAACAAGTGAAAATGGGGTCGCCTATCTAAGAGACCCACAAGCAAATTCGCCCCTGACAAGAGAAATTTTTCCTAAAGGATGACTAGACTGGACTTAAGACGTGGAATCGCCCCTTTTAGGGAAAGATCGCCTGTCCACAATGCAATTTTTCCCCTATGAGAAGCAAAATAACCACTAAGGGTAGGGGAAGACTATGGAAAAGGATAAAAAATATGAAAAACAATAAGCAAAGGGTTGGACAGACTCAGACTAACAACAAGCACTGGTATCAAACAAGAAGACACTCCATACAACACAAGCCTAAAATTAGTGATAAGGGTTTGCTAACTCAATGTAGGCCCACCACCTTGAGGGGACACCCAAAGATTAATACTCTGTGATACCAAGGTGGTTCTCTGGATCACCCTTTCTCACGAAGGCATATAGTTAGAGATCCAGTGGCATAGGGTCATAAACAATTGCCACAGGCTCACCTTCTCTCTCTCACTCAAGGACTATCGTAGTCCACCTTGAGGATTTATATCTCAACCCAAGCGAGTACGTGGTGAGTAACTTCAAGGTACGGTGTGCATCCCCTGCACTACACCAAACCACAACTAAAACATAAGTCTTTATATAGGCTAAACAAGGATATCTCATGCGTCCTCGATATACCAAGAGGGTGCATGAGGCACAATCGTGAACACCAAACCATCACAAGCATGGATCAGGAGCCCCAATGAGGTATTGGAAACTTAGACCAACCTTGCATGTCTTATATAGGTATCACCCTAGCTTCGACGCTTCGCTAGACATGATGTGACTAGATTGAGTTACAACTATCATTCTCCCCCCTTTATATACCCCTCCAATAACACATGGTTGAAATCATCCCCCGAGTGATGAAATCATAGGTAGGTTCCACTAAAGGAAGGAAATAATAGAAATTTTTACTAGTCCCCAGGCTTGCACGTAGCACAAGGGGAGAGCTTACTTGCACTAGCACTTCTTGGGTAGACTGGACTAGACTAGAACAAGTTGCGATTTCTCGTCACCCAGGATCATCGAAAGGTGCAAGGGGAGTTGATACATCATCAACTCACTCCCAAGCACAACAAAAAGATTAATTGACCCTTTAATTAATTTGTGTGCCTAGATTAGTGTGAAAATCACAACAAGAAAAGCTAACTAAGGGGTCTTCAACCAATCGTCCTGCAACAAATTCGTTAGTAGTTTTCACCATTGATCTTCATCGAACATAGGGGATAAGCTAGACAAATTGTTAGTTAAACACCACAAATTCATAGACAAACAAGTTAGCTAATCAGTACCCAAAACCAAAATTAAATTGTAGCTTAGATTGAAAAATTAAAGGTTTTGGAATACCTCAAATTCGTCCGTGCATTGAGTAAATTCACACTTGTCTGCGAGGCAGGATCACCTATTTTTTGAAAAGGTGGGTACGTAATCGCCTTTTGGATGGAGGGGCGGATGCACTTTCACCCCTATTCCTCGATCAAGTTCACCTTTGTTCCGCGAGTATTCACCCGTTCAACTTCCTCTACACGTATTCACCTCTGTGATGATCAATTTGGATCAAGTTCGCCCCTTCTACATAAGAGCAATAGCGAGTTCGCCTGTATTAGTCGTAGGTCTGCCTCTGTGTCTAGAAAATTCACCCGTTGAGGGGTGGATTTTCCCCTGTGTGTCAAATTTGAACCTACAAAAATTCAAACAACAACAAATATAAGCTAAACCCATGATGTGGGTCCCACCAGGTGTGCCAAACATGTGTACAATGTTTTTACCCCATCTAAGATGCAAGAAATAAACTCAAGCAAGAGATAAAAACCAAAGACAACACTCAAGATTGGGCTAAATATGAAACTCAAACAAGAACATGAAAATAACACTAATTTCACCTTGTATGAGCTTGATGGAGTTGTTTTCCCTCGTCAATGGCTTGATATGTGTGCTCTATATTTATTTCAATAGCATAACGGCTTGTTGTAGCTTGATTTGGTCACAAATTGGATGCAAGATGGCTATGGTTGCAAGGATTTTTCTATAGAGATTGAAAGATTGGGATGATTGTGATAGATTATGGTTAGAATGGATGAGAATGCAAAAATGGCTAAGTTTTAGCCATTTAGTAAGGGAGATGGAAATGGATGGTGGAGATTGAGAGAGGACAAGAGATCAAGGGTTGAGATCAAAGATTTGACCAAAGAAATTAAAAATTCATTTTTAACGTGCATGGAAAGGATAAAAGGAATTTAATATTCCTTGGGAAAGAGAAAAAGAATTTAATATTCCTTGGGGGATGAGAGAGAAATTAAAAATTCCTCAAAAGGACCTTGGGAAGATAAAAAGGAATCAAAAATTCCTTGGGGGATGGGGAGAGTTGACTAAGGGGTAGGTTAGGATAGCTAGTCAATGATTAGGTTGAGTAAGTGAGGGATTAGGAAAATGATTAGGTGGGTAATGAGGATTAATGATCCAGTTGCATATTATGGAGGATGTGACACCTCCCTAATCAAAGATTAGGAACATGCACATCCTTAATCTAGGATTATGCAAATTAATCAGGATTAGAAAAAGGTTATGGAGGATGTGACATGAGGGGAATTAAATAAATTTAGAGGAAAAGGGATAAAGGATGGGAGTAAATAATTAAAGGTAATTATTTACTTTAGGTTATGATTTAAATATGATAGAAGAAATAAATTAGAATGAAGTGATAAGTGATAATGAATATTGATTAAATAATAGGGTATTATTTAATTAATATAAAGGATATGAAATTAGTTGAATTGGGGGTAAATTGACCAAACTAAAGTGGTCAATTTTTAGTGTATATGGTATGTTGTTGTCACAATGTATTAAGATTAGTTGAATAGCTTTGATCAATTGTTGGTTGATCATGTAGGAATATCTATCATGGTTTATTAATTTGGATTTTAGGAAGTTGTGATAAGAAGTTAGATTATTGTGAGTAAATAATTACAAATGATAGTGCATTATTTTGATGAAAACCCCCTTAGGTATTGGGCATTATGCACCAATACACAAAACTAATAACCATCTAAATTAAAAGAAAAAAAATAGACCTAGGTTTTAGGTAAACATGATAATTTTCACAATCAAAACTCAACATCAAACACATCCATGGAGTGTGTTTGTATAGTAGATTTGTAACTAGGTTTTCGTCTCTATTTCCCTTGAACTTGAGTAGTAGCCAACAAAGATCTATCTAGAAAAATTGGACCCTAGAAAGGGTTGTATACCCACTCACATAATTACATAAAACATAGTATAGAAACCAAAACTGCATATAATACTCCTTGATCCCATTTGGAAGCAGTGTATGTAGGTAGTCTGGTGAACAAAGGAGGTTCCCAATAAGCAAGGTCTCAAGTGTGAGGTTAGGGATTTTCTAAAGATTGTATATCTAACTTAAAATTTAAAGATTAATTAAACATTTCTCTCAACTTAATGTATAAGAAAATTGCTCAAATAAACTTAAAGGTAAATATCCAAAAGTAATATGGGATAAATAACTTTCATCTTGTACTCGAAAGAATCTAGTGGATGGATTTATTGATTCCTCGAGGCTTTAGGGAAAATTATAAGGTGGGTCTCCAAATTTAAATTTTATATCATATATACTCTTTTTAGATGATCATATTAGTGCACTTCCATTAGAGAAGTGCACTCTACAGTGAATGAATCAGGACACAGATAGTCTTAATGAGTCTAAGTATCTAGGTAGAGCATATTTATCTTATATGGATAGATGCCTATCCCATTTGGATAGATTTTATTCCAAATGAATAGATGAGTACATATCCCATATGGATGGATGCATTTTTTATATGAATGGATGTTTTTCATATAGATACAGGATGTTTATCCCATATGGATGGATGCTTGAGTATATAGATGGATGAAATGTCAAATAAACCTATATATAAAATTTTAATAAGGAAAAAATTTGTGGTATCTTTTAGGTATATTTTTTGGATTATTATAATAATGCTATCAAAGTATTCCATCCCATCATTCCTTTCCTCCATACCTTTCTCTTTTCCCTTGCCTTGTCAAATTTTTGGACTTGTCCAAGTATCGGCATGCCTCCTACCTAAACTTTAATCTTTGACTAATAGTAAGATTCATGAAGTATCTTTGACATAAAATTTGGTTCTCCCACCATTTTTCACTATTTACCTCACCTACCTCCCTACAAAAATGTTGATATGGATGATACATCTTCTAGAAGGTTTTCCACAAGCATAAAATGTTCATTTAATAATGGGGGCATGGCCTCTAGCATTGCAAATAAAGATGTGGCCTTGGATACCCATTAATACACTAGTTAGGGTTTCAAACCTTATGGCCGGATCTCTCTCCATTATTTTAGAGTACCTTTTTAGGTCATAGAAAGCATTTCCCCTTACTTCGTGTGTATGTCTAAATCACGTAGCACAATTTCAATAACAATTAAAAATAAAATGATGCATTGTTAGCTATGACCATTCTCTACCACATACTAGTCATGATATCTTGGTATTTAATGCAATTTTTTGCATTCCGTCTAGAGGTATTAAGGATTCAAATTTAGAATAGATAGATTATTATGTGTAATCATGTACATAGAAACCCTAACCAAAAATCCACATTCTAAGCACCTGTGTTTGAACACATAGATTTGAGGATGCAAAGGTCACTACATCTATTAGTGATCAAAGGATGAAACCCATTTGGTAGGAGGACAAGCTCATCTAGGTTTGTATTTGAACTTCATGGTCATGAATCTCATATATATCAATTTTACACACCATCCCAGTAGTCGTGGGGTGAAAGAATTTGTGTTTTATTTTTTTATAATTGTTGTAGCAATGTAATGTAATGTTTATACAAATCCTTTTAATACAATAGATGTCTATAATGTTTTATGCATTTTGGGAACCCAATTATTGCAAGTTAAGCATTATAAGTTTGATGTAATAGGGAAAGGCTCTATGATTTGCTTAAGAATATTTTAGACCTAACCTAAAAACTAGGCATTCTTTATTAATGCAAAAAAAATAAAAATCTAGGTTTTAATATTAATGCAAAAATTTTAAAGTTCAAATGAACAAGGTCTTTGTCAAATCCTACTAAAAACCCTAAATATGAATTTTATCAATTCAAACACTTAAGTCTAGGCTTGTTAGTTTGGGCCACTACTCAAATCTACAACATATTTTTCTTTCTTTTGCTAGTCCAACCTATAATGTTAGGGTTAAGGTGAATTGCATAAATACAAAATAGATTTTTTTAGTTTTGGTAAGAGATTGGAAAAACATTTTAAGTAATAAATTAAATTTCTCTAAGATTATGTACAAGTCACTATAGTGATACCATAGCAGTTGATTAAATAACATTTGAAGAAGGTTTTTCTTAAGTAATTTCATTAATATTTGGCTTAAGACATTACAAAATCTATGGTATCCACTATGGCAGAATAATTAGAAGAGAAAAATGAGAATCATGAGAATATAATAGTTTAGGGCCAATAGTAAATTAATCTATGAAATCTCATGACAAATCATGTAAGAATGTATATAATTAATGACATGAATTAAATATTTTTTTAGCACTACCAATCAATGTATCACTAATTCTTTGGCACTAGTAATCAATGTACATCACTAATTAGATACATCAAAATAGCATCATCATGTATGTGTACTAGTAATCAATGTACAACTAATTAGATGCATCAAAGTATCATCATCATGTATGTATGCATAATATCAAGCTAAAGAGGAGTTGGCATGTAGCTTTACATCTTAATTCCACTAAATGAATCTATCATAGGTGTATTAAAAGAATGTACACCATAAACTAAATCATCATAAATCAAGGATTCATCATCCACACCATGAGAAGATAAAGAACTATCATTAAATAAATCATCAATAAATTGTGTACCACAACATATAGAAGAAGGGATAACAATCTCATGTGAAGGTAAAAAATGTGTATCTACATCATTAACATCCTCAAGGAAAGAGCAAACAAGAGAGACACAAGTAGGAGAACCCATAGGTGAACAAGGGGAGCTAGAATGAGATGAATAAATGGTATGCTCATGCGAGGTATATCATCATCATTCAAATGAAGATTCATAGATGTAACATGATATGTTAAGGCTAAAGGGTTGTCAATATGAGCTAAATAATGAAGGAAAAAGGTGCTTAAAGGTAACACACCATCACTAGATCAATACTATTAGGAAGAGTAGAGGCAATGTGAAGCTCATGGAAAAGTGAAGTGAGGGCATTCAAAATAGAAGGATAAACAATAACAAACTATATGGAGGAAATACCACAAAAATGAAAAACACCTCCATAGAAGACACATCCCTATCCAAGGATAAAAAGTTATGAAAGCATCAAGGATACGAGGATCAAATGAAGCAAAGTGTAAGAACCCATCAAAATTATTAAGACGTGTGTGAATCAAATTTAAAGGCTGAAGGTCTATGAGAATACATGATAAATGGTAAACAAGAATGTGTAACCCAAAGGTGGGTAGGTAAGGATTAAATAGATAACAAACAATAAATGTCCAAATCCCAATCAAAATAAAACAATGAATCATAATAGAGGGTGAATCTACACCCTAATTGAATTTGAAATAAATATGGAATAATAAAAAATAGCAATCACACCTTAGTGTGCAATGGGTACGCCAAAGAGGTGTGGAAGGTCAATTAGGCAATTTATTGTTCTAATTTTTGCATAGATTTGTGTACTAAATGAGGTCAATTGGTAAAACCTTCGAGTCAAGAATATAATCAGATGTTGGACTCCCAAAAAATATGACCAAGCTTGATGCAAAATGGTTTTAACTAAAAATTTTACTAAACAAGAAAATAGATAGGAAAATACAAAAGGATTAATGCCAACAACAGTGATTAATGCTGGGGGAAATGTTCCAAATCTCCAGAGAGTAAAAGTAGATTCTAGATTTTGAAAAAGAAAACTGAGGTTCCATTAGTAAGAGCTTTGGTACATATGAATGCCCTACAATTATAGCCATAGAGGCAAAAATTAACTATAAAAATAACGATTGTTTTTGAAAGGAAAGTATCCTGACAATAGCTAGAATTGGAACTTAATGTCAAAATATCCACAAAACATGAATACACGTACATATATATGCAAAATATACATAAATTCATATATTGGCAGACTAAAATAATTCTTATATACAAAAATTACTATATTCTGAGAATATACAAAGAAAAAAAGTTAAGCATCACAAAACATGCAACTGTAAAGGAATACTTTCTCATTGGAAGAGAGAACAATGTTAATTTAATATTGTAGCTCGAACAGTTGTTTCTCCAATTCCAAGAATTAGCATTTAATTCTTGAGACTTCTAGATAGAAGTTAGTTAGGTCTAGATATTTAATTATTTAATTAAATAATTGATTCCTCTAGAGACTTCTAGAAACCAGTTAGTTAGGGTTTGTTAGAGTCTAATTAATCTTAGCCATTGATTGAGATTAAATCTTGGCCATTGGTTTTCCAATGAGAATAGTTTAAAAGGGGGTCATTGGGAATTTGGAGAATACACACTGATAGACACAAGTTGTAGAAATATTTGCAGTGATAGCAAATAGTCTTGCAGTGATAGCAAGGGCGCAGTGATAGTGTTGGAGGCAGCAGCAGTGGAATTTCAGCAGGAGAAATTGAGAGAAGAATTTCCGGTGAAGAATATTGCCAGAGCTTTGTCAGTGAGAGGCAAGTAGTTTCTTTTGTATCTCTTGATTTGCTGAAGATTAATATAATTCCTCATCTGCAGTACTAGTTTTCCCTCTGAGGTTTTTCCAAGGACAACTTGTCCAAAAATATTATGTTTATTAGTTTGCATGTTTTCTTCTCTATTCCTGTGAGTTTTATTTGTGAAGTTGCAGTTGTATTATTTTTCAGTATTTGCTGTGAATTAATTTTCGGCAGTCAAATAATCTTTATAGATAGGAGATTAATAATCAGCAACTACAATAGTTTTTTCACAAATAGGAACAAGTGAGTGAATGTTATGATTTTTTTTAGTTTAAACCAAGATAGATAAGTATAAACAGAGAAGAAGAAATAGTTAAATGTGCAACTGGGGTGTATTTGACGGTAACAAAACTGCATGATATTTATTTACCACTTGCATGATAAATGGCAACATTTTTTTGCAAAAAGCATAAGGAACTAAGATTTTTTGATAAGACCATCTGGTTTAAAATTTATTGGAGCGTTTGGCAGAGAATGCGGTTTCCTATAAACTCACAAAGCTTTTCCTTTAGCACCAAGTTAGGCAAAACTAAATTGCTTGAGAGGTAAATTAGTGAGCTTGCCAGCTTAGTGCTTGTGTTTAGCGATTCCCACGAGTTCTACTGAATCCTCCATATATGCATTTATGTTTGTGTATACATTTGCGGTTGGATTTGAGGAATCAACAATTTATTCAACTTTTGTGGCTAATTCGAAGCAAGCAATTTTTTTTGTATTGATAATATGCAAAATACAAAGAAATTGCAGTCCAAGCAAGCAATTGGCTATTCCAAGTAACAAGAATTATGCTCAGACAAAAGGAAAGGAAAGGTCCTTTTTATAGTCCATGATACCAGGCGGTCTGTTTTTGGGTCTACAGATGGCTTGTAGTATATGGGACTCCTCGTACTCCTAATATGAGGAAGGCATCTAACTCATGCTCCACAATACGAGGTGTACATACCTTACTCCCTGTAGGATTTGAACTCAATAGCAAGTGAAAATATCAATTAGGGTTTAATTAGGGTTTCAGCATGTGTGGGGTTTGATTCTAACCTGACAACTATACGTAGAATGATAAGGGATAGTATAGACATAATGTGATAATGGATAGTGGGGTTTGGAGACAACAAAATCCTTCATTTAAGGAGAAAAATTTAGTAACAAATTTTATATTTAGCAAGGGTTGTGGTGGATTTGATATGTAAGGTTAGCCTTCATAAAATGGAAGAGAAAATAATTCTATTTTTTTAGAATTTTTTTTCAAAAATTATGTTTAAGTTTTAGATATCATTTTTTTGTTATAAAGACTTGGTTATAGGATCCAGGAACCAAAAACCGGTTGTACCCAAAGAGAGCCAAGCTCATTCAAAATTACTTAAGTTGAACCAAATACAAAAAGACAACACGAAAACATGTGGAAGCAACAAACTGCAAACCGAGCATGGTCATAAACCGCAACAGGGAGCAAACTGGTATCCACCAGGCCGCCCAAGGCCAAGCAATCAATCAGGCAAGTGAGACTTGACATCATCCTGCAACATTTTGAAGATCTCATGAGGGAAAACATACCATCAAACTATATCAGACTCCCCTATTGTTTGGATGAGGTTGACACCATAATTCACAACTCAATTAGCCACATAGTTGCCAAATCGCTTAATGTGAGAAAACCTTAGCTCTTCAAACTCTTGCTTAGTAGAGAGAATAGCCTCTCAAAAGAATGATGCCAATTATCCAATCTTTCACACCATTACCTTGAATAGCATTAATTAGCACTTTGGAGTCACCTTTGACCCATAGCCTCCTCCACCCTTTACGCTTAGCTAGAGACACCCCCTTTAACAAAGCCAGAGCCTTAGCCATATTGTTGGAAGAAACACCACCATCAACAACAAAGAGACCAACCAGATGACCTCTTGAGTCTTTGAAAACCCCACCACTACTGGTTTCCTTGGGGTTACCTTTAGCAACCCCATCAAAATTAAGTTTGACCCAACCAACCTCCAAAGCCACCCAACTAGGATGGGCCTATTTTTGCGACCTAACATCACTACCAATTCCCAACCATCTAAACATTAGCCAAGAATTATCCCAAGGGATCTCATCATTAAGCACAATCTTAAACTTGTCCTTATGCACCTCCTCGGATGCACAATCGATCTTTCAATGATATCCCAAACCCTCTCCATTGCCTTCACTTTATCGTGGAACACTCTTTTGTTTCGCTCAAGCCAAATATTTCATATGGTAATTGCAAGGGCAATTATCCAAATAAACAACAAACCACGACTACAAATATTTAAAAGACAATTTTCGAGTAGCATCGACACATCCCTTGAAGTAACCCAAGCAAGACCCCAAAGTTGCATAAAAGTAGACCAAATCTGAGATGAAAAGGGGCATCTAATGAATAGATGATCATTGCATTCACAATTAGTTGAGAATAACACACACCTAGAGGGCCCAACATGCCCCAAAATTTGCAATCTATCCCAAGTGAGAGCTTTGCGCTTCCACGCAATCCAAAGGAAGGCATTAGCCTTAGGAAGACCAAGGTTATTCCAGATTTGCTTAGCAGTGCTTGAAACCGTACTATCATTGAAATATGTAGAGTAGGCAACACTGATCGACACCTCACCGCAACCATTAAAATTCTAGACCATATTATCATCTTTACCATTATCCATTAATGGCCATTTATCCAATTTATGTTGAAGAGCAGAACAAGCAGCCATGCCCTCCGAGGAGGGAGACATAAGAGGCTTCCAACAAGGTTGAAAAGAGATATAGTTGTTCACCTTGACACCAATGGTACCTTCAAAGTTCCTAACAAGGGGTTGCATGTTAGGCAAGGACTGAAGAGCAAAGTCTTCCAACCAACAATCTTGCCAAAAGTTGATCTTGTGACCTGAACCACCAAAAACATATGCAAAGAAGGGAGAGAGGATTCCCCTTACTAGGCCCCTAGGGTTTTTCACCTAGGAGCACTTGGGTTAAGGAAATGGACACTCTTTCCACTTAATGATATGGGTATTTGGTGATTTCATTCAAAGGATTGTGGGGTTTGTGAGGTGTGTGATTGGATGTGTATAAATGTTGTGATCTAAATGTAATGAACTAAAAGTAAAAGCTAACTATGAATGTAAAACCTATGAAATACAACTATGTTGGAAAACACATTAAGATATGGAACTATGTACAAGATAACCTAAGAAATATACACTAAACTAAAACAGAAGGTTGGGGATGAAAGGGGTGTGCACCTGGAAACTTGTAGAGGCTAGAAATGCTGTTGTATTTGTTGTCAAAGTTGAAAGGGACACTTGTGCCAAGCTAGGCGACCTAGTCCTTTTTCGGGCAAATTCTGAAAAACTACTCTGGAGCTTATTTTAGCCAAAAGGGTATCCAGATTTACCAAAATCCTTGGCAAAAAGCTTCAATGGGACTAGGTTTCCCAAAGGGTGACCTAGTCCTCTTCTAAATTTCTATGAATCAGAAGATGGAATCTAGAGTCCTTGGTCTGTGTTTTCTGCTTCTCCAAGTGTTTGGTCCCGAAAGTGCAGATTCTGGTCTATGGAGGTCTTCCAAGCTTCAACTAAGGTTTCTTCAACCTTAGAGAGCTTGGACAAGTTGTTGAGTGTTCTTCCACCTTGGTTCTTTGTCAAACCTACCTACAAGACCTGCAAATCACACAAAGAGAGAAAAATTGTTGATTGTTAGGGATTAGGGGTTTGCCTTAGTCAAACCCCTTTTCAGTAATCAAACCAAGAAGATGAAATAGAGAAATGAAGCATGAACAAAGGAGTGATGGAGTTATTACCTTTCCTTGATGATTGATCTTGAGTTGCAACGATGGAGGATTCAACCCTTGAATGCTTCTTGAGATATGTCTTGTTGGCTTAGACTACTCAAACCCTAGCTTGCTTGAGAAGAAGAGGAGATGGGAGATGAGAGGAGAGATTGAGAGGAGTGAAAAAAATGAGTGTCTCTTATGATAAAGTAGGATTTTTAGGCTCATTTATAAAAGTTATGCCCTAATTTTCTCAAAATAACACCATATAGGCCAACCTTAGGGTTTTAGAGACCAAAATCCCAAAAGAAATTAAGTTAAATTTTAATTTTAGGCCACATGGGACTAGGTCACCCAAGGTGGCGACCTAGTCCACTTGGGAAAATTTGATTGATTTTTGGGGATTAAAATATGATTAACATTATTTGTCAGGATTGTCTCACAAAACACACTGAGATAGGACTTTTATGTGTATTAAGGGGTCATTATAGCATAATAAAGGGTTAATTTAGTGATGACAAGCCTAGGAGAGTGTTTAAATGTTTTGCAACACCTTACAACACTTTGGCACAAGGCTTGGAAATGGGTGAAAAGAGGTTGAAAAAGGTCCAAAATCCATAGGCAAAGGTCCAAATGAGCGAAAAGTGTCAACGTCTACACTTTTTGGCGACACATGACCATCACAAAATCTCTACTTAATGTATGGAGAGATGATACCAACACACAACCATAAAAAATTCCATATGCTAGAGCCAAAGGGGAGCTCATCTGTAAATAAGTTGTCATTATTATTCTCAAGATACTTAGCTGACAAGATCCTGCTCCAATGCCTATCCTATTTAGCATAGACATGCCAAGAAAGCTTAGATCCTAGGGCCAAATTCATGTTAGCACATCTTCTAAAGCCAAGCCCCCCAGCCAACTTAGGCTTGCAAACATCAGACCACTTAACCAAATTATACTTAAAGGAGTCCTCACAACCTTTCCACAGAAAAGACCTTTGATTCGAATCCAAAGTCTTGGCCACCTTAATGGGGATCTTGAACACAACCATAATGAAGATATGAACAACAACCCGTGAGGAATTGATGAGGGTAATTATCCCAACCAAAGAGAGCCAACAACCTTTCTAAGAGGCCAACTTATTCTATACTCTTTCAACAATCTGACTCCAATCTATAGCCTTCACTTGTTGGTCAATAAGCGGCATGCCCAAATACGTACTTGGAAGACAAACTATCTCAAACCCAAGAATATCCTTGATATTGAGCTTCTCTAAACAATTTTGTTTCAGAAAAAAGATTCTAGACTTTGAGCAACTAACCATTTTCTCAACCGCCTTCTCATAGAGAGAAAGAACCTTCTTGAAACCCTTGGCTTCCTTTGTAGTAGCCTCTCCAAAAATCAGAGTATCATCAATAAATTTCAGATGAGTAAATTTATTGATGCCCCCTAACACTTGTAGCCCCTTGATGGAACCATTTTGAACTTCTTGCTTGATCAACCTACTCAGAGCCTTAGCAAGAATGAGAAATAAAAATGAGAGAAGGTCACCTTGCCTTAACCCACGCTTAGCATCAAATGATTAAGAAGCAACACCATCAACTAGAACCGAGGAGATAGAAGAAATGCAGTTGTAAACCCAATTGCACCAAGCCTTTGAAAAACCAAACCTTCTCATGACCTTAATCAAAAAACTCCAAGGCACTCTGTCATATGCCTTATTCATATCTAGTTTGATAACCATGCCTTCCTTCTTCTGGGATCTAATCGAATGAATAGCTTCATGTGTCATGATAATTCCATCCAATATTTTCCTACCTCCAAGAAACCCACTCTATTTCTTAGCAACAACTTGCTCCAAGTAACCCTTTAAGCGTATAGCCATTGCCTTAGAAACAATCTTATAGATAGTGTTACACAAAGCAATAGGCCGATACTCATTGAAACTACTAGGATCTCTTTTTTTACGCATAAGAGCAATAAAGGTATGGTTCCATGCTTTCATTATCACCCTCCTGCCCCTACACTCTTCAACAGCCTTCCATACATCCTCCCCCACAACCTCACAAAACTTATGAAAGAACTCAACCTGGAAGCCATCAATCCAAAGAGCTTTCCTAGCACCTAAAGAGAAGGTAGCACCTGTAATTTCCTCCATAGAAAAGCAAGCCATCAACATCTCATTTTGCTCATGCATGACCAAATTTGGAATATTGTTCAGTAGAACATTATAAGCAACCACATCTTCTTGCTCCACCATCCCCAAGATAGAGGCAAAGAAGGATTTTCCTTCATCACGAATGATAGCCACATCATCAATAACAATGCTAGATCATCATTCTGAATAGAAACAATTTTGTTTTGATGCCTTCTGATCTTCGTAGATAACTAAAAAAACTTGGTGTTACGGTCCCCTTCGAATAGCCACTTGACTCTAGACTTTTGTTGCCAAAGAATCTCCTCCATCCTAAGGACTCTTTCTTGCTCGCACAACAATGCTTGCTCCTCTTTCAATTCATTTCCAAAGCTAAAATCAACAATACACTTCTCTACCACCTTGAGCTCCTCACCAATTCTGTTTTTTTCTTCAAATAGGTTCCCTATGACTGATTTGTTCCAAAGCTTCACATGTCTCTGGAATTCAGCAAACTTCTGGAGCAGGATATACCTTTTATTGTCTTTAAATTCTGTTTTCCACTAAGTGTGGAGAATGTTACCAAACTCCGGGTGAGCATACCAAAAGGACTCCATCTTGAAGGGGATCCCTGAAGGCTTATCATTACCACTAAATTCAAGAGCCATGTGCCAGTGATCTGAACCACCAAACTAAACCACCGAAGACATGAAGTTGTCCAGATCCAACAACCATTCCAAATTGACAAAGAATCTATCCAGGCGACATAAAATGTTAGCCTCATCAAGCCTCCTATTATTCCAAGTGTACTACCTTGTCTTAGGTTTGAGATCAGCGAGGGCCAAATCTTCACTAAACTTCCTGAAGTCAGCCATGCCCAAGTTAGAGAGAGCTTTAACGGCTTTCTTTTCATTAGGGCAAAGAACAACATTAAAATAATTTCCAATAACCCATTCCTTCTTAACATGGGCCCTACACAAGTTCCTGATGTAATTCCAAGCCCTTACATGATCCTAGTCAAGATTAGACCCATACACATTTGAGACCAAAAATCCTCCACCATCTCTAAGTTTTTTTAATTTCACTAATATACAACACGGGTGATCATCAATCAACTTCCCAGCTAGAGCCCTACTATCCCACATAATAGCAAGACCACCACTCATCCCATTAGCATCCATGGCCACACCATCACCCTACTTC
Source organism: Sequoiadendron giganteum (assembly GCA_007115665.2). Lineage (NCBI taxonomy): Eukaryota > Viridiplantae > Streptophyta > Pinopsida > Cupressales > Cupressaceae > Sequoiadendron > Sequoiadendron giganteum. The sequence continues at coordinate 400,660,618 of CM021110.1, read as the reverse complement.
CAAATTCTAACCAAGAGCTCTTTAAATTTCAAAGCATCAACTTTAGTTTCTTGGACAAAGACCACACTACGAATCAATCAACCGCTTCAATAGGCAGAACTTCTTTCGGGCATTAATACCCCTAATGTTCTAGCTCACAATCTTCATAATTTCCTTCTTGCAAGGAGGTGCTCGCCTCTAGATTTCACAAAGCTCTTCAATGATTTTTGGGATTCGTTCTCGAGATTCTCGAGCACTTGCATTTTTGCCTTCACCGCCTCTAATTTTTTGCCTCTAGAGTTTGGACGACCCACATCCATGCACACACTAGGCTTACCACTTAACTTCTTTTCCCTTCTAGTAACCATGCTCCAAGAGTTCTCCTTCTCCAGAGACTCAACCCCACTACCTTCCTATTCAACATCACGATGGGTTCGGGAACAAGAGACAAGAGCCCATGCTCTCCCTTAGCTTAAGAGTCTAACACCTTATTTTGCAAACCTACCTCAGAAGGGAGATTCTCACACAAAGGGGTAGGGTCCAAGATAGAGTCCACTAGAGCCACCTTAGTTGAAGTCCAAGCCACACACCTTCTCAAGATATGCCCAATATTACCACATTTAAAACATCTGAGAGGGAAGCCTTCATATTCTACCTCCACAATAGCATCACCAAGGACTGAATTCAATATGATTGAATGTAGCAGAGGCTTGCCAAAATTCACATTAACACAAATGCGAGCAAAATGGGCCATTCGACTACCATTGGATGCATAGCCATTAAACAAAAAATTCCCCAATGAATCACCTACTACATGCAGAATGTCTTCCGGCCAAATCTCAACAGACAATTTGTTTAGCCTAATCCAAACTAGGACATCTTTGATCACCTCATTGAGTGGATCAAAATCAAGAGACCACAGATGCATGAATAACCCTACATTCCCCATGAACCATGGCCGCCCTTCAGAAACTTGTCTTGATCAGCCTTCAGAGAGAATACAGCGCAGAAACCCTAACGCTAGGAAATTGATTTCAAGTTTACATCCCTTCCAACAATACCCAAACCAATATTTTACCTTATCCAATGAGGGCCAAAACCCCATGAACTTCTCAATCACCGCTTGTTTTTTAAGCTTCTCAACTTCCATATTTAGGTAGTGATCTGGGATACAGATGCAAGGTATCTCCTATGCAACTTGCACATTCACATTCTCAATCACCAGCTTGTAGATGTTGTTCCCAGCATGGCCGCACAATACCACAACATCCAGGACCCCATCCCCCATTGGCACCCCTACTTCATCCTCGCCATCTTCCACCTGTGAATGCGAATAGCTCATCTTCGCTTAAGTTTTAGATATCATTTAATTTTAAAATAAATCTTTGTATTTTAGATGGTATAATTGTTCTTTTTGAAAATGATTGAAACAACATCTAATGTGTTATTACAGTCATATCTTATGGAATATTTTGAAACCCTAAGATGAATGGCCACGCAGCTTCAAGCGTCATAAAAACCAGAAAAGAGAGCTTTTTTAACCTAGGAAATCCATTGGATTTGGAGCCCACATAGCTGATGCCTCCTAGAGCCCAAGCAACATTCAAAAACAAATCTAGAAATATGAAGAAAAAGGCAAGAGAACGTGGCGTGTCTGAGACAAAAAAAGCCATTGGAGAAAGGTCGATGGAGCCCACGCCTGACACTGGGATTGTCGTAAATGCTATTGAGGCAGGTCTTCAGGGTTCCACCCAGAGTGTATGACCCCACATGCCTCCTCGCCTGCTGCTTCAGAAAACATGTCCACAGATAATGAATCAGAAGCTAGGTAGAAAGAAGGTAAATCGATTTCCTTCCAATTTCTAGACGAAATCATTGAATTCATTTCAGAATGTAGAGAAAAAAAAATCATTTTGTTTTTTCTCTGAGGCATTCCAACAGAACAAGATCTTTTTAAATGGACCCGCAATAACTGGGAAAACAAGGGTTGGGTTATCAAATCTTTTAGGGGTCTAGGCAAGGGATATGTAGCATGCACATTTTTTGACCCTGACCATGCCTGTATGGTGCTCCAATATGGATCCTGGATAATTTGTGGCCAGACCTATTATGTGTGGGCATGGGATATTGATTTTCACTCGAAAGGCATCACTAAATCTAGATACCCCATGTGGGTTGAGTTCCCCTTCTTCAACCTAGCATTCTGCCCCTTTTTGCTAGACATAGCAGGTCAGCTTGGTAAAGTCTTGTGGTGCAAGCCTCACTCAGATAAATGGGCAAGCCTACGATCTCATCCCAGGGTCTACATTGAGATGGACCTTAATCAACCACTCCCTAACTCCATCAATCTTGAAGGTCCAAGATTTGAGTTTTCTCAGCGCATTAATTATTTGAATAAGTCTAATGCTTGTTTTTATTGTAGAAGGGAAGGCCACCTCATCCGCCACTGTCCTTTCCATAAGCTAAATTCCTCTCAACCACCTGTCGATAACTTAATTGTTGTCCCTACATCTAGTGGTGACCCTCTTAAGCCCGCTTCATCACCTCCCTCTTCGCCTCTCTTGCTTACTACCCCCCTGAGCTGAACAATCAACCTTCTCTCAGTTCACCCCCCTCTTCGCTCAAACCACCCCACCAACCTGATAAAGCTTCCTTTAAAGAGGTTGTTTTAGGTTCCCAGCCTAGGGCCTCAAAACGAAAAAAGGAGACCCCTCTTAATGGACAAAATTTTGCACCTAAATCAAGCCTGCCTTCGCAAGATAAAATCCTTTATGTATTTCAGCCACAACTTCTTTCCCACATGCCACCTCGTGATGAATCCATTATGGAATCCCTTGACCACAATGTTACTCCATTTGTCCAAAGTTGTACAACTGAAAACCAGTTTAAGATACTTCAGTCTAATGAGGAAACCCTCCCAAACTCCTCCCAATGAAGTGCAAAATACAATCATGGAACGTGCGGGGATTGACCCTCCCTGCTCGTAAATTTCAGGTCAAAAATTCTCTCCAGGCTAATCAAACTGACATTCTAATGCTCCAAGAAGTGAAAGTTGGTTCTGTTTGGCTCAAGGCTACCCTTGATACTATGTGGCCTAATGCGAGATTTCTCCATACTAACCATTCTAATGGTAGTGGTGGTGTTGTCCTAGGCCTTGCTCCTTGGCTAGCTAAACATATTGTGGCTGATGGATCCAATCCGAATAATCATTATGTTTGGGCTACTATTCTTATCAATGATATGTTGGTGGGGTTTTGCTCTATTTATGCTCTAAATTCACCTGTGGAGAGAACCTTGTTGTGGGAGTGGCTTCACACTAGTCTTTCCAATGTCAAATGGGTCTTGGGAGGGGACTTTAATATGGTGGAGCATCCTTCCAACCGTAGTTGGGATGGCCAATCCTCATTAACCCAATCCAAACTTGAAGCCTGGTTGTTGGCCCGTAATTCCCTAGGTGTGCACGACCCTCTCTTGGGAAAATCCAACCTTCATATGCCTCATTGGTTCACTTGGAATAACTGCAGAGAAGGAAAGTTAAGAAAAATGAGTCAGTTGGACATATTTTATATTTCTCCTAATTGTCCCCTTCTCCCTTCGTCTGATGGTCGTCTTGTTTCTTTAGACCTTTCTACCACTCTTTCTGACCACCTCCCCATCTTCACCACTCTCCCCCTCTCGAATTCCACACCCCCTGCCAATGACCTTCCCTTCAAGCTTAATTTTTCCCATCTTCAAAACCAGGACTGCATCGATGGTCTCTTTATCATTTTGCACATGGAGCCTAGACCACAAGAAGGCAGCTGTATTAGTTGGTGGGAGAAAACTATTGCTAGATGTACTATTTTTTTTCAAGATTATGGGCGTAGAGCTATAGAAAAATGTCGCAGGATCGAGAAATCTCTTAAGGGACAGCTTGAAAATGGGAGATCACGTTTGGCTCATGACCCTTGCAACATCTCATTGAAACAATTTGTAGCCAATGCTGAAAACATGTTGCAAAAAATGGCTATCTATAAAGGCAAAGGTGCTCAAATTTGTGCTCGACTGCAATGGATTAAGGATGGTGATTGTGGTTCCAAATTCTTCTTTCAATATCTTAACCATAAACATAGGTTGGATCACATTTTTGCAATCAAATATGTTGATGGTTCTCTTCAAAACAACCATTCAGATATTATGAATACCTTCTATGAGCACTTTAAAACCATTTTCACTGATGAATCGGTTAATGATACCCTCCTGCCCATCCTTGAGGATAGTATTGCTGACTGTATCCCCAAGAAAATAGACCCCAAATATAGTAATTTCCTCGACCACCTCCTCTCCATTGATGAAATTGATGCTGCCCTTTAATGTATGGCTTTAGAAAAAAGCCTCGGTATTGATGGGCTCCCGGTGGAATTCTATAGAGCCCTTTGGCCTCATATTCGTGAGGATTTTTATTATGTTTACCTTAAGGGAATTGAAATTGGCTCCTTAGGAAAAGTGATTAACCAAGGATTAATAAAGCTCATTTCCAAAGACAAGGAGGAAGATATTGTTAATGGGTGGCAGCCAATTACCCTCCTCAACACATCATACAAGATAATAGCTAAAGTGTTGGCTCGAAGAATTAAATGTATCTACCAAATGATAGTGCATCCAGAGCAAATTGGCTAGTTGGGGGGAAGATTTATCTTAGATAATTTGATTCTTGCTTGGGAAACTGTTGAATGGGCTCAACAATCTGCTCAAGATGCCTTAATTGTTAAAATTGACTTTGATAAAGCCTATGATAGAATTCGTTGGCCTTTCATAATTAATATGTTGAAATGGCTTGGGTTTGGCCCTAAATTATGTGATCAAATCAACATGATTTTTAAGGATGCAAATGCTAGAGTGGTTGTTAATGGGAGTCTTTCTCCTTCTTTCCCCTTACAAAAATCCATTCGCCAAGGCTGTCCTCTTGCTCCCTTCCTTTACATCCTTGTTGTTGATGCACTAGGCTATCTTTTTCAACATGCTCGTTTGAATGGACTTATTCATGGTATTCCTCTTCTAGGCAATGCTACTATACTCAATTCACATTTTGCAGATGATAGCATGTTGTTCATACGAAATTCCGAAGAGGAAGTGAATAATGCTTTGTATATTTTGGAGTTGTTCTGGACTATTTCAAGCTCCAAACTGGCTATGCACAAAACTGATTTTTTAATGATTTGTCCCAACCCTCGACCACCTTGGATCCCTAGTGAATGGCGTGAAGTTACACATGGCAGTATAACGAGATATCTTGGTATCCCCTTTGGTCTTGGAGTCTCCCTTAAAGAGATGTGGTCTTGGTTTTTGCAAAAAGTTAAAAAAAAAACTATTGAATTGGACAAACAAGTTCCTCTCTATGGCTGGTAGAATCCAAGTAGCAAACAAAATTCTTTTGGCCAGTCATGTCTACATCTCTTCATGTTGGTTGCCCTCTAAAGGATGTTACAACCAGTTGACACAACTTATCAAAAACTTTATTTGGGCTAAATGGGGTAGTAAAAAAAGTTTGACTTTGATTTCATGGATTCATTGCATTCAGCTGAAAGAGAGAGGAGGGCTAGGAATTATAGACCCACATACTCAGGGCATTTGCCTCATAACAAAAAGGATTGTGAGAGCCTTGGATGGTGATGCACCTTGGAAATTTCTTGTGCGTCACCACATTCAAACTGCCACTATCAGACTCTCCTGGGACTTGGTTAGTTGGAAAGATTAAATTCTTCTTGCCCCTTACTTTAAAACTCATGGTTCTGCCCCCTCTAATTCCATTTGAAAAGCGTGGCAAATGACATCCAAAAAATTAACTTGGTATGATCAAAACTTGAGACATGGTTTGAGTTTCGCCTCCTCTTCCATTTGGTGGAACCGTTTGGTCCATCAAGACAATAATCCTTTGGCTATTATCAAAAATTTCAAGGGCAAACTTCTCTTTAAAAAAGGCATTCGAGTTTTTTGTGATTTGTGGGACCCTTTGAAGTTCAAGTGGAAAACTTGGCAGCAACTTAAATCTCAGTTTGGACTTCCCCATTCTTGTAAGACTCCTATTCAAAAAATCAAACAATTAGTTAAAACTGAGTTGTTGCAGCTCTTGTCTACACCATGTCATGACAATTTCCTTAATGATTGGAAATGGCACAGCAATCATAGCTTTCATAATTTTCCTCTCAGACTTATTTATAAACAACTCCTCCCTTCCATTCCCTTATCTTGCAGGCTTAACCACAAATGGCATTGCAACCTCAGTCGATCAAAGTGGAACAATTTAAGCTCCCTAATCTGAAAGTCTAAAGCTGATGCTCAAGCCTAGTCAGTTGCCTAGAGAGTTCTCCACGTTAAAATCCCTATTGGTGATCAGCTCTCTTTCATCTCTCCTACTCCAGCTTGCCATTCTGCTCCCAAAAAGAGACTATCAAACATGCTTTTTGGTTTTGTCCCCATGCTCACAAGATCTGGAACTTTTTCTTCTCCAACTTCTCGATGCTTTTTTCCCGAACGTGGTCTTGGAGAACTGCTCTTCTTGGTCTTCCCTCATCCCATAATATTTTGACTCAGACTTTCAGACACATCGTTCTTAAACACATTTGGAGATTTAGATGTTCGACGACTCTCTCTCAATCCTTTCTCTCCTTGCAAGTTGAATCAATTATTATATGTCTTGATTTCTCTCTGTAGATCCAAGTCCTTCACTCTACTCTTCAAGCTTTTTCCAATTTCCAAAAGATATTGGATGTTCTTCAAAAGCAACTCGGTGATCTTGAGGCAAAGAGTTAATTGCAAGCAAAGTTGCCCTGTTTGTACAACATTGTTGTTGTTTCTTAGATGGTTTTTGCTGCCACTCATTTTTTTTGTGATTTTTCTCTGTTGTGATTTTCACAGCCAACTGGTACAAAATTCTCCATGGAATTGTAGTTGTTTTCTGTTGTGACAGTTTGTTGTAGCATTGTTTTTGTTGTGGTTTCTAGCCTTTTATTCAATAAAAATAAATAAAAAGATTGCTTCTTTAATAGTGTCATTGTTTGTTTCACTTAATGTTAATTCAATAAAAGCTTCTTAATAAATACAAGCAAAATAAAAGTTAATTGTATAAAATTACAAAATGACATGACTAAAGTCCAGGTCTTAATTTAATTTTACGATATCCAATTTTCACCTTTTAGTTGTATAATAAATTATTTTAATAAATTTTATATAGAAATGATAATTATTTAATATTTTGTTTCTAAAATACTAAAAAAATAGTTTTATACAAAACTTTAAAAAATTATGGAATAACATAATTGAATTTCAATTTATTTCTTATAATTATTAAATATATTATAATTAATTATAATTTTGATATTTAATTAATTAAAAAATCTATATAATTATAATTATAACTCAAATTATATAATAATAAATTTAATCTTGAACTTAATTTATAATTATTATTTTACTAACTAAAATACATTTAAAATAATTTCACCATTAAAATATTATTTTAAAAAGACATCTTTTTTGTTAGTATCCATCTTTTCTATAAACTGTGTGGTAAACTTTTTCTACGTGATGCTTTAGTCAATCAAACTAAACCCATTGCCCCTTAAAAAAAAAACATCTTATTATAAATTTAAAAAAAAACTATTTAAAATAGACAATTATTTTTTATATATAAAAATATCAAAATTTTATAATATATATTAATATTATATTATTTTAAAGATAATATTTATTATATTTTAAAAAATAAAAAGATTTCATATTTTAATATATAAAATTTATGTATTTGAAAAAAACTATTAATAATAATAAAAATGAACAAAATAAACTTGAGCTATTTTTTTTACGAAACAAATATCTTATTTATGTAAACACCAAAGAAAAACTCTAAATTGTGTAAAAATATTGAGTTCAAAAAATGTAAGAGAAAAAGTATGGGTTACATAAATATCTAGACTAATAAAATAATTAAAACAAATTAAATAAATATTTTAATTTGATGATGCCACCACACAGATATAGTTTCTATATGCGGTTCAAATAAGTTAGTTTCTTAATCCCACATGTGTCGGGTGGGAAAATGCAGCGGAGAAGGGAATTATAAAATATATTGAAGATCTATCAAAATTTGCGGTCCCATTCATACCGTGTATAATTAACCTTTAAAATATATCAAAACTAATAAACTTTTGGTATATTTAAATTTTTAAGTTTAAAACTTTAAGATTTTAATAATTTGAATTATTAAAATTAATTTTTCAATTTTAATTTTAGAAATAAATTTATTAATAATAAATTATTTATAATTGATATTTAGTGTCAATTATTTTTTTAAAATATTAGGCAATAATAACATTAAATTCAGAAATAAATATATTAATAATAAGTTATTTATAATTAATATTTAGTGTCATTTAATTTTTAAAAAATAAGACAATAATAAAACAATATCAATTTTAAATAATAATTCTAATTAGAATTATTAAATAATAATCAATAATTAATTATTTAAAATTAAAATTGATGAATAAATTATAAACAATTCATAATTCGACTTTCTAAATTTTGACACGATTTATGATTTTATTAGAAAAGAATGTTGGATTTTGACAAACTTGGCATACACACGTGACAATTTCATAATGATATTAATGTATCGCAAATGAATGTACATTAAAATATCTAAGACATCAACATAACCATTTTGTACATACCCTATGAATTTTGTATTTCATGAAACCACATCATGTTGAGACATTTTATCTAGCAATTCCTATGCCATTGCATCCATCCAGATTTTCATACATGTCTATAAATTCATGCATAATTACAATATTTGACCCAAAAAATGTTTTATATTATTTTTTGATGGATCTCCATATACAACTTTAAAGCTTCCATTTCAGTAAACATGAGGACATTGATAAATGCCATTGAATTTGGTTGTATGCCTTCTAATTTCACTTGCCTAAATATTGCAATAGGTTGTTACATACCTAGTTTTCAATTTAATCTGCAAGGTATCACATTTCATGTAATGTCATTTCAATTGAGGCATTATATCAAATAGTTCTCGTGCCTTGTTAAGGCTCTAACATTTTGCATATATGAGTTTGCATTTCATTGAAGGATTTGGCTCCACATTAAATAATTGCTCATGATTGATTTTTTTTTCTATTTCATGTTTAATTTGTGATTATTGCAATTGCACTTCTTGGAGGGATTCTACCAAGAAGTTCACTAGCATTGAAGTATTAATTTGGTTTGCACAAATTACTAGTACAACTCTTTGAACATTTTATTTGGAAACTCCTTGGAGCATCAAGTTAGTAAGTGTTAGAGACTAGTATTGAAGCATATATACTAGATATTATACAAGCATTAGCATTCATTCACATTGTTAACATCTCTCCCAAGTGTTCTCCTCTATCTTCCCTTACCTTTCATAGTTACCAATGTCTACGCATTCAACCCATTGACTAGCCCAGTTGATGAAACTAGACAAAAGTCGTGAAGCAATTGTTGTATTTGGAATCATGTATGTAGAATTAAGAGTGGTAGCAATAACCTACATGTAGTTGAATCAAACACTATATTTAGAATTTTTAGAAGGCTTGCTATTAGAAAGACATGTCCTATATTTATAATGCATACATGGGTTATCTAGGGCCACTCATTTGTTATAAATTTCCTATACTACTAAGACTCCCCACTTATGAAGCATGTAGTGAAATAATATGATCTTCACTGCATGCTTCATAAGTGAGGAATTTTAGTAGTATGGAGCATGCAGTCAAGATCATATTTCATAAATGAAGAGAACGTCTTGTTGAAAGTTTCATTTGTAAAATAGACCCAAATCATGAATTACTAAACATATGCATTGCCTAAGCAAGGACTCAACCATATCCTTATGTACCACCTAGATACTTTGAGCCATCTATGCTTATCAATTGAGTAAACATAGATTTGTATTTGTAGCTATTTTGTATTTAAGTGGTGAAGAGATTTATTTGTGTAAACTAAAGAGATGGTTAGTAGTCATAACCTACTATATGGTGTAACCTATAGAGAACAACAATGAAAATACAAGAAAAAAAATATAGTTCACAATTAGTTATTTCTACCATGTATTGATTTTCATGGAGTTGAAGATTTTTGCCTAATCCATAAATGATTACTCAGTTTAAATGCAAACCTTGTTCAATTGATCAATTATAAATCAATTGATATAAATTGTATAGTATCACCTACTTTTATTGTTGTGGGCATATCTAACATGAAACAAATATGAAACTCTATGGAAATGAATATATGTTGGAAATAACTAATTGTGAACTACATTTATTTTTCTTGTCTTTTAATCTCTGTTCTCTATAGGTTATAACATATAGTAGGTTATGACTACTAACCCTCTCTTCAGTTTGCACAAATAAATCTCTTCACCACTTAAATATAAGATAGCTACAAATAAAAATATATGTCAATTCAATAAGAGTGGATGGCTCAAACTATCTAGGTGGTAGGTAAGGATATAAGGATATGGTTGAGTCCTTGCTTAGGCCATGAAGTTTTTTAGTAATTCATGATTTTGGGTCTATTTTAAAAATGGATAATTTTAACAAGTTGCACTCTTCATTTATGAAATATGATCTTCACTATGTGCTTCATAAGTGGGGAATTTTAACAGTATATGAAATTTATAACAAATGGGTGGCCCTAGATAACCCATGTATAAATTATAAATATAGGACATGTCTTTCTAATAGAAAGACTTCTAAAAATTCTAAATATAGTGTTTGATTCAACTATATGTAGGTTATTTTTACCTCTTAATTCTACATGCATGATGCCAAATACAACAATTGCTTCACCACTTTTGTCTAGTTTCATCATCCGGGCTAGTCAATGGGTTGAATGTGTAGACATTGGGAACTTGAAAGGTAAGGGAAGATAGAGGAGAATACTTGGGAGAGATGTTAAAAATGTGAATGAATGTTAATGGGTATAATATCTAGTATATATGCTTCAATACTAGTTTCTAACACTCACTAACTTGATGCTTCAAGGAGTTTCAAAATAAAATGTTCAAAGAGTTATACGCAGTAATTTGTGTGAACCAAATTAATGCTTCAATGCTAGTGTACTGCTTGACAAAATGCCTCCAAGAAGTGCAATTGCAATAATCACAAATTAAACATGAAATAGGAAAAAAAATCAATCACAAGCAATTAGTTAATGTGGAGCCAAATCCTTCAATGAAATGCAAACTCATATATGCAAAATGTCAAAGCCTTAACAAGGCATGAGAACTATTTGATAGAATGCCTCAATTGAAATGACATTTCATGAAATGTGATACCTTGTAGATTAAAATGCAAACTAGGTATGTAACAACCTATTATGATATTTAGGCAAGTGAAATTAGAAGGCATAAAACCAAACTCAATGACATTTACCAATGTCCTCATGTTCACTAAAATGGAAGCTTTAAAGTTCGATATGGAGATCCATCAAGAAATAATATAAAACATTTTTTTGGGGTCAAATATTGTAATTATGCATGTATTTATAGACATGTATGAAAATGTGGATGAATGCAATGGCATATGAATTGCTAGGTAAAATGCCTCAACATGATGTGGTTTCATGAAATATAAAATTCATAGGATATATACAAAATGGTTATGTTGAAGTCTTAGATATTTTTACGTACATGTAAATTCAATTGTGACACATTAATATCATTATCAAATTGTCATTTGTGTATGTCAAGTTTGTCAAAATCCAACATTCTTTTCTAATAAAACCATAAATCATGCCAAAATTTAGAAAGTGAATTATGAATTGTTTGTAAGAGTTGGCTTGGGCCATGGGTTTGCTCCCCATAGGTCTTTGTTCAACCCCATGACCCAAACCAACTCTTACAAAACTATGTCTTGGGTTCAACGTCCCGCTCTTATGGTTGACCGGTGGGCATGTATGCGGGCTATGGCGTCCATCCGTAGGGGGTTAGTCTTGCCTCAACTTGCCCCAGGTACCCAAGGTCCAAGGTATGGGCTACTGGACTGCTGGGTTGAGTGTCCCTTGTCGCATAAAAAAAAAAATTATTCATCAATTTTACTTTTAAATAATTAATAACCAATAATTTTTATTGAGAAATGTCTGGTCATTTTTCGAGCGATTATTATACAGTGGGATGCTCGGTTTTATACGACTGCGTGAGATTCGAAAGTGAGACGTGGTCATATGAGAGCTTTTGCGCTTGCGACTCGGCTCTTTCGTGTTTCCATGTCTTGGAACCCACAATTATCTCTCCTCCTCTATATCTACACCTTCAAAATTATTTCAGTAATTGTTTCTTAACTAGAATTCATTGCCTTCTTTTATAATTCCCAGTCAACGACTTCATTTCCATTCAAAATTGTTAGTGCTATTCTTTCACAAGCTTTCAATAGCAGAGTTTTCATGGAGCATAGTGCATCAATTAGAGGTTTACGGGCACTGAATCTTATGAAAAATTGTACTTCTCTTAGAGTTTCAAGGGTAGGATTTGGAGTGAGTCCAAAGCAGACTGCACTTAAAACGGGTACAACTATTAGAGCATTTCACTCTCAATATGCTCCCCATTCTTCTTCTTCATTGTATGATGTTCTATCTGTCTCTCCTAATGTGAGTACGAGTGATATAAAGAGTGCATATCGTCGGATGGCTCTTAAATACCATCTTAACGTCTGTCCAGCTGAAGAGAAAGAAGAAAGTACCAGACAATTCCTTAAAATTCAGGAGGCTTATAATACTTTGTCGGATCCTCTTCTCCGCCAGGACTATGATTGGAGACTCCAAAGCAAATTGGGATTCAACAAGAGTAAAGGTAGATTAGAGAGTAGTGTTTGGGAAGCTCAATTGAGGGAATTGATTACAAGAAGATCAACTAACAATCCATCATGTGGGAATACAATGAGAAGAAGAAACCAACAGATGGCTTATGTTGCTGCCCGTTGAAGATGATAGCTTTAGGCCATGCTAGGCCGTGAATTGTTGTTTAGTATCAATGAAATTTGCTAAAGAGACTCATATAACTGCTATAAGGGACCGTATACATAGACTCCATAAGTTCCCTGTAATAAATCTATACATTACATTATTGGGTTATTTGACCTCCTCTGGTGAATGTAAATCTCACCTTTGCACATATTAACAGAAACTAAAGCCATTCATTTTGGCAGACTCCAAGAAATTTTGATCTTTTATACTTCCTAAAAAAAATGAATTGTTTCATAGTTTAACAATGAGGATGGCTATGGTGGCAGCAACGGAAATGTTGTGTGTGATGCCAAATATACAACGCCTAAAGTGAGTTGTAATTTCGAATCAGAATTCTCTGAAATGACTGGGTTAATATATTAATAAATTAATAATAATATTAAACTCAATAAATTAATAATATAAATTATAAATTATATTTTTTATTAAATTATAATGTCTTACACAAATTATACCAAAAAAAAATAACCAAAATTTATCCTAATTGACCTTTCAAACCTCTTTGACGTACCTATTGCACACCAAGATGCAATTGCTAGTTTAATAATTTTAATTAAAGTTATTATTTAAAATTGATATTATTTTATTATTATCTTATTTTTCAAAAAAATAATTGATACTAAATATTAATTATAAATAATTTATTATTAATATAAATATTTCTAAATGATTTTATTACTGTTCAAATTTTAAAAAATATAATTGACATTAAATATTAATTCTAAATAATTTATTATTAATAAATTTACTTCTATTAAAATGTCGAGTTAATAACTTAAAAATTTAAATATAACAAAAACGTATTAGTTTTGAAATATTTTATTTAACGGTCAATCTTACTAGGTATGAATGGGACAATGCACTTTGATAAATGCTCAATACACTTTATAGTTCCCTTCTCCGTTGCGTTTTCCCCACCCGACACATATGGGATTATGAAATCAACTTATTTGAACAGCAAACAGATAGAGACAAATGTAAAAAGGGAAACGGTAAAAATCACCGGCAAAGCTCGGGATTAAAGAGGCAGTGGGCCCGGCCACCTAAGGAGTGTACCCTTAGAGTGTGCCGGATAAGCCCGGCCCACACGATGTAGTAATTATTGTGCCCATTTGGGTTCGCAAAATGTTTGGCTCGGTACGCTATAGATTTTTTGGCAAGAGACGTAATCAAAGTGCAGCAAGCAATGCAAGGACAATAAACACAGTTATGCAATTACCAGTTTCAATCTTCCGGCATTCTAAGTCTTTTTATTTCCCAAATCAGAATGAGGGTTCTTTCCAATCCCACAGGCTAACACTCGCCCCCAAATTCAGATTAGCAGCTGAATCCTTCGTCAAGGTATCAACGGTTGCACCCATTTCGTTGAAGACCACAAAAACATTTCGTTCTAATCGTCCAAGAGCACTCAGCATGCCACAGCAATTAGAAAAAGTGCCTGACACAGAAGGAACCGATGACCAAACTGAAGTGCAGCAGCTAACTCCACACGACCAGTGGGACTGGAACTCGCGACATCACTGGAAACACTGGCATGGGCTATGGAGCATGTGGCAGCCCACAGAGGGCCCAGGAATTGCCAAGATTTACAAGTCTGTGAGGTCTCTGTGGCCTGTGGATAAGGACCATGTGCATTTGTATCACAGGAATCAGTGGTATGAGAGCAGTGGAGAGGGGCCTGATATTAATTGGGAGGGAGGACCCTGGGCTATGTATGAATTGAAGCACAGTCTGCAAGATGGCATTTGGCATCCTAATTCTATTGATCATAGAATTATTCAATTTCCTAATGGAGATCTTGGTTGGGTGCAGCTGGCCCTCAAGCCCAATGATCCCAAGTCTGTTGTTTTCAACGAGATGCATTTCATGGCATGTGAGTGGAATTTTCTTATTATAAAATGTTTTTAAGGCTTGTCTCTTTAGACTGTTCAGATTGATTGCTTAATGATGAGTACCCATAATGGTTGGATGATGTAGTATGTGCCCCCCGTTCCAAGACAATTCTTCAGTTATTTATTCAGATCATCACGGCATAACATGTCAGCCAGGATTGAAAAGCAGAACAGAATATCATATATTTGTTATAAACAAATGAAGATTTACATACTCATTTATATGGCAGTGACGAATTGTTTAACTACCACAGAGAAACTAAAATAGGAAAACTGTCAAGCCCTAATGTGTTAATTTATAGGATTAACTTATAAACATTAATATTTATATTCCCCCAATTTAAAGGGATTACAATTAAAGTACACATTTCTTTAAATTTTCCAAACTTCTCTTGTTCAAGTGTTTTGATGAGAATATCTACTTGCTTGTTTGTAGTGAGACAATACTTGAGTTGTACACTGTCTTTCACATGATGTCAAATCAAATGAAACTTTATGTTGAGGTGTTTGGTTCAATCATGGATTTTTTCCATTTTGATTGGAAATGTATTGTCAACTAGGAGAGGAGTTGATGAAACTTTTTGTTTCTCCAAATCTTTAAAACTCTTTCTGAGCCATAATACTTCCCTAATTGCTTTGGAAGCTTACATATATTCTGCTTCTGCCGAGGGCAGAATTGGCACTGACTGCTGCTTAGATTTCAAAGAAATGACTACCGAGCACAGATGCAGAAGGAAACTTGAAGTAGATTTTTCATCTTCCAAGTCACTTTTATAATCAAAATCTGAATATTCAACTAATGTGAAATCTCTTGCCATTTGAGCCCCATGGTCAGAGTTCCCTTCGGATATTGAAGAATTCTCTTTACTACTGCCCAATGATTTGCTCTAGGTTGTTGCATGAATCTAGACAAGACTCCGATAGTAAAATAAAATTTTGGTCATGTTGTTGTTGCATATATCAGACTTTGAACAAGTTGTCTATACTTAGTTGCAACAACAAATGCTACATTATGATCTGATTTGAGTTTCAAATTTTGTTCCATGGGAGCACTAAGTGGTTTGCAGTCCAGCATTCTAAGAATCTAAATCCTCTTGGAAGTTCACCAATATATTTTTGTTGAGTGATGAAGATATACTTAGGTTTTTGAATCACTTTAATACCCAAATAGTAAATGAAGGTATCCCAAGTTAGTCATTTCAAACCCTGTCTTCGATTCTTCTTTGATAGTCACTATGTACCTTTCATTGTTACAAATTATGAACAATTCACCCACATAAACAACTTATATACAACTGTTTTGTCAATCTTTTTGATAAAAAGAGTTGCATCATCAAATTCAAAGTGCTTGAAATTCATCTTCTAAAGGTGCTTGGGGAGTTTTCCATACCATGCTCTTTGGGCTTGCTTCAAACCATACAACCATTTGAGAAACTTGTATACATGGTGTTCTTGACCATTAACTACATATCCTTCTAGTTGAGTAATATATACTATTTCCTTGAGATCACAATTCAAGAATACGGTTTTCACATTTTTAGAGACCATTTTTTATGGAATGGTAGGAGACGGCTATTAAAAGAATAGAAAAAAATTAAAACTATAGGAAATTTCAAAGATTCATATCATAACATTGATAAGTCATTCATTAAATACATTATAGAACCTCATTAAATACATTATAGAACCTTATTACATAACATTATAGTTGAACTGAGATTTTACATGAGAATTGACACACAAATTAAAAAAAATGATTGCTTTCATTGTCAACGTGCATATGTATTATAAAAAAATACAACAAAATACCCAAAGACTGTAGTTTCAACTACAAAATGACAAAATCATAGAAAATCTTCTGCTGCCCTATCTCAGCATCTGCGAATGCTGCATCAAAATCGGAGTTTGAATCCCAGTCACTGCGACTATGAGGAACTGCCATATTATTCAAAATAGAGTTCTCTAAGCTTGGGAAAACTATTGACTTATGACCTTATAAATCAAAATAGAATTCTCTATGCTTTTGCATCTATTAATTCTTTGTTTTCTATATGCAATAACAAATTAGTTAAGTTCAGCACAGTTTGGTAACATATTGACAATATAAGTCACTTAGATCTAAGCCCACTAAGGTCAAACATTCATTAACCAAAATGAAGGAGCCTCTTTGGATTATTGTCTTACTAAAAGGATAAAGGAATAAATTGGTTAATGAGATAGGTCTTTCTTTTCCGACCATCATCCTAGGATAGCTCAATGATTCCATCATGTTCTCAGACCAAGTTTACTCTAGTTATTATTATTGGTCCTTGTTTTCAAACATAATTAGGAAGTTGCTATTGTTTTATATCCCTGACATGAGAGAGTGAGAATCTAGCCATTAGGTCATTCAAAATGACATTGTTTTAAATCATAGTCAGCATGTATACAAACCAAACAATTCCAAAGCTACCAGTCAAATATTTCACATAAGTACCAGAACTGCTTACAACTATATCAAATAAGTATAAAACTGTTCACAACCATATCAAATGCACCCAAAGGCTACAGACTAGAGAAGAGTAGTGTAAGGAGGTTTTTCAAATTCTTTCATTCTTTATTTTTTTTTTCAATTGTATCATTTATTTTAATTGGGCCATAGGTGATGCTTTGGGGATGCAGGGACAGGTTGGAAACATCCACAGGAAACTTCCCAAATAAGGCCTTTCTTCTTCTCTTCCACAGAACCTCTTCTTTTTCCTGTGCTCTTCACTTAATCTGCTGCAGCCAATTGTTACACTCCTGAAATACCCCATCTACCCATTCCTTATATAATGACAATACTTTGCAATGCAAAAATATTCAAAAGGACAAACCCCAGAGCATGAATAGACTTCAGTACATGATTTCTATAAAAGACCGATACCAAGCCATTGCTCACACCACCAGAGTCAGAAATTAACCTAAACATGTTAACAAACAAAGCTTAGTTAAAGGAAGCTCAATGGCCAACAACTCTCAGTGGAATACTCAGTGGAATACTCAAATTGAATAATAAAGAGGATAAGCAACACCATAAGATGCATCTTCTTTCCCCAAAGCACTGCAACAATTCCTTAGCTGCACACATTTCAAAGTCAGAATTTCTCTAATGTCCCTTCCCGCCCACCAGGTCAGGCTACTAAAGTATACTCACTTGCTGATAAAAGGGATTCTTCATCCTGTCTATCATACCACTCTCTTTCTCCCACCATCCCCTCATCTTGCAGCTACAACCCCTTCACCTTCCCCATTATTTTTCATGGCTCTTCCCACAAACATCTCCACCCATCACTTTCTGACATTTCTATCCAGCGAGTTTTATAACAAGCCTAATTCTTTCGAAAACCATTCTAATGCCACTGAAACAAAGGAACCAAAAAATGCTCTCAAAACCTCTGCCAGGACAGTCACAAACAATGCTTCAAAATCCACCGCTGCTTTCAATTCTGTCTTAACCCAATTGGATGCAAGCCTCTCCTAACTAAACCACCATTTGAGGAATCAAATCATTTTGGCCTCACTCATTGGGATGTATAATGAACCTGGCTATTCTCCAAGCCCAACTTACCACTGTTCATCTTCAGCACACTCTAGAACAAGGCCCTCCTGCTGCAACACATTGAACTACAACAGCTCAGGCTTCGAAACACTGAAAAGATGCATATTTATGATCCCACCAACCAATTGATTGACAGAAAAAGTTCCAGGAACAAATGCTCCAATACTACATCTGCAACACAACATGAATTGGACAGTGTTTTTCACATTTCTGTCTGTCAGCCGCTCACGTATCATCTAGCCTCCACCAACAGAAACATATGTGAACCGTCCAATGGCAATAAGAACAATCACAAACCATAATCAGAATGGTCTCCACTTCAGTTCTATTGGATTAAATACACAATACACGAGCTTTTGGAAATTATCACACCACAATGCCGCCTGTGTCAATCCAGCACACTGGATGCACTTTTTACCAAATTAATTATTATGTCTTTAAATCCAGTACAAAGATGTTTTAAAGTTCTAATTAATAATTAATTTGGTAAAAAGTGCATCCACCATTCTGGATAGACGTTGCCCACAATACCATCCTCTTCCAGCTCTTGAATCAATTCGACAAATAAATCTGTGTAAAGCTCGCCCTCAAACTCTGAGAATTCTGTTCTGATTTTTGTCACCTGATTAAAAATAACTTTTATAAGCCTTCTCCATTGGGCCTTCAATGCCAACTTAACTTTTCATGCTCTCCTTCTCCATGCTGAATCATTTTATGGCAACTGGCAACCTTGCTTGTAAAGCTTCCAGTTTACAATTTGTAATTGGCAACACTGAACAAGTTTCTATCTGTACCCAATATATTAGGCATGAACTTCTAGTTTGACATATCAATACTTTGTAAATGGAATGCTATTACCTGAATCTCTACAGCTCCTACATCATTCCTTTGGGATAGATCATAGGCCTGAAAATATGTAGATATCCTTTGATGTTAATCCTTTCTTCTTCCTCTTCATAATATTGAGCACACAAATTATAGTCTACTTTTTCTAACTCTATGCTTGAGTCTCTTGCTCAAATGAAAAGGAAAATGAGACTTTTAAATTTGATTCATACTAGTTGTAAGTTGGGAAGGATCAAACTAGGTGTGTGAGCTGCAAGAAAGCTGATTCTGTGAAACTAGTTTACAATTTTGATCTGCTTGCCATGTTGAGTTCAATAAAGACCTTTTAAAACTCAATCATTTGGTTGTTGTTGCTTGCAGCTCCTGATGCCAGAGCCCCTGTTATACTTGGCTATGACTTTGAAGGCAAGATGGGAGTAGCTTTAATGCTTGAGGAGACAAGGGACAATGATAAGAGACCAGAGCCTTCATGGCAGGGAACTATTTGGAAGCATCACAGAGCCCCTCTTGAAGAAAGCAGAAGTGAGCCCGAGGGAACCTTTGTTGGTACAGAAATGAGCATCAATACGCATCTTGAAATGTCAAGTAGAAGGGCAGTTTGGAAAGGCTTCAGGGGTGGATTGAGTGAAGAAGATGCAAGTGCCATGGACTGCAAGTATATTCTCATACACCTTCCTTATGGATTCACTGTTTTTGCTCCCTTAGAGGCTGCAATAGGCAAAGCTCATACATACTATGTGAGCTGGGTGGTAAATGAAAACAAGGTGAGGGTAATTTCTACCAGGTACTTTGCAGATGGCAGGCTGCAATATGTTAAGTCAGGGACATATGACAAATCTGCATAAAATCAGGGCCTAGAAACTGTTAAGCTATACTGTACTATTAATCCCTGTTAACTAGTCACCGTATTCGTAACTGTATTATTCAATGGCATACTTTGCCCTCTCCAACAATTTAATATATTTCTCTAATACTTAGATAGAAAAAACAGACATGACTATTTCAACATGTTAAGACTTATCTATTAATACTTTCTACATAAAAGACAAACAAGATATTTCCTTATCTATTAAGTAATCCAATCTGTGCTATGGAAACAAGATATTTCCTTATCTATGAAGTAATCCAATCTGTGCTATGGTGCTTTTCCATTTAGATGTCTTGGGCTATGGTTCCATAGAGGGGGCTACTTTCCTTAACTATGAAGTAATCCAATCTATGCTATGGTGCTTTTCCATTT
Organism: Sequoiadendron giganteum; assembly: GCA_007115665.2. NCBI lineage: Eukaryota > Viridiplantae > Streptophyta > Pinopsida > Cupressales > Cupressaceae > Sequoiadendron > Sequoiadendron giganteum. Next base: position 400,640,037 of record CM021110.1, on the reverse strand, counting down.
AGATGTCTTAGGCTGTGGTTCCATAGGGGGGCTACTTAAAATTTCTCAGCACTTATTTAAGTAAGCTGTTTATAGATATTTAAATTCTTTTCTGGTTAGAAATTTAAGTGCAGATAAGGAATATTAGATGAAAAATTATAGAAACTATACCCATATCTTTTTAAAAATAAGAATTTAAAAAATGATGTTATGTAAGCTGTAACATAGACATAAGTTTCTAAGTTGGTGGATCAAATCTTAAACCTTTCCTATCTCAACATTAACTTGAAAATTCTAATTACACACATGGAGCTCTTATTTTAGAGGGAAAGATTCATTTTAATCATTTAGCTGCATTTTTCAATTCCACGGGATTGTTGGCAGAGTAAAAATAAAAGCCCAAACCCTTTTCATAGGACCATGTCATAGTTGATTTTTTGTTGGAGGCAATATTGGAAATTATATGTGCACATAAAAAAGATTTAATGGATATTATTTGGTTGTTTTTGTTGGAAATTCGTCCAACTCATGAGTCAACAGAGCAGTCAGCATCGGCAGTCGCAGTCAACCCTTACTGCCATACCGCGCCGACCCAGTTAACAGCGTGTGGTATCGCGGTGTCTACTGCTCTACCGCAGCCTCCTATTTCGCTCACCGCAGTATCGCTGTTAAACCGCCAACGGCTCCATCTCCCTCCGTCTGTGCAGTTACCGCAACCACCGCGGTCTTCTCTTTTGTCTCCAGCGGTAGCGCGGTGTCCTTCTTTGGCGATTAGTAGTCCGTCGGTGGACGGTTACCGTGGCCACCACGGTCTGTTTCTAAACCGTGGCGGTAGCGCGGTAAAATTCTTTCCTCCCAGCTCTGACGGTTACCGCAGCCACCGCGGTGGTAGCATGCTAAGCCCGTTCCGGTCAGCTCTCGCAGTTATCGCGGCCACCGCGGTCTCCTCGTAAACCGTGGCGAGAGCGCGGTGGTCAACGATTGTTGACTTTTTGACCTTTTTCGGCAACGCTCGTTAGTGGGTTCCACGGTGGCATAAAATGACGATTTTGATTGGATTTTTCTTCATGACTAGGACAAATTATTAAATCAATATGACCTTGGTTAGGACGTTTATCTGCTGGCATTTGCTTGACTTTAATGTTGTATTTAATTTTTATGTGGGCCGAATATCTTTATATACTGGTGTATATTTTGTAGATCTATACAGAAGAAAAATTAATATAATTTTTGCTCTCAAGTAGCAAGGTAATTTTATGGCTGTTCTGAGTTAAATAATTTATGTGTTCAAATTTGAATTTTTCTATTTCTGCTATTTACTTCACGTGGTATCAGAGCAGTAAGGTTAGTTTTAGAGAGTCTATAAATCATGGCAGCAAGCACAAGCTTGAGTAATCCTCAAATTCCACAGTTGAATGGAAAGAATTATGACTACTGGTCTATAACAATGAGAGCATTGTTCTGTTCACAAGATTTATGGGAGTATGTAGAGAATGGGTTTCCAGAACCACCAGATGCAGCAGCATACAATGCCCTGACACAAGCAGAAAAAGATTTGTTGAAGGATAACAAAAAGAAGGATTCAAAGGCTCACTTCTTTATTCTACAAGGTGTGCATGAAAGTATCTTTCCCAGAATATCAGTCACTAGTAAGTCTAAGCAAGCATGGGACGTATTACAAATAGCATATCAAGGTATGGACAAAGTCAAAACTATAAAGTTGCAAATACTGAGAAGAAAGTTTGAAACTCTGTTTATGAAAGAAATTGAGTCTGTAGATTCATATTTTACTCAGATAATGGACTAGTAAACTAGATGAAAACACATGGATAGACACTAGAAGATGTCAAAGTTATAGAAAAGATTCTGAGTAGCTTACCCACAAGATTTGAGACAATTTCAGTCACAATAGAAGAGACAAAAGATCTCACACAGTATTCAGTTGATGAGCTATATGCTTGACTAATTTCGCATGAGCACAGACTCAACAGAACAACAAATATGTCATTGAAGCATGCATTCAAGTCACAAGCTTCAATCAACCAAGGAAGAAACAGAGGTAGATCAAATTTTAGAACAAGAGGAAGAGGTTTCAACAGAGGTGGAAGAAATAACCAGTCAAGTTCAAGTGGAAGAGGTAGCACACAATACCCATCTCAAAACCTTCCTCAAGGACAAAGGTATGATAAATCTCAGGTCCAATGCCATTATTGTAAAAAGTTTGGTCATTATATAAATGAGTGTAGAAAGAAACAGTATGAAATGGGTAGACAAAATGCAAACTTTTCTAAAGAGAGTCAAGACAACAGAACTGATAAAAGCACTATGTTTTTAGCCTGTAATGTAGCTCAAGCTAGTGAGAAAGAAGTTTGGTTTTTAGATTCAGGCTGTAGTAATCATATGACAGGGAATTTAGAGTTATTCACAAGTCTAAATGAGAATATCAAGTCAGATGTCACCCTGGGTAATGACAACAAAGTGTCAGTTAAAGGAAAAGGGAATGTTAATATTCTAACCAAGCAGGGGAAGCAAAAATATATTTCTGATGTTTATTTTGTGCCTGGTCTTAAACACAATTTGATGAGTGTAGGACAGTTAATTCAAAAGGGTTATAGAGTGTCTTTCAAGAATGGGTTATGTACTATTTTAGACAAATACCCAAGTGGCCAGTTGATTGCAAAAATTAACATGATAAACAATAGGATGTTTCCCTTGAAAATTCAGCTAGCTTTAAGTACAAACTTTGCACAAGCACAAGAGGAAACAACTGTCATTCAAACTGTCTTTCAAGCAGAAGTAAAGGATGAGAACTGGCTTTGGCATTTAAAATTCGGTTATTTAAACTTTGGAGGTTTGAATTTGCTTCATAGGAAGAACATGGTAAAGGGAATTCCACTAATTCAAAAACAAGAGAAAGTTTGTGAGGGTTGCATACTTGGAAAGCAACATAGAGAGTCTTTCCCAGCAGGGAAATCCACTAGAGCAAAAGCCTTATTGGAAATAGTTCATTCAGACTTATGTGGTCCAATGCAGACATCTTCAATAGGTGGTAGTTTCTATTTTATGATGTTTATAGATGATTATTCAAGGAAGACATGGGTGTATTTTCTGAAACAGAAAAGTGAAGTGTTTAGTTAATTTTGTCAATTTAAATCTTTAGCTGAAAAACAGAGTGGTTGTTTCATCAAAGTGCTGAGAACAGATAGAGAAGGTGAATACATTTCAAGAGAGTTCTTAAATTTCTGCAGAGAACATGGAATACACAAACAGTTCACAACAAGATACACACCTCAACAGAATGGTGTAGTTGAAAGGGAAAACAGAACCATAATGGAGATGGCTAGAAGTATGTTAAAAGCCAAGCACTTAACAAATGAATTTTGGGCTGAAGTTATATCTTGTGCAGCATACATTATGAACAGATGTCCAACTAAAAGTGTGATGAATATAATTCCTGAAGAAGCATGGTCTGGTAAAAAGCACAGTGTGTCTCACATGAGAGTCTTTGGTTGTGTTTCATATGCACATGTTCTTGAACAGTTGAGAAGGACAATTGATAACAAGGGAGAAAAATGCATCTTTGTTGGATACAGTGAAGAATCCAAAGCATACAAGTTGTTTAATCCCTCAACCAAGAAAGTAATAATCAGCAAGGATGTCCAATTTGTTGAAGATGAAGCATGGGATGGAAGCAAAGAAAATATAGTCAATGTTATTGTTAATATCCTTCAAGATGAGAATGAAAATACAATTCAAACTAATGTACCTGTAGTTCCTAATCAACCTCAAGCAAGTGGTCAGCAACAGACACCAGCTAGTAATACAAGAGTAGCAACAAGAAGTCTGCAGACACCTACCACAACAAGAATTTCTGGCGCAGGACCTTCAAGTCCACGTTCTGCAGATTCAAGTGACTTATCAAATCCAACCTTGGCTAGTATGAGAAGATAGAAAATTAGAAGCATGACTGATATCTATAATCAAAATGAAGGTGAGATCAATCCTCAGCAATTTACACTATTTGCCTTTTATTCACAAGCTGAAAATCCTATTCACTATGAGGATGCAATCAAGGAAGAGAAGTGGTTAACAACAATGGATGATGAGATAGATTCAATAGAAAACAATCAGACATGGGAGTTGCAAAGTCTTCCAAAAGACAAAGATGTAATAGGTGTAAAATGGATTTATAAGACTAAGTTGAATGCAGATGGAGAAGTGCAGAAGCACAAAGCAAGATTAGTGGTAAAAGGTTATGCTCAACAACCTGGAGTAGATTACAATGAAAATTTTGCACCAGTTGCATGACTAGACACAATCAGAATGCTTTTGGCATTAGCAGCACATAATAGATGGCTAGTTCACCAGATGGATGTGAAGTCAACATTTCTCAATGGATATCTAGAAGAGGAAGTCTACATTGAACAGCCACCAGGATATGAAATATCAGGACAAGAGGACAAAGTCTACAAACTGAAGGAGGCACTGTATGGTTTGAAACAAGCCCCAAGAGCTTGGTATAGCAAAATTGATAGTTATTTCACAAATAATGGATTTACCAGATGTGACAGTGAACCAACATTGTATACCAAAGTGAATGATGAAGGTAAAATTCTGATCATATGCCTGTATGTTGATGATTTGATTTTAACAGGGAATCTGTCAATTGAAATGTTCAAAACAGAAATGATGAAAGAGTTTGAGATGACAGACATGGGCATGATGAAGTATTTTTTAGGCATTGAGGTAACACATAATAGAGATGGTATTTTTATTTCACAATCTAAATATGCAAAAGATGTTTTAAAGAGATTCAATATGTCAAACTGTAAGTCAGCACCTATTCCAATGGTGACTAGACTGAAATTAAGCAGAGAAGACAAAGGCTCAGATGTTAATCCAACTTTGTACAAACAGTTAGTAGGGAGCTTAATGTATTTGGCAGCCACAAGGCCTGACATCATGTATGCAGTTAGTTTGATTTCCAGATTCATGGAAACACCAAAGGAGAATCACTAGATAGCTGGAAAGCGAATTCTGAGGTATGTCAGTGGAACAAGAAATTTTGGAATTCAATATTCCAGATCAGATGATTTCAGATTAACAAGTTATACAGACAGTGATTGTGCTGGAAGTGTTGATGACAGGAAAAGCACCTCTGGCTATGTTTTTCATTTTGGAAGTGGTGTTGTTGCATGGGCTTCAAAGAAACAGCCTATTATCACTTTATCATCAGCTGAAGCTAAGTACGTTGCAGCTACAAGTGCATCATGTCAAGCAGTGTGGATGAGAAGAGTATTGCAAGAAATCCAGAATGAGCAGACAGAGGCAACAAAAATTTTCTACGACAACAATTCAGCCATAGCTCTGTCGAATAACCCTATATTCCACAAACACAGCAAACACATTGATACAAAGTTTCATTTTATCAGGAAATTGATTTCTGTCGGGGAGATTTCACTAATTTTTTGCAAATCAAATGAGCAGCAAGTGGACATATTTACCAAAGCACTAAGCACAAAGAGCTTCATTTTTCAAAGAGACGGGCTGGGAATAAAAAATGGCACGAGTTGGACTCAAGGGGGAGTGTTGGAAATTCGTCCAACTCACGAGTCAGCAGACAAGTCAGCATCGACAGTCGCAGTCAACCCTTACCGCCATACCGCATCGACCCAGTTAACAGCTTGCGGTATCGCGGTGTCTACCACTCTACCGCAACCTGCTATTTCGCTCACCGCGGTATCGCGGTTAAACCGCCAACGGCTCCGTCTCCCTCCGTCCGTGCAGTTACTGCAACCACCGCGGTCTTCTCTTTTGTCTCCAGCAGTAGCGCGGTGTCCTTCCCTGGCGGTTAGTAGTCCGTCGGTGGACGGTTACCGCGGCCACCGCGGTCTGTTTCTAAACCGTGGCGGTAGCGCGGTAAAATTCTTTCCTCCCAGCTCTAACGGTTACTGCAGCTACCACGGTCTATTATTTAACCGCGGCAGTAGCACGGTAAGTCCGTTCCGGTCAGCTCTCGCAATTACCACGACCACTGCGGTCTCCTCGTAAACCGCGGCGGTAGCGCGGTGGTCAACGACTGTTGACTTTTTGACCTTTTTCGGCAGCGCTCGATAGTGGGTTCCACGGTGGCATAAAATGACGATTTTGATTGGATTTTTCTTCATGACTATGACAAATTATTAAATCGATATGACCTTGGTTAGGACGTTTATCTGCTGGCATTTGCATGACTTTAATGTTGTATTTAATTTTTATGTGGGCCGAATATCTTTATATACTGGTGTATATTTTGTAGATCTATACAAAAGAAAAATTAATATAATTTTTGCTCTCAAGTAGCAAGGTGATTTTATGGCTGTTCTGAGTTAAATATTTTGTGTTCAAATTTGAATTTTTCTATCTCTGCTATTTCCTCCAGTTTTGAATATGTGACCATAGTATGAATTAGGGTGGCATGTTAAAATGCCTAAATAATCGAGTATTAACAAATTTGAAGAATTTTTCTTTACTAAGGAAAACATTTTTAATCAGAGCTATGAATCAGAGAGGGTTTTGAAAGGACCTCAAAACCTTATACAACAAGAAAGGCTATAACAACATGAAACAAGAACCCACAATAAAACAAACCTTAAGACAAGAAAGACCCCAACCAACCAAATAGCATAATTACATCAAACGGACAACCAAAAACACAATCAAGGAGGTTTGAAACCAAACCTCATCAAAGAACTATGAAGCGAAGACTAGCCCGATTGAATCATCCTACATTTCTTTGAAATACCAATCTCAACAAGAAGAAAAACATTATTCAAATCTTGAAGAAAATGTTTACCTTACAAAATTTTCTTATTTCTTTAAAATTAATTAAATAAAATTATTTTGACACAATCTTTTTTAAGAAACAATAAGTATTATTAAAATCTTTTATCAAATATATATTTTATCAAACTAACTTAATTTCTCTTTTGAGAAGCTACAATAAATTAGAATATTATAACTCATTTTTAAAACCTTTATATGATGTTTTGATAAAGATTTATATTTATAAAAAAAAAAATCTTATTAGATAATATTATAGTTCATTTTTAACACCCTTGTTTCAAAATTTTGATTTGAGTTTACATCTATCAAACATTCTTATTAATTGATTATATCTAGTTAATCTAGACAATGGAAGAGGGTTGTAGTAATCCGAGGGAAAGGGACCAATAATGATATATCTTAATATAGGGGAGAGGATCCAGTAGTTGTTTATATAATGCCCAATATTTTTATCAATATTGGACCAATAGTTGTGACTTTAAAGTTGTTAGTGTTGATGATGACTACCCATAATTAAACAAAATGTATTCATTTGATCTAAAAAGCAATCAGTCATGTGATTCCACATGAGCGCTCAATAAAACATGTTGTGGATGCACAAGTATTGGTCCCACTTATTTTTGGACCTTTTTGGACACCTTAACAAAAAACATGTTGATGTGGCATCATATTTGATGATGTTTCCCTGAAACCTTACTTATAAGCAGGGAACTTGCCAAGTAAGCTGCTGTAAAAAATTGGGAGTGATTTGAAATTTCCATAAGATAATTAAAAGCATGAAGTCAGAATGCTCAACTAATAGATCTTCTCCCCTAAATGATTCATATAACCATATAGAAGCCATATTGAACAAAGCCCATAACTTTTTTCTTTACTTTTTTCATCTTGCCACAGATATCCAAGTCATTTGTCCAATGTATACAAAATTGTGTTAGCTAATAGTTGACATGTACTCACCCTTGCCATCAACAACTTCACCACCATTAATGAGTAGGTGCTCGAAGGCTATTGACCTGTATCACCCATTGCTATCCAAGGCTATTAATAGCATTGGAGTTGATACCATTAAAAAAGGACCGTGCATGCATCACTAGTTAGTTCTAGACCTTACCTACTTATCATCATTTGGCTTTTTCTTTTTTCCTTAACATGTTCGACCAGTAGCCGTCAGGGCTAACTTCACGCATTCGTATAGTGTGCAAAATAGGTCCAATTTCAATTTTTTTTTTTTTGGGCTTCTTCATAAACGAGTTAGGACCTTAAAAAGAAAATTTTGGCTTCTGGGTATTTAAAACGCACCTTGTAGAACCCGTAAAGCGAAAAGTGTTCAAAAAGGGTGTTTTAAAACCTTCGCCCCATACATCTTTACCACTTCGCTAGTACCCGTTCATTAGACAAACAATAAAAACCCACAAATATTTAAAGTGTTTTCAATAGTTTTCAATGTGGGATTAATTTTTTTTGTCAACTACACATTCAGTAGTGAACATATATTGGTGTAATTTGTAAATTTTTATTGGCATAAATAAAACAATGTAATGACTAAAATGTAAACAGTTATTGGAGGGTCAGGTGAGAATGGAGTGAACGGGTATTGGATCGTGGGCGGCAATTGGGGGTTTTCCCCTATCTTGAATTTCTCTAAGCCAAGAACCCCCAACTTTTCCTTCAGCTCCCATGTCTTCTTCGTAACAACTGGAAAACTATGTTACTGGTTCTGGTTTGGATCTAGTTCGGTGTACATCTGGTTTTAGATTATTTTAAAAAAAAAGGGTTCATTTTGCATATGGCAGTACAAAAGCATGTGAAAATCATAACAGTTTAAAAGAAAGAATAAAGCTTAGAATACCATATAACTTGGTAATCAACAAAACCATTATATATTCTAACATTAAACATTAATAATAAATATTATAAAATATTTATTTGTTCAAACTTCAAGTTCAATATTAAACTAATAATAATATCAAATTCAACAATCATATGAATTTTTTAAATCGTCAAGATCATTGGCAGAAACATTTGAAGAACCACTAGGAGTGACACAGCCACTCACACTGAAATTGTGCTTGCTTTGGAATTTCTCAAATGCAACATGTTGGAAATTGGAAGCATCCAAAATCTGTATGCACTGGCTCCATATCCCCCTACTTTACAAGGGTCTAGGGACACCACCTCCAACAAGGCTGAGGGGCGATTTTCGTTGTAGGGTCTGTGGGCAGTGTTCCTGATATACTCCCTATCGCAATACAAGGTGGGATCAAGGAGTTCAGCCTCCACCACCAAGTTCAAATGAAGACATTCAAAACCACACAGATCTTTCGACACACCATTTTCATAATCTTTTGAAAAACAGAATCAAAGATTAAAAAAATGTTGTAAAAATATAGAAAATATGACTGGTCACCTTGAATTGGGCTGGGTCCACTTGGATCCTCCCTGGTTCACCCAGCTTCATCCCAAACAAATCCACCTCCTGTCCTGGTTCACCCATGTCCTGTGCACACCTTCAAGCAGCTGAGAATTGGATCCAAATCTAACAGGTACCCTGACGGATTCGGTAACATAGCTTAAAAACGTGGCAAGATATGCAATTTCTTGGTAGCACTTGAGTAATAACACTACGTTTCAGATAAGTGTGTCAGAGTTGCCTGCAATTGTTGCCATGTTTCTGGGTTGTTTTCGTGCTTGGTCATAGGGAAGGATGACAGATTCAATATGAGCCTTGTATTTTTGAATTTCAGTTTTGAAAGGCTCCCCAAACCTGTGTCAATCAACACAGGAGGGTTTTTTGGAGCTGATTGGTTTGCTTGTTTGCAAGGTTTACGTAATCATAGTGTGCACGGAACAAGCACTAAATAACTAGGTTAGTTTTATATCCGCACTACTTGGTAAGGGTTTAACCAGAGTTTTGGATTTTTTTGTTGTTGTTTTGGGTATGATTCTTCTTGGGTTATGTTGCTGTTTAGTCAACAGACTTGTTTTGTTATATCCAAACCGATTATTGTTTACAATGCATGGAAAATTTATATTCCTGTATTATTGAGTCGATGTTGATAAATAAATAAGGATAAAAGTTAAAACCCTTGTTTGCAAACTTTCTGTTCTTGGTTTATACCCTTGACTCTGCAACCTTGTTTGGGAACTGATTATCTTTGGAATAGTTATAGTTTTGTATTATAGTGAACACAATGTTTGTAGGAAAATTTGATGTCAAATCAGCAAGATGTTGATAAAGATAAATTGCTGCTGCTGAAGTCGTGCTTTCTATAGTTCACAGACCTAATTATTTTTAGGTAGATATTATTATAAAAAAATTGGAGTGCATTTGTAGGGCAGATAAAACACCACTGTCTATTCAGCATTTTGGATGCACGGTTTTAGAAAATAATAATTAACTAGCAATCACATCTTGGTGTGCAATGGGTATGGTGATGGTTTTTTTGTTAATTTCGAATTTGTATGGATGGATTTGACATTAAATATAGTAGAATATAATTGTGAAATGCTTTGAACTAAGAAGAAAAACAATTTGAAATAAAAGTTTGTTTTGTGTAGAAAGATAGAATAAAAGTGCTTATTAATTGTTATGTTTATAATATTTCTTTTTCTCTTGCATTTTTTTCCATTTTTCTTTGCTTCAATTCATAAATATTTTTTTTGTTGCCTCTTTCTCTATGAGAAGCTTCATGTACTTAGTGATTATGAGTTAGGATTCCCCACTCAATCTCATTCTAGCTTTAGAATTTCATCTTAATGGCCCTAGCCCATTCAATTAGAAGTTTGAAGATTTCAGAAAAGTCATTTTATCCTTGGTTGTTTTTTACATTAGGTTTTATTTTAGTCTGATTATTCAATCCAATGTTATAAGCTACTTCTAATATTTTCTTGCATCATTGTCCTCTTAGTTTGGATTCTTGACACGGTAATGGGCCAATCATGATCTACAGAGTGCTACTTGCGGAAAGAGCATAATAAGTTGACTTCTTCATTTATGAAGTTGAGTTTCACACCATCGTTTAATGCAATTTCATTCATCCAATCATGGGCATTAGGGTGGTCAAAGTTAGTAGCTCATCAATTTGACTCTCTCTAGCTCTAGTTTTATTATTATTTTGATCAATTAAGTTTCAATCATTTTATTGAGATTTTGTTCCTTGACTACCTTATGTTATAGGAACCATCTCAACATCTTCAATTGTCTCCAAATTCAACATTAGCTAGATGATACATAATATGGTGTCTTCAATTGAGCTCAATACTCTTATTTATCCCAATATGTGTAATCTAATAGATATATAATAGATTAGTTGGCGAAGATGGTACACAAAGAACATCATTAAATGATCCTCCATCCATGTCAAGAGACCCTCTTCCACATGCACTCATAGAATTTTTATTACCCATTAGAAAATGAGGCATAGGAAAAGTCTCAAATGAATAAAATGTGTCATATGATAAAGCCATGTAGTATGAAACTCTATAGCCAAGAACCCAAGTCCCTAATATAAAATCTAAAATTGTAACAAGTGTCTTTCCCTTGTGCTTCTTTGGCCTAGTAGATGTAGCTAAAGATGGAGGTGATGAATATGTGGAAAATGATTCTATGATGGCTATCTTATTCTTCTTGAGAATGTTTGTGAGTAAATCAATATGTTTCATCATGCATGTTGATTCTTTGTAACTTGTCCTCTTGCAAACAAACATTCTTTGATAAAGCATCAAATAAATATATCAAATTAGATATATTCCTCTTTCAAGAAACAAATTTAAATAAATCATAAGATAGCAATTCATGCAAAAATGATCATATTGGAAGAGAAATCTTGTAGAATATTTTGGGGCTTCTAGTGGCTTTATAATACATTGAAACCCTACAACAATCTAAGCTAAGGTGATAGAAACCAACATAGACTAGCAAGTATATAAAATCTTGAGTCATAGTGTAGATCAATTTTTTTCTCATAATTGTTTATGGCCTCAAGAGATGCACTCAAAAAGGGTTCTATAGGAACAAATATCCTCAACTCTTGAGTCTTTGGTCTCAAGTGTTGTAATTATTGGGGGAATTTCAATGCAATTCTCTCCAACTCAAACAAAGTCAAGGGAAAAATTAAAGTTGATAAATCACAATTAGACATCTATGAATTCATAAATAAAAATAATCTAAAATATATTATTCTAAAGAATGGATCCTATACTCAAGAAAATAGAAGAGTGGAGTTTTCCTACATAGTTGAAAGACTGGAAAAATTCCTCTACACAAGTGATTGGTCTCAATTCCCATTAAAATATGAGTGTATAATCCTTCATGTCTCTAGGTTATATGATTATCCCTTACAACTCTCACTATTCAATGATAACCCTTCTCCTCAATTCCCATTCAATTTTGAAAATATTTGATTCTAAGATACAAGATTCCTCTCATCAATTGAAACTTGATGGAGAGAGGCCCCTACATAAAAAGGGACTAGGGAGTTCAACATATTCAAAAATATAGGGTGCATTAAGAACTACTTGAAGCAATGAAATAGGGTGCATTTTTAAAATATATTTCAATAGAAAGAAAAGGGTGAAAATAAAGATACCCATCTAAATTAGAAAATCTTAAGAAATGGAATGGACCAAGAATCTTATCATGGAAAACTTATAGAAAAAGAGAAAATATTGTAGAGGCAAAAGTCCAAAGAAATATAGATCCAAGAGAGGAACAAAAACAATAAAATCTTCCATAAATCCAACAAAACTAAAATATCACATAACAAAATTAGAAACATTAAGAAGATGGATGGATCCCATACTAGCAACAATATAAAAATAGACACTAAAGTAGTAAATTCTTTTTTAAAAAAATTGTTGAATAACTATGAAGGTTCATATCTAAAACTACTGTTAGTTTTTACTAGTAGCATTCCAAAGTTCTTAAATGAAGAAAAAAAGAGCTTGTTAATGGCACCATTCACATAAGAAGAAATCAAATTAGAAATTCATCAAAATGCATCCCAATAAAGATCCTAGTCTAGATGGGATTCCTACAAACAAATCACAAATGTTGGCATATCATTGGGAAGAAGATCCTATATGGGAAGCAATTAAAGAGTCTAGAAGAAAGTGAACCATTCCTTAAAGTATCAATAATATATTCATTTCCCTAATCCTAAGAAGAGCAATATAGAAACCTTTGATGACTTTTGAGCTATATCACTATGTAATACCTTATACCAAATCATTTCTAAGGCAATGGAAAATAAGCTCAAATTGGTTTTACTAGAGATCATTTCAGAAGAACATAGTGGATTTTTTCTCAAGAGATCAATCATAGATGGAATAATTGTGGTACATTAGGCAATTCACACAATAACAAAAATCGAGACAATTAGTATGTTAATTAAACTAGATATTAAGATGACACATGATAGGGTTGATTGGATATTTCTCTTGAAGATAATAGAAAGTTTCAAATTTGGTAAGGATTGGATAAACTAGATATTCAACTACATATCAAGCCCCATGTTTTCTATTTTCTTTAATGGAGACCCACAAGGATTTTCTAGTGTATCTAGGTTAAGGAGATCCAACATAATTTTCTTTTCATAATAATGGATGAGGTACTTGGAAGAACAATATAAACTATTGAGGAGTCTTGAATATGAAAGGGAATAAAGGTGAATGGTAATGTAAATCGTATAACCCATCTCTAGCTTGTTGATGACATAATGTTGTTTGAAAAAGACCCTTTTGAGGAAGCAAGCATAAAAAATAAAACATTGAACAATTATGCTATGAATTCTAACCAAGATGTTAATACCACTAAATAAAATATATCTTTCTTCCACACCAATCCACAAAAATAACCAAAATTTGCAAATAATTTGGGGCACATAATTGGAACCTTCCCAAGTAGATATCTGAGAATCCCATCGTTTGAAGGTTGTGAAAGATCTCCTATTTGGGACCCATTGCTAGAATCATGCTCAACAAGATGGCAACCTAGAAAGGGAAATGACTTTCTTTAGTAGGAAAAATAATAATTCTAAAATATATCTTATTAGCAATCCCTGTTTATCTTATATCTTGTTTGAAAATATCTACAAAAACCACAGAAAGTGGAGAAAAGAATGAAAAAAATTATATGGAAAGGACCTTTAGAAGAAAATAAAATGTCATTGCTCACTTCGAAAAATGATTTCAAATCCAAGGAAGAAGGATGGATAGGAATAAGAATATTAGTCATTCAAAACAAAGAACTTGAAGCTAAGATAATTTGGATCCTTTACATAAAACTACAACTCAAATTTGCTAAAATCCTTAAAAATAAATGAATGGATTTAATAGATCCAAAGGATATAAACAATATCCAATCCCCTAAAAAGTTCAAATTTGTATAATTTTATTTTATCAAGTAGACATATCATTACCATATACATAAAGTGGGAGATTAGGGACAACAAATCTACCAACTTTTTGGAAGACTCATGAAATGGACTCTGAACTTTGGACTCTAATCAAAATATGATAGAAGTGTAGCAACACAAAAGAAATATAGGGCTCCAAGGTTATTGATTTCCTACCAAAAATAAAAATGAAGGAAACCAATAATATAATTAGAAGGAAACAATAAGTAATATTGGAAATCATGAAACAACGAAATATATCCATCTCATAAGGGAAATATAGAATAAAATGAAACTACACCGAAATTGGGGAATACACATTTAAACTTGGATATTTCATGGAGGATAATTATACAATAATTGAAGAATTCCCAATCCATTTATATTGACACAAATAATCTTTCAAAGATAGGAACGTTTTCCTAGGTCGCTCTACAAAACAAGATATTAACAAAAAAATTGATATAAGAAAATGGGCTTTCTTTGCCCATCCAAATATGTGATGTGTAAATAATAGGAAGAAATTATAAATCATTTAATATTTGGTTTCCCATTTACACATGTTTCGCAGTGGCTATGTATTAGACTTGAATGGAGCTCAACACTACCAAATTATATAAAAGGAACTCTTATTTTCATGGACAATAATATAGAGAAGTTTAACATTTGGCAGTCTTTGGATTTTAAGTCTATTATTAATGATTTAGGAAATCTAGAAGGAAAGAAACTAAAGTAATTTCAAATGCTCAACAATGTCACTAGAATCTTTCCTCAACAAACTTGAAATTTTCATTATTAAAGTGGTAAACAATAGAGCAACATTATTAGCCAAAAAAATATATTTTCATCTCATAACAATGAAATAAAACTTAAATGAAATAGGAAATGAACCCCCCACCTCCAATTCATGGTTTTGGTAGAGTAATTTATACATATAAGTTAAAAAAAGACACAAAATAACCACCCCTAATAGGTTGGGCCAAACTAAACATTGATGGAGCATCTAGAGGAAACATTGGAGTAAGGGGTTGGTGGTATAATCAAAGACTCAAATGAGAATTTAATTTATTTCGCCTCAAATAAACTCAAATTAGGAATGAGTAATGAGGCAAAGACAAAGGCATTGGTGTTGTCTCTCCAAACATGTCACCAATTTGGGTTAAAGAATATCAAAATTGAAGACAACTAGATGATCATTATTAGCTCAATTCATAAACAAAATAAAATTAAAAAAATAATAATATATTAATATGACCTAACTGTCTATCAATTCTCTCAACTCCTTCATTATTGAACATACTTATAATAGACAAGCCAATGAATCAGTCAATTAATTAGAAAATCTTACAGATGATATGGTTGAGTAATAGAGAGTTAGCAATAATGTTAACATATCGGAAGAATTACATTCCAAAATTAATATCAAGGGATACAACCAATTCCATTTCTCATGAGGAAAGATTGCAATTGTTTAATTGGTACAATATAATGATTGCATGGAAAAGTTATTAATGTCCTAGATGGAGAGAGATCTACAGCATGCGTAAGATGGTAAGTAAAGGCTAAATTCTATATCAACATTAACTCCTTCATGAGAAGGAAAGGAGTGTGAGAATCATTCTAGAAATAAATATGTTAGAAAACACACAACCATCCCCTATCGACAACAACAATTGTAGAGAGACATGTGCACATCTCACCAATGATATTGGCCAAATGTATTTTCTTGGAATATGTTCTCAATTGCAACACAAAAAAGTGTTTAAAATCCATTTGATCCTTTTGATGTATGTGATTCTACAATTGTTAGGGGAGGAATTCTTTGTCACATATTATAGGAATAGGGTAAATTAAGATATTTAATCCATGTGTTTGTGGGCATACCACTAGACCTAGATCAATGGATAATTTTATTATGAAAACACGTGTGTTTGGTGGTCTCAATGAAACACTCAATATTATTGCTCCAAGCTTGGGATTGCCAAAATGAAATGGAGCAATAACAACCAATGGTTCCACAACCATTCATAATGGAATTCATTTGATAATACAACAACTCATTGACAAATCCGAGGAGGTGAAAGGCTTAAAAGGTGGTGGACTTATTAAAGAAAGAAGTGGGTCTCAGTGTATATCCTCACTAAGATATGCCAATAAGTACATAATGTATTATTGACATCATGCTAAAAATGTGGTGGACTTATTGAAGAAAGAAGTGGGTCTTGTTGTACATAATGATAATAAGCATGTAATGCCAATGGAGCAATGTAGAGATACACCTATTGGTGAAATGAACAAACCTATTTGCCTTGATGAAATTTGGTCCATTTACTTATATTATCAAAGTTGATATTGTAGCTCACATGAAGTAAAATCAATATGTTGTCTTTAACAAAATCTAATAATGATCAAGTTAAGTGTATAAATATGGGAAACCATGCATCAACATTGCTTTGTGTTGATTAGAGACACTCAAGTTCCATGGAAGCCACTTCTCGTTTCATACATTTTTTGTACAATTTAACAACACTCTAAGGCCTAGCCTAATAAACATCATGATTCTCATACATGTAGGGTTGTCCCAATAAAAAATCATAAATGTCCATAGGTGTTATGTCATATAGAATACTTCATCTTTAAAGGGTTAGATGAAATAGGAGAAATAAAAGTCAAATGACATCAACATCATTTCCCTAACTTTTCACATTTTGTACTAACCCATTTTGTTCTTAGAAGTTACAATTAACAATTCAAGAAGATCAAACTTATAAGATTTTTTTTTTTACAATAATAGAGTTATTTAACTTAGCAAGTCTCCTACTTGTTAAGGTCATAACTCATAACCCAATACTCGAATTCAAAGATTGTATATGTATTGGAAAGACTAGGTCATGAACTAATCAATTTTTGTTATACAGTAGCATAAACGAGGTCCAAGTATCATGTCATCAAATGTAACTATAAAGTGCCTAAAAAATGCAAAATACAAAAAATGTAAAAAAATATAAAATATAGATTCTTAGAATCCTTCATAAACATGTCGAAGACTAACACTTGGATGAATTGAGATATTTTTTGGATCACATTAATTGATGTGGAATGATATAAATATTTCCCTTAAATATGATTTTGTAACTCAAATTTTGGACTAAGTTAGTCATGGTTGTTTTTTTCTAAATGGTCATATTTATGGTGTCTACTTTTGTTGGCCTAAGTTAGAGGGGAAGGGCTAGATGATAGGGTTATTAACATGGGGAAACTTGTAATGTTGGGGATGAAAGAGTCATGAAATCTAATCATCATTGACCTCATTCCCTACTTGTCACATTAGGTGAGAAGGAAAACAGTCTCAACACTAAGAAAAGTTAGTAAGTGTTTATAGATGTGTATACAACCTTTACATTTTCAAGAAATCAACATCTCCATGTTTAATGATACCACCTAATGAGATGAATAGCTTTGATAAAAATAGACATGTTGACAACATGCCTAGTGAAAAAAATAGTTTTTGTAATTTATATCTTTCTCCCATTAGGCATAACTATAGTGGAAACAAAGGGTAGATTGTAATGACATCAATGTGTTCATAAGAAGATTTTAACATAAATTTGACTACCATTTACTCATCAAATCAAAATTTAGTAATCAATTAATTATTGAAGATTTAAAAATAAAATTTAATGTAAATAGATACAATTTAAATATTTTTAAGTTTAGTCTAGCTAATCAAATCAAATACATACATGTCAACATCAATCGACCTATATTGAAGTGATAATCAACTAGGACTAGATAGTTGATTGATCATACTATTTTAGGAAAGTAAATGCAACAAATTAGGGTACTTGACTCTATAACCTATGCAAATAGATTAATATGGATGGATACATCTAGTTTTGTGCATATTTTGATGCTTTGGTACAAAAACAAATATGGAATTTGATATTGCCCCTATCTTGAATATTGTGTAGAACCAGAATTATGTTTAATGATTATGAGGGTCTTGATCACTTCTATTAGCATAATTTGTCATGTAAGGTAAATTTTGCACATCTATTTCTTCGTTCACCTTGAAATCTATTCCTTATTGAGTGTTGAGGACTAACGAAATTTAAAAATACCTTGGAGACATTGTCAAATTTTTAGGGTCATGTTCTCCTAGGTCACCCCCTAGAATGGTCATCTTTAGAGCCTTGACAAATATGAAAAAATAGTAGGAAACATGCAAATGTCCTACAATACAACTTTTGATGCAAATAGATTCTTATTATTGCTCCAATTACAGTGTTTATGCTCCTTGAATGTGAATAATTGTTCAATGAATGCTTGATGTTTCCAAGATGTGAATTCATGTCTAAATGAATGTCTTTAAACACCACTACTTAGCAATAATTATGCAAAATGTGTACTAAGTCGGCACATGGAAGGAAACAAATGGGTGGGAGTCAATGAAATTTGAATTTGAAGTTTTGAATTTTAGGGATTAGTAATGTGAGCACAAGACCAATCTTGTAGACGTGGGATTGACCTACGATAAGAGAACACTAATTCTAATGTGGAGAATGAATGTTCGAACGTGAAGATGAAATAAATATGAAGTGCATGGAATAATGTATAGAAATGAACAAAGTCAAAATATGTGAAAGTGTGTGTAAATGACGATAAATAAAAGATCAAAGAATGAACCCAACTTCATATACTTGATCGTATCATTTACTCCAATGTAATTACATTGAGACATTCCAAAATAACCTCGAAACTAAATACAAATTAACACAATTATACAAAATTCACTACTGCAATATTTAAATCCTATACTTATATATTAATAATTAAAAAGTTAAAAATAAATATATTTATTAAATATAATAAAATAATTTAAATTATATAAATTAATAATTAATATATAAATTCCTAGTCAAAGTTAAACCTGCATCGTGGTTCTTATGATACAACCTTGTTTGCGGACTACACTACAATAACACATGTAAACAACTTCAATTTCCTTCAGTGAGTTTCATTCGTACAAAAGTATAAGATGTACGATTCATTCCTAAAAAAAATCTATGTCTATATTTGTTTTTCCTTTCCTTAAGCATACCTAATATATTACAGATTATATAAAACCATGTACAACAGAAATACAAGCAGAAGCTGAGACAGCAGAAGACAAACACACCCAATACAAAAGGTAAATAGAAACAAACATATAAGAGAAG
Organism: Sequoiadendron giganteum; assembly: GCA_007115665.2. Taxonomy (NCBI): domain Eukaryota; kingdom Viridiplantae; phylum Streptophyta; class Pinopsida; order Cupressales; family Cupressaceae; genus Sequoiadendron; species Sequoiadendron giganteum. The sequence goes on along the minus strand of CM021110.1, from coordinate 400,620,620 downwards.
TTTATCATTGTTGCTTCAGCCTTGCTAAGATGATTAACTACCCATTGTGAACTTCCTAATGTCTGTAACTCGAACAAAACTCCATGGAAGAACCAGTAAGCTTCCTCTTCCAAAAGCTTACCATTAAAAGGTATGAAAATCAATTTCATATCCTATTTGGGTGAAAAGGAATTGCATGATCTTTTGTATTTTGTGTATTTGAATGGCATTTTGAGGATTATAGATCTCAAATCTTTTTGATAAGGATGGAAGTTCATCATTAAAGTTGCAACATACAGAAGAGGTTAAGAATAAAAAGATGATTTCAATTGTCGAGGAGTTCAAATTATTAAAAAGTCAATAGTGACATAGTGGGATGGTTAAGTTGTTGTCATGTTGTTCTTATCATCAAGGTTCAAATCCTACTGGGGTGTTATTGTTGAATGTTTCTATTGGGGATGACGTCTTCCATTTGTGACCTCAATGGTTCATAACTAAAGTTGCAACATATAGAGGATATTAAGAATAAAAAGATGATTTCAATTGTCGAGGAGTTCAAATTATTAAAAAGTCAATAGTGACATAGTGGGATGGTTAAGTTGTTGTCATGTTGTTCTCATCATCAAGGTTCAAATCCTACTGGGGTGTTATTGTTGAATGTTTATAGTGGGGATGACGTCTTCCATTTGTGACCTCAATGGTTCATAACTAAAGTTGCAACATACAGAGGATATTAAGAATAAAAAGATGATTTCAATTGTCGAGGAGTTCAAATTATTAAAAAGTCAATAGTGACATAGTGTGATGGTTAAGTTGTTGTCATGTTGTTCTTATCATCAAGGTTCAAATCCTACTGGGGTGTTATTGTTGAACTTTTATATTGGGGATGGCGTCTTCCATTTGTGACTTCAATGGTTCATAACTAAAGTTGCAACATACAGAGGATGTTAAGAATAAAAAGATGATTTTGGTTGTCCAAGAGTTCAAATTATTAAAAAGTCAATAGTGGCATACTGTGATGGTTAAGTTGTTGTCATGTTGTTCTCATCATCAAGGTTCAAATCCTACTGGGGTGTTATTGTTGAATGTTTATATTGGGGATGACGTCTTCCATTTGTGACCTCAACCGTTCATAACTCTAGGTCAAAAGTGTTTACCCCGTTTTTTTTTTTTAAGTTTAAATTATCAAGAAATACAGTATTTCTACGTGTATGATAATTAGAAAATATATTTGAGTCTAGTTGTATATCAATTTTGCAGTCAAATCTAAAAATATTCTTATATAATTTTAGTAAGAAATTTAATTTATTTATATTTTTGAATAGTTGGTTTTAATTGTTGCTGACGTTGTTGCAATCATTGTAGTTGTCTGTGTTGGTGTTGCTATTGACTATTTAATCAATATTAATGGTTGTTGATATTACCGTTGCTATTGTAGTTGTCTTTGTTGGTGTTGCTATTGACTATTGAAGCCATCTTAATGATTTTTGACCTTGTCGTTGTTGTAGTTGTTTTTGATGGTGTTACTATTAACTATCTAAATGGTCTTAATGGTTGTTGATGTTGTCGTTGCTATTGTAGTTGTTTTTGTTGGTGTCACTATTGACTATCTAAGTGTTTTCCCTCCTATTCAAGTTGTTCATTTGGTTGTTCAACTGATTTTTGTGTGTATACCTTTTGTTTTCAACAATTGTATGTAATCCTTGCAAATAGTTTTCTATTCTACAAGATTTTGTCCCTCTTATTGTCTATTATTTCTCCCTGACTATCTTCTCTCCTTTATAATTCAATTTTGTTCAATACAAAATAAAAGTAAAACAAAACTCTCAAGAAGTTTAAATTATGAAAATAATAAAAAATTATTAAATAATAATAATAATAACAAGGAGATGAATCATTATATGAAAAAAATTGACATTTCAAAACAAGCCAACAACATACAATCATTGTTCCATGAAATCATGAACAAGAACAACATGAAATTATTTATAATAAAATGGATATAGCTCTAGTGGGTTTATAAGCAATTTTATTTTTTCAATGCATATTTAAATTTACAAATATTTAATCTTAAATTTTAATTTTATGATCTTATATTTATATATATCTTGTAAAAAAGAGATTTTATTAAAAATCTCAATTTAATTTTTTAATGCAATTTCAAATTCACAAATATTTAATTTTAAATTGTAATATGACAATTTATATATATATATATATAAACAACTTAAATAACATATATATTAATTTTAAGTACTGATCTGTATTATAAAATCAAGTTCCACATATAAACAACATATACATTAACTAAAAAACAATTATTTATAAGAAACACCCTTTATGTACTTTACACCTGCTAATACAATAAAAAATTTAAAAGGAAAAAAGAATTGAAGAAACAAGGGGGGGTGAGATGAGGACCCACTATGAATTAATTAGGAAGTATATTTTATATCTAAAAATTAGATGAAGTTAGAATATGCTGAAGAAAATATGTAATCTGATCTTTTGCTCAAATAATCCATTGATAGTTGCACGTGCTTATGATTAAAGAGGCACACCAATCCAAGGCCTTTGCATGAAATTTCATAAGGCTTTTCCTAAGCCCCACATATCACTACCAATAAAATAATGCCATTAAATTTAAAAAAATCATAATGCATGGTCCATTGCTATATCTCAATAATTATACAAGATGCCAATCATACGTATTAAAAGCAATAAAACTTTTGAAATTATAAAACAAAGGAGTCTTGTCCATTGTAAGTAAAATAAAGTGCCTTTCTTTCCTTGGCTTTGAATTTATTGTTTTTTGGATGCACTCTCAACAAAATTTATAGGGTGGGATGGGAGTTCTATTACATTAAAATAAAGTCTCAAAAAAATTATTTATTTGAAAAATAAATAAGGGAAAAAATATTTTTAAAAAAATCAGAAAAAGCAAGCGAACAAGAGGATTTTTCTTGCTTTTGGCAAGCCTCCCCTATTACTAGAGGATTTTTCTTGCTTTTGGCAAGCCTCCCCTATTACTAGAGAGGGTTATTGGACTATTAGCTTAGTGGTAGAGCGTGCCCCTATAGTATTTTTATTAAAGGAGTGTAGTTTAAGTTGAAGGGTTTATTGGATTGGAATAAGAAGATTTGTTATAAATTTTTAAGTCGAATTTGAGTCAATGGAAAATAATCTAGATTATCAAATTTTTATATATTTTTGAATTATGTATATTCCATTCTTTTATAGGTAAAAAATATTTTTTAAATATTTTTATATTGTCTTTATTATTCTTCTTTATATTATTTTTATTATCTAGATTATCAAATTTTTATATATTTTTGAATTATGTATATTCCATGCTTTTATAGATAAAAATTATTTTTTAAATATTTTTATATTGAATTTATTATTATTCTTTATATCAAGTCATTATGTTAATCATCTATAATTTATAACTATTCATAGGTGAAAATATCACTTGTGTGATTGTTTTTATATTGCTTTTGTTAGAGTAATAAAGTCCTCACCTAATAAATTAATTAATCATTAATTAATCGGGTCATTTTATGCTCTATTACACTTAAGCTAAACTTAGGAGTGCTTTTATTTCATTATTTTCTTTAATTAATTAGTTGTTTTTTACATGATTAAAGCCTCTAATGTTAGAAAATGTTGTCTCATTCATTCCTATGAGGACACTTGTCATGTTCTAATCTAACCCTAATCTAGGGTTAGCTTTCATCCTTTTCATAAGGATTGATTCATTGTAATTGTGTTTCATTCTCTACGACAACATATTCAATGCGGTAATTGTTTACATAATGTAAATTGGTATTTTCATCAGATTTGAGTTGTTGGGAAATAATATCTTGCTTATTTCTTCATAGTGTGATAGGTTTATTGTTACAGGTGATTCATGGAGCTATGGGAGTACATACATCTACTCGAACATGGTATCAGAGCACCAGATCTACAGTCGCCTTGTCCGCTTTTTTGAAGAAATCAATTCATGCATTAATAAACGTGATCCTTGGTCAAATTTTGAGCATTCCATTGAATCTAGAGTTGTCGGAACAGTCAGGTTTGCGTTTTGTTTCGTCAAAAAAGGCCTCCCTTTGTCAGATCTGTGAGGGTTTGAAGATGCGGTAGTTTTTTTCCAGATCTAGAGGTGGGAAAAAAATCTGGGCACTTTCAGCCGAAATGGACATCACCATCGCGTCTGGAGCAGACAAAAACCTTAAGATTGCTTGTCGTTTTGCTCGAATCCGAACAGTTGCAACAAAAGGAAAAAAATTTAGAGGCACACAGATCTGTACAGATCTAGCTGCCTCGATTTGTGTGCACGGGTACATCAGGTACAAGGTTTGCAAAAAAATTATTCTGGTTTTCTGATTTATTTTGTGTAGGGAAAGGTACAACCCCTGCGCATTCCTTCTACACGCTGTACAAGTGATGGCGGCTTTGGTTTTTCCGTCGTCCAGCAGCTCACACATCTCGGCCCACAAACCAGAGGTGGCCCCCTCTCCAAACTTCTGGCAGCCCTTGGAAAATTTGCAGCCAACAATCAAAAAAATTAGTGGCCTCTTATGCAAAACCGGCGGCAATTATTCTGGCAGTCAATTTGAGGCAAGGTGAAACTTCAGTCTCGCGACGCTAAAATCCTGGAGGAAACAAAATATTTTGACCGAAGACCAGCTTTTCAAGCGAGAGTGAAATTTTCCCAAGAGGACATTTTTTTTTCAATTGCAGGCTGTCAAATTTAATCATCTAATTTGTTGATGTCATCATGACATCATGTTGACGTCATCCGTACGGACGACCCTCTTTGCCCCTCCTAGCCCTGATTTTCCATAAAGGATCAGTTTTTTTCTTTTTGGCATAACTTGGTCATATGGTGTCGAAATCGGGCAAACGAGATAACGTCGAAAAGCTGGTTCTGTGAAATTTCTAGTGGTATAGGTCTCATCATATATTTTTCCAATGGTTCCAGTTATTCTCAACCAAAGCCAAATCTTCATTTTACGCTTCTGAGCTCATAACTTTTTTCCTGTATCTCCAATTTTCACGATTCAAGTGACATTGGAAAGGTATTTCAGAGCTCTTCAGACATATTCATGCACTTTTTTCCAGAATCTACGCTAGGTACATTTTATTCAGTATTTTGTGTTTTCACACTTTGCTTAATTACTTGGACGTCTTGGCATCTGGAAAGGACCTGTTTATGTGAGATGACATATTTTGATCTATTTTATCAGTATTGAGGGTTTTAGTCTCTGATTTTTTCATTTGAGTTAGTATCGTGGGTTTTTCTAGATTCGTCCTTCAATGATCAACTTGGACAAGGACAATTATGAGTCTTGGCGAAATGGCATCCTGATACATCTCAGGTAGCTTAATATTTGTCATTATCTATATGGACTCATATGTACCTACACCAGACACACCGAGGAGTTTATCAACATGGGGCATCATAATAGATCATATTGTAGGGGTTATATGTTCTAGTGTTGATCTTGACACTATGTATGATGTATCGGACATTGAATGTCCCCACATACTTTAGACCTGACTTTGGGAGATCCGTGGAGACCCTCATATCTCTCCATACCCAGAGGATCCTACTATAGATTGTCTCATCCCTCTTGCAGATGCAGATTCCATACCCTTTGATCATGATACTTTAGAGGAGCTTGAGTATATCATAGGTCTTACATGTTCTGATGGTTCAGAGACTTACATTCATGTTCCCACTCTTCAAATTGAGACTACATTAACATCTTTCATTGTTCCTGATCATTTTGGCATCGCTACATCCTTGGCCTCTATTGATTTAGTGCAGCAGGACATCATACATCATCCATACATAGCTACTTGGGATTCATATCTTGTAGACATATCATCTTTGTTTGTAGAGTCTCAGATTGCAGATCTGGAGGATTACTTTGAGGACATTCATCTCCTCTTTATTGAAAGCCACGTCAACGTTGTTGGCCCACCATCTTCATCGCCTTTGCAACTTGTTCTATATTAGTCTTCACAAGATCTTGGATCGCCATCATCACTTTCCAACATGTGGGTACATGAGAATACTTTTCAGAGGAACACATCATTTGGATTTGGATTTCAGCATCACCCCTCTCTTTGGATTGGCTTCTTTAATCACCAGTGGATCTATTTCTTCCTAAGGGGAGAAATGTTGTTTGCAGATAGTGGGTCATATTCTGTCTTTAGGCATTCATCATTGGGATGGGAGCTCTTTCATTATGGTGGAGATTAAGATCCTCATTTTCTCTCTCCTATTAGGGGGACATCTATTGTACTTGCATGACAAAAACAGTCCTTGGGGGATCACATTGAGTTCTCCTTCTATCCTTCTTTCTCTAGTATAGTCATTTCTTTTTCTCTCTTTTGGAGAGGAGTTTTTCCCATGTAGTTTTCTCCTTTTCTCCAGTTATGAGAGTTTCATTTATGTACATGGTTACCTCATCAACCATTAGGGCGGGACCCATTCATGCATCCATTCATGTATTTATTTATCATAGTTTAGTTTCTCTCTGGTTCATCTTAAGGGGGAGTGTTAGAGTAATAAAGTCATCACCTGATTAAATCATTAATTAATTAGGTCACTTTATGGTTTATTACACTTAAGCTAAACTTAGGAGTGCTTTTATTTCATTATTTGCTTTAATTAATAAGTTACTTTTTGCATGATTAGAGCCTGTAATATTATAACATTTTGTCTCATTCATTCCTATGGGGACACTTGTCATGTTCTAATCTAACCCTAATCTAGTGTTAGCTTTCATCCTTTTCATAAGGATGGATTCATTGTAATTGTATTTCATTCTCTACAACATCATATTCAATGCGACAGTTGTTCACATAATGAAAATTGGTGTTTTCACCAGATCTTCAAATTTTTGGGTAGAACATATCTTGCTTATTCCTTCATAGTGTGATAGGTTTATCGTTGCAAGTGATTCATGGAGTTGTGAGAGTACATACATCTACTCTAACAACTTTTATTATTTTTCTCCATATTCCATTACACTATATGTTTAAAATGTCTTCAAGATAAAAATATATGTCATATGACTTCTTCTTATGTAGTGACCCTCCTGATGACATTTTTATTTTAGCTGTTTTGAGATACTGTGAGCAATTAGATGTTTGAGATTATGTTTTTTCGATGCTTTATGTCATGGTTTACATGACCAGTTGTGAAACTCAGTTGATGATACACTTTACCTTATGATGTGATGTTTATTTTCATGAGATGACATTATTATGATGATGATCTATGATGCTCTATTGTATACATGATGATATTATGATGTGGTTTATTGCATTGTGAAGAATTTAAGGTTCGAATTGCTGTGAATTACACTTGGTCATTGCTCATATCCGTGAAGGCGATCTCAAGTTTTCCTCTTTTAGATTTCAATCTTTCTTTGAATTCTTTTATGGGAATTTGGTTCAAATCCTGCATGAACAAAAAAAGAAAACATTAATATCAATTTTGATTTGAAATTAGCACAACAGATGAAACTTGAACCATAACGAAATAAATTATTTGTAAAGAAGTATCTGTAATAGTTTAGTAAAATGAATTTTATGTTACTCTTGCTGGAGGATTTATATTCTTTCTCTATTTTGGCTTCATGCGCATTTAGTTTATGTATGGGAATACCTCCGCTCACCCTTGGGCCGTAATTTTGTAACTGATTGAATCACCGTTTTCGTTTGAACTTTGATGGTGGAGATTTGGTTTGGAAATTGTTGTTTGTTGATTCTTTTGTTTTGATCTAATCTTTGTAGCCGAGGCTAGGGAGACCTGTGACTTTTTGTTTTGTAGATTGGCTTAAATATTTTCATCTCTGCTCTTGGAATGCCTATATCGGTCGACCCTAGTTGTTATATTCTAGTTGTCTTTCGGCATAGGCTTCTCTGTGTAATAATCTCTTCTTTGTTTTGTGGTGGGCATATCGTAATCCCCTCTCCCTGCATACGTTCGTTATTATTTATTTTATCTTCTAACTCTGGGTATTGCCTTGTCTGCATGCTATGCATAGTACATGCTTGATTCATTGAAACTATCTCATTTTCCTTCTATTGGACTGTATCGATGGTGGGTAAATAACTTTGTGTGGCCAGTATGATTGACTTCCGCCCTGTCTTATGCAACTTTTTTACACCAGTTGTATCTCATACCTTCATAAGCTAGGACCCGATTTCCTGAAGCTTGAAATTTTGACATTATCATTATTCACTCTGACATAAGTCTTGGTTGTGCGATTTTTGGAAGTTTGTTTATGTATTGGTCGGTCGACCTTACTACTATGATTCGACTTATTTCCATGCAATACTATCCTCGTATCTTTTGCTTGGTGTTAGATCTCTATCTTTATTTTGCGTTGATCTATCTCATTGTTCAGTCTTTTGGCACTCATATGTTTCATTGATGTGCTGTGCGGTATCACTTTTGTTGCTTAGACTGCATCGTGTATAGATGTTTATGCTTATCTTGTTAGGCGTGAGCATGCAGGTTGTGGATCACCTTGTTTTTACTGCTCCTAAGAATACCGACGCTCATTGTAGTTGTTAGGTTTTGTTGTATGCATAAACACTTACACTTGGTTCGGTTGTACACTAAGATTGTTGAAGTAACCCTTTTGTTACAATTTGCGTTCATGAATTAACCAGAATCACCTTTTTGATGTCGCTGTTAAACTTTATGTATTTATTGCATCTAAGTTACGTTCGCTTTTTCACGAGATACCTCATTCTTAGTCGAGGGATGAGTAGGTTTCAGGCAGTTAGAATGCATGTACTCTTCCTGTTAGCATGTTTAGTCGATATTCCTTTACATAAAATAACTTCTTATTTATTAAGTGAGTCAAGTTACTTGAGTCAGGTTTGTCGATTAGATTATGTAGAATGCAAAATCTTATTATTATATATGATTTTTCATTGCGTAGGGTGCAGCTTCAGAGGCTTCTGGTAGTGGACGGGCAGTTGGCTTTGGAGCCCATGGGTGTTCTACAATGCAGGACACTCGCCCTCACCCTAGGGGGGGAGGATGTAGTGACCCTCCTGATGACATTTTTTATTTTAGCAGTTTTGAGATACTGTGAGCAGGTAGATGTTTGAGATTATGTTGTTTCGATGCTTTATGTCATGGTTTACATGACCAGTTGTGAAACTCAGTTGATGATACACTTTACCTTATGATGTGATGTTTATTTTCATGAGATGACATTATTATGATGATGATCTATGATGCTCTATTGTATACATGATGATATTATGATGTGGTTTATGTTAGATGTGTGTTTACGTTAGTTGGTGAAGGAGACGGTCTAGCAGTACTCATTCGTGAGTGCCCTGCTACATCGTGATTCTTCTTCACGGTGTGTATTCATATTTGTACATATTGTTCATTGATCATGCAGTGTTATGCAGCTTGCAGTTACAGGCATCGACTCCACCTACTTGTCAAGTCTGAGCTTGCCATGGCCCAATGGAATCGTTGAAGGGAGATAGACTTGTCCTCTGTCGTGAACCATCGTTTTGAAAAGAATGAGTATCTGTCGTCACCCTTATTTCTTGTCACTTGTTTATCGTGCGATCGTAGTCGTTGTGTAATGTTGTACCTATTATGTTTTCATAATGTTAATTTAGATTATTTTAATTTTGTAATGAAAATAGTAATGTTGCTTTATTGATTAAATGAAATATTTAAGTTAGAAAAGCTATTCATAGTTTATTAAGTAATTAAAGTGAATTATTAAAATATCTTATTTAAAAAAGGGGTAATTAATTGTGAATTGATTTGATTATGCAACTTGATGTTTTTGAAAAATTCAACAGATAGTTGTGATCTAAAGTTGTAGATATCTCGTTTTGATCATGAAGTTGTTAAAAAAGTTTAACTATGCATGCTTGGCATGCTAAACAAGGATTTAAAGTTTTGTTGGCTTCGGAAATTGAAAAAAAAAAAGAATATAACCTAGAAAAGATGATTCTTTTTCTACACGGGTTTTGATTTTCGAAAAGAAGGAAGAAAAATATTGCCTTCACAAGAAATATATTGCCTGGGTATTTTATTGGGGTTCTGATTTTTTTTTAAACTAGAAATTTGATTGTCTGCGACGGTGTACGCACAATGTAAGTTGCACGAGCTGAATCTTGGGGCTTCCACTTCATCATTTCTTGATTTCGAAGAACGTACCAGGTTTTTCTTTTTTAGAATTCTTTGAGTGTTATTGAAAGTTTGTCAGATTTCTTCTTGAAAAACTTTGTCCAAAATTTTGAGGAAATCTCTCTCTCTCAGAACCTTGCATGCACAATAGGAAAATGGAAACATTAATAATAAATATTATATGAGTTAATCTGAAAAGAGTTTTAAAGATAATGTTGAAAAATTTGTTTTTTGACTATCTGTATTCTGCATAAAACGTGTTATACTATCTTTTCTTGAGTTTTCACATAAACTGTAGGCAACTGTAGACAGTGTAAACTGTGATTTAACCTTTTGTTCATTCTTCAATGGTTTGAATTCCTTCGGGAAAGATATCTATAACTGTATACTGGTTCTTATCTGTGAGCAGTACCATTATTAAAATTCAATCTTGACAGCTTCCCAATCTGGTCACTTTTAGTTATCCATACAGTTTGAAACAGCGAGTTATTCAACCTATTATTCTGTTACAATATTTATAATATGGTTGTCTGGCGCCCGCCAGTCTTGAATTTTGGTATTTCCCTGGTGATAGTCTCTGCATGCTCTGTATCGCTTTCACAGGTCTTTCATCATCAAATTCTGCATTAATTCATTGCAACATTGCCTTGTTTCTGTTTTATCTCGTGAAGTCTCGTATGTTTCTTGTGATCACCGATACTCTGTTGTTTTCATCAGTAGCGGTGATGTTGTGTTTCTTCGCCGGATTCACCATCTGCATGCGTACGTAGAGTGCCATCGTTTTTGTTTTGGTTATTGTTACCACCGTGTATTTTACACTACCTGTTTAGCCGTGTTAGGCGTGGTTTAACTGAGAACGACCTTGGATCGGTTTGAAGATTGCTTATACCTGTTAATGGAAGTTAATGAGACTGTAGACTCTTTGAAATCACGCACTTGATGCAGCTTTAGTATGGCATGACAGTCAATACCTTGTGTTCTGGCTTGGCGTCAGTTATACCAGTTTTTTCTTGTAATTATTGATTCCCTCTAATCTTTTTCGGATCAATCTTAGGCCGTGTTTTCTGCTTATCATTGATTTTGATATCATCTGGATTGTCCTTCTTTTAGCATGACTGGTTTCCTGTCAGAGTCGCGCCTCCCTCTCGAGTCAGGAAGTTTTTCTTTAGCTATGCGTGATACTGCGCTTGAGGAATCTTAGCAAAGAGTGTCCCATTCCTCTACGCGGGTTTTGTTTTGACCATATCCCTTCTCATCTGAACACTATCCACTGTTGAGCTCGGTTCAAATCAAGCCAGGCTAAAGCTCGGAGAGATGAGTGTGTCTGGGGTGTTCACGGGGGCTATGTTATGGTATCTTCGATGCTGCTTTCTTTTGCCTTTACTGAGACACCTTTTTGAGCTACCATTATCTTCGGTATAAACCTACCTTGCATGCTTAAACCGTCGACTGTTGTGACTAAATGAAAGTCGAGTTTCCTGAGCCGAGTCTCTTCTTGAGTTACCTTTGGATGTTTTGACCATTGCATGCTAAAGATATCGATTGTAGTTACAGATTGGATGTTGAGTTCTTAAGTCAGTCCACATGTTGCATGCATGCCTTGACAGTCTTAGTCGATGAGTCTTACTTTTTGTTCAGTGGTCGATATAATTAGATCCAGAGTCGTTCTCTTGCTAAAGTAAATAAGGATAAAGGATGAGTTTAAATCTTTTATTTTATTGTTATATGTCTATCGAAATAAAAGATAAGGTAAAAATCTACTCATATTTATAGATTTATGAGGAAATTAATCATCATTGACAATGTTTATTGAGTAAATTCTGATCAGAATATAATGTGTATATGTATATATATATATTTAAATTAGAATATAATTTATTAGTATAAATTGTTATACATATAAGTTAGTCTTGTTTTATAATTTAGTTTAACCATAAATGTAATAGTCATAGTTTGTATGTTAAGTTATATGGATAGTGTAATTGTAGAATGTGCAAATTATCAAAAATAAAACAGTAATGTTTATTTGAGATGTTGATTTATTTAATAAAATAATAATGATGAACCATATGTTATTTCATTTGTTTCTTTTTAATGATCAAATATATGTGTTTGGTTAATGAAGTTTTTAAATATTTAAGTTTATCCTATCTAAGATTGTGTATTAGAGGTATCAATGATGGAGGAAAGTTTTTATGGTCTTGGTATTCATTTAACTTAAATGTTGAGTTGGAAATGTGTTATTAGAATTCTTGATTAAGTTTTGTAAATTATGTTTAAAAGGTGTTCCTGATGGCACTCTCAAATTTTGCATATGCCTATTTCAAAATTATGCTTTTGCACTTTCAGAAGTGCACCTGAAGAATCTGCTTAGGGGACCCACTTTGGAGGCTTATAATTTGAAGCCTGTTGGTTTTCATGCAAAACCCATTTACAGACATATTCAATTGATATATGTGAATGTGCATGTCAATTTTTAGCTTCCCATGATGAGTTTTGTCAGAGTTTCAAAAAGTGAAACTGGAGGGTTTTGTCACTATTATGTTGTTTGCAGATTGTTAGTTTTACGAAACAGCCTCCTGTTTGAGCTTGGATTTCGCAACCAGTTGACTATCATTAAAAAATGAATGTTGTTATGTGTTCTCCATACCTAAATGTTCTTGGGTGTCAGTTTTCAGAGCCTCATGATCTAATTTTCTATTTTTAGAAGATCGAAACCAAATGCAGTTTGTTCAGTTTCACATCTGTATTCCTGACAGCCTTTCTGAGTGGTCAACTTTGATCGTTAATAACTTTTGATCAATGATGTTTCAAAGAAATTCATTTTGCACACGTGCTTAGGATACCTTAATGAATTTGTATGTCTGATGGCAGCTCGCCAGGAGTTGATTCACTATTTTTACAAATTGGCAGTTGAATGAGTTTCAATTGGTTCAGAATAGTTGTTGTTTCAGAAAAGCTTGATTGGACAACTTTGTCGATTAATATCCGGTTCCTAGTGTTTCCTTTTTTTGAGCCATTTGTTGCATTGTATTCTTGGTTCAAATGTCTACGTGTCTGCATGTGTTTTGTGACTCTAGGGGGTCATTTGACCAGTTTCCCAGATTGATTCCAGAGCCAACTTGGCCAGTTTTCACCATTCTCCAAAATTGTCAGAAAACTGATTTTGATGATGACCCAGTTCATTTTTTCACTTCACTTGCAATCAAAATGCAGTGTCAAGTCATTTGAGGATAAAATTTGTTTGCAAACAAAAAAAAAATTAGTTGGCCCACATGAGGCCTGACATGCTTTGCACTGTTATAATGTTGTAAATGTTGCAATGGGTTGAATGGGGTATAGGTCTCTATCAGTGACTATTTCAAATGATTTCCGGCTTGCGATGCATCATGCAAGGAAAACTCTTGAATTTGGCACCCAAGTGTTATAATATATAAAGTCCTTTCTAGCATAGGGCATGTGCTTTTCAATCAAATTGAAAACGTGAACATCAACATTTTGCAATTATGGGGCAGGTTTGGAAGGAGTTCCAATCGAGCTTAAGATAGACATTGGGGTTGTATACATCCATGAAAAGCAGCTGAATTTATAGATGAAATTGTTTTATTGAATCACCATTGTGAAGGCAGTAACTTGAGGCAATGAGGAGAAATGCCACTATTATGAGACAAACTGCTTAAGACAGAGGCTCTTCTTTTTCTCCCTCATTATCAAATGTGAGAATATAACCAATATGTCACATGGAACAAATTTTGGGGGATAGATTGCTTTCCCAAATGCAGATAAAATAGACAGGAGAACAGTTTGCACCAACAGTGGGAAATGTATCAAAATTGTTTGAGGAAATGCATTTGTAGAAGTCTTTAGAGATTTTGATTCAAATGCTAATGGCAGTGGTATTGCCATTCCTGCTTGCGCCAATAGGGGAATCCCATGATTGTGGTATATGCACAAAATGCACATGTTTGAAAAGGTTTCAGAAACTTCGAAGCAAGGAAGTAAGGAGGGGTGCGCAGCCTGGATTAGGGTATGTACATTTAGTAAATGCCACAAAGCCAAATGAACATGGCGCCAACATAAGAGATGGAACTCCATAGGGAAAAAGGGTAGGCACTAATGAGATATGATTATTTCTGCTTCAAACTGAAACTTCAAAAGGGCCACACACTAGTGGAAGTGGGTCAGCATTGAGGAATGACCATCGATGCATGGAAAATGAAAATGGATGAGTGGCTCACAACAAGAGAAACATTAAAAGTGCACAAAATAGATACGTTGAAAATGCTTTAGAAACTCAATCAAATGCAATGGAGCAGAGTGGCGCAGGCCTGGAAGGAAAACTCATGCCAAGTGAGTCACAACCATGAGAGGTGCGCATGGAGGAATGGGGCGTGCACATTGCAGAGGATGGGGTATGCTCTAGTAACTTCCAAACAAATGCAATTCATAGGGCATGGGAATCCAAGAGAGCTTGGATTCTTTGTGCACCTGAGGGAAATTGAAAAATAGAAGCAACCCATGAAATGGGGTTCAATGCAGCAAAGAACAACACGCGAATTGTTCATTACACCTCCAAATACATATGATCTAATGGAATGCCAATGCATGCTACGCATAGTATGGATTGTTGAAATATTGTAGAAGCTTTCAGAGCAAGTGCAAATGGCACGATGATTGGAGAAAGAATGAGTGTGGTCTCATGGAATGCCACTATTGCAAGTGGAGGGGTGCCATCGACTGAGAATGATGCACGTAGCTTGGGAGAGATTTTGTGCAACAGTGGAAGGAGCTCGATGGAGAGGCAATGACGGCCAAGTGCAGAGCACAAGAGCACACCAAACAGAAATAAGGGCAAACCTCACATGCCTCGCACGATAAAACGTGATGTCATGAAAAATGTGTGAGGTATGTGAGGCACATAAAGGGTCGAGGGTGCATTTTTATTTCAATCGATGGAAAATATTTTAAAGGGGTTTCATTTGAAAGAAGGTAAAATATTTTAAAACTAAAAGTCTCTCGAGAATGCAAGGCAAAGTGTGGGCCCGATAAAATATTTAAATATCATTAAAAAATATGTTAGAGGATTAAATGTGCCTGAACAGGGCCTTTGCCATGGTAAATTTAATGTTAAAGGTGAGTGTAATCTCACACTCGGGAAGAGATTGAGGTGGGCCCTCATAAATTTGAAACGTGCTCGTGAAATTTTCTTTCTTATTTTAAGAGGGGGGCAAATTTTTAAAGGTGAAATGCACGAGGTAAATTTTTTATTTTCCCAGGTCAATGGAGTGAATTAAATATTCATTTTATGGGGTTTTCTTTGCTGGGAGGTGGAGTATTTTTATCCATAGGGGTGAAATTTTTAAATGGAAAGTGAATTAAATATTCACTATGGGTATTCTATAAAGTGGATTTATTCATTTTATAGGCAACTATTAATATGTTGGGGGATTGGAATATTAACGTGCACAGGAAATATTTTAATGCAAAGTGAAATTCTATTGGTTGAGAAGTAAAAATAATGTGCAACAAGTAAAGAGAGCTGAAACAGATTTTGCACGGGAAATAGGTTTTTTCTAGCAACTGGGTGAAATGATGAAATTCTCCACATGGGCAGATTTTTAGTTGCAAGGAAATGATGAGTAAAGGCAGTTTTGAGAGAATAAGTTTGTTGATGCAAAGGAAGAGAGATGAGAGATTCTTTTCAGTTTGATCGACGATGGGTGGAGTTGCTAGTTGTCTTCAACTGATCAGTTTTAGGGTTGCTCATGTTTTCTTCTCTCCTTCTATATCTTCTTTTCTCTTCTCATTGTAAAAGGGTTCTGATTTTTTGTATTGGGCTGAGTAGATAGAGAATTAAAATTTTTGAGTTATTTCTTGAGTCTGTAAACTGTAATTTTTTGAATTCATGAGTAAATACAACCGGTTTATGCAAATAAAATCATGAAGGTGTTTTCTCATTCTTGAATATCATCAGATTGTCTCCATATTTGTACACTTTTAGTCATATAAATTCAATAATACAAAGTGTCTTTGAGTTTATCATCTCGAATTTCATGAGATTGTTTTTTTTGTTCATTGTTCTGTTTCAAGGAAATGGTTAAAAAGCTTTGAGCAGGTGATTGTGATTTCAGGTGTGCAGATGGGATTTGATAAGGAGAATTTGATTGATAATAAAAGAGGGATTGTTGGTGCAAGACACTAACAGTTGATGCAAAGCATTAGCAATTTAAATCCACTGGTTGAAGTCTATTTGTTGGGGAATTCATTTAGGTGTTTGACTCCATGGCCCAAAATTGACACTGATCTATTTTTCAGTTTTGTGCATCTTAAAAATATTTTATAAATGCAAAATCATTCTTATTCTTACTGTTTGGTTTGTTGTATGTCTTGCTTTCCAATGGCTGAGAGAGGGTTGAGTTACTGAGAATTTATCCAAGTTTGAAGTTGTCAATGCTTCCCTTAGTGTATTTTCATTGGGAATTATCTTCTTTATAAAGCAATATCAGTGTATGAGTGAATTAAGTTTTGGGCATTGTATAGGTTTACCCAACTTGGTCCTGCAGAGTCAGAAGTGTAGGAGATTTCAGTCTTTGACTGAATCTTGTCAGTTGGCCACTAGCCTTTGTGGTTCTTTAATATAGAGGTTGGCTACCTCTTAGAGAATTTCAAAGCCTAGCTGGGTTGCATTTTAAAACACCAAAAATTCCTACTTGGTGATATTCTTACTTTTTGCATTGAGATTTGGTGTGAAGTGTATTGTCCCCTAGAGGTTGAAAGTGTCACTTATTGAGATGAAATATGTTGTATTATTTTGAAGGTTCATTGTCTTGATTTCGAAATTGAAATGTGATCCTTGCACATTATACCATAAGTGGTATTATTCTTTTGGATAGCTTGAGGTTTGTGTTATGGAAATATGTATTTGTCAAAGCATCACCATGTACATCTTTTGAATTTTTATGTTATTGTTTTGCTCTTTTGAATTTGAGTCTTTGTGTAATGAGGTTTTCTCTAGCATGCTTGATGGCCCTATTGATTAGTCATTTTGAGAAGTTGTAACTTAGGAGGAGTGGCTTCCATTAGGGGCCAAACCCAGAAGTGGTTGCAGGAATAACCTCTCGGAATTTGGCAATTAAGTGAAAAATTTAATTAATGTATTGGGGGTTGGGGTGGTCTTCATAAGTAATTCAGATAATGTTATGCCTCACCTTTGACTTGAACACTTGTTTAGGTTAAAGTGGGTGAGAAGGCTTGGAATGGAAACTCGAACATTTCATCTTCTCGAGAGGTGATTCGAAGCCACATAGGTTTGTTTAGGGGCCGAAAATCGTAAGAGGTTGCCAAGGCAACTCGGGTTGAGTGTCGGTAACCTAGGAAGATTCTCCAGGGTAACCTATTATGACTATGTGATGACACTCTATCCTTTTACATTCATTATTTCTCTTGTATTGTAAGTTTCCTTTGGGAGTATATCTGTTGTCATGGCATTTATGATGTCATGTATGTCGACCATGTATTGTGTGATGTTTTTGTTATTGTCAGTTTGACTTGAGGTCCTGTTCTATCTCCTTGCACGGGGGGGTGGGATTTTGTGCTACACATGGTTGGGAGGAATGTGCCACATTCTCCATTGGGTCCCCTGTAGTTGTGTTGTTCGTGATATGTTATTCTTGGCAGGATCCGGAATGCACTGTGTTTGCGGAGCATAGTTCCTTGGACGAGTTCGTTGACATGGTCGTCATCTTTCCTTGATCTCATTCTTTATTGTATTGCACTCATGATGTACATGAGATGCTTTGTAATGATACTTGTATTATACTAAGATTTGTCACAATCTCAATTTTTGTTATGTCTCTTAATATATATATTTGGACATGACTATACTCGTGAGTTTATTTATTTATGGTTATTGTGGTGTTATGATGTTATTACTTAGTATCATAGTTGTGGAACCCCTAAAACGATTATGTTAAATTGATATCACATGTTATTTTTTTTAAAATATATATATATATATATATTTTGTTGTTTTGTGTAAATGACATAACGTTTTTCGGGTTCCACAATGGAACGTTACATCTTAACTATAAAGTAAATTTTTGTTAGTAAAATTAATTATTTTTATTTATTTTTTAAAGTTGAATGTTAACAACCCCTTGTGAAACTATGGAAATGTTTCCCCTTCCATATAATAAGTATAAGAGATAATCTAATCAACATATACCATATTAATATAGATAAACCTAGACCATAAGAATATATATACTTCTTGCTTTCAAGTGAGATATTTTATTTCAAGTCTCTCTAACCTTAAAGATGGATGCTTCATGCTTTCAAGTAAGATACATGGTTAAAATCCTTGTGAATTCTAAAGATTATTCCATGATTTAAGATTCCATAATTTATCATACTCAAAAAAGGTAAAAACATATATAAGAAGAAAGATAATAAATTAATTTATCTTTTATCTTTTTATTATTAAATATTACTTTCATGTATGCATATTTTAACATTCTTTAATATATGTATTTGAAAGGGAAAATAAATAATAATATTTTTAAAGGTTTAGAGTTAAATAATAAATTCAACCAAGCATCGAATTCTACATCATTAAGGAGTTGCTACTAATAAATGCACTTAAAAAAATATTCATAAATGAAAAAAATAAAAAATAGATTTAGTTAAAAGCTTGATGTAGATTTGTTGTGTTAAATATCTTAGATCTATTTGTCATTGTGTTAGGAAACCAAAATTGCCAAATGATTTCTTTAAAATTAGTAAATATTTTCTCTAATTCTCTAGCCCACTTCCATGATTAAAGAAATAATCTTCTTGACCAAATATAAGAACCCTACTCACAAATATGAGCTATGCACATGAAAATGATATTCACATAAAATGATGCCCAAAGTCTGCTCACCTTGACACTTATACCTATGTTTGCAAAGGGATGGTCTAAATAGACACCATTTATCAATTTTCTAAGCTAGGATTATTCTACTTTGGTCAAACCCTCATTATCAATTCAATGTTTTGGTGAAAGTGATCAAAGACAACAAGAAAACATGCAATTATGTTTGAGACACTATTGTGAGGATTATGGATGTTTCTTTAGTGGTTTGAAATAAATTATTCATGTGCTTAGATAAATGTTAGAAGATTAATCTTTACTTGGTAAAAGTTATTCTTTAATTGTAATTATTTATTTTTTAATTCTTTTATTAATGAATATTTGTGGCCACCTCCTTAGGATATTCTTAACAACTTGCACACACATAGATGAATGGTGTAATTCATTGAGTTGGGAGTTACATTCTAATTCTAATTCCTCTTCTCACCTCTATATATTGAGGTGCCTCTCCTATCATTCTTCATTCAAGAAAGCAATATTAAGGGTTAAGTGCTCTCTCTCTCTCTAGCATTTTACCTTCATTCATAATATTGGTGTTTTTTCTTGTTTTCCCCTTATCAAATTATTGTGTCTCCTCTTGATGGTGGTGGTGCTTGGTTTGGCTACTCTCTCTTTGGTAATATTTTTCCTTCAACCAATGCTCATTGATTAGTTCTTTCCTTAAATTTATTTTTCCTTTCATGGTATTAGAGCCTTGGTTTGGCTACTCTCTCTTTGGTAATATTGTTTCTTCAAACAATGCTCATTGATTAGTTATTTCCTTGCTCAATTTATTTTTCCTTTTATGGTATCATGGTAACTAATCTATCTTTAAACTTACTAACTTCATTATTTGCATTAACCTTTAGTTTTATACAACCATTTGCATGAAACAATATTTTTACCTTGAGGTAAGGGAACTAAATTCCAAGTTTTATTAGCAATTAAAGTATCATATTCCTCTTGCATAGCCTTTTGCCAATGAGGTTGATATTTAGTGTGTTCATAAGTTTGAGGATAATTTGAATGCATAATGTTAAACATCAAAACATAATTACAATATTTTTTCTTTCTAATTTTAGATTGATTCATTCTTAAAATATCCTCACTTTCTTGCATCAATTTTTTAACATGCCCTAATCCTCTATGCCACAACCAACTCTCATTTGCTTGACTCATCAGACATTTTTGACCTTTTAATTCACAAAGATTATAGAGATTGCTATCAGTCTTAACTCCTTGTGCAATTGTCTTACCATTCTTTCTTATCTTACAACCTTCAAAGTTAAATGTAACTTTATAACCATTATCACACATTTGGCTGACACTTGGAAGGTTATGTTTCAAACCTTCAACACAAAGGACATCTTTTGTCTTGTTCGTTACATCTAGGCTCAGGATTCCTTTACCACAAATCTTGACAGCAGGGTTATCTCCTAATATTTTTTATCCTACTTTACAATTTTTGAGTTATATAAACTTGCTTTTATCTCCAGTCATATGTTTGGAGCGGCCACTATCAATTACCCAAAAACTTTGTTTATTTGCATGCAGTGCAATTTGGGAAATCATGGATTGAGTAGAACTTTGCTCTTTTTCTTTCCATATTTTCTTAGGTTTCTTTCAATCTTCTCTTCCTCTTCCTTTGGAACAGGTTAGATTATTTTTCTGCTTTGGGAGTAGTGTTATTTTTCTTTTCAGACTGAACATTTGATCTTATAAACTTTGTTCTACAATTTCTATCTATATGACCAAAATTGTTGGAGTTATAACATATTACATTCATATCAACTAAGGGAGTAAATGGATTTTTTCTTACATAATTTTTACTTCCCTTAAGAATGACTACATTCTTTAGCTCTATGACCAAACTGATTACATGTATAACAATATCAATGAAAGTATGAAGAATACCTAGTCGTAGCATTTCCTTGAGATAGATGAGGTGTTCTTCTTTATCTTGGCCTCTTTGGATCATGTACCCTTGTAAATCCATCATAATCCATCCTTGTCATTTTTTGCTTCTTCCTTTGTTGATCTTTAACTGGCTGGTTATTCTTCTTGTTTGCCACTGGCTTATTTTCTTCGTCTGATTTCTTCAACATAGTAGACTTCTTCTCTTCAGCATCTTCCTTGCATGATTTCTTACTATTTGAGCTTAACTTTTCTTCTACCCTAAATCTTTCATAAAGTTTGGCAGGCTCATTTACAAAGGAAATCTTTCCTTTCTCCAACCCTAAACTAGATTTCTCTTTGTTTATGGGCTTTTGGGTGCTCAATAGCTCATCCAATAAAATTTGATCTACCTTTTAGCTTCAACCCTCTCTCAATCTACTCCTTGGCTTTCTCCAAATCTTTTCTTAAGGCAACTACTTTAGCCTCAAGCTTCATGCATTTGTCTACTTCAAATCCTACATTGATTTTATCACTTCTTCCATTCTTCTAGCTTCCTCTACTTGAAGTTTCAGATTTACTACCATCTGATTTGATTCCTCAAGATCTTTAGAGAGCTTCTTGTTCTCCTTTTTCAGTCCTTCTGGTTCATCTCTTAGAACATAAAGATCTTCTAAGGTAGAATTAATTTCTCCCTCCAGATCTATTTCAGCTTCCTCTTCACCAAGATGCTTACCCATACCATGCTTCTGCTTCACTGAGTCTTAAGCCATGAGAAGAAATTATTCCTTTTCTTCTTCCATCACAAGAGCACGGTCAAGATCATCATTTGAACTATCATTAGCATCAGATGAATCACTTCCTTCTTGAATGTACAAAATTTTATTCTTCTTTCCAAAACTCTTCTTTTTAGGATAATAGATAAATTATTTTTCTTGTGGTCTTCTTATTGTTCAAGATTATCCTTCTTGTAGGGGCACTTAGAAGCAAAATTTACTACTTTACCACAATCAAATCATTTGAAAGGTAACTTACCTTTGTACTTGCTAGAACCTCTCCTTAGCCTTTTGATGAAGTTTACTTCTTCCTCATCAACCTCTCCTTCTTCAGATGTGGTGGTTTTAGATTTGTCTTTCTTAGGTGCTTCATCTTTTACTTTGTTGACGACCTTGAAAGCAGCTTATTTTTTGGATGACTCTCCATCTCCCATCCTCATCTCATAAGCGGTGAATATACCATTTAGCTCCTTATGAGTGAGTTTTTCTATTTATCTTCCTTCCTCTATTGATGAGATCTTAGATTCATACTTGTAGGTCATAGAACTAATAAATTTTAGGACAAAAACCTCTTCCTTTACTTCTTCTCCATATCCTCTAATAGAGTTCACTATATCATTAACTCTCTAAAGATAGTCTGCAATATTCTCTTCTTCTATCATCTTTAGACCTTCAAATCTAGCCCTCAACACTTGAATCTTGGCCAGTTTTACATTGGAATCTCCTTCATAGATCTTCTTCAATGTATCCCAGACATCTTGTGCATTTTTACAATGCATGACCCTGCTATGCATAGATCTAGACAAGTTATTTGTAATATCAAACCATGCCTTTTCATTGTTCTCATAATCTCTTTTTCCTACAGCATTAGTAGGGGTGTGGTTGGTGGTATATACCCATTTACAATAGACATCCACATATCAAGTCCTAGTGATCCCAAGTATCTCTTCATCAAAAAACTCCAAAAAGTGTAATTTGTTCCATCAAACCGGGGTGGCTTGTTTGTGGAAGAACTTTCTTGATTGGCCATTGTATTCACAAATCCAATAATCTACCCGAGTTGGTTAAGCTTCTCCTAGGGAACCTAGAGCTCTGATACCAATTGTTGGAACATAATAATCTATTGAGAGGGGGGGTGAATCAATAGATACTAAAATTTTAATCCTTTAAACTTTTGAGCAAACTAATTTCTAAGACACTTAGTCCGTAGATTGAAATATGAATTACAAAATACAAACAAGCACATAATCAAACATCACATAACACACAATATACATGGAAAATCCAAGATGGGAAAAACCACGGTGAGAAAATTTCACTAGGAGCTACTATCTTAATCCAACCTCACAATGAAATCTTGTTAGAACTTTTAAGGGCACCAACCCTAAGGAGACGCCAATCCCTTGAAATGAGCACCAACTTAGTTATCTGATGGCACCAACCTATCAGATTTATAAGTCATAAGATTATTACAATTTGTTCATTAAGAACACAGTTCTATGTTGCAGCTTATCTTGCAACTGCTCAAGTTTTTGTTGCTCTCTTAGCAACCCACTGGATCAACTTTGTTCTTCTATTTCTTCTTTAGTGCATTCTCAGTCCATCTCAATCTACTGCCATAACCTTTTCACAACTCTTCTTTTATTTTCAGTGTATTCATTGTCTGCCTCTGAAGCTCAGATTCACTTCTTCACTATACACTCTCTTCTCTCAAATTCACTCAGTTATACCCTTAGACAATGCAATCATATGTTTTGTGTAGAGATAACTGATGATGACTACCTTGGGATTCTCCACCGCCCCCAGATCTTTTGTTATGGTTCACGATATCTTATCCTCTATCATGCAATTGTATTGAGCTGTACAACATTAAATTTTGGTGCAGAGTATCTTCATTCATTCTCCTTTTCAAACCCTAATATGGGATATGCAATCAATGCATCCTTCTTATCATTTGATCTGATCTTGATCCTTGTCTTTATAGCCATATGTGCATCAAATCTCATTACAATCGTCATTGATGTAGGTAGAACATTTAATTATCACCTCCATGTCAGTTTGCAATTGAAAAACCTTGTTTACATAGAGTTAGTCATTTGACACCTCCTTATTCAAATATGATTCGTCAATCAACTGCCTTCGTGCCATGATCCAGTGTCCATCATTCATCGCCGCATCTTTAAAACGTGACCATCCGATAATCGGTCTTTAAGTCTCCATCGTTGATCTTATCTCCCTTAATATTGTTGCCACTGCATATCACCATATCACTCATGACATTCACATTCATTTTGTGATGCAGTGACCACCATCTGATCACCTCCCTTGAATCTCTTTCGTCCATTGCATATCGTCGTTTTGTATATGCAGACATCACAATCCACTTTCATCACTCATATCATCCAAGCGTTCCACTTCACAACAACGATGTGAAGCGACCAAGTGATATTATTCCACATGTCTTCTAGACCCATCGAATTTTGTTCTCCTTCATAGTGCATCGTCTAATCAAAACCTTTTTGATTGCCATCGTCCCTCGCTTCCCTACGAGGCTTAACTGGGACCCACCACAAACACAACGGGCTAGCGGGCATTGTCCAATCAACTTTATCATGATTGTTTATTGACTTCCATCACACCCTAATTTTGTATGAGGGTATAATTAATTCTTTTATGAGCTCATTCTTCACCCCTTGGACCTACAAAACACATTTATGAGATTCTCTTAGAAAACCCATGTCAAATTTGGGCTTTGATTTCACTTCAGATGCCTGGAGAATTTACTACAATACTATGACAAAGTTGCATGACAACAATGCAACATTCTGAGCAACATTTGTAACTTACACTTCAACTTCTAGAACCAGATCCTCAACATACCTTATCTCATTTAGACATTAATGAGAACATTTTGGCATCAATGCCAATATCCCTTCATGCAAGATCGGTTCCATCTCACACCTGATCTGCTTTTGACATCAATGACAACAATATGCTAACAGTATTCATGTGAATGCATTTGAAAATTTCATCAATGAAATATAATATTTTGATGAGGATATATGGATGAGATTATGTGTTAGATCTTTCCATGGAAGTGTATTGGTGTGAAATAGAGGCTTCCTTTCTCATCACTTCTTTGCTTGGTATGACCTTGTGACTACGTTTGATGATAAATAAACAAGGCAGACCTTTCCTCTCTTGTCAATGAACTTGTAAACATCAAAATGAAAGAGGGTAAGTCTAGTAAAGACTTTAGTCATAGGTTTATTATTGCCCTATATGAACTTTCATGTGATTATAGGCCTAATAATTCTATATAATATGCATTAGTATTTTTTGTGAGGCCTATGAGGCTAGATTAAGCTCATTGATAATTGAAATAAATATTACAATTCTATAGTAGGATTAATGTTAGTTTGAATCCCTCGATAAAATAAGAGATGAGTATATATAAAGTAGTTGTTACCTTTAAATGTGGATGTTATTGAGCATGGACATGTAATCTATTGAGGTTATTGATGTGAACCTTATTGATAATGAGTGTTTAGAGAAGACCAAGAAGGATGATGAAGCATCATGGGACAATTGTAGAAAGGAGCTAGAAAAAATTGCACCAATTTATAGCTAGATGATCCAATTCAATCAGAACTCCCATGTTTTTCCCTCTTCTCAGTGATGTAGATGATAATGAAATTAAAGTAATTCATGCTAATAGAGATGTGCATAATGTTTCTTGCAATAGCCTCAAGAATTTTCTTCTTTTTTGATGACCTATACAATGACTTGTATCAGTTAAATGGTTCAATTTCTCCTAACATCAACAATAATGATTTTCATGAGTTGAGCTTTGATGTTAACCTATTTATGCATGCTATAATAAAAGTTTCTTATTTTACAAAATTCTCTATTTTTGTGTGCAGGAGGCTAAAGAGGAAGATAAATAAAATTACCATAATGAGATTGAAATAGAGAAGCAATGAGATTGATCTACATGACCACTTGAGATGCTTGAATATGATTTTTATAATGATGATCTTAATGAATATTTGGATTGTTAGGAAAAGTTGTGGTGTTCACCTTACATAATGTTATAATGCAATATTTATTTATTATGTGGTGCATCTAGGGGATCTATGGATGTGTGCATCACATAGATCTAGCATTCTTGGGGCCACTTTATGTGTTATATGTAACATTGGTTTAAATATTTAATGTGGGGTTGCACATGATAAAAATATTTGATATTGGAAAAACTTAGTATCAATATTAAATGAGGGGTTAATGGTTTTTTAAGCTCATGGTATTAGTCACATGGTTCGGTCAATTATCCTTAATTAGTGACAATGATTCCTAAAAAACCCTCTACAATTCATCATAAAAAATTGGCACTTCATCTTAACACATAAAGATTGATTTTTTTAACATGATCATTAATCCTTTTATTAGGATATTGTTTATAGTCAAATAATTATAAAACTATAATCTTCAAGTTCATATTCACAAGTAAGTGACTAAGAAAACCCTTAGCAAATATAAAGAAAGAAAGAATGGATCTATAAGGTAATGGAAATACCAATATATAAAATAATCCCTTAATATGCATGGAAATTGTGTGCATTAAGTTTTAGCTTAATAGAGTAAATCAAACCAATATTAACCTACTCTACTCAAAATACAAACAAAACTCAAATTAAGAGTAAGAGTTAACAAAACATAATGAAAAAATAAATGATTTCACAAAATTAACCTGTGTTGCATCATGATGAGGTAGTTGTGCTCATGGATGGTGGGATGTGAGTTCTCTTACTAGTAGCATAAGGTTGCATTCAAGTTCATGAATGAATATGGATTGGGTTGATGCTAATTTATAGATTTTTGGCTCAAGGAATGAATGGATAGGATTAAAATATGGGATCAATGGCTCATATTGGTTAAGAAACATGGAGAGATGAGGGGATGGTAAGTGTCCTCATGTGGTTGGAAGAGATGGAGGGATAGGGATTAAGGGGAGAATCAATGGTGGATATTCTCCTTGGGAAGATTGGAGAGATGAGATGGAAAGGGTACTTTAGATTACCCAAAAGGGATGGGCAAGTCCTTTGACCCATGTTATATGGTATCAAGGCCATGTCACATGTACAAAGGCCTAAGCCATGTGTACAAAAGGTTGTTCCTTTATACACATGTGGGGATGTGCATGATTTGATGGGGGTTGACTAGGATTAGATTGTGCGAGTGGGCGATTAAGGGGGTAAGTGGAATAGGCCACTTAATAAAAGGTGGAGAAAATAGGGATTTTTTTAAAATTTAATTTTTGGGAAAGGGATAAGGGACTTAGGTAAATAAATAATTGGATTTAATTACTTAAGGTGAACTATAGGAGAAGGGTGATTTAATTATTTAGGCTAGAAATGGGATGTGGGTGAATAGTGATTAATATTAGATCAATAGTGATTTTAATAATTAAATAATAAAATGGTATTCAAATAATAAAGGATGAAAATGGGATAATTAATTGAATAATTAGGGTTTTATTTAATCAATTATAGAAGACATGGTCAAGTAATGACAAGGTGTCAATTTTAGGTGTCTATAAAAATAATCTAGCTAACAACATGTTTTCATCCACACAATATAAGCATGCATCTTTACAATATTAAAAGTGTATATTTAGTTCACTATTTCTAGTATACATATAAAAATATGGTGCAAAAAACTCACTAGTAAAGGATAAGCAATGATATTAAAAAGAAGTGGGGTATTTACATCTCAATTTTTTTTTTTATTATCATGTCTAATAGGCTTGACATCAACCTTACTCTCTACTCTATCAATATATCAAGGGTTTCAATATGGATATTCGTGGTGATAGCATGATAAATAGTGAAAGGGATAAAAAGACGATGAGGAATCAGAGGTAAAGATATGGTAGTAGAAGGAGAAGTTGGATAATGGATAAGAGTATTATAAGTGTAAGAAAAGGGGTGTAAACCTAGAATCTATGACACAAGTAGCAGAACATGAAGGTATAACACCAACAGGACAAGTCAAAGAAATGGTACTATTTATCTCACTATATGAGAGATCATGAAGAGTAGGTACCACACAAGTTGGAATAACATAATAAAATTGGAAGTAGGACGAGTGATAGTGAAGGAACAAGCTTGGATGGGAGGAGGGGAAGACACACCATGAAAATATCTTGAAGAGATAAACATAGCACCAATTCCTTAAAGAATTTCTAAACCAAAGGGCTTATCAATCAATAACTTGTGAAGAGGATCGACCAACTATGTAGGATAAGAAACACTAGCTAAATTGGTAATCTCTTGATGAAGTAATTATTTTGAATTTATGCATCATGATCAAAACCATTATCCTCATTATTATTACTATCCACCATACTAGTAAATACCACATGGTCAAGTAAATTTTGAGTCATTGGAGGATTATGACATATAATTCTCAAAAGGAACAAAAGAAAATAGTGATATTTTAGAATAAACTCATTACACAAACCTTAAAATTATGAAAAGGATAAAAGAATGGAAATGTCACTAAAATAAATCTCAAAAAAGAGTCATAGATTTGAAAAAAACCTAAGGCCAATACCTAAGAGGCTATAAGATTGGAAAATTTCACCAAAATGAAAAGGAAAATAAATAACCTTTTCTAACAAGTCTAAGGTTGTTCGAGCAATATTCTATTGTGCACATATCTTTATTAATTTTATTTAGGTAAACACTTTTCTCTACTAGGTATCTAATAAGGACATGTGTCATCCTTGATTGGATGTAGTTACTTGTGCTACCTCTATCTCATAATTCTTGATTGATGAAAATCAAGTGTCATCTTTGCCTCATCAAGTGCTACCAATATTTCTACTTGATTGAGTTAAATCCTCTCTTGATCGAAGTTAACACAAATCCTCTTGGACATTTGTGTCACAATGACTCCTCCATCCAAGGGGATATATATATGGTTATACTAAATTCTTTAAATTGTTAATCAATATAGAATAGTCATTACTATGAAATTGAGTCTTTTAGCATAGTGTTTTATTATAACTACTTTCTAATATTCTAGTTTTGGTTTATTTTTCTTTGTAAATATAAGGGTTAAGAAAAAAACTCAACACAAGTAAGCAACAAAACTTAAATTAGGAATGAATTGGGACTAATAAATGCATTGAGATAAAAAATTAGAAATTAAATAAATAAATAATAATACTAAACTCAAAACTTGATGTAGATTTGTCAAACAACCATGCCAAAATTAGTAAATGTTCTATCTAATGTTTCAATTCACTTACACTGAAGTATGGAATAATCTTGGTGACTATAGATATTAAACTTGCATGTGGAAATGATAACTAGAATCTACTTGCCCTATGTTTGTACCAATGTCTATAAAAGGGCCATGTTAACAAATACCATTTAGGAGCTTGCTAACCTAGATTGTTTTACTTTGGTCAAACCCCTTTTATCAATTCAATAGTTTGGTCAAAGTTATTGAAGACAACAAGTAAGCATGCAGTGATGACTAGGATGCCAATGTAAGAAGATGAAGCAATGACGATGCTTTACGATGTGCTTGATAAAAAATGTTATGTGGTGTTAAGAGGGATGGTGAATTTCTCTTTGATGGTTCAAAATGAATTAGGGTCTATCCTTAAATACAACACCCTAGCACATAAGTTAACAAATAACTAATAGTTGGAGGGATTCAAATTGACCTCAAATTTTAAATTTAACTTTAAAAATTATTGGATCATTTTTACAATTTACAAAATTGAACTAGATTGGATTGCACCCACAAATTTATCCCAAGATAATGAATGGATTTATCAAAGAATCATGATTGGTCTCTAGGAATGTATATGGATGGAATTAAGTAGGCATTAGGATATTTGCCAACTTTTATGTTAAAATGTGACACTTGTATAATAATAATTACATAAAGGACAACTCAAGCAAGTGGGCTCAAAACAAAAGAAAAAAGTGCACTTTTCACCTTTATACTATTGTAGATTTCACACCTTAATATGTACAATGTCTATAAACTTCCTTAATTAACTCTTATTATGTTTTAATGTGATTTTTTACTTTCTCCTTTGATGCATTCTACTCAAAGAGTCAATTGAAATTTTTCTCACTTTCAAAACAACTACCATTACTCTATAATGATGACCAATAAAAACTTTCCATACAACTAGATAAAATATTTTACACCAAGCTTTTACAATGTAAAAAATACACTGAATAATCTAGACTAAAATTTATTAAAATTTCTAATTAATTGTAGCCTAAAATATATTAATATATATGTAGAATATTTACAAAGGATTTAACCTATGGGAGCCGATGAACAAAAAGCTCCATATTATATAGGCACAAGGATCAAGATAGCAAAATAGACCATATTCAAGGATCAAAGTACAACAAACATAAGAGAAACATACAACGAATATATAAAATTATATTAAAACATAATAAAAATATAATTATTTTATTTTATTTTTAAATTGACATGACAAATTTTCTTTCCATACTTTATAGGGGCCACACACATATTCAATATCAAAAATAATTTTGAAAAGAAAAGCAAAAGAAAAGGGAGTGCAAGAGACGTACCAAAAATGACATGATTTTTAATAACATTCACAAGAACAAAATAGTAAAGGAAGGTTTAGTTGAACATCATTACTTAAAACTGGCCACTTTTTGCTTTTAAAAAAATGGAATTTTGTTTTTAATTAAACGCCACAATTTTAATCCTTCACAGGGCCACCAAAGCATCCTTCAAGGTATCCCACAAGTTAGGGTCTACCTTGTTGCAAACACCATAGACTACATTGCTTTGACCTTAAAATAAAGAAAGTTTTGTAGAAACCCTTCTTGAGGGGTGGGAAAGTGACAGATTCCAAAAATGTAAAGAGGATGAAAGGCATAATGGGTTTCTTGTCGCCACAAGGCATTCAAAGGCACCCATTTGTTGGGGTGGACAAGAAAAGGATGTTTACTAAAAAAAGAGAATGTCCAGGGTAAAGGAGTAAGCATTCTTTTGTTATGGGAGATTTTGGACATTTGTAAATTATTGATATATTGTGGTTAATGTGTCGACATTTTATAATAGGAATCGTTTTCAATATAAAGTATCAATATATTGATCACAATATATCAATACTTTAACTTTTTAAATAAATTTGTAATTACAATAAATATGATACGAATGCTTTCATGATATTAATCTAAATGATACCTCTCCTATATCTTCAATAGCTTGGATGAATCTAAATGATACCTTTTCTCTTTTTGAAGTTGGAAAAGAATCTTTAATCATTGCATGTTAAGATCGGTATCTTTTCTTTTAAAGGTTGTTTAGTTTCACACTCCTCTTCATCTCTTTGTATGTGAACATGTGTTTGATTTAATTGAGCTAAGATTGGCTTCTTAATCATCGTCTAACAAGTGTGCATAATTAACTTATTTGGGACTAAAATTAAAGTTGAAATAAAGTAGAAATACCAAGAAATTTGTGATAATCTAATAGGAATGGGCTTAATAAATTTAAAATTAACGATTAATGGGTGTAATAACCTTCAAAACTTTATATGGAAGAGAGAACCATATAGGATTACGTTTCAGTATAGATTTTTTTTTAGAAAGGGTTAGACCGCTATAGTGCCACCCACATAGTGGTGCCCAACAGGTAGCTCCCCTACACAACCGCTAGGCCGCAACCTACTCGCAGCTT
The DNA here is from genome assembly GCA_007115665.2 of Sequoiadendron giganteum. Classification (NCBI taxonomy): domain Eukaryota; kingdom Viridiplantae; phylum Streptophyta; class Pinopsida; order Cupressales; family Cupressaceae; genus Sequoiadendron; species Sequoiadendron giganteum. The sequence continues at coordinate 400,589,128 of CM021110.1, read as the reverse complement.
CCTATCCGTCAAACCAAGTGTTAGCGGGCTGGTAGCGCTAGCTGCTAGAGGCTAAGCGCTAACCATGCTTGCCTTAGCCAATGCTAGAACTGTCCACATTTTTTTTATTTTTTTAATCTGCCCCCTAGGGTCACATGGGTGACCAGTCCCCAAACCCTGTCAGTTAAATTTTTTATCTTGCAAAATAGGAGGAATTGGGAAAATCAGCATAATTTTTTGCTCGGTTATCAAAATTGGGAAAATAATATATCATCAAAATGTTGATTTGGAGCCCTATCCAATGGTACTAGTTTTTTTCTTATATTTTGCTACCAGTACATTTTATTCCCTGTCAAAGTCATATGTGTTGTTTTTACTCCTGAGCTCACAACTTTTGACCTGTTTCTTTGCTTTTCATGATTCTAGAAGCATTGGAATGATATTTTATACATCTTCACAACCATCCATGCATTTTTTCTAGATTTGTCTCTAGGTACATTTTATTCATTTTTTTGTGTTTGAACACGTTCCGATGAATTACTTGGACATGTAAGCTCCTGGAAACTTCATGTGTGCGTGGGATGACTTGTTTTAGGTTGTTCTATGTGTGTTTCTAGCATTTTGTCCTATTTAGGCATTGTAAACATATTTTGCACGTAATTTCTATTTTGTAGACACACTAAGATAAAATGTCATTCTAGTGTATGATTTTTTTTGGGGATTTCACACATCCTATTGTGTCTTTTATACTCTCATTATGATATAAAGTGTCATGAGTGGTTTGTGAGTGCCTTTTTTTCTATCAAACCTTTGTCAAGTGAGTGTTCCTTCCACGACAACATCGAATCTTGGTTATTTTTGCCTCATATGTGTGTGCCCTAGTTTGCACACCCTTTTTTATTTGCAGGTACTTTACCTGCACGTTCAAATGGTTTTTGTTCTCCTTCTTGGTGACACACAGTTTCAGTGTACTTATCTTGGCTCTCCCTTTCTGCATTATGGGGTTTTCTATTGTTGATGCTAATGCTTCCTGGGTTTCATTTTGGAGAATCTATGTATCTAGTTCTCGTTCTTATGCACAAGACGGATGTAGTGGCTAGTTACCCATACATTTTGGTGATATGGATCATTTACCATATATACATTCTTATATTCCTATTTTTGGAGGTGACCTTCCATTACACATGATCAGTGTTGTTTAGACTATTGGTACCTGTTTCATTTGTATCTTCAATTTCTAGATGTTTTCTTTAGTTTGCCATATGATTTGAGTAGGGTTGTTGGGGTCTCTCATGCAGATTCATGTGTCATTTGTATCTTTGACTTCCAAATGTTTTCCTTTGTTTTCCATCTAATTAAGTAGTATCATTGGGGGAACTCATGCAGATTATTGTCTTCTTGATCTTAATCATCATTTATTGCAGAGGAGGTTCTTCATTTCAACACTATAGAAGTCATCATTCCAAATTTATATAATGCTTCTTTTTGCTTGTGTGGTATTCTTCATGTTCCTTTTATTTTTGGGACATTATTTTGGAGAATTTTTAATCCTTCATTCATCTTTCTCTCTTTTGGAGAGGAGTTTTTCCCATGAGGTTTTCTCATTTTCTCTAATTGTGAGATATTAGATTGTTTGTACATGGGTACCTCATCAAGCCTTGTTTGTCGACACCCATCATGCATTCTTGAATTTTAAGGTTTTTAGCTACTCCCTAAGTTCATCTTAAGGGAGTGTTAGAGTAATCATGCATTAATTAATAATTAATTAATATTTAATTGATTATTAGTCTAATTCATTTCATGTACTTAAGCTAAATTTAGGAGTGCTTTTATTTTTTATTAGTTGAGTCATTATTAGATCATTGTCTTACTACATGAGATGTTGACACTTGTCATGATCTAGTCTCTTTATCATGTAGGGTTGCTCTTATAAAGCACTCATCCTTCATTGTATTGTAAAACCAAATCTCTTTGAAGTCTCTAGCGATTCATAGAAGCTTTTCATTGTATAATTTATTCTTTTTAAGGTATAGAAAACCTATGTTTTTAGATATCTTGCATGGAAGGTGTCTTTGTTTGTTGTTTGATCTTGCACGTCTTGTTTTATTCACAATTCTAACAAAAATTAGGATGTCCCAAAAATGGGACACACTATTGTGATAATACTCAATTAGTAATAAGTGAAGAGAGAGATTGTTTAGCCATGTAATTAATGAATAATTGTCATTTGTAAATGGAAATGAGATTTGGGTACCTTAGAATTTGTAGTTTTCCTAGACATATGTGCATGCAGATCAAAATCAAGATATTCAATTTTTCTTTGTGTTAAGTTGAGTTTGTTGTAGCCAAGAGCTCAATTTTTGTTTACTTCTTGATTTTATCATGTCACTTATGAAATAAGTAGACTTATATGTGATGATATTCTCTATCACATTCTTATAGTTTTTATGTTAATATATTAGTATTTAGAAATACCTTGACAAACAACAAGCTTCAAACATGCACATGAATTATATAATGACTATTAGGTAATTCACATCTACTAGAATGAGTGGTATCAAATTTGCTAGTTTTGTACTTGATTTAAGTTAAAATGTGAATGAATGGATTCCAATATATTTCAATGTCATGTCATGATCAAAATGAGTGTAAATGAATGTCTTTATAGATAAACATAACATTAAATTGCAAAGATGAGTTCAAATTCAACCTAAGGAAAAAAGTGTAAGAGAGGGCCTAGCTACTAAATGTTTGACTTTGAGTTTTACATTTAAAAGGATCAAGATTGTAAACTTGGATTAAATAGGCAAATTGGATTATGGATCAAAATCTAACATATAAGGAAATTGGATTGGGATTGCATGCACATAAGCATAGGGATATACACAGTAATCATAGGGCTAGGTGTAAGGATAGGTTTGCAAGCCTAACTATGCATAAAAATGTGTCATTTGTAGCTATATAACCAAATTAGGACATTGCCCAAGTTAGCAAAAAAAGAAAAAGGGAAACAAATCAAGGATACATTTTTTTCCATTACATCTTGCTCCCACTTTGAGGTGCATGTGAATCTCTAACTATGAATCAAGCATCTCTAAGTATGCTCACTCTGAAATATGCATACATTAAATATAGTAAATAAATAAACATGCAATAAATAAAGTATAGATATTCTCCTTCTATGTTAGTTTATTTCACATTTGTTTCCCATGAATTCCTATAGGAAAAGTAGAAAATATTTGGTGAGTAGCTTCTAACTTGAAAGATAGTTCAAATATAAAAATGAGAACTTTAGTGATCATGTATGCCCCCTTCAATCGATTGCCCCATAAGGTGATTTGATTGAAGGATATGATCTTAGTAGATATATATAAATAATAAACATGAGCATATAACAATATATTGATACTAAAATATACCATAAGATAATCATAAGCATAGTCATGTGATAAATAAATAATCAATTGTAAGCATATAAGCAAATATAATCATGCAAGTATTAAAATATAGCAATCACAGCTAAAAGCATGCATCATAAAGAGCATATCAATAGACTAGAAATAGAATCAAAGATAAGGTTATTTCACCCCCAACATGGGCATGACAATGACGATGTGGCCTTCAATGGCCAAAAACACCCATTAAAGTACAATAAATGGCCCTCTTATGGCATCTATAAGCACAAGCACACATTAATAAGATAAATATGATTAATATAATGGTAATGTAGGCCTCTATGGGAAAGGAAACCCATGAAAATACAATAAAAGGCCCAATATGGCATTCATGAGCATGATCACACATTAGGAAAGATCAATGGTATGAAGCTCAATAGGAGCATGAATTCTAATATGGTCAAAGATCAATTATATGAAGCTTGATAGTGGTGAAAGTCCCTACATATAAAAAATATGATCATAGGATAAGTGACATAGATTTTCATGATCAAGTATAACAATAGAGCTTAATATTATAAGGAGAAAAATTATAGAACTCAATATCATAATCAATAGTGAGAATTTAAATAGTAATCAATTAACTCACAATCTCATTTGTAGATAAATTAATTAATTAACAATGCATGAGCATAATGGGTTTTTAGAAAGCGGATCATAATAATTTAAATTATACTTAAATAATAAAATAAAATAAATTAATAATCATTAAATTTTGTTTTCTATATTTTAGAACATTTTCTATGATCTCTTATTAAAGGTAATAACTATAATGGTGAAAATTATTTACTTGTGCCCTTTTTCATTATGTTTTGGGTGCACAATGACCAAGTTATCATTAAAGTCTAAATTAGTGAGTAAAATTATCTATTTCATATGAAAGTTGGAAAATAATGTTATCCCTTCTTGAATCCCACGACCACTCATACCCTATTCCATTTCATTCTAAAAAAAAAAATATTTTCTCACATCGAGTCAGCTACACAAGTGTGTTCAACTAATTTGGATAATTCCTACACTTGCAAGTCTAACCCTTGAAGTTTAAAATTCAAAACTTTTCCACCCATTTCACTTGATCACTATGAGATAAATAAAGTACAAATTTATCAATTTTTCATTTAAAGACTAACTCGAATTGGAAACTAATCTTTATGAATATAGAAATAAAAATTATGTCAAGGTGCTTGAGGAAGAATCAATTTTGCAATATCTTCTTGTGACATCATCATATGAGCATATTGTACATTTTCTTTCTATTCTTGATGTTGGTTCACCATCATTGAATAAGTCCATCTAGGGGTTTCATAAGGAGAACTATGTTGGAATCATACCTAATTCTAACCATGAAGTTTAATATATTGTCAAAAAAAATTACATGAACAAGTTCCTCCATTTTCATAAGCAATGTTGGAAAAAAAACCCTAGATTTTAAGTCTTCAAAATATTTTCATTTCATGGGTCTCTCCCCTATGTTATGTTTTGGAGCTGACTTGTTCTTTAGATCACTATTTTAAGATTACCATTTGTAAGTTTCTTTAAACCATTGTCAACTAGCATTATCATGCTCTCCTTTTTTAGGGCTTATTTTTTGTTTTGGTTTATTTGTGATTACCCAATGTGCACTAATTGTTGTCATGTTCTTAGCCATGTGGCCCTTTCTCTAGGAAGTATCTAGTTCTTGTTTAGTGACTAAGTGTTCCCTTTGCAACTCTTGATTGATCACTATGCACTAAACCATTAGTTTTTATTCACTCCTTATGGGGCCACCATTGTCTACTTCTCAAGAAATGAACCACTCTATGGAATTAGTACCATGTGGAACTATTTTATTAGCCAAAGGATAATTATTCTTAGTGGCATATCATCCTTACGGATTTTTTTTGTTTGTTTTGTGTGGTATATGTATCATTCATAAATAATGAGACCCTTTATCTCTCAAATGATGACATAGGTGTAAATTGAACATTCAAATCACTAAGTACTAAGAAGGAAATGAAGGTAGGAGGAGCTTGCATGTGACCATAACAATACAAATATAATACTTTTATCTTAGTAGGAAAATAAGAGGCCTCAACCTTGTGATTACATGCTATGTGCTAGCCATTAGATTTAAAATAAAATCATCAAGATATATCAATATTGTTTATCCAAGTAAGAAATTTGAAGGTGTTAACAATAAAGTGTTAATGAAAGAATAAAGGAGATATACCATTCATGAAGTGGGTACAATCTGTTTTGTCGTCTCTTAGCCCTATAAGATCTAATATTTTATTGTGTCTTCTATGTGAAGAAAAAATAGTACCCTATTTAAATATTTTATGAAGCCTTGGAAATAAAAACTTGTGTTATGTTCCTTTCAAAAAAGGAATTCAAACAACATGCTCTACTAGAAGCTTGGGCAAGCTAGTAGGCTTCATCCATATAATTTTATCATTATAAGAAAATGTGCTACTATAATCCTCCACTACAAAATGTGAATCATCATAGGCCAGTTAAGCTCGTGGCTCTTTGCTCTATGCATTAAAATTATAGTAGAATAGAAAGTGGTGTTCAATCATTGATCCTCTTTTTATTTTTAGTAGGGTTTTTTTGAAACCATTCCATTCCAAACAAATGTTTGTATGACTATTTTCTAAAAATATAAACCATCATTCTACTATAGTATAAACCTTAATTATCCTAGGATTTTTTCATTGCTATGAGAAACCTAGCTACATTGAATAAAATAAGTAATGGATTCCTAGAGGACTACATTATAAATTTTAAGGAGGTTTCATAGGCCTCCAAGAATCATTAGAAAACCACTAGGAAATGAGTGCTACCAATTGGATATTTTTTTTATGATAAGGAGTTAGAGATGCCCTAATTTCTATTTTTGGAAGATAATTTTTCATGAACTTTTTGTAAGAGGAATAATCATAGACCTATTAGCAATGCAGTGTAAATAGATTTTTTAAAGGTGGTATAGTTCAATTGTTTTGTAAATGTTGATATTGTAATATGGGAAACCAAATAATATTATGACAAAGTGTAGGAAAATGGAGGACAATTCAAGGAATGTTATATTCAACCTAAACAAATTATTGATTTAAAAGGCATTTTGCCTTAAGGAGGACACCAAAATATCGTTTAATATATAGAATTTGGTTGAAATTTATAGGAAGTATTATCATGTGAATAGTTCTATTAAATTTGCAAGGTTCAAGCCTAGACAAAGAGGATTCGTACTTGTTCCTATTTCTAAGAAGTTGGGTCGTACAATTTGAAAGGTACTTTTAAGAGGTTTACCAATGTCTATGATAGATTTTGGGAATAGATGTAGATGATGAGATGAATATCAAGATGTTAACCTTTTGTGATGAAAATTAAAAAATGTACATGCAAATACTTGTTTGACTATGGATATTTCTTATTAAAGCACTTACATAGTAACCTATTTTCTTTCAAAAATTCTTCTTGCATCATCCATGATACAAGATTTAAGAGGTGTTCATTGTTGTGTTACTTTTACTTGTTCTCTATGATGGGTGACTTTAAAAATAGTTTGACTATAAGGTTGAAGTTCCTAGATAGTGATGAGTTAAATCAATTATAATTATGGATAGTACACATGAACATGAACCATCCTCATGCTTCATATAGAAGGTTTAAAATCTAGGTCACACTTTTGCTAAGAATATTAGGTTTCATTAGACCAAGTATATCAAACGAATTTCAAATGTTTATTTGATCATTATAAATGGTGCTTGATGAGAAGATAAAGCATTATTGGGTGATTGGTATATTTTCCCAATAAGTATTCCAAATTTTGAGGATGCTAGTGGAGAAAAGAGAACCATGTGGTGTTGTAGGGAGGATTTATATAGTTTAGTTTTGTAGTATCATAAATTGTCACCCTTGATAATTTCACACTTTTTTTTGCTTCCCCTAAATTATTGAGCCTAATTGAATCCATAATTTCCTAAAATTATGCATTCTATAGCCCATTTGAATGACTTTTCAATAAATTGCAAGTATTGGATAAATGCATCCAACTCATATGTTGCCCCTGACACTTAAAGTCTTGGAAATCGGGGCCAATACCCATACACTCTTAGGTGTATGGGTCCCCCTTCTTAGCAAGGACTTTATTTTGGGCATGTCGATGTCGATATTTTAACATTCAAATTTTAAATGTCAACTTTTAGAATCTAATTTGAGGGAAATTGAATAAATACCTATAAATACCTAGTTGTTTCACCATTTTAAAACTTGAAGCACAATTGAGGAGAAAATACTATTGTCAAGAACAAGTCAAGAGTAGCATTTCAGAGATTTATTGTAGCAATTCAAGATCCAAGCATCATGTCAAAGTATATGTGAGTATGTGTGTTCATGTTGTCATTGTTTTGTGAAGGCTAACACTTTTGTGTATCATATAGGTGAGTTAAGCTCTTGTCTCTTTTCTTTATGCATTAAAATTATAATAGAATAGAAAGTGGTGTTCAATCATTGATCCCCTTTTTATTTTTAGTAGGGTTTTTTTGAAACCATTCCATTTTAGACAAATGTTTGTATGACTATTTTCTCAAAATATAAACCATCATTCTAATATAGTAAAAACCTTAATTATCTTGTGATTTTTTCATTGATATGAGAAACCTAGCTACATTGAATAAAATAAGTAATGGATTCCCAGAGGACTGCATTAGAAATTAATTTTGAGGAGATTTCATAGGCCTCGAAGAATCGTAAAAAAACCACTAGGAAATGAGTGCTACCAATAGAATATTTTTTGATGATAAAGAGTTAGAGATGCCCTAATTGCTATTTTTGGAAGATAATTTTTCATATAATTTTTTTGTAAGAGGAACAACCATAGACCTATTAGTAATGCATGGTAAATAGATTTTTTAAAGGTGGTATAGTTCAATCGTTTTGTAAATGTTGATATTGTAATATGGGAAACTAAATAATATGATGACAAAGTGTAAGAAAATGAGGGACAATTCTAGAATCTTATATTCAACCTAGACAAATTATTGATTTAAAAGGTATTTTTCCTTAGGAGGACACCAAAATATCATTTAATATGTAGAATTTGGTTAAAATTTATAGGAAGTATTATCATGTGAATAGGTCCATTAAATTTTCAAGGTTCAAGCCTAGACAAAGAGGATCCTTACTTGTTCCTATTTCTAAGTAGTTGAGCCATTAAGTGTAGTACAATTTGAAAGGTACTTTTAAGACGTTTACCAATGTCTATGCTAGATTTTGGGAATAGATGTAGATGATGAGATGAATATCAAGATGCTAACCTTTTGTGATGAAAATTAAAACATGTACATGCAAATACTTGTTTGACTATGGATATTTATTACCAAAGCACTTACATAGTAATCTGATTGCTTTAAAAAGTTCTTCTTGCATCATCCATGATGCAAGATTAAGAGGTGCTCGTTGTTGTGTTACATTTTCTTGTTATCCATGATGGGTGACTATAAAAATAGTTTGACTATAAGGTTGAAGTTCCTAGATAGTGATGAGTTAAATCAATTAAGTTATGGGTAGTGCACATAAATGTGAACCACCCTCACACTTCATATAGAAGGTTTAAAGCGTATGTCACACTTGTGCTAAGAAAAGTAGGTTTTCGTTAGACCAAGTATATCAAACGAAGTTCAAATGTTTATTTGACCATTTTAAATGGTGCTTGACGATAAGATAAAGCATAATTGGGTGATTGGTACATTTTCCCAATAAGTATTCCAAATTTTGAAGATGTTGGTGGAGAAAAGAGAACCATGTGGTGTTGTACGGAGGATTTCCATAGTTTAGTTCATATCTTTATCCATGATATTCTCACTATTGATAAAGTGGACCCCATCCTACTCAAATACAAAGGAATAAGATAGTTGTCTTAGAGGTAAATGTGAACAATTTCATCAAGAATGCCAAGGTAATGCAGGATGTTAGGTGTGATACTAACATGAATGAATTTAAATCCATAATTGGTAGAAATTTCAATTGAATAATTAGGAGTGAGAAACTGGATCAAAAAGTTTTAGGATAGTTATTGATTGATCAATTAAATTCACTATTCATTCTCAATATGATATAATATTTTGTTTTGCATTATTATATCTTTTAAAATTATTTTGTGAAGATATAAAAGTTGTACTAGGTTGAGATGGGATACTATAAATATTGGTCAAGGGGACTATTGATAATATAAAGGTGAAATTGGTACAATCACATGCCGAGGAATAAATCATCACTTCAAAAGGTTATATAAGGGTTACAATTTATAAGGTATTTGCATGCTAGTATCTAAATAATAAAAATAAGGTACCATATAGAGATGTCATTGTGATTGCATAGGCCAAATTTCAAGGTTTTTGTAGGGATATCAACATGTTATCAACTTAGGAGGTGACAAGTGATATATTCAAATTAACAATCCTCGATAATCCCTTTGGACAACCACATTTATTAAACAAGGTTATGGTGACAGCTAATATGACATTAAGATACATATTTATGTTAGATAAAGGACAAGGACTTGTGTGTTTCTCACAAGCCTTTGGTTGCATAATGGAGAGCTTTTTTATTAATGTCTTATTGCCTTGATAATAAGGAAATTGAAAATTAGTCAAGAGCAATATGAATTTTGTAGCCTTTGGTTTTTGTATTATGGTCCTAAAAGTTAGCATTTGAATTTTCAAGGTTTGCCCTCAAGTTTCTTCGAATTTTTAATGGAAGATTCTTCTAAAATAATCAAATTAAAAGGTTTGGGGGGAGGCATAAGTATGACATAAATTCAAGGGTAGATTTGCCAAGAATGATGCAAATTAGTTAGATGGTGGCATTATTTTGGATGGAGGCTATAATTAGTTTTGGGAGTAGGTGGACTTGTTGAAGTGATTATTGAACTTTTAGAGCAACATGTTTATAATTTCCTTCTTTCATCTATAATACATTCCATATCAAAAGGAAAGTTGTTCCTTGCAGGATTCTTATCTTCAAAAATATCTCCCTTGTCTTCCTCAACATGTGTGCCCCATCATAAAAGGTCCCAACCTTTCTAATTTTAAAAAAAGAGGGAATGGCAAGTGCCAATCATACTTACGAGATGAACATTGTCATTTGATATAAATAGAAGTTATAATCCATTGTGCAAAAGGGAATGGAATATCTTTGAAAGGTATAATAGACTCAATTAATTAATATAAAGGACCAACGAATTTTATTTCGGTCAAGCTTATTTTTGTTAAATATTCAATGCATGTCTTCTTTTGAGAATTTAGTGCAAGGCAATTTCATTTGAAACTTCCAAATTATCTCTATTGTTTAATTTTTGGTACACATTTGTTTTTGAAAAGATAAGCAACATTTACAGGGTGTTGTACCCTTCACATTTGTTTTTGGTGTTGGTGTTGTACCCTTCACATTTGTTTTTGGTACACATTTGTTGTATTCATGTTAAAGTCATGTTAGTTGGTATTCAAGTAATGTAAATCCTTCTATTAGGAATTCATCTTAATAAAAAATCTCTCTAACTTAGCATATGGTTTTTTGGTATTGTCAATGGATTACTAAGTAAAATTTGTATGTTCTAGGTGTAATAACCTCTGATGGTCTAAGTCTTGCAAGATAAGACCTAATGAATTAGACCACTCAATTAATGTTGTTTGTTTGAATAGTCTACTGTGTTCTTGCTTGATACTTGAATTTGTGCACTTAACTAGGCAGCAATCTAGACATTTTCTAACCATCCATCTAGTTCAAAAATGAAAATTACATTGAGAGTAATCTATCTTAATTATTCTTCCACACTACACATAATGGTACATAAGGTTATTGTATTTTTCTCTACATCTTTCACGTTCTACTTGTGAACCTATAAATTTATCTTTCTAGATTTGGAAATGGCTCCACTATCTTGCTAATGGCTAACACAATATAGACTAGTGAATCAAATTGAGTTTAAATATTTGTGTTTGAAAGGCAACTTATTTAGCAAATAGTTTCAAAAGATTTGATGATAACTAACTAACCTTGTTGCTTATTCTTCTGAAGAGTTTTAAATTGTGTTATTTGTGTAATATAATAAGGGAGTACTCCCCTAAGCCTTAGAGAGCTTGAAGGAGAGATGAACCCTCTCTCATAATTGAGTCTACTTTTTAATCTTTTCAATTATAAAAGCCAATATTTATTTTTCATAACCTAGCATCCTTGGATGTATTGAGCTTCTTAGAATGAATTGAGAAAGCAAGAAAATTACCCAAGAAACTTAATCCTCACAATTTGGAAAATTCCCAAAGGTGTTTATAAATACTACCTATCCTTACATGAATTTTGACATCAGAATATTGCGATAAACAAGTTTCAGACTATAAGAATTAGCCAAATCAAGTCCATGAGAACTACAAGATCACTTTTGTTCATCAAGAGTAGTTTTGTACTTGTAAGGATTACTTCCTTGACCCTAGATAGTGCATAATCATAACTACAAGTCAATGATAGAGTGCAAATTTCTAGAACCGCGATGAATATTTTTTGACATGTAGACAAAAACTTTTGCATAAAAACAAATCTAAGTATCCGTGGCTTTAATTAATATATTTTCTGCATTTATTAAAACATTCCATTTCTTTTTGTTATTTTCCATGATTAGTCCCAACTTAGTTATATAGGTTAATTTGCCCTTCCTTGAATTCATTTATCTAATTAACCTATATAGTCTAAAGAATATCATTTATTTTCTTTATAGTAGATAGTTAATTAGCATAGATATCTTAAATACATCTATCTAAAAAATATAAAGAGATATCAATATAATATAATATATAATTTGAAATTTATATATAGTTATAAATTATAAACTTTGTGTGCACACACGTACATGTGTATGTGTAGTGCACATGGTCCTTGACCCTTTAAATTGACTATTAAAGAAAATTGCATCTACACATAACACAAGCTTTGGCTTAACAAAATTACAACCACCTCCAAGCAACCTAAGCTAGAAAGAGGCCCTTCACAAATAGAGGGAACCATTCCAACCATAAACAACCTACATAAAATTCTAGATAACCCTTTTAAATTGGAATTAGAGAGTCATGCAGTGTTGAATCTTTTCTTTGTGTGTGTGTGTGTGTGTGTGTGTACATGTGTGTTTGCGTTTGTGCATGTGTGCGTATGTGTTTGATCCCTAACCCTTTGAATGACTATTTTTAGAAAAGCATTACACAAGCTTGGCTTAACCAAGTTACGACTACCTCCAAGCAACACAATTAGAAAGAGGCCCTACACAAACAAAGTGAATTATTCCAACCACAAACAACCTACATAAAAATTTGGCTGACCCCTTTTAGCTTGAGAGAGTCATCTTGCATTGAATCTTTTCTTTTGTGGAAAAAGAATGACCTTTTTTTAATTTACTATTACCCACTTATCCAAGCTACTTTTTATTGATTATTCAATAGTTTAACTAGAAACCATCAATGAATTCGGGTGAGACTCCTCTACCTTAGTGGAAGAGGGAGGAGAAGAGAGCTCAATCAAGGATGAAGGAGAATCTTCCTCAACTACTATTAGGGAAGAGCAATTGCTCATAGAAAGGGGAGTTATTAAAGGAACTTGATAATCCAAAAGAACACAATTTGTAAGAAATGTCAAGAAAAATCAACTAACGTCAGAGACCTTTTGATTACAAATTAATTACAAATTATATTTGAATACAATACCAAAAAAAAATCTTATAGACTTCCCAATCAAATTTCCAATACAAAAAGAAACAAACAATAATCCAAAACTAAAGAGGAAGGTTAGTCAATCTAACCTAAACTGCAGAATAAACAAATTACTAAATTCTCAAAACCAGGGTTTAAACCCCATGAAGACTTAGTAGGGACCCCGTGTACAGTTCCCATGTCCATGGGATAATTGTGACCATCGCTGGAAACATAAAAACCTTTCACACAAGGACAAATGATAATATACTTTTCCACAATAGCCTTGCAATTTTTTGAAGCCCAGTCATACAGATCAACTAGGTAAGCCAGGCCAAAAATTCTGAAACTTGCAGATGAAAGTACTCTCCATGTGACTCCAAACCTTCCTCCCCAGATCGTACCAGAATCAGTTCGAACGCCTTAATAAAATGACAAACCCTTACCTGTCCGAGAAATTGAATTAAATTTCCTAACCAAATCGCTGGCTAATGATTCTGATGCTTCTACATTAGCACGACTATAAACCCTAAAATCGCCCTCTGTGTAGCTGCCACCTTGCCTAAAATCACAGAAGAGGGGTTCGCTTCAGCCACGTTGATAGTGAGCTTTAGCTAGGGTTCTAACAGAGGAAGAACAATGGCGGAACGAACTACTGGAATCAGCAAAGCATCCAGTAATGCCCCCCTAAGAAAAGGAAGCATCTGAGGAAGATTTTCCCAGAACCCTAGCTCTCAAAAATAAAACTTGATCAATAGTAAACTTATTTTTCCACATAAAAAGTGGTCCAGATTTTTTCAACTACCAACAGATCCATTCCTTTGTCGAAAGGGACGCTCAGCCTTATCAAAGATCCGACAGGTGCACCACAGCACATGGTCGGGAAGATGACTGGGTGTCTTTGCCAAAACATTACAGAGCCTTCGTGAAGAATAACAACAGACTAGGAGTCTGTTTCAAAGTATTACAGCGCCTCCGTCAAGGATTTGGAGGAAAATAAACTCACGACAGCAGAAAGAGCGCAGGAGCACACGAGGAGAGAAGTAGTCGGGAGCCATAGCTTAATGATATATATACATAGATATAGATAATTATAAATTATATTAAATAATGATTAATTATAGGAAGGTTGTGAGAAACATAGGCTTGAGATATAATAATAGTAGGTAGGGCAAAGGTATTAGTAACCATTACAAGTTAATTTTGTGTATGTTAAGCTCTTAAATGGTATGTTGGATTTCAAATTTTTTGGGGGTTTCTTTGTATGTGACTTAAGAGCTTTTAGTTATTGTTTTATCTTTTGGGTAGTTACAACGAACATAGGAGGATTCGTTATGTACACAGAGGTCAAAATGTGGTTATTTCAAGATGACATCCAATACATATTCTCTATTTCTCCAATAACAGTTTTCTTTGACTGCCACAAAATTTGCACAATTGATCTGATACATATGCACAAATGCCCTAGTAATCGTCTACTACTAGTACCAATAAAGTTTCACAACTCCAATTAAGTACTTTTTTTGTAACTACTAGGTATATAAAGTGGACAACTATTTGTACATTTGGAAAATTTAGTGGGCTTTTAATTAGCATGTATCAATGAATGGTTATTGGAACATGGTCGGTAACTAGGGTCTTTCCCCTACAAGGGAATGAGTAGAGTTGAGTGGAAAATTATTGGAGGGAAGGATAGTGGTGATATTAGAGGTAGGAATGGAAGAGGATGGGGTCATCTTATGTTAGGAGTAACACATATGGGTGGTAAAGGTTATAGAAGTGGTAATGACAAGATGAAAGGAATAAGGATTGAAAGAGGATGATGCGTGGTAAGGCGAAGGAGAGGATGCATCGTTGGAAGAACCATGTCAAAAGGAGCACTCAGAAAAGTCTCTATCTAAGATAGTAGTTAATTGTTGAGGAGATTCAACATGAATTAGTGTATCAATAAGTATTTGTCACATAAGGGAGAGGTCTTGCTTAGCAATATAAGTGCATCATGATCACAATATTTTTGATCATGTGATCCTCAATATAGTGTTCAATATGAGCATTATTAGAAAATATTGCATTATCATTATAGTTGCTAGTCTTATTAAGGTTTATATGAGTACTCCTTTGTAAATGAAGATTAGGGTTATAAGTAGCTTGTGGCATAAACAATCTCAAAAGTGTAAAGCAAACAAAGATAGAAAGATAAAGCAATATAAATAACTCTTAGATCTCTAAAATAAAATAAAATTTAGAAAAAAAAACCCTAAGAGGGTGTAGGAGAGGAAGGGTTCAACAAAATGAAATGAGAATAAACAATCATATCCTAATCTAGGAGGGAGGATGAAATCCCTTTTACATAAATCTTTAGAAGGTAAATGAATACATATCATTAATATTTATAATCTCACCTTGATATTAGTACTAACTGGGAATTATAAATAGATAAATGCCACTAAATTAAATAAATGCATAAAAAATGAATAAAGCAATAAATGTATTTAGTTGGAAAATTATGATAACTATCAAATGTTGATTCACTAATAAATTTGTAGGAATATTAGTGATGTCTAAATGATTGCTTTGAAATTAGTGAATGATTGTTTATTGCTTTGAATCACTTTTGTGACTATAGATTCAGTCGTGCAAGTGTGGATATGATTTAATGCATAGATTTGATATGTGCCTGTAGATTTAATCTTTGCTAATTTTCAAAATGCCTAATTTAGTTTTCCTTTTTGTTCTTCATTTATTCCACAAGGGAATTGGCTCTTATGCTTTCTAGTTGCACATGACATGAATAATTGCTTATCTTATGTCAAACCATTTAATGATATCGATTCAACAAATAAATAAATGATCGAGAACAACACTCAAACTTGCAAAATGCCATAAATTTGTTCTCAGTGTATATATTCTAATAAGATGCTCCTAATAATGTGTGCAAATAATAAATGATAGATCTAGGATGCAAATAATATAGTTATGTTATGATGATCCAAAATGAACTAGGAATGCACCTAAATAAATACAACATTATGAGTCACAAACCAAATTCTTTCCCACCTTGAGTTGGCACACAATAGTCACAAGAGTAGGCATGACAGTCCCACATTGGAATTTGAATTTAAGAAGAAAATGAGTCATGTATGTGAGTGTGGAATTGATCAAGATCACTTTCACGATACTGAATTTGATCTAGGGTAGGAAACAGGTAAAACTAAGGACTAAAACTATTCTTTAGGAAAGAACGTAGATAGGAATGTGTATAAAGCTTAGTTTGTATGCACACTCAACTGAAAACATGTGCTATGTATACACTTATTATTGCATAAAGATCACTCTAATTGAGATTGGTCGAAATATAACAAAAAATGGTATGGATATGCATTTTTTACCATTATATTTTTTAACATTATTTATTAATATAATCACAATAAATTAATTATAATCATAACCTAGTATATATAATCTTAAATGAAAAATATCAAATACAAATATTTTTTTTAACAAGTATCTTATACTCATAGGTCCTATGGACCAACTTGACCCATATGAGACTACATGGTATTTTAGCTAATTTTAAAATGAAAAGTGTTATAGCTTTTACAATTGAGATTTATTCTGTTAATATAATTTAAATATAATTGTGATTTTATGCTCCATCACCTTACATTAATTTTGAATTAAAGTATTAATTAGAAATTACAAACTTAATAAAATTATTCCATTAGTTAATTCATTTATACATATTATGGCTAGACTAAGTTAGTTCATTCATGCATGGTGTGACCAAGAGACCTGGGTTCAATCCTTAGTGAGTTGAGGACCACTTAATTAACAAAATAAAAAATTTACCTTTTTGAGCTTTTAAAAAAATAAGTGGTATTATCCTAAAATTTATCTTTATTCTTATAAAAGGAACATTTGTGCAAATAGGAACTATGCTAGACATATGAGCTTTATTTTATATTGACAATAATTGTGATATATAAAAGGCTTACAAGGCATTACTTACAATACTATGTTTTATGAATTGGAATCATCCTTAATGTTGAGCCATTACATGCCCACATTATAAATAGTTGAATGATAAAACTTTCAGGATACAATTTGGTAATACTAATAATCATATGTAAAAATCTATTTAATTTCCACAAACAAAATATTCCCTAGAACTCAAATTGATTTAATTGTCTAAATTGGTAGGTAAAATGATAAAATATATTAAAATTAGTGATTTGGATGATAACAATAGTAAATCAATTAGAAATAATTCATGTTTTTCTATATCAAGCTTTTCAAATTGAACCATAATCTCCAAATTAAAGAGAAAATCCAGCTACTTTCAATAGTCTTTGTTATTTTTTTCAAATGTTATGGTCAAAGGAAACATACACCAATATACTAGAAATAATTCATGCTTTTCTAAGTTCCATGAGTTTGTGTATACAAAGCAGCCACTAGTTGGAACTCTATATATTTTGTATAGCATCATAAATTGTCATCTTTGACAATTTCATATTATATTGACACCCTATTTTGTCTATAACATTAAATATATTAATAATTTATTCATTTCGGGGTCAAATTATGAAAATATATTAAAATCCCCAACATCTTAGAAAATTTGGGTCAAAAAGACCCAATCAAGAGCGAGGGTGCCCTTGACCTAAAGGTGCCCTATTTTAATTATTAACATTTTGGTGTTGATACTTGGAGATTTAAAAAGGATCCCATCCAAAAAGATCAATTGGGATGCATATATAAACAAGTTTCCCTCTCATTTGAACATTAAGAAGCATTATGAACAAGACATTATTATAATCAACCATGCTCTTATTATGAATATGTATATGAGTTATCCTCTACATGCTAGCTACAACAATCTATGGTGTTATATGGACTAACCTCTTGCATGTCTTCAAGCAATTCAATCATCCATCATTTAACTCTTTGTGGCAACTTATGGTGTGAACATCACTTTGACAGAGATTTCATACCCAAGGTAACATTATCCATTAAATCATTTGTTATTGCAATCAATTATTATTTATTTGGCCTTTGACCGACTTAGGGTAAGCCCTCTTTACCATCATCATTTGTTGTTTATGGAGGTGGAAACACCAAAATGGGATTTTACTTAAGCAAATCCCTATACATCACAACCTTTCCTCCTCTTTTCATGTGTGCATGCTAGATCCAAAATTTGCATCAACAAAAATCTCCAAGAATTTAACATAGGGAAAACTATGACATGCCATATGAAGTTTGAAGATCCCAAAATGTATTATTTATGGTTGAGGGCACCCTTGCCCTCGACCCTCAAATTAAGACTCGGTTTTCATGTGCAGGTTTATCTCTATCTTCATTTCTCATATTTGTAATTGTTCCATCAAATTTTATTTTCATTTGCGCGATAAATTACATTTTCAGATCTAGGGTTTATGTCAAATAGGCTTATTAAAATACACATCGAAATTATCCTCTTTACAACAAAAAAGAACCAAACCTTAGCAGATTGGCTCTCCTTTGAGGTAGCTAGCCAATCATCAAACCCTAGTTGGTTTGAGTTCTAATGTGAAGGTAAGGAAAGATTAATCTAGGCTAATCTACTAGTTAGATCTCTATGGATCTCTTTATCCTACTTTACATTTTGTAGCCTTACTAATTTTTTCTTGCATGAAGAAATCCTTCTATCATTTCTTCCACTACGTAGAAATTTGTATAACTCTTATTAACATAAAACTTAGTTATACCATAATTCAAGAAACAAAAACAAATAGAGAGTTGTTGATTTTAATTCACTTGTGGCAGATGTTATCTATGTCTTGTGGATTGGATTATTGCTACTAAACAAAAGGTGGTATCTTTGGGTATTTAATATCGAGATTGGTTCAAATCATGTTAATTTTTGTTGGGACTATGTAGTGAATGAGTGATCCTATTTAGATATATTAGGATCTTAGTAACATTTATAACACTTCTATTACATGTGACAACTAAATAGAGGAAGCCTGGTAGAAAGGAATGTCAATAGTACTTGAGAATAAATTATTTATAGGGTCATGTCTATTTTATAAGCCAAAGTGGTATATGTTGTAAGCCAATGTGGTAAATCCAATTAAGAATCTATTTTTTTAATTAAGAATATTTTCAATTCATTAGAGGCAATGAAGTTTTTAGAAGGAAACTTCAAATGTTTGAGAAAAGTAGGGTTTGAAAATTTCTCACACCTCCTTATATATATAAAAAATATTTTGAATAACCTTTATACATAGTCACTTCCATTTAGTTTTGAGTAAATTTTGAGAGATTGTTTTAATATGATTACATAGTGACATGTAGCACACTTTTGTGCTAAGTTTAACTCCTTCCTCAATTCGTATTCATCCTCATTTACCTCGATGATCCACAAAATTCCATATATTTGACCTTATCTCAACACTATTTGTACTTATTCTCACACATTTGCTTAATTTTTAGCCCAGTTCCCATTATCATGATACCTACATCAAGATATGGTATTCCCTCATCTTGGGGCGTTCTCACAATGAATGAAAATGATCCCAATGATGTGGATTTGACCCAAAGTTCAAAATTTTAGAAATTCAAATTATCTACTTCCACCCTTTTCCACTAGCTATTGGGAGTCGACTTGGTACATGCTTGTGCAATGATTTGTTGTCTTGGTATTAAAATGCATTCCTTTAAACATTTAAACACTATCAAGGTATCATTCAAATATCTTAAGCATTTACAAAATACATTCTTAGGACCATATGGATTTTGTTAAGATTAAGATGTCATTAACATTGCAAATCTTGTGTATATTTTGTCTCCAACATTCTTGGAAGGTGTACTTGGACACCTAGGGTGTAATGAGTGAAATAATTTTTAATTTAAATCCTCTTAGAATGTTGATATTAGTTTTCATATGCATTCATGAGGGAGGTGAAGCACTATGATGGAAGTTAAATTTCACTTTGGATGCATTTAAGGATATTCTCAATTCCAGGTTCTAGAGGAAGGAATGGAGAATCTTGTCATAATGAATGGGATCCACATGAGTTAGTGGACTCCAAATTAGAGCACTGTACTTGAAGATGTGAGTAATTGGGGAGTTATGAATCAGAGATATTTTTGTAGTCAAATTTTCTATTTGAAGATTCATTGTTTGAGCACATGTGATGTCCATGTGAAGCCATTGATTGTATTTACAATTCTTGGAATATGCTCCCCAAGGTGGGTGCCAATTTTTTGCATGATATGATGGTTTTGATATATTTGTTTGTTGAAACCATTTATGTTTTTGGCTTCTCTCTTTTCTTATATATTAGAAGTGTGAGATGGTGGTTTGATGTGATATTTTATAGGCACACAAGTATTTCTAGAATGTTTTTAGAGTGTAGAGAGAAAGCGTGTTGATATTGTATCCATGTTCTTTGAAGATTAATATATACTCAAGTCCTTTTTCTCTGGAAAATTTTTTCTTGAAAGGGTTTCTTCACAAATTTATCTTATTTTACTATAGTCTGTTGATTTTATTATTATTGATGATTTATGCTTTCACACATAAACTATTATAGTAATCCAATTATTAAGAGGTTATTTTCAAATTTGCATACACTTTGAATAGTTTTTTATTATTGTAGTTTCACCTTGTTTCATAATAATTGGTATAAGAGCTAATAGTTTTGTGTAGAGGGGGATGAATTCTAGAAAGTGTTGAAGGTTTTTTGGTTGTATTGTAATATTTTGATTTGTGTGGTCTTATAGATTTGTGAAGGATTAAAAAAATGGTCTTTACCTCTTGTTTGGATTTTGAGAAATTCAATAGAACTAGGTATGAGATGTGGAAGGTAAGATATAAAATCTTCTTTAAGAAATAGATCATTGAGTAGATATTGAAAAATATACAAAGCCATCTATAATGTTTGATGAATATTGATTAAAGTTGGACATGAAGGAACATGGGTCCATTCAATTATTTCTTATGGATTTTATCTTCTTGAATGTGTCCAAGGAGACTAGTGCACATAAGATATGGAAGAGGATAGACTATGTTTATCAAACTAAAAGTATAATCAATAAATTATATCTCAAAAGATAGTTATATTCTTTAAAGATGAAATATGGTGATTGAGTTGCAAATTATTTAAATACTTGTATTTGATTTTGAGTTAGCTAGCTTCTACAAATGTTAAGCCAAAAGAAGAAGATAAATATATCTTGTTACTTTATTCTTTACCTAACTCTTAAGAAAATTCAATTGTTTTTATTAGTGGTAGTGGTGCAAAGATCAAGATGGATAGTCTTATTGTTGCTTTTATTTTAGAGGAGATGAAAATAAAATCATTGGATGGTGGTGTGAGGGATTCTCTACATATTTACGGAAGGTCTAATGATAAATGATTGTCTAAAAGGGATTGAAAAAGATAGATCCAAATCAAATGGATGGTGAAAAGTTTTAGAACTATGGAAGGATAAGGCTTATGAAGAAGGAATATAGAAACAAAATTAAATCTTCGAATTCCTTCACAAAAATATATTTTGTTGATGGTGATAGTGATGCTTTGATTATTTTTCTAACATTATTAGTGATGATGCTTGGTTCATTAATTTAGGTAGCTCCTACAATATGACTCCCCATAAAGAGTGGTTTTTGAATCCCATAGTTTATGATGGAGGAGATGTTTTCCTTGATGATAAGTACAATACTCAATTGATTGTTGGTAAGGGAGAGATATAGTTGAGTTTTAGTGATAAAAAGTTAAAACCTTTAGTAAATTTTTTTATATTTCAAGATTTATGTGAAAATTACTTGTTGTATCCAAGTTAAATGATTTAAATGTACATATAACATATGGAATGTAATTGCAGGTTGGTGAGAGGGAATTTGATGGTACTTAAAGGATCTCAAGTTGGGACCTTGTTTAGGTTGAATGCCTCCAAATTTTATAAATCTACCATTGTGATTGGAAAGACTCAAAATGCATCTATGTTGTGGCACCGAAGTTTGGATTACATAAGTGAAAAAGGTCTTATGACCATTATTAATAAAAAATTGATTGATGATTTTTCTTATTACTATGTTGGTAAACATTATTTCTAGGAGCATTGTGTGTTTTTCAAATGGAATAGATCTTCATTTTCTGTTGGAAGCTACAAACAAAGAGGTTATTGATATAATTCATTCAAATGTTTATGGTCTAGTGGATGTGATTTCTATGAGAAAATTTTGACCTATTATGTTGCATTGCTTGATGATGATTCTAGATACACCTAAATTTATTTTAAGCATGCTAAATTTAAATATTTCACTAAGTTTAAGAATTTTAAGGCCTTAGTTAAAATACACACAAATTATAAAATAAAGGTGTTGATATTTTGACAATGGTGATGAATATTGTTCCACAAAAAATAATGAATTCTATAAGAATGTGAATATTGTTTGGCATAAGACTACACCATACACACCTCAACACAATGGGGTTGTAGAGAGAATTGGCCAAACTTTAATGGAAAGAGGTAGAATTATGTTGAGTGGTACACAATTGGATTGGTACTTTTGGGTAAAGGTTGTAAAAGCTATTTGTTATTTACTTAATATATTCCTTTATTCAACTCTTATCAATAAAACACCTTAAGAAGTATTGATAGGTAATATAACTTTTATTTCACATTTAAGGATATTTGGTTTTGAGACTTGTGTTCATGTGCCTTAAGAAAAAAAATCTAAACCAAGTCTAAAAGCTCAAAAATACATCAACATAGGATATAGTGAGAATATAAAAGGTTATAAGCTTTGGAATCCTCCAACCCATAAAATGATTTATTCTAGATATTTGATTTTTAGAAAGTTTAGATCTTTTTAAAGTCTTGAACAACCAAAGAAAAAAGGTGGAATGAAAATAATATTATTTAAGGCTACATCAAGAAGCATGCAAATGCACATGTGGAAGAATAGATTGATGGATTGGAGGAATGAAAGGAAGAGGAGGGTTCAAATGAAAATTTAGAGGAGGATTGTATTTTCTTTATTGATTATTAATTATGCGAGTTCTTGGATGTAGGCCATGTAGGAGGAGATGATGGCCTTAGACAATTGTGACCTTGGGATATTTTTAGTTGTCTTAAGGGAAGAAATATTATTGGTTGCAAGTGGGTGTATAAAAAGAAAATTAGTGTAGATGGATAGTTAGATTGGTACAAGGCCAAGTTGATGGCCAAGGGAAACTCCCAAAGAGAGGGAGTTGATTTTAACAAAAAATATCCTATTGGTAAATTAACTTCTATTAGATTACTATTATCTATTGATACAACAAGTGATTTCAGGATTAAACAAATGGATGTTAAGACTGCTTTCTTGCATGGGGATCTTCAGGAGGAGATCTATATGTGACAACTTGATAGCTTTACTTTGAAGGGGAAGAAGCAATTGGATTTCAAGTTAAAATGGTCATTGTATGGTCTAGAACAAACACCTAGAATGTGGTACTAGAAGGTAGATGACTTTGCATTGAGTTTGGGTTTTATTAGGAGTGAGGAGGATCATTGTGTTTATGTTAAAATTATTGATGATTAAATTCTTATTATGGTCTTGTATATGGATGACACATTATTTATTGGTAATAATACTTTGATGATTAAGGAGCTCAAAACTAAACTTTCTAACGAATTTAACATAAATGATTTGGTGGCGAAAAAACATATTCTTGTTATGGAGATTAGTAGGGATCGAGTACACATAAAGCTTTGGTTAAGTTAGAGTAAATATGTTCCTAGAATTGTGCATTAGTTTACCATGCATGATTATAAACTAGTGAGCATTCTATTTCCTACTAATTGTAAGATTTCTTTAGATATGTGTCCTAAATCAATTGATGATTTAGAAGATATGTCTAATGTGTCCTATGCTAGTGTTATTGGTAGCTCTTGATGTATGCAATGGTTTGCACTAGATAAGATATTTCCCAAGTAATAAGAGTTTTGACCAAGTTTATGTTTAACCTTGGTAAGGAGGATTGGACTTATGTTAAGGATTTTTAGATATTTGTGAGGAACTTCTAACTACTATTTGTGTTATCATGGTACTAATGATATGGATAATTTATTGGATATATAAGAATCGATGGGTTAATATTGGGTAGGTAACTTGGATACTCAAAATTCCACTAATAGGTGTGATGTATTTTCTCTATTTGGTGGTGAAATGAGATGGACGAGTAAGAGTCAACATATAGTTGCTTCGCCCATTATTGAAGCATAGTATATGACTGCTACACATGTATCTAAAAAGGCAATTTGGTTATAAAGACTTTGTATATATATTGGCTTTGACTATAGGGTTGTTATAATTGGTTGTGATAGTTAGATTGTTATTTTTTGGCCAAGAATCCCATGTATTATGCTTATACTAAGAATGTTGATGTTCAGTATCACTTTGTGTGAGAGATGGTAGAGAATGGTAAGGTCTTGTTATAGAAGGTTGACACTTAGAAAAATGTTGTAGATTCTCTCTTGAAGCTAGTGACCATGGATAAGCTCTTTTACTATAGGAAATCCATGGGCTTTGGATCTTGTTTTTAATTATTTTATGTTTTCTACGAATGTATTCACGATGCATAATACTATGTGGGAGAATGGTATTATTAAGGTTTCATTAACCTTACAAATTTTATGTGTCTCCAACATTTTTGGAAGTTGTACTTGAGTGCCTAGGACATCATTCTGAGATAATTTTCTATTTGGATTCTACTAAAATATTGATATTAGTTGTCATACACATTCGTGAGGGAGGTGGAACACTATGGTGGTACTTACATTAGACTTTGAACCCATTTAAAGAATATTCTTAATTCTAGGCACTAGAGGGAGGAGCAAAGAATCTTTGTCATAATGGATGGGAACCAAATGAGTTAGTGGAATAAAAATGGAGTGCTACACTGAAGGATGTGAGTCGTCGATGAGTTATGAGTCAAAGATACCTTTGCGATTACATTTTCTAGATTTGAGGATTCATTGATTAACCCCATGCGGTGCCCATATAACGTCATTGATTGTATTCACTATTCTTGAAAAATGCTCTCTAAGGCAAGCATTTGGTTTTGCATGATACCATGATTTTCATGAAACCGTTTATGATTTTGGCCTCTCTCATTTCCTATTTATTACACGTGTGAGATAGTGGTTTGATATGATGTTTTACAAGTACACGCGCTATTAGAGTGTTGCTAGAGTGTAGAGAGGAAGGGTGTTGATACTGTATCCATGTTCTTTAAAGATTAATATATGCTTGCCCTCTTTCTCTAGTGGAGTTTTTCCCGAAAAGAGTTTCTCCATGTAAATCCTATGTTAGTATGATTTGCTAATTTTATTCTTATTGCTAATGTATGCTTCCACACATAATCTATTGTGGCAACCCAATTATTACAAGATTAATTTTCTATTAGCACACACTTTGAGAAGTCTTTATTTAGTAGTTTCATGTTGTTTCTCAACATATTTGGGGCACTAAAAACATAAATATTTGTATCATACTTTACATCTAGATTACTCGCACACTTACTATCTACTAACACTTGCTTAATCCCACAAGTTAGTCTTCGAAGGGGATTAATTGAGGAGAACATCAACCCTCCCAAATCAATAATCTACATAAGAAAATTCTAAATATTGCTAGTCCTTACACATCATCAAAGAAAAAGTATTAGAGATAGCTAGATCTTAGAAATTTGTGCCTAGCTAGATCAATATCACACACCAAAGATTAGATTTGTATGATACTAAATTAATCTTGAACCAATGAATCAACCCTTAGTAGAATCCTAGTTTGCGTAGAGTTCAAGAATAGCTTATACTCTAAAGTCATTAATTTTCTATAAAATGATGAATCAATATTTCAAATCATGAAGAATCATAATCTCTCTTCATTTAAAAACTAAATACATCTGTCTTTTGACATTTGATTTTCGAAATTAATATGTAAATATTTTAATATTCACCCCTATACATATTAAGTTAATTGTATTTTTTAAACTAGCCTTATTTAATTAACATAGAGAACTACTTAGGAAAGAGTATTTATTTTGAAGCTAATAAATGGTCGAAGTTTTACCTAGACTAGAATAGAGATTATAATATTGATTAAAATTCCTATACCATAGGAGTACTTCAAATAGAGAGCACTTCTAAAATTATTGTACAAGAGTTTAAAAAAGAAAGATAAAGGAGGAAGAGTGGGACCATTTCCTTAGACCCTCCCAAATGACACGTTCCTCTTCCCTCACAGTCCTCTATATTAAATTGAATTAAACAAACAAGTATAATTCCCTCAAGCCATTGCTAATTTACTGTGTTAGCAATCGACGGCTGACGATCTATCAACCCACGTGGCGTTTTGCCAATCGTTGGAACCACAGTACTATTTCCCGGCTGTAAAGCAGAGTGCCACGTCACCGATGAAACTAAGAGGTGGTGTTATTCCAGTTGCCCTGCAAAGAGCTTTCTTGTGGTATAGTTTTGAGGAGGTGACCTCCGCCTGAAATATTCTTTCACAGTTTTCAGCTGATTCCTCCTCAATCTGTGTGATAATAACCCATTTCATTCTCTGCCTTTGTAGTTTGCACAATCTAAGAGTTCAATCGGCTCCAAATTTGGCCAATTCTGTGAATAAATCGGCCCTTTGCAAGCCCAAATTGACCCATTTGTTAAAACCCTGATTTTTGTTGTCAATTTTGATTGGAAGCCTTTTTATTAAGATCTCACGAGGAATCGATGATCTGACCTCTGGTATAGATCCGTAAAATGATTTGGGTTACCAAAAAAGCCCTTGTTGAAGCAGCCACCGCCGCCAACGTTTGAGATCAATTTCAGTATTCAAACCTTCTGGTATAGAGGTTTTGTTTGATAAATAACCTGCCCATTACAGAAAAATGGACCCTTTTAATTGTTATTAATATTTGAATGTTGTATGCATCAGGGCTTTTATATTAAGATGGTCTTTGGTCTGGAATTTTCTTTCTGTTATGACTTTTTTTGTATGTGAGGCATTTGCTAATTATAATTTTTGCGGTGAGCTCAAATCTTGCACACCAGAGTAATCTTTAGATTTGGGGAAAAAATCAAAAGGATTTACTATAAATTTTCTAGTAAATATTGAGCTTTAAGTCTATTCCTACCAAGGTAATCTTTAGATTTGGAAAATAATGGATAAAATGATGCACTTTGAACTGGAATTGTATTGTAAGTCCACCAGCTGATGTATGATCAAATTCGATGTTGGGTGTAATCATTTTTCATATTGTTTTGAGGTTTTTTGGTCATAGGGGATATCAAATTAACTGTCTGCACTCTGGGTATGCGATAAAGAGTTGCTTTGGGAAGTATGTTAGGTAGGTTGAATTTAGTAATGGTGAACCAGCTGATTGGGGAATGAACGAATTAGTTAATTAGCTTGCTTTTGGATCTTGGATTCGTTAAAATCCAACTTCTCCTCCACATTCACTTTTTAGGCACATTATTATGGAGATCAATTTCATGTGGGAAACACCCTTCCGGGTTTTGAACCTAGCTCATATTTGCGATAAGTGCTCCATCTTAGTGCTAGACCACAATCCTAACAGGTTATATTTAGGTTTGGATGTTCATCTGAACTGATCGATTCCCACAATGTGTAATTTAATGGCGCACAATGTCTATAGAATTATGTTGATATATCCATATACCATCTATCAATAAGTAATAAGATTTTCAATTTCTCATTTCTTTAGAGGAGGATTCTTACGTACCTTATGTTCTCATTTATGTAGTGAAGGATTCTTACGTTAATCGTGTGGAGATTGCCCTGCTGTTTCTTAAATTTGGATTGTCAATGTGTTAAGCACCCCCTCTTTCTGCTATCCCACAAACCAACAGATTACATTTAGGTTTGAAAGATTACCTGAACTGGGCAATTCCACAATGTGAAATTCACTTGCATACCGTGTCCATAGAATCTAGGTTGATATAGTTGATTTGTCATGTGGCCACAAGAAAGATATATCAATTTATCATAAATTTAGTGATGAATTCTTACCTACTTGTATGTGCGGATCACTCTACCATGATTTGAACTATGGTTGTCATAGTGATAAGTGGCCTATCTTACTGCTAGAGTACAAGCCAACAGGGTACATTTGTGTTTAATTGTTTAGCTGTGCCAGGCAATTCCTACACTGTGGAATTTAATAACATAGCATGTCCATAGAATTTATGTTGATATACTTGTATATGTAATGTGGTCATGAGAAAGATTTTCAATTTATCATATATTTGGATTTGGATTCTTACCTACTTCTATGTGTGTAGCGGCCTACAGTATTTTGAATAGATGCCATCACTGCTATAGGTGTCCCCACCTTACGGCTAGACCATATCATGACAACATAGGTTTGATTGTCTTCCCGAACCACATAAATACTACAAAGTAGAATTTGTTCTCATTTATATGCCCACATAATCTAGGTTAATATTGTTAAATTTGTTATGTGCCCATAGCAAACCTTTTCAATTTCTCATGTATTTTATGATGTTAATCTTACCTATATTATGATGGGGAGTGCTCTACTGTGTTTTCAACATAGTTTAGCATTGTGATTAGTGTCCCATTTTACTAGTAGACCACAACTTTACAGACTAAATTTATGGTTGATTGTTCACATGAACTGGATAATTCTGACGTGGAATTTGGGCTCAATGCTTTCTTCACAAAATCCAAGTTGCTATCATTGGATATGTGATGCAGCCATAAGAAATAAATTTGTTTTGTCATATACTTAATGTTCAGTTCTTAGTTGTTACCTACTTCAATGTGGGTGATCGGCTTG
This sequence comes from Sequoiadendron giganteum, assembly GCA_007115665.2. Lineage (NCBI taxonomy): Eukaryota > Viridiplantae > Streptophyta > Pinopsida > Cupressales > Cupressaceae > Sequoiadendron > Sequoiadendron giganteum. The sequence continues at coordinate 400,560,121 of CM021110.1, read as the reverse complement.
CCATTCTTTTAACCTAGATCATCCTTTTGATTAAGCACAACATACTAGATTGAGGTTTTGATTGTTCATCTTAACTAGCTGATTCCTACCATGTGTAATCCAATGTCATACTATGTCCACAAATATAAGTTGTTATAATTGGATATGTTATGTGGCCATAAGACAGATTTTCAATTCATCATACAGTTGGCGATGGATTCTTACATTTTATTTGTGTCACATATTTAGAATTATGCCTAGATTGATCTATGTCAATACTGCTTTGAATGCCAGTTTTGGATTATATGCCAAAATATGAATATATGGAACATGAGCACAGTGCTTGTAATTTGGATGCATTTTGAGAGATTTTTCATCATCATTTCTGTGGATTGTCAACTCTTATGCTAAAATTCGTTAGATCTTTCATATAATTGGGGTTTGGCTTTATTCATCTTGTGTACTTTGCAAACCTGGTTCAAACTTATACAAACTGCTCTTTGATATTCTGCCTTTCACTTCTCATAGATTAGAATTTGCTTGTGATGTAATTTTTATAAGCACTTAAAATGAAGTTTAACTCCACGTAACACCTCTAACTAGGTTGTGTCCATGGTGAGAGCAATATCTTCTATGATGTGTAATTTCCTACGTTTATATAAATCCATCTGTGGCATAAGAGACTTCATTTAATATACAATTGGAATGATTTCATTGGATGGTCCTAATGACCTGAGCAAACATTCCCTAGAAAAGAAGGCAATTGCCATTGACTTCCTATTATTGTGATATGCATGGGAAAGCATCCTTATCTTTAGGGCATGGTGTTTCTAGCTAAGAACTGAGGACATTCATTCACTTCTTCACAACACATAATGATCAGGATTCATGCTTGTTGAAAAATATTATGCATCTGTCAACTTGAATCAAAATTAGTACTATCTTCCACATGGGAGCTGGATGTTTTTTTTTCTTATGTACTGGAATTTAAGTATTTTCTGTTTCTGATTAAATCCAAGTAAGCATGCTACTCAAATATTTTGAATAATTCGGTTTGTGATTTCAGCTTCCTATTGAGCTATTGGTTTTCTCATACTGCTATTTGGAGTTGGAATGGACACCACAACAGTTGGAGAACCTGTTGAAATGAACACCACAAGGGGAGATCCATGGCACACTCCATCAATAGAATACAGTGCAATTGGAGAAAAATCTGTTTTAATTGAACCTTCACAAATTACTCGTTGCCAGAAACGCCTTTGCTATGGAAATCCAAGTCAGGGTGAATTTCCCCTGGCAGCTAGTCCCTACATTGTTCTACATGTGCTTACTGAATCTAATCTAGATCCACAAGATCTTGCAAGTCTAGAGGCAAGTATTCATTGTCATGAATGCAAATTTTTTAAAAATCTATCATGCATTCTTTGTTATACATATGATATATATTAACAGTTGTAACATTGCATTGTGAACTTGTTTTCCTGCTTTGCAGGCTTCATGTCGGTTCTTCAGACAATCTGCAAACTTTTCCCCCGACTTTGATCTATCTATATCTGAACTAGCAGCATTAGACATGTGCCAAAGAACAGCTATATTCAAGCCCATGACACAATCAGAGAGAGAACACTTGAAAGAAAGGTGTGGAGGTTCTTGGAAGTTGGTATTGAGGTTCTTGAGAGCTGGGGAAACATGTTTCCGACGTGAGAAGTGCCAAGCCATAGCTGGTCCTGGTCATAGTGTAGTGGTAACAAAGTCAGGTGCAGTGTATACATTTGGCTCCAACAGTTCTGGACAGCTTGGCCATGGAACAACAGAAGAAGAATGGCGTCCAAGATTGGTCAGGTGTGCAATGAATTTCTGGATTCCATGTCTGATGGTTTTGAGAATTTGTACTCTGAGCTTATACAATGTTGAATCTCTTTTAAATTTACTGTTTAGTGAGCATCAGAATCAGCTAATCACATCATGCTTATGCAGGTCTCTTCAGGGGATTCGAATCATTCAAGCAACAGCAGGAGCAGGCCGTACAATGCTCATCAGTGACACAGGAAGAGTTTATGCATTTGGTAAAGACTCTTTTGGTGACACTGAGTATGGGATTGAAGGCTCCCGGTCTGCCACTACTCCACGATTGGTGGAATCACTGGATGGAATTTTTGCAGTCCAAGCAGCCATTGGTAATTTTTTCACTGCTATTCTTTCAAGAGAGGGTAGAGTATATACATTCTCTTGGGGTGCTGATGCAGCACTTGGCCATCAAACTGAGCCACAAGATCAGAGGCCACATTTGCTGAAAGGTGATCTAGAGAATGTTCCTGTGGTACAAATTGCAGCAGGCTATTGTTATTTGTTAGCTCTCACCTGCCAGCCCAGTGGCATGTAAATGTTTGCAACTTAAGTTCCTTTTGTGTTTCATATTAGTTTTATAAATTAATTAATATCTAGTATCTATGTCCATCCAGAATTATTTGAAAATTAAAACATATGTATATTTGCAGGTCAGTATACTCTGTGGGCTGTGGCTTGGGAGGCAAGCTTGGACATGGGTCTAGAACAGATGAAAAGTATCCACGGAAGATTGAACATTTTCAACAACTGAAGTTACAACCAGTCATTGTGGCAGCAGGGGCATGGCATGCTGCTGTTGTGGGCAAGGATGGAAGAGTATGCACATGGGGATGGGGTCGATATGGTTGCCTGGGACATGGAAATGAAGACTGTGAATCTGTTCCGAAGGTAGTTGAAGCACTTCAAGGTGTGAAGGCAGTTCATGTAACTACAGGTGATTACACAACATTTGTGGTCGCTGATAATGGTGATGTCTATTCTTTTGGATGTGGGGAATCGTCGAGCCTTGGGCACTTGGGCACAGCAACTGAAGGCCAGGTTTCTGTGGCATACTTGTACTCTTGTTAATACTTCTGGTCTTTCATGCAGTTCAAATAAATTGGGAATTCATTTCATCTAATGTTTTCTTCTTGTCATATTCTCTTCTCTTCAGGTTCACAGGCATGCAAACTTGCTAAAGCCAGAACTAGTGGTTTCATTGAAGCAGAGAGGAGAAAGGGTTGTGCAGATCAGTCTAACAAATTCTATATTTTGGAATGCTCACACATTTGCCTTGACAGAGGCAGGTAAACTTTATGCATTTGGGGCTGGAGACAAAGGGCAGCTTGGGACAGAGCTTCTTGCATATCAAAGTGAAAGAGGAAACCCTGAGCTTGTTGATATAAATTTAGATTGAATGAAGTCTTCTCATTTGGTTTGTGTCCCAAAATTCAGTTGAAGCTTGATGTTATCTTTTAACTTCTTGTCTAACATGTATACTGTTTATCCTTGCCTTCTCTGTTCTTCTATGTATATAGGACTAACCGAAACTGGTGGTAACAACCTAACTTTCCTCCAAGACTGGTATGTAATTTCTTGGACAGGTTTATATCATCAGAGAATTTGTGTGTAGTACATGGCTCAAGGTGATCCATGACATTCTTCTTGATGTGGACTGCAGTGTCTAGTTAAAGTTTACATGGAAAATATTGTCCCAGATAATACAATTTGGTAACTTGTACATGCTCATGAAAAGCTGGGAAGGAGGTCTGTTTATACCCATGTAATGTTTTTTTATGATTGTAGGCAGTATATGACTCCATTGGTTGGTATTCTTTTATTCTTATTTGGTGGCAAGAAATTAGCTCAGATTGAAAATGGCTTGTTATAACTATGACTTAAAAAGTCATAAAAAAAACTAACAAGCGGGTCTAACTTCTCCTATTTTAACTTTTGGAACCTGAGTACAAAATACAAGACCTTGACGCTGTCCTTAATTATACTATTGGGTAAAATAAGAAAAGATTCTATTTGAATATGCTTACAGATCCATTGACGACAACTCCATGCGTTCTACACTCGTAAGCTATGAATTATCCAACTAGAATTTATAAATTATCTAAAGGTTCTGTAATTAAACTCAAATCTATTTTGTATCGCTAATATAGCATTTGAAGGAACTAGGTTGATCCTATGATTTCGAAGTTCATAATTGGGAATCTATTTCTTTCACTCAGGTCATTGCTATAGGACAATTGGTTTGTAGGATTGCTTTTGCAAGTGAAAACTAGGATAGATTTCATGGGCTTTGCTTGTGTAAGCGAAGACTTGTATAGATTCACAAGCTTTGTTCGTGCAAATGAGGATTCATACAGATTTCATGGTCTGTGCTTATGCATGGAAGTTCTGGGGATTTTGGTTTGCAGGCTTGGTTGTACAAGAAAGGACAATAATCAATCCCATCTATTCAAGACTTGGGAATTTTGGTTTGAATGCTTGCTTGTACAAGAGAGGACAAAACCGATTCCATAAGTCCAACCTTTTGGGGTGCTTGTAATTGCCCATTCATTATTTTCTATATATCAGTATTGATACCTTAATGGATCGAAAAATATACCCAAGTGACATTCATATCTGTATCAGAGCAGCCAATTTAATTAATGTTGTTTCTTTTTCCCATATAGATAAATGAAAAATTGTATTGGTGAGGAGGCTTCACCCACACATATTCACTCACTTTAGGATGTTTTGTACTTAAGGAACCATTCAGGATTTGCGTTTGGTCTCAACTCAATAGATACCACATTAACTTTGATAATTATTAGTAGGCTGACCTAATTGCAGAAAAACACAGGTTTAATTCTTGCAGACCCTGGCCCTTGACACAATAATATAATGTTACTCAGCAAATGTAATAACAAGATCTGAAAAGAGTTTTTATTACCCAATTTGGAAATCAGAAAAGAATTTTTGTTACCCAATTTCAGGCACATTGGCTGCAACATGCCAGCGACTTAACCTCGCTGAATACAATGTACAGGCAATTTAAGCTCTTCTCCTGTACAGGCAATTTAAGCTCTTCTCCTATACATTGAGTGACTATCATAATATGAATATCCAGTAGACATGGTTCATAACATTTCCTTTTCCTAGAACTTACCAACTGTCCAGAAACTTTAGAAGAGTAAAACAACTTCAATCAAAGCAACCATTTGTCTTTTATTGTTTCCTTGTTTTTCTTTTGTCCTTCTTGCCATCACAAAAATATTAGATTTTTTTCCTTTTTTAAGTTACTTGTACTTTCAAATGCCCTATTATGATAATGAATTTCTATGACAGGCTCAAACAACTACCAGACATTGAAGCAGTCCATGATGAGAGCTAATTCTAATGTAAAAGTCTGACACATTAATCATAACATACCAACTGTTTAATCTCTTTTTAAATTCATCATAACATACAACTGTTTAATCTCTTTTTAAAATTCATCATAACATACCAGCTCTTCTTAAATTGAGACTCCTTCCAAACATATAATCAATATTTATAAAATCTTTATTTTATTTCAACCAATAAAAAAAAAATCTTTCTTCTATTGAAAATAATTGCAAAAAAAGGGTATATGTTTAGTACTGAATCATTGTTGTAAAAGCTTTCGTAATGGTAAAGACATCTTTCTAAGTTTGACCAAGCTGTTTGGTGTATTTCTTATCTTAACGGAAAGAAATACCCAAGTAGCATACGTGTAATCAGTTGAATATACATTGATAATCTTAGTGAACAATGACATGTCTTAAAGTGCATTGATTTGGCCAAAGGTTCTTTACTTAAATTGATTGCATGCTTAATCTTTACAAGACTTTCTGACTGTGTGAAATATAAAGAAAGTATCAATATACTTTCTTTTGGATTAAATCGTAATTAAAAAAAAATCATTTTGATGTATCCCGATCTATCTTTTCTATATTTTTTATTTTGTGAACTAGTGATTTGAGCTTAATTTCTATCAACATATAAGGCACATTAATTTTTGTTTTGGTGGTGGTTTGAGCGCATAACCATTTTTATATTATATTGGTATTTATTTGATTTAAATCAAGTTTTTTTTATTAATATTATTTCAATTCAATTTATTTTTTATTGTAAGAATGTTAATTCATTTAAAATAATCATTGTAAGTTTATAAGCTAGATTAAAAATAAGAAATGAAATTCTTAGAGGATTAGTCTTGTTTCAGCTTGTTTCTTTTGGACTCCAACTCGACAAAAAAGTTAGACCAAGGCAAGGTTGGTTGGGCATTGAGCTGGGTCAAGGGGATACCTTTGACATTAACCAAAAATTTAAAAAATGTCATTTTAATTTAACATGCAAACTTTCAATAGAACACTGTAGATGCGACCTAAGTTTGTTGCTCATTTGAATATCTACCCATTCAAATTTGGATAACGACTATTAAAAATAAAAGATTCAATCTCAATTTATAAGATTTTGAGAACATGGATGAGAGCAAGGTAGAGTGGATGAGGAAAAGGTGGATGTTATCAGTTAACAAATTTATTGAATTGATGAATTTATTTATTTAATTTGTTCAAATAGTTAATTGATTTTGATTTGTTAATTTTTTATTTATTTTTGACAATTTATTAACCATTTTGAGATTTGATTTATTATAATTTTTATTGAATTTTTGTGGATAAAGGATTTACATAATTTATTATTTTTTAAAGATTATTGTTGACAATGGATTTAAAATGATTCATTTAAATTAATTAAATACTAAAAATTATTTAGTCAATTTGATTTTGATTAAAGTGAATTAATTAAGATGAGATGAATTATTTTAATGAATGAAAATTGATGGGCGTCAAGATAGAGGTGATGGTCTAAAATTAATGTTATCTAGATTTTAATGTTTATATTTTCCCTCTCATTGAAATGGAATTGCAATTGCAATTGCAAGAATTAACATTGTTTCAAAGAAAAGATGTCCCAAGCATTAAAGATTAAGGATTGATTGATTTATGAACATTGTTAATATGAGAACAATGTATCTTGAAAACAACATAAGAATTGGTTGAGGTTAAATTTGAAGGATGCTTTGATACTTTGAGAAGCTTCAAATGTAGGATTGGATGGATTTGGAATTGAATGGGTTTTAGGATGCCCCCTTAGAGATGATTGATGGGTTTGAAGAACACATATGTGCTCTCAAAATGGATGCAATTGAAATAAGGGGTGCATGTTTGTGGATTGGATGGGGATGGTGGAGTTATTAGATGAAGGTGTTTTATTATGACTTATGATGTTAGAAGTGGAAATAAAGGACTATGAGATTTTTGTAGAGTATTTTGAGCGTAAGTTGATGTTGGGAATCCACATAGAAATTCTAATATATTTGAGCAACAATTTTAATTTTGCGTAGCCTTTATGCATATGATATATCGGACCATGAAAATGACACACCATATTCATGGAGGACTAACTTGAAACACTAAAAAAAGAAAATGATAAAAAAATGCATGAAAATAAATGAAAAAGATAAACACACAAGTGTATGAAAAGAAAGAAATGCATGAAGAGCAATAATAGAGACAAAGAAAAATAAATGACTCATCTCCTAGTGATCATATCCTCAAGATACAACATAGTATAAAGAGCTATGGTGTCCTTGGGGAAATATGTTGTGGGAACTAAACTAAATATTTTTTGTTTTTTACAATTTACCATAAGCATAAAGAAAAACAAGAAGACACACACATAATCAAGCAAGCATACATAAAAGATAAAGACAAAAAAGATTTAACCCCTGATCAAGTTGAAAGCCAACAAATGATTGATTTGATGATGATAATGTTGTTTATGTGGGAATGATATATCCCAAGAACAACATGAGGATCAGGAACAATATATTTCAATGATAATGATCGATTGCTTTAACAAGGTTTGAATTTTAGCAAGACCAAGGATAAAGTTATGGATGCTTTGGATATGCATTGGGTTGCATTGCTAGATTTAGTAGGATTATTCTGCGATATTGCTTGTGTGGTGTGTGGATAATTAGGAGCTTTGGCTTGATGGATTGGATGCATGGATAGGATTTGAAGGTAATTAGCCACATGTATTAAATACTAGGTAAGGGCTCCCAATATTTATGGTTTGATCTAGAATGTAGGATTCTTGTGTTTATCTTATATGTAGTACGTGGTATGCTTAAATATGTTCAAATCATTTAAGGGGAGAAAACCCATTTTAGTACCAAAGGTGAAGGTGTTGGGTGGGATGGGGTTATTCATGGAAACAATAGATGGAAGGATGGGATTTGAGATGTAGGGTGCAATTTTTAAGGGCTACATCACATAGGAATAATATGCTCCCGTAGACATCTAAATTTGACCGCTTGCATTTGGTCAAATTTATCCCTATTTCATCTAAAATCTCTTCTTATCCATATTAATTAAATAGTATTACTATTTAATATAATACATTACCCTAATGTCTTCTAAATCTCTAAGGTAATTAGAATGATTGATGGCGTCTGTGGATGGCTAGGGCAGACGAGCTAGGATGTCCGAGCCCTAGCTTTATCCTTTCCTGATCGTAGGCATTTGTTGAGCATGAGGGGGCCTTTTTGCATGCGGGGGTGGCCAAGGGTGGGCGTTAAAGTTGTTGTTTGTTCATTGTTTGTTTGCTCAGTTATCTGCTTAGGTTTCTCCTTTCATTTTGGTTGTTGCATGGTGGAGTTGACCTCTGAAATAAGCTATGGTGGTTTGTCTTAACATTGCATGTGGGGGCAGTGTTGGTCTAGCAAGTGTGAAGGGGGTTTCAACATATTTATTTTCTCCTTTCTTTTTGCTAGGCCCCATTGGAGTTTCTTTTTTTTTGGTTTGGTGGGGGTGGTGGTGTAGTTTGGTGTTTTCTCGATTCGTTTGTAATGGCAATGCATGTGCCTTTAGACAAGGCAGATTGGGTTTCCTCTATGTCTAGTGATGCTCTAGGGGTTTCAAACATGATGTCTCCTATTTCGGGCTTGTCACATAATGGTGCTTGCAAATTGCAGAAGGTGAATGGGTGCTTGAAGAGGGCCCAAGAGAAATCGATTTTAGTGATCCAATTGGAGTTGGTGGCTTTAGATGTGGAATACTACTGCAATTATGTTTTAATTTGTAAGTTCATGGGGATGAGGGGTTCTCTTCCATTTCTCGATACCTGGATCCGCAAGACATGGAACCTGGCAGGTAACTTTGATATTTTGATGGTTGCAAATAACTTTTTTATGGTGGATTTCTCATGTATTTCTGATTAGAATAGGGATTTTGAAGGTGGACCATATTTCTATAATCAGGTGGGTCTCTTCATAAAACCATGGCATGTTGGCTTTAACTCGGTGGAAGAGTTACCTTCTAGGGTCCCAATTTGGGTTCGTCTTCCATGGTTGCCACTCTAATGCTGGAGAAGTGACATTTTGCAGTTGATTGCTTTGTTGCTTGGAAAACCAATTGGTCCTTCTCAACAAAATTTGAATAAGAAGATTACTTCTTATGTACGGGTATGTGTAGAAATTGATTTGTCACCCGGTGCAAGATTCTGTTGACATGATTGTCGGTTCTTGCTCCTGGACTTACCCGTTAGATTATGAGATGTTACCTTTCGGGTGCCGACTGTTCACAAATATGGGCATCTTCAGTGGAGGTGTCCTCGAGCTCCTAGTGCTTCTATACAAGTAATGCTCCTTTTCAATCTATTTTAAAGGTGAACAAGGGTAAGGCTCCCGTGCAGGGGGAGGTGGCTAATAAAGAAGGATTTATTTCGGCTAAGTCTCATAATCGTGGATGGGGCCAAAAGAGATCCATCAAGGATGGGAAGGAGGAGGAAACCTTCAAAAAATTTAAGGTGCTAGAGGATTTGGTCCAAGAGGAAGGGTTTCATGTGGACTTCCAAGCAATAGTGGGATATTTTGTAGAGAATGTGCTTGGGGATCAACCTACTATGATTCCTAGTTCAGTTCAACTTGGTGAGCAAGGTACTCAGATGTATACTGATTTTTCTCCTTTGACTCTTGCTCAGGGTGTGTTAGGTTTGGTGTTGGAGGCTTTTGGTAACTCCCCCGGTGTTGGTGTTGCTCGCTCCGAGGTGCAAGCTGCTTCTGCCTTAGGTAAAAATAAGGCTTCTTCCCCAGCCTTGGGTTTGCAACAAAAAACCCCCCCAAAAAGGGGCTCTTTAGAAACCTCTTAAGGTTGGTAGAAAGAAGGATCAAGAAAAGGTTAAGCTAACTGGTGTGATGCTGGTCTAGTTGGGTTCAGTGAAGAATATTGATGCTCACTTATCCCAACCTCAATGATGATCATGCTTTCTTAGAAAGTAAGGGGTTTGAATAGCATCCCTAGACAAAAAGGCTATTCGGGATCTGATTCGTATTCATTCTCCTGATGCGGATCTCCTTTAGGAAAATAAGTTATTTGTTGATAGTATGTTGAGAGTGGTTTCAAATATTTGGGGTCGTGGGTAGTGTCAATGTGTTGAGGCTCGTGGTAGCTTTGGTGGGGTGGCCTCTTTATGGGATCCATGTAGAGTTAGACCAATTTGGTGCTTTTCTTGTAGAGGCTCAATTTCTCGTATTGCTTCTCATCTTGAGTCTGGGGAGAGAAATTTTTTCTCTAACATTTATGCTTCAACTAATTTTCAAGGTAAGGTTTTTTTGTGAGGCCATGTAAAATATGTGAGGTCTTTGGATCCTTATCTTCCTTGGATTTTGGCTAGGAATTTTAATGTTGTCACTTCAATGGAGGAGAATATGGGAGGTAGTTCTCGCCTGGAGCCTTCTTCGGTGCTCTTGTAGGATAATGTTTCTCTCTTGAATTTGGTTGGTATAGAGCCTATTAATGGGGTCTTTACCTGGAATAATAGGCGAAGTGGGGAGACTGCCATTTCAAAAAAATCAGATAGATTCATGGTGTCTAGTTTCTGGATGGGAGACAGGTGGTTGACTAGCTCTAAGATTTTTGATGGATGGGGTTTTAATCATTGGCTGATCAAGCTTATTGGTGAGTTACCCCGACATTGTATAAATCAGTCTTTTAAGTTTCAACTTATGTGGCTCAAGGATGAAGCTCTTCATGATTTGCTTCTTGGTTGGTGGTGGGTTGGGAAGCCGACACATGGTACTGCTATGTACTCCTTTTCCAAGAGGCTAAAGTATGTGAAGTATAGGTTGAAGTGTTGGAATAGGTAACACTTTGGTAATGTGTTTCAAGAAAAGCAGAATGCTCAGGCTCATTTGGATTTGATTACTAGGCAGATTCGTGATTGGGGCCTCATAGAGGAGATTAGTTTGTTGGAAGCTACTATAGTAAAGGAAGTTGAGGAATGAGAATCAAGAGAGGATTTTTTTTGGAAACAAAAGTATCAAATTGAGTGGCTCCAAGTGGGAGACCGAAATACTTCTTTCTGTCACAATTTTGTTAAGGATAAAAGACAAGGTAATGCTATCTCTTCTCTCTTTTCTTCAAATGGGGAGACTCTTTCCTCCTTTGCTTCTATTTTAGTTGAGTCGGTTCATTTTTTTTTGCTTTTTTATCTGAGGATTCCCTTCCTGTGAAGGAGGAGAAAGCTCCAATTTTGGATAGCATACTGCCTTTGGCCACCAATGAAATGAATGAATCTTTGTTTAATCTTATTTCTTTGTTGGAGTTTGAGAATGTTGTGTTCCAGATGAAAAAAATAAAAGCTCGACAAATTGATGGGTTTTCGGTAGAATTCTTTGAGGAGTTTTGGGAAGTGATTAAGTTGGAACTTTTGGAGGTTGCTCAAGGATCCTACATGAATAAAAAAATGTTGAAATCCACAAACACTACCTTTCTAGCTCTCATACCAAAGAAGGATGGGGCTAATGTACTCTGGATCGTTTTAGGCCAATTGCTTTATGTAATGTGGTGTACAAGATAATTACAAATTTGATTGATGAGCAGTTGAAACCTTGGCTAAGAAGGTTTATTTGTGATGAGCAAGGGTTTTTTTTTGATGCTAGGAAGATTATAGATGGTGTCATCATTGTAGTTGAGACCATTCATTGTATGGTGTATTCTAAGGAAAAAGCTATGTTTATTAAGTTGGATATGGATAAAGCTTATGATCGTGTTAAATGTGCTTTCTTATTCAAGGTCCTGCAAGTGTTTTGCTTTGCTAGTGACTAGATTGAGTGGGTCAAGAGATGTGTCACTTCTTCTTCCTTTTCGTTGTTGATTAATGGAGAGCCAACATAGTTGTTTGGTGCTTGTAGGGGGCTCAAACAAAGGGATCCTCTATCCCCTTACTTGTTCATCTTACTAGTTGAGGGCTTGGGGAGGTTTGTTAGATCTCAGGTGGAGAGTGGCTTAATCCAAGGTTGGAGTTGGGGAAATAATATCCTCCCCAGTCCCATCTCTAGTTTGTTGATGATACTGCTTTGATGGGTAGGGCCAGGGTTGAGGAGGCTATTAGTTGGCGTAGCATTCTAGACCATTATTTGGTTGCATCAGGTCAGAGTATCAACTAAGGGAAGTCTTTTATCTATTTCTTTAATATTCCTAAGATTATCCAAAGGAGAATAGCTGGCATTCTTTGTTTCCAGATTGACACTCTCCTTTTTGTTTATCTTGGCATTCTGCTTGCTATTCACTTGCTTCCTAATTTCTTTTAGTATGGGATTATTGATGAGTTCCAAAATCTGGTCAGTCATTGGACTTGCAGGGGATTATTGATAAGTTCCAAAATCTTCTACGGGCTGAGTGACTCTTTTAAAGTTTGTGGTGCAGGCTCTTCCTTTGTACAGGTGCTTCATACTTTTTGCACCTTCTAGCTTTATCAAAGGCTTTGAGATTTTGTCTCAATAATTCCTTTGGTTTGGTAATCTTCTTCATAGGAAGTGGAGCTTGGTTAAGTGGGATGTCATATGTAGGTCAAAGTAGGAAGGTGGGTTGGGTTTATGCTGGATTGATTTGAATAAGAAAACTTTAGTAGCTAAATCGTATTGCGGTGGTGTTTGCAACAACATCAGTTGTGGGCTAAAATCCTTACTTTGAATTAGTTGGGTGTGGTTGATAGTGTTTGTAGCTTGCTATAGTTTAGAAGGGAAGGGCTCTATCATTTGGGGTACCCTCAAAAGGGGTGCCAAGCTGGTCAAGCAAGGGTTGTTTTGGATTTACAATGGTGATCAAGATGCACTCTTCTGGTATGATTCATCAGATGCTCACCTTCCCATTTTGTCTACTCATCCTCATTTATAGAATTTGTGTCATTATTTTATTGATGCTGGTTGGTGTAGTGTGGTTGATTTCAAAACTCACCATACTCTGGGTTAGGTTAGTGTGTATAGATGGAAGGATCCGCGGGAGTGGCCTCGTGGTGGTGTGACTAAGGATCATCAGGAGCTTGTTGGGATTTTTTCAGGTTGTGTTTTTAATTCTCTTCCTAGGAGATATGTGCTTGCTTGGGGTCCTAATTCGAAAGGTAAATTTTCTATTGCCTCAAGCTATCAAGTTCTTGATAAGTAGTTGTTTGGGTGTTTTGAGGTTTCGTGGAGGAAACAGGCTTGGAATAAGTTTTCCTGGCTTAAGTATAATTTCTTCTCTTGGTTAGTGGTGCAAGGAAGGTGCCTTACTTGGGAGAATCTTTGGATGTGTGGGTTTCAGGGTCCTTCTATGTGTGTTATGTGTGCTAGGAATGAAGAGTGTATTCATTGCCTCTTCTTTTAGTGTTCCTTAACAAATATTATTTGACACTTCTAGTGGAATCTTTGGCGCTTGTTGTGTAGACATGCTTCTTCTTTGGAGTAATTTTGAAGGAGCCAGGGGTCTCCTCCTGTAAAGACATATTTTATTCTCATAGCTTGGATCATTGGCCCCAATTTGATAATTTGGAATATTTGGTTGGAGTGCAACTGTAGATTTTTTTTGGATAAGAAGTTGCTTGTTGGTCAACTTTGGCTGCAAATTCTAGGGGGCCCTATAGGAAACTTTGAATGCTAAGTGTGATTTGTCTGTTCTTGTGGATCATGGTGATCTTGGAGTGGTTAGTGCTTTCAATCTTTCTATGGAGGGAAGGAGGAATTTGAGGACTGTCCACCATGGGCGTGGGCATGAGAGGGTTAGTCATATTGGTCACTCATGTCCAATGTTCTAGAAGAGTTGAAAATTAATACTGATGTATCATCTAGAGGTAATCATGGGCATGCTAGAGTTGGTGGTATTCACAAAGATAGTTTTAGGAGTGTCTATCTTTTTCTTCTCTATATACAAAGGTTAGCATACTAATAATCTCATGGAGGTTATAGTTGTTCTTCTGGCGTTAGAACATGCTTGCGCCCTTGGTTGGAGGCGGGTTGTTTGTGAATTTGATTCTCAGGTTGTCATTGATATGTTGAATAAGAGACATTTTGAGGATGCGAATTGGTAATTGGCGGTGGTGTTTAAGCAAATTATTTCTTTGAGCACCACTTTGGATTCTATTGCTTTTTGTCATGTTCTTCGGGAGTGGGATAAGGTGGCTAATGGCTTGGCTAAGTGGGCATCTAAGCAGATGGGGACTTGGAATGTGGATGACTGGGGAAAACTTCCTTGTGATTTGGCCCTTGTTCTTGAAGATTGGGTTATGGAGGATATGAGGTGCTTCTTGGGTGTGACTTAATTCTTGGTTTTTGCTTTTTCCGTTGGTGGGTTTGTTTCATTTTGCTTTGTAAGGATTTTATGATTCAATAAAGATTTTACCCCCTTTTATTAAAAGGTAATTAATTAAATACTTTACCGCTTCTAGCCCTTCTCTAAATTAAATAAACATTCCAATTTATTTAATTTAATCATTTATCCTTGGAGTGTAGAAAAATGTAACCCTTTACATTTTCTCACTTGTTTGAGCCCTCCTAGTTAAAATGGATCTAAAAATGCCTTAATTTAGTGTTGACAAATGTACCCCTTTACATATACACACTTATTTGGTCCCTCTTAATTAATTGAGCTTACTTGTACCTTAATTAGCCCTTAAGCCTATTAAATTACATCTTTTGAAGGGGAAACCTAACAAATATCAATGCACAAACATAACACTTTACATTAAGTAATGCGTGTTCTAGTTCTATGAAACTAGGACCCATTCGCCTCCCTAGACCTTAGGAACTAAATTTAAATTATTCTTTTGGCGATATTTTAATGATTTTAAATTCATAATTTAATGTCGACTAGTGATATTTGAATTTTAGGAATTTAAGGATACATACCTATAAATAGAAGGTTATTTCACTAAGTTTCATCTAAGGAAACTAGAGTTTTCAAGCTAGCAATTTTATGAGATTTTCAAGTGTCTAAATACATGATCAAAAGCATTGAAGAGCAGATCTACAAGAGCTTTAGTGTAGCATTCAAGATCTATCCATCATGTCAAAGTCTTCTTGCATCATTGCGCACCTGACCAATCTTGGACGCCATTCTTATTTTGTTGTTCCATGGCCAAGTTGTCCAGAACTGTTGTAGCCAAATGTATATATTGCATGTGACTTTGTTACCACAATACTATGACTAGGATCAGCTATGGCTTGGCACTTCTCACATCGGAAACATGTTTCCCCAGCTCTCAAGATTCTCAATACCAAACTCGAAGAACCTCCAAACCTTTCTTTCAAGAGTTCTCTCTCTGATTGTGTCATGGGATAGAATATAGCTATTCTTTTGAACATGTCTAATGCTGCTAGTGTAGATATAGATAGATCAAAGTCAAGGGATATGTTTGTAGATTGTCTGAAGAACCAACATGAAGCCTACAAAATAGAAAAATAAGTTCACAATTCAATGTTACAAATATTAATAACTTAATATATATCATATGTATAATAGAGAATGCATGATACATTTAAAAAAAAATTGAATTCACGACAATGAATACTTGCCTCTAGACTTGCAACATCTTGTGGATCTAGTTTAGATTCAATAAGCACATGTAGAACAATGCAGGGACTAGATGCTAGGGGAAATTCACCCTAACTTGGATTTTCATAGCAAAGGTATTTCTAGCATCGAGTAATTTGTGAAGGTTGAACTAAAACAAATTTTTATCCAATTGCACTATATTCTATTGATGGAGTGTTCCATGAATCTCCCCTCATGGTGTTCATCTCAACTGGTTCTCCAACTATTTTGGTGTCCATTCCAACTCCAAATAGCAAGATGAGAAAACCAATAGCTCAATAGGTAGCTAAAACACAAGCTAAATTATTCAAAATATTTGAGTAACACTTCTATTTTTTGATTAAATCCAGGTATGCATGTTACTCAAATATTTTGAATAATTTGGCTTGCATTTCAGCTACCTATTGACCTAGATTAGTTTTCTCATACTACTATTTGGAGTTGGAATGGACACCACAACAATTGGAAAACCAATTGAAATGAAAACCACAAGGGGAGATCCACGGCACACTCCATCAATAGAATCTAATGCAATTGGAGAAAAATCTATTTTAGTTAAACCTTCACAAATTACCTGATGCCAAAAATTCTTTTGCTATGGAAATCCAAGTCAGGCCGAATTTCCCCTGACAGCTAGTCCTTGTGTTGTTCTACATGTGCTTATTGAATCTAATCTAGATCCGCAATATCTTGCAAGTCTAGAGGAAAGTAT